>JANZLQ010000031.1:10485688-10568900 GCA_026212715.1 Elanus axillaris | reverse complement strand
CCCCCATGTACTTTGAATGGGTCATGTGCTGGTTTTGGCGGGGCTTTTGGTGGCTGGCTGGTTAAAACACCCATGCACCAAAAATGCCTAGGAATCAAGGCAGTTTTGGGATGTCCAGTTAATTATGTATGTAACCTTGGTCATGTAGTATAACCTGGAAGTTTTTTTGAGTTCTGTCTTGCCAGGTGCTTTACTTTCAGACTGGGTAAATAACCGGTGCTATTAGTGTTCTCAGCTCTTCTCTAATAAACTGAAGCTGGTTTGGTTACCAGCTTCTTCTAAGCCGTGAACAGTTGATCTGTGCTTGGCAGCCTTGCCTTTATCTCAGGTTTAGTTAATTCTGCTTAAGTAACTGTAAAACATGTCACAGCATGTATGTCAAACAGATGAGAAAAATGTTTATTTGGCATTATGTTTAATCTCTTCATTAAACAAAATGCCTGAAGCTTTTTAAACATTAATTGTTTTCTAATTCATTTAGAAATACATGGCAGGTATGCCTGTGAGCCACATCTTTTAGAATGGGCCTGTTATGACAAATTAGTTTGCAAATATCCTAGTATCATTTCCCTAGAAGCAGAGCCTACATAATGATTTTGGGTGTTGCAAACAACTGATAAAATCTGTTTCTAACCTGACCACCTAAAGATAGGCCCCTAGGACTATCTAGAACCTCCAGCTGTGGTTAGGTATGCAGTGCAGTGTAGGAGCGCAGGGAGGAACTATATTGTAGGTTCCCTGGCTGCATCTCTATTTTACAGGGCAACCCTGGACTCCTCACTTGTTCGCAAAAAGTGGCCCTTACTTCGAGGTCACTAAGTAATGCTGCTCAAGATTAGAGCATAAGTAATAAGTAAATTGTGCTGGATCTTGGCTTCTGATAGGTAAACTGTAGCACAAGAAATAATTCGGATGCATTGTTTGATCTGACTGTAAAGAGGGAATTGGAACTATTTGAGGATTTCATGATTTTTTTCAGCATAATACTACCATAAAAATAATCTTCCTGTTTCTAAACATAATGAATTGGAAGCTTTTATATAATCCATTTTCTGTCATTTTTTTTCTTTTTGAATTTGAAATATTCTAAACAGCAAGAAGGAGGTCAGTAGCCATTTGTTTTCAAGTCGACTCTTTGGTTTTCAATTTTTGAAAATAACCTATGCTTTTGTTTACAGAAAGCAACATATTATAATTTGCTGAGGAATAAAATCCAAAAGATACAATTTGCAAGAGTCCAGTTTGTAGTTTAAGGAAAAAACCCAACCAACAACAAAACTGTATCTGACTTTTCACTGCTCTTCCCCAGTGAATGGGGAACTCCTGATTTTGTTGGTTACATTTGTCTGTCCGAACACTTGCTGCAAAATTGACAGCTGTAACTTAAGTTTATTCATCCTGTTATTAATAAGTACCATAGGATACAGTCATTCTTTTTGTGTTTAAAGCTAGTCAGGTATATGTTCACATGACTTCAAACTCATTAACAAAATACATGGCTAGGCTAACTGTTTCAAGCCTCTGATGAACACACATCTAGCTCCTCTTTGAATTTCTGTAGAACACACAGAAGTAGAACTCAGCAAGCAATTTGAATGGTTTCATCAGAGCAATGTGCTGAAATAACTTCACACATTATTAGCCTTCAAATAACTCCTCAACTTACGCATTTCTGGTACACCTCTACAAAACTTTTAGATTATGTCAGTAGCTAGAGAGGCTTAGATGTGAAAGAATTCTGTGGTGCTTGTGAGAGGAGCAGATACGTTGATAATGGAAATCATCAGCCCTCACATAGGCAGAGAGTGCAAACAGAGTAAACAGAGCCTTAATAATTGTGAGGTTTTACAGTATTGCATGTTTCAGAGGAGACAGGGAAACCCTGGAAGTGATGTGATGTTTGGAAAGGATCTGGAGAGACTAATGTGGGGTTTGGGAATGTATAGGGAGGATTGATAAATCAAGGTGGGAGATAATGAGATTTTGATTACCTGGGTGAAAGTAGAATATGGACAATAGCAGTATGACTAAGGAAGAAATGGAGGAATTGATTTCTCTGCAAGGGCAAAGTACAATATGTATCCAAATTAGAGGGTAGGCGAGGAGGTCAGCAGTGTCAAATAGTGGGCCCAGGATGCTTTTGGTGTATTGACTTTGTCAAGGAAGCTGACAGAGAAAAGCCATCAGGGAGATGAGGGAATAGACACAGTTTTGGATTTGCTTTGTGAAAACAAAAATAAGAAATGAACGAGAACTTCCCAAAGGCTGAATGGCTGAAGTAGAATGAGAATGGAGCTCTTTGGCATATTCACAGGCTATGAGGAGGAAGAGAGCCTCTTGAAGAAAACAAAGGAGCTGGTTGAAAAAGAACTAAGGAGTAAGTTGACATAAGCTTTACACCATGGTCAAGATCAAGGTTTTAGGTTAAAATCTATACCAAGAAAAAGCTCGATAGTGTCAAAAGCAGGGGAGCAGTAAAATTGAAGGTGTGATTTTTGAATTTGTACTGATTACTATAATACAATTATTGGACCAAGTGGTTTGAGTGGAGTGAATCTTCACCCTTGGTTTACCATTATAGTTGTGCTGAAGCAAATGGTAGTTAAGTGTACAGCTAAACAGTAATGTTAAATGGAACTGTGAAATTGTAAGGCATGTAATCAGCAGTTACATTTGTTTACAGATACTTTAGTAACCCCCAGTGGGTTGTGAATACGCATATAAAACATAATCTGATATCTTCTTCGTTATCCACATTTTAGCACTGTATAGTGCTTGATGTTAATTTCCCCTGTTCCTCGCTCATTGTAATAACACCTTACACCTTTTACTAGTTTTCTGTTCTGAGCAAAAATGTGCAAAATACCACTGGGAGCGATCCTGAACTGCGAAGGAGAGTGGGCGAGATGACCTAACAGATCTTTCCAGCCTCTGAATTTGAAAGCTACCGTGAAGTCATGCAGGGCTTTGTAACTATTGAAATTTGTGATTTGTGGCTGTCTTTGTGTTGCAGAATGAATCAGCAGTGAAATGTCAATGTTTTTAGGTTTTCCATTCTTCATAGTTCTGCCATTTATTTTAACTTTAAAGGTTTTACTCTTCATTGTGAAACCTTAAAAAATTGAAAGCATTTCTGTTATTGTTGTCAGATAAATTGATTTCCCCCCCCACCTTTTAGTTTCTGAGGAAATAGAAATTCTTTCACTGTTAGGGTCAAACACATTACTGTTTTAATGCTGTGATACTTTTTTTTTTCCTAGCTGAGGCCCGAAACATATTTATTTTTTACGGGAATTTAGGAAAAAATGTGGCTATTGATTTTTCACTAGCAGTTAAACAGGGTATTTCAGATTGATATATTCTGAATTTTGAGTAGTTCTGGTTCTGCTATGGTCAGTGTTTTTTGGCTCAGGATAGTACAGACAATAGCCTCTGTGGCTTGAGGTTTAGAGGAAAAGCAGTAAAAAACAGGCAGATCACAGTGCACAACATAACTTGAAAACATTTAGCTGTCCGAAAGTGAGACCTCAGTTAAGCTAGGTTTTAACACCATGTTGATTCCCTTAATTCCTGGTTCTTGCTGCTAATAGTGCCCAAGAGCCCTGGTGTTGCTTAAATGCTGTAAAATATGGACTGAAGAGGTGGTCCTGGCCCAGAGAGCTTCAAATCCGAGTATGAATTGAAGTGCAAAGGGAAGCCAAAGACAGATGAAGGAGGAAGAGGCAGTGATCTGAGTTCCCTTGCCTTCATCACCATCAAGACAGGTGTTTTGGCAACAGGAACTTTCAAAGAGAAGGAATTAAACACAGAATGGGCCTTTAGAGCATGGTTCCTCCCTTGGCTGATCTGATCAGCAGCATGGGAAATAGGCTTATTGGTACCCTTGTTTAAAAACGTGAGCTAGAGGCAGAAGATACAATTCCCTGGGTGCTAGTGAGACGTGAATTTTGCTAGATCTTTTTCACACAAATGTGAGAGAAACAAGTTTGAGCAAGAAGATAGACAATATAGAGAAGAGCTAGTCAATGGAAAGTGCAAGATACGACCAGAAAAGGACAGTGGTCTTCACAGTTTCCCTGGGTGGCTAAGAATAGGGTAAAATTGCATGTCCAAAGGATAGAGAAAATAAAGTTGTAATAGTTGGCACGCAAGATTGTGAGACAGGAGAACTGATTCTCAATGGATAGGCAGGAGAGGAGGCAACGTTTTAAGTATAAAAGGACGTACAAAAAAACGCGTGCTTTGGATTTGTGGCTAGAGGTCAGAGTTGGAAATATATAGATAACTGTATCCCTTCGGGGACACTGCAGGAAATGCAGACTTCCTGCGTCCCTTAAGGAAGCACTAACATGCTGTCTCTCCAGCAACGTCCAGTTATGCAGCTTTGGAAGTGGGTATTTCTGGTGGTATATTTTCCCCATTTCATAAGGCTTGCTTTCTCTCTTTTATCTTCTCTTTTCTCATGTTGTTCATCTATATTTGTTCTACATGATGTCACTATTTAACGATTGTACTGGCACGATATGGCAGAATTCCTTTTTTCCCTTAGGACTAAACTTCTCAAGCCTTCTGTGTGTCAATTGTTTGCTCTGCAGTTCAGAAGCAATGAAAACATATGGCCTCTCACTTAAAACTGAAGCAGCAGTCTTAAGAAAATGCTCTGTTCAGTGATGATAAACCAAAATCCACATTGCTCACTGCAGACTTGCAAAGAATGTTGTTTCTATCTGGGTCAGTATTTGCTTGAATACTTTTGAGTTTACTTTGGATACAGTAATGCCCTTTTCATGTTATGTTCTCTGGCAACATTTGAGAGAGTCTCTTGCAGACAAAAATGTTCACTGGTACATGTTTAAAAAGTTATACAGGTACATGTTTACCTTGCTAGACATACTTGTGGTCTGCTCTGGTTCAAATGGGAGCAGTGTCACTTGATTTCCAGAACAGCTGTATCTCTGCAGTTCTACTGAAGTGCTGTACTCTGCATGCTCAGAAAATATTTGCTTTCTCTCCAGGTTTGTTTTAATGTCTTCTGCTTTTTAGTAATGCAGCAACATTGAGGTAGTTTAAGAAAATCTTATGATCAGGGCAGGAGGGAAGGGAGGACTTAAATTCCTCTGCTAAATTGATTGAAAATTACATGCTGGGCACTAACTCTTCTCCTTTAGGCATATGGAAGTTGCGTGGGTGGTGTTTAAAACACTGTATTTGAGGTTATAGTGTGACACTTCCGTTTGACGTGTGTCAATAATAGTAAATAGATAACATCCTATATAAAAGTTTCCTTCATGTCTGTCCTTGTTTCCTTCTAAAGTTATATCTCTGAAGATTTTGAACTAATTGAAGGTCATAAATAAAGATGTAGCACAATAACAGTATGTACATGTAATGTATTCAGATATTTTTGTATTACTTCAGTGTCCTGTTTTTTCCCCACAAATTACATTATAAAAAGAGAAACTGTTACCAAAGCTCTCGGTATATCTGTCCATAATATTTGCGTGTCTAATAAGACTCTTAACTTTGGGCATCAGACACTGGAAGGAAGTACAGTCACTGTGTAGTACCACCTGCTCACCTGAGATATTTGCCAGAACATTGTCTCTGCTGGAGTCATACGTGCTCCACTGCAAGGGACGGCTCATGTGACTGCAATTAAATACCTGAAATACTGAGACGCTGCACTTTGCCAACCTAATTCTATCGAGAACTAATGTTACCAGGATGTCAAATCACATCTTTCTGATGAGCTGTAGCAGAGCTGACTAACTCATCTCCTCCTAGACAAGTGTCCACAGGTCAGCCTAACAGCATGAGGCATGTGCAGAATACCTGCCAGCCTCTAATGCAGGGTATCATTAAGGCATGATGCAACAAATATTACAAGGACAAAGATGACTGAAAATGTTTGTAGGAGATACCTTCTATGGTTAAGGAACTGAACACTGCAGGCAGTATTTCATTACAAACAGGATCCAATTTTTTCTTTCTATAGAGGCAATTATTTTTTTTCTGTTTAAAAAAGTATATACATTTAAACAATAATCTAAGTATGCTATTAACTAGGACAGTCGCAGTCTCAACCTTGGCTCGACTCATCCTGTTTCATTCCCCTTCCCACTGCCCCTGCTATACCTCCCCAAACAATTAAAATAACTCTTTAGATTTGAATAATGAAAACACGCCTTCAAAGGCTGTATATCCCGTAAAACACAAGAAAGCAACAGCAGTGAAATGTTAATTCAAACAAACTCAACTTGCAAGCCATCTACGAAAACCTCTTTCTCCCCCTCATCGCTGTGGGAAGCGTTCTGCGTGACCCCCTCCTAGATCTCTGCCAGAGGAGGGTTTCTCAGCGTGCCTGAAAGGTCACCAGCTTTCAGTGCTGTGGGAGCAGGAGGAAAGGATGTTGCAGAATCCTTCACCCTGTGCAGACCTGGTAACACCCTCCTTTTGTGAGTGAGTGTGTGCTGTCTGCAAGGTCTCAAAAGAGCGCACCAATTTATATATATAAACTGGAGAGAGGCACTGGGGAAGAGAGGATCCCTTGTTGTGCCGTTTCCACCGTCCCCTGGTGCTGTTTCAAAGTATTTAGGAGTGATAGCTGTATAAAAGTAACTGCTGAGAAACAGGAGTTAATGTGTTTCAACAACCAATTCTCACCTTTATTTAAGAAAGCAGAAGATAAAAGACCTATTTGACAAAACTGCAGAAAAAAATCTGCTGGATTTAGTGAATTTTAAATTGGGGCTGCCACATTTTGGACACTTGTTCTTGGAGAAGTCCCGCAAAATAACTTCAGATGTTGCTTCATTAGCTAGTTGCTCATTTCCCAACATCTGGTTTCTGTCTTAGCCAAAGAACTAGCCACCAGAGCTCTGAAAACATTCTCCTGAAGACTTTTGTTTGTTTTCTCTGTTGTTGTTGGGGTTTTTGGGGTGCAGGGTGTTAGTGAATAGATAGCAAAAGATCCTACTTACTAATTGTATCTAATGAACATGTTTTCATGAAACTGTCTAGGCGAGGCATGAAAAAGCAGTTCTTAATGTATATTATGGCTCTAATCATTCCTGGTAGATTCTCTGTTGGTTTTTATTTAAGGGTTATTTTCTTAACCTTCAAAAAAATAAAACAACAAACTAAATAAAACCCCCAAACAACCCACCCCCCCCTCCAAAACCCCAACCCTTTTCTCACCCCATTTCAGCCTGATCCCAGTGTAACCCTGTAACCATTTAGGGTGGTTGGCAAAGGGAATCGGAAAACATTTCAGAGCCAGGGTTACAGGAACTAAATAAGCAGTAGGCACTTGAACTAAGACAACTTTAGCACCACAAAAGCACTGACGTTTTCCAACTTTGTTCTCTGAACTTAGTGCAATGTTTCATTGTCTCTTTACCATAATCAAAATTTGATGTGCGTTCTTTCTTAAAAGGCATCTGATGTGGTATCTCTCTTCAGCTCTTTGTGGTTTCCTGTTTTTCATACACAGATGAAAGTATCTGCCGAGATCTATTAAATTTCACATTTATGACTTTCTCAATATAAGCCTACAAGTAACAAGTAGATTTCTCTGCACTTACAAATGTACCGAATGCCTGATGCGGTAGAAATACAGGAGGGTGTCTTTAGTGTTGCACTTCAAATTACTACTTTTTATTTTAGATTAATTGCATAATACTTATAATGCAGGGCCAACTTAATACAGTTGGTCCTTTTTTGTTTGTTTTGTTTGTTTTTTCCCCACAGTACTGTGAGACCATAAGAAAATAGTTAGAAAAACTGGAATAAAATACTCTGGCTCTTATAAAAATAAGGCAATGTGAACTAATAAGAATTGGAAGAAATAGTGATGTGTTTGTGAAGCCTGTATCTTTTGTCATTTTAGCAGTTATTAACAAAATATTGCTGTGAATATGTGAGGTGTTGTTAAATCCTGAAAATAGTTATATATTGGTTAATAGTTATATTTTGGTTAATTCAAATGTTTTTAAAATATCATATCTACTTTCAATGTGAGGCAGAACTATTTTAAGAGAAGGTGTTACAGCTTTGCAAAATTTGGATTTCACCCTAATGACATGAGAAGAATAATTGCTATTATTGAACAATTTCTCATAGTTTTGAGAGTGATGAAGTAGAGCACTTTCAAGTGATTAGCCTCATGTCGGATTCCAAATACAAGCACTTGATTAGCAAAATAACTAATCTGCATTCTCTCCGACTATGCAAAGAGAAACTGAATTTGACAGAATATGGTTTTGTATTAGAGATGATGATTTTAATTTCCTTCTATTCCGATTTCCCACCTTTTCCCACATTCACTACTGTCTGAAAATACTCTTATCCTGCAAGAATGGGTGAAGGTGGAGAACTGAGATGATGTTTCTTCTAATATTCATGTAACTGTCATGAGCTATGACAGGCCTTGGACCAGTATCAGTGGTTGATGGTTATCATGCTACTTGACCGGTGTTTATGAGGTTTAGCTATAAAAAATGTCATCACAGTAGATACTAAATCGATGCTTATCATTCTAAGAAGAGAGGCTGTGAAGAAATAGTTCTTTACCAAACACAGATCTGGTCCTTTACATTATCTTTCAGAGGGTGTGAGGTTGGTTTGCTATACCTGCTTGGTAGGATATTTCGGTTTCTGCAGTGTACTTCTTGTTGTCCTTCTAAGGAAGCTTGAATAATTATTGCTGTAAAATAAATGACACTTTGTTTGACTGTTTAAAGGAAGGTAAACTGTTCTTTCATTTATTTAGGCTGCTTTCAGAAATCTTGATTTATTTTTTTAATTTTTTTTTGTCTGTAAAGAAACCAAATTAATGTTCCACTTTTTTAGAAGTCCAGTTCTGATGTCTAAATAAGGTATCAAATCTTAAATATGTGGGTTTATTAAATTTATTATTTCCAACCCTCTCACAGAACTATAGTGCCATGGAAAGTGTTCAGGCAGTGCCTTCATGAAGTTCATCAGATAAGCTCTGGTTTGGAAGCAATGGCTCTTAAATCTACTATTGACTTGACCTGCAATGACTACATTTCAATTTTTGAATTTGATATCTTCACTAGATTATTTCAGGTAAGATTTGAACATTTTAGATACTTGTATGAATTTGAGAAATTTAGTGCCCTGAGGCAAGTACCTATAGGTCAAGGAAGCAGATTTTTTAAAAAAACTGAAATAACTGAAACACTAGAATTCAGAAATAAATTGTGCAATTTTTTTAGTCCTTTAGAGATGTTTGGGGCATCAACACCGACATCTGAAAAACTGAAAACATCCAGCAACACCTACTTCATTTCTGCACGCATTTAGTATGATTGCAATATCTTTGTGTTTGCTGCTTACTTATTTTTCGCTATTCTTAAATACATTCCTAGAAAGGTAGAGCTTCAGGTACTTACCTATGTCTTACTTGCATTTTCATTGTGCTTTTGTATCTATATATAATTATATGAAGTGTTTCTACAAGCACATAAGGAAAGTTGCATAGGACTTTTTTTAGGCTAAATGTAGGCCTAACTCTTTTCTTTATGAACATATTTTTGCCACTAATGCTCTGCTCTTTATTAACGATAAGGGTCTATCTTAGGCAATAGCATTAATTGCATTATTTTTAATAGGTAATATTTATCCAAAATAAGCTTGTACATGTGTTATGTGCCTCTCTTAAGCTTGTGTTCCTTCTCTAGAACACACTTGAAGTATTTTAGTCAATATAGAAGGCTCTGCTGGTTTGCACTCCAGATAGATGTATTGATTCTGAATTTGTCACGTTGGATATTTCTTTTGAATATAGGAATCTGAGGTACACAACCATTTGCTTGATCATTTACTTTCTTTACGCCACACAGTGATAAATGGATGCACAGCCTCAATTTGCACCAGGAGAGGTTTAGATTGGATATTAGGAAAAATTTCTTCACTGAAAGGGTTGTCAAGCACTTTAGGGGCATGGTTTAGTGGGGCACTTGGCAGTGCCAGGTTAACGGTTGGACTCAACAATCTTAAAGGTCTTTTCCAACCTAAATGATTCTATGATTATTCTTTAGCCTGCTAGAGATACATTCAAAATATGAATTTTATGTCAAAGCCTGGGCCATATGTTTGTTCCGTCTTCCATGTTATTCTTTGATAATCTGTTTAGCCTTTTTGGTTTTGCTGTTATGGGAAAGGGTGCCGTTATGAAGTTGATACTAAGATTTGGCAGGAGATGATTAATGGTTTTAGTTTACAGAGTTTTGATTTTGATCATGTCTTCTCCACTCTGAGTCAAAACTGTATCAAAGTTGAAAATGCTATGGTGTAAGTAATCTCTCTGTATAATTTAACCACAAACATTAGTCACTTATTAAAACACAGGTTATGGAAGTTTGAACAAAACTTTGGGGGTTCTCTTCGAAATAATAAACTAGAGAATATAGATCATTGTACTTCATGCCACTTTAGCAAAATCCCCCTAAGCTTTGCCCTCTATGTGGAGCTTGATATGATCAAGCATTCCTGTCTGAACGTTGCTGCCTTAGGATCAGTTTCTGCTCTGTCAAAGTTTCTCCCTTTTATTCAGTATTTGGCAAACTAATACAGTGTCCGGGTTAGTAATCAGGCCCAAATCTTGATCTCAGACTTGACTGCAACATGGCTGAGGCCCACTGACTGCAACATACATCACTAAAGTGCATTTATATAAGGTTCCGTTCTGTAAGATTCTTTTCCCCGAAGCATTCTGCTTACAAGTAATAACAGGGTTTGTGGTATTTTTGTTTTGTTTTAATCAGTACATCAAATAGAAAATTAAACAAGAAGTCAGTGATCTGAGAAGTAACAGTTTGTTCTGACCCTATGTGGGGTCCTATAGATTGCATCAAACTTTAGGACAGAAACCTCATGAGACTTGTTTTTGTTGTTCTGTAGGCCAATGAATATCTGTTTGCATTAGTTTCTTTGTGAAGCCATTGCTGGTTTGATTCATTACCATGCCTTGGGCTAGAAAAGGGGATTAGCAGTGCTGATATATGTAAGGAGAGAAGACTGGTTAGGATTAACTTTTAATTTAACAAAGAAGCAGAGACAGAACTTTTGCCAAACAGATTACCAACTGGTGCAATAGCTGCGTAACTGTTGAAGTGAACTCGCACTGAACTCGGTCTGAGAACCTCTCCCAGAGGTTACATTTTACTTCTCTAGTTTTTAAACAGCTTCTGTAACTATGTGTGCATACACCCAGGGAAAGAAAAATCCCAATTGTTTAAGTAATCAAAATAGTGTTTTGCCAACTGTGGGTTGTGTTACAGAAAAGCTACATTTATAATGATGCTTATTCACAGAAGAAAGCAAGGCTACTTTTTATGGAGGTCCTGTAAAAGTGAAGTTGCTCCCCCTGCCTCCCCATTGTATGCATGCACATCTTTAAGTGCTGTCTTCTCTGACCAGAGGTGAAGTTAGCATGGCAGAATATGTAGGTGCTTTGAAGGAAAGGAACTTCATTCTGTCAGTGTTACCATGTTCTGTTAAGTTGTCCTTCTTTGCAAAAATATTTCCACAGAAGAGAAAGTGTACAAATCTTTCCATTTCACATTTATGCTTTTGTAATACTCTATGTTGCTGTGCACAAGGCAAGCCGTGAGTTTTTTTGCCTTTGATTTTTCAGTCACTGTCACATCGTTTTCTAGGTATTAACTGTAGTGTGATCGTATGTAGAGAGTGCAAGCATTTGAGGAAGATACTGTCTGTCAAATTAGACGCTTGATGGTTGTGATTAACCAAGGAATTTGTATACTACTTGAATTGATTTCATAATGTACTGTAGCAAGCCATTATATTACCCTGGTCCAACAAAACATAAAAGTACTGAGTGTTTGATCATCCTTTTTGATTTACATGCATGGACTTGAATAACACAACAGGAGAAAGAACGTATTTTTGTGAAGAAAGCGTCAGTGCTGGTGTGGTGAAAGGTGAAGAATCAACTTTTTTTCTCGAGTTAGGGCAACTAAAATTTTTCATGTGATGAAGCCTGGTGGCATCTGTCTTTGAGGGTGCAGAGAGCAGCTAGCAAGACGCGGTGTTGCACCTAGGACTGTGATTAGTTTTTTTCTCCTTTGTTCTGTACAAATTTGAACACTTGAGGTTTCTTACGGCCTCTGTATTGAAATCTTACTGTTGTGTTTTATGTGTCTGATTTGAAGAGGTATTAATTCTAAAATAAAACAGTTCTTCATCCATGTTTAAGTAGTGGTTAGGGTTTCTCTGGGAAACATACTGTAATCTCAAACAGAACTGTTAGGATGCTGTGCTCAAGTGTCACACAGGCATTTCATCTCTGCTTTACGAGCCCTTGGAAGTCCTTTTAAAGGGAATTTGCAGGGCACACAAGAACACTAGCCTCTTCTCTTGTGTTTCTTAACTTTACCTGCCTCGATCATTTGACAAATACATTAAAAAATCTCAAACCTTTCAGATGCATTTTCTTGTCTCTCCAAACGCTGGCCATGAACACTTAATACATTTGTATTAATTCACTACTTAAAAATTGTCCTTCATTTACAGTAAAGGTCTGTTCTGTATTCTTCAAAGTGATAGCGTATCAGGCATGTTTCACTGAGTTTTCTGAAGCATTTGCTATCCAGGTCAGCAAAGATTGTGATGAAGTGCTGTCTATTTGTTTTGTTTTCTGGTTGTAATACCATTATGGTAACTGAAGAAACCAAGAATCAGAGAATAAAAATAGGAATGACAGCTCCAATTAGTGCCTTTATTAAGCTTCATTTGCTAGTGTTACTTATTATTAACTATGAAAAGGCCTGAGGACCTCTGAAGAATAGGCTTAATTGTGTTTTTATTAAACCATCATGAAGCCATACTCTCCAGGTTCTAAACTAAACATGATGTTTAATATTTTATGTAGCTACAGATCGGAGAACCCTTAAATTCAAGGTCTTTAAAATCTTTATCCAAAAATTAGCACTTGATGTTCTTGGAATAATTCTTTGAAAGGAACCCTTATAGCAAAGCTAGGTATATAGGACAGTCTTTTGTACTATTTAGACCTTAACCACACTGTGTATTTTTAAGCTGAAGCTAAACCACTGTAGGCCCCTCTGACAAATTGACTTGACTTTTATTAGAAATATGTAACTACCTAGCTGCATCTGTTTAATTGTTTGTCTTCTCTTTTTAGCCATGGGGTTCAATCTTAAGGAATTGGAACTTCTTAGCTGTGACACATCCTGGATATATGGCATTCCTGACATATGATGAAGTGAAAGCGAGGTTGCAGAAATACAGCACTAAGCCTGGGAGGTGAGAGGTTTTGCTGATAATTGCTTTCCAGTTAAACTTGCTGTCTCAGAAGCTACAAAATTATTCTATGTTCATACTTCCATATTGTGTGATACTTACACTTACTGCAATATTGCAGGAGTGAATTTTTTGGGCTTTTTGTTTTTTTAAACAGTGAATCAGAGAAGTAGTAGGGGTTATTTTTATATTTTTTATTTTTTTGATATCAAAATATATGTTTAAAAATAGATTAATACTAAAGCTTGGAACTCCACATTAAAAAAATGCTGACCTTTTAAATTTTAAGACATTAGAATTTTGTAACCATGATCTAGTTTTTATGCCATAGTTCTTGTACAGTGTGGTGAAGCAAAAAATACTGTTATTAGCACACAAACATCTAAATAAGTACAAGTAAACAGAACAAAAATTGAAATTGCATTGCTTGTCCTTTCTTCTTCTGAATTAGGTATAGCGAACAAAGCATTCTTGAAAAGTGTATTTGAAAATATGATTTGCTTTTCAAAATTTGCATTGAATTGTTGCTTAATAGTGAAGTAAAAATCATCTTAACATTGTTCATGGCAGCACACTTAAATTACAAATTTAATCAGTGCTTATGTGTTCCTTCTATGTTCTTTTTTATTTTTTCTTTGCCAGTAATGATTCTATATCACAAACTCTGCACCTAGAAAAGGAATCTGTCAGATGAGGTATCATGACATGTAGAGTTTTAAAATAATTTTTAAGTGGTACTATACATACTGAATTATTCAAACTGAACTTTTACCAGGATCATATGTAGACGTAGTTAAAGTGCATCATGTTGAAACCTGTTAGGGAAGTCTAGCAATAGTTATACCCACATTCTCTGCCTGGTTTCTTCTGATTTTTTAGCAAACAATATACTGTATCTTGTTAAGTTACCTGGCTGGTCAAGTGCATATATACAAGAATCTTGTGGTTCCAGTAGAATAACATTGATGTTTAGCTTGGCACTCGTGAACACTACTACAGAAGTTGGGTAACTAGGTTGATTTTGAGTGTGGTTGCTATACTTAATATTTTCCCTATTATGATTCTGGTTCTGTGATTCTAAAAGAGAAGTAATAAAGAAATTATGCAAAGATGCCTTTATGTTCTTTGTAAATAGAGAGTTAGTTTTAAGATAACTTTCTATTGCGTATCAGAAAATGGCTTTCTGAATTGCTTAGGCGAAATGCTGGGGTGTGAAAGAGGAGATAGGAAGTGAAATTGCTTCTTTAATCTGTCTAAAACGTTCTGGAAATTACAAGATTCTGTTGAAAGAATAGTTGCTACTTCAGTGTAATGTTGGCCCTATTGAAGATTGTAAGAGCTGTGCCAAAATTCAGGGAGGCTAAGATTTCTCCTTTTTAACAGTTTGGAAGGAAATAAAATATTGATGTATAATTGAGAAAAGCTGTTCTATAATACAAAATTGAGTTTGTGGTATTTCACTGTGGGATGCTTTTCCAAGTGAGGTTTTTGCATATGAGATGGTGTCTGACATGAGTTGGACTAGAGTGTTTAGTAAGAAGAACTAAACATGGCCGATACTATTGCCTATAATGTTCCTTTTCCTCCTACTGTGCTCCCTGTCTACATTATGTATACTCCCAGCTATCACTTGTTACACACAGAAGTTGGGTTGGCAATAGCTGGTATTTTCTGAAGTGATGTTTCTTCTGTCCTGTTTACCTCCTTTGGTACACACAAAATTAACATTGCGAGTAGAGCAGGTTTTATTACTCATCATTTGCATTTCTGTTGCATCTAAACATGTTTTGTATTTCCCCTTCCATTTCTTCAGGTTATTGGCCTGTGTGTGCCCAAAAGGTATATGTTGTAGCTAAGGAGACTTGATGATATAATATTCTGGTCTTGAAACAATTTATGAGCAAGTCTAAATGTAAGTAGTAGGACTGTTCACAGTGAATGTCCAGCTTTCACTTTAAGAACTAAAAAGCAGGCAAATGAAAAGTTGAGGGTAGGGTGCTACTGTTACCTTACTTCTGCCGGTGAGGAACTAACAGTGTAGAAGATGCAGGTTTATTACACGTGGCAGAATTGGGAATCTGACCCAAATCTTCAGAGACCTAATTCAATGTCTTAACCAGAGGCCATCCTTCCTCTCTTCACTTGTTTGGCTGAACTCTGATTAATGCTGACTTTTCATTTATCCTGTTTTTATCAAGCTACATTTTCAGACTGAGTTGCACTCGCTTGGGACAGTGGGCCATTGGATATGTGACTGGCGATGGGAACATATTGCAGACCATACCTCACAATAAGCCTCTGTTTCAAGCTTTGATTGACGGCAGCCGCGAAGGATTGTAAGTACAAATTCCTATAGTCACCATAGGTATGAAATCCTGATTTCCTTGTTATTCTAATGCTTATATGGGTAGTTATTAAAGACCTTTAAAACAGAGAATCTGGATATGTTATTTAGCATTCCTTTGGAGTTTAAGGACCATCCCTTTTATTCATGTGAAAACTACTTGTTTTCAGGTTACTCTATTATCCAAAGTTAACCAAAGCCGTATCTCATAGCAGATAAGTTCAAGGAGAAAATAAAATCAGGCAGCAGTCACATTGATTCTCCCACCCCCAATAAGAGTCCCAAATGCACTTAAGCTTATTGAACAATTACTACTGCCAGTTACTCATGTGTCTTACTGGACAATGATTTGAAAGCCATGTAATTGCTTTTCCATATATTGTGCAGCCAGAACACTTTCCAGGTTGTAATAGTTTACTGAAAAGATTTACAATTATAAGAGAAGCTAAGTTTGTAGGGAGCAGTAGTACATTTTTACTAGGTTGGCTGAAGTAACAGAAAAACTTTTGGTGTCAGAATCTTTTCAGTGGGATACATGTTTTGATATATCCATGTGATCATAATGAAAAAAAACCCCAACAAATCAACAAAAAAACAACCAGGAAAATTGATCAATCCTCAAAAAAGATTGAGAAACCCTCTACAATCTTGCAATTTTTGTCAGTCCTGCGCAGTCTAGTATTTTTTTCCAGGTATGATAATTTCATACCTGTAATAAAAACCACACTTGTAATGGTAGTGTTTCTACATGACTAAACCTGAGCGAACAAAAACTAGAGCTGAGAATATTTAATGCAGAGTGGAGTTTTTGTATTCCATCTAAATGTAACTTTCTCACAGTGTAACTTAACAACATGACTTCCAAGAAACTGTTTCCAAGTTAGAGGTAACATAAATCTGAACATGTAACAGCCTGGGGTCTCTGTAATATCGTTTAACCTATTAATGAATTTCCCACAGGGTTGAAATGCCGCCCATCGGTTCTCGCTTAAAGTCCAGTCTGCATCTTGGATTCTCAGTGTAGATTCTTGTCATAATATACACAGAATTATATATGTCATAATGTACACAGATATACACATATGTAATGATATATAATATTATATATATCATAATACAGATATACACAAATGTGTGTTACCTTCTGTTCTGCTCCATTGCTTGAAATAGTCTATAGTCACCAAGCGTGATATTTACAGTGGAGAAATTACTAGGAACATATGCAAGTATAAGATGCCTGTGAAATGAAGATCTAAAATAATATTTTGTTGAGCTTCCCCCAGAAAGTTGTCTGCTGATCAAAACTCAGATGTGTTCTGGTGGTAGCTACGCATGGGATGTCAAAATCTTTCCTGTGCTTTTATAAATAGACTTGAGCATGTGTCAAAACGCATAAATAGCAACTCAGTTGCAACCAAAAGATAAGAAAGATGGCTGAGGAAAGATGATGCATTTTACTTAATGTCTGCTGTAACTTATTCTGTCCCTTTGAAATTTCATAGGTATTATTTAGCTAAAATAGCAAAAGAAATGTGCATTTTTGTAACAGTCTTCTTGTGATGCAGCTATCTGTTCCCAGATGGACGAAGTTATAATCCTGATTTGACAGGATTATGTGAACCCACTCCGCACGATCACATAAAAGTCACACAGGTATGTTGCAGAGTTATTTTGTAATCTTCACTTTAATTACTATCTTATCAAGCAGTGTTAATAAGATTTTATTAAAAAGTGAGAAATAAATTCATAAGAGTGAAAATGTTGTTGATAGAAGGGCTTAGATGAAGAACAGGATAATAATTCTTTAAACTCTAGGGCTGATAGTGATGCGGACGGCATGTCCTGGAATGTTTTGTTTATTCTAAGCGTCTTCCAAGTAAGAAACGTGTTAACGGTTATTAAAGATTTTTCTGATATTTGTGTTACAGGTTTATATAGTGTGGTGTTGCCTTGCTAATAGCAGATGGGAATACAGAAGTAAAATCAAGGTCAAATGATAGTTTTGGAGCCTGAATAGGAATGGTACAGTTTGTTGACAGGTCCAGGAGGAAAAGTATATTTCATATATCACGAAGACACTGGTTTCAGGATCTCTTTCCTTTCTTCTTTGTCTATTGTGCAAATTAAAAGAGAGATCAGGGAAAAGCAACAGAAATAATTAAGTGCGTAAAGGGAGTCCCTTTGCAGAGAAAATTAGAATATCTAGAAGTGTTTGTAGTCTTGTTAAGTGATGACGTGATAAACAATTGTGCAGATGTTTGATATTCAAGACTTGGAAGACTTGAGGATATGTTCAAGGGAAGACATCAGAATAGATGCAAGCCATACTGTTTCAGATGGTCTTCCATTTCTTCAGAGCAGACTGGATGACCTGCTGAATCTTCTGTAACCCCTGAGTGCTCTGTGTGCATTCCACCTCCAGAAATATTTTAGAAAAAAAGTATTCATTACCATCTATGGTATTATCAGGAATACCGTGAAGAAAATACCTGTTTCCTGAGTAAGAGAATTCCTAAAATCAATTACCTGAAGAAAGTCTGAGGATTTCCTCTTCTCTGACTTCTCACTTTTCCCTCCAATGTTAAAATAGTAGTGAGAATAATGCAGAGATGTCAGATATTTCTGTTGCACAGAACAATTTTCTAGCCCCATATCCTTACTTTTCCTCAAGGAAAGGAAAAGCAGCTTTGACATTCTCAGTGATTACCTTGTTCTTCACAAGACAGTCATGTTGTATTTTGAAATCACTGAATGAATCCAGTTGCTTCTGAACTTGTAGTTATGAGGACACCATTAGTTAATTCTGATGGTGATTCAACAGAGTCTGAACTATGTGAATGCTACCTTAAATAATATATAACTGCAGTAGTTTAAAGCTGTCACTACATCTGCTTAAACTAGGAAAAGATTGTATAAAAGTGGCTGCAGGGCTGGATTGCTACAGATGGATTCTTTGTGAGAGCTTCACCATAAGCATCTTTAGTACATACTGACTATGGCTGCAGATATGAGCTGTCTCTTTTATTTTCTCTTTTTCTTAGCCTCATTTCCCCTCCTTTTACTCAGCAGTAGCTGCTTATTTTCCTGTGACCTGGATTGACTTATTTTAAGCTTTCAAAATTTGTTTTTCAAGACTAAACCTTTTATTTCTACACAAATGCGTTTGCCAGTTCCCCAACAATACCTCATTCTAGAAAACTATTCTGGACTCAAGTTTTATCTATTATTTATTCCTCCTGAAGGTGTTCTTGTACCTTCCTGTAAGTCTTGTAAGGATACGAAGTACTGAATATGTGCGTGACTTGCCGTTTTATTCTGGGGGGTGTTCTTGCCATACCTCCTTCACAAGGGTTGTTTACTTCAGTTATAGATAGTATGATACTATGGTTATACTGGCTGTAGGTAGAAAGCCCTCTTGCTTGTCAGTTTTTCAATCCAATAACTTTTATTAGTCCTAAACTCAGACTTGGAAAAGGAAATCCCAGTTTTGTTCCTATTCATCACTTAATTTCTGACTTCCAACCATTATCTTCCTTTTAACTGCAATCAAGGAAAAGCAGGATGTATGCCTTGTATAGTAGTTAAATGTGAGATGTCTGTAGAAAACCTAATAGGCACAGATATTTTAAACTTTTTTTGTAGCATATATGGTAGTATATCATAGGCTTGAAGAAGCAAAAAAGCAAGCTGTTAACAGCTACCTTTTAACGGTAACCTTGCTGTGCTTTTTAAATAGACCAGTAGCAATAGTTTCCTGGATTACTGTTGAAAAACAGGAGACTCAGAACTATTTGTCACTACTGGTGCTTAAGTATATTCTTTGTGAACAAATCATAGTGAAGATATAATCACTTGACTTTCTTTTGTTACAGGAGCAGTATGAATTGTACTGTGAAATGGGTTCCACTTTTCAGCTGTGTAAAATCTGTGCAGAGAATGACAAGGATGTGAAGATAGAGCCTTGTGGACACCTTATGTGCACTTCTTGTCTTACAGCATGGCAGGTACTGTTGTAGTTCTGTTAGTGGAGGATGGATTTCTCTGTTACATCCCTGTTCACAGTGTGGGTATGTTTACTTTTCTAGGTACTCGGTAAGAGGATTGAAGGACGTACATACTCAAAATGATAAACTCTTTCATTTTGTGAGTCAAAAATCTGTGAAAAATAAAGTTCCAGGAGTCATTAAAATCTGGACTTGTAGGTTTGCCAAGGCCATTTGCTGACTGCTGCTAAGTGGAAGCTATTTCCTCAGCGCAGTACCTACTCAGACAGCGAAAGCTGGGCATTTGGTGCCAGTTCAGCCACCCAGGTCACTTCATGATGTATTCAAAAGGCATGAAGAGGACAGGTAGCAGCTGGGAGTGGATAACTGACTAGACAGCGTTTTATAAGGAGAGAGGATGTCTTTGGTATGTTTTGTCCATCTTGTTCATGGACATACCAGTCTGTGGGAAAAGGGAGAACTGGTACAGTTGGTTCAGTGCCGTTAACAAGCATTTGATTTAAAATCAAAAGCAGATGTCTTTCCTCTTTACAACTTCAGACTTTCCCTGAATAGGCGCTTGTCAAATGGAATGAATTCTGCCTCCTCCTCCCTGCCCCTTGCTTCTTTTCTATCTATATTTTGTGGGGAGAAGTAAGGGTCATCTCATTCTCAGGCAGGACTCTTCTACAGTTAGGCACCAGACTTTGTTTACAAACGTAGTGGGAAGAGTAAAAACAATCCTTGACTCCATCCAGTCCATTTTTGACCTGGCTTTAAATGAGTTCATCTCAGTTAATGAGTTTTCATTCTCGTGTTTGAGATATAATTTAAAGTACTATAGTTTTTCTTTTCAAATTCATAATTAAGAAATCATCATTGGCAAGCCAAGGCAATGTATCAGAATTATCACTTCAATTTTAACTCCATTAGCAATAAAGCTTGCTGAAAAAGGAGTATCCTCAGTTTCTGATATTGTGTTCTTTCTGAAATTTGAGTTTGATGCTCCAAACACAAATCTTTTGAATTGCCCTCAGAACTGAAATTCTGAGAAAATTCCATTTTAGACATACCCAAATAAGAGTATTTATTTCACTACTAAGCAGCTGCAGAGCTGGAACAATAGTTCTCGTTTCGGGAGTACCCTTTCTCTGTTCTCACTAGTTTCATTCTGAATGACAAACATAGAGGCCTGACTGTGTTAATCTTTGACTTTAAAAAATTCTGAAATTCTGAGGTCTGTAGCTTTTTTCTTTTTTTTTTTTTTTTTTATTCCTTAGCTGAAAGGACTAAGCAAAAGGACTGAAATCTTTGTACTTTTGATTGCTGGGTGTCTTATAGCATGGTAGCAGCATGTTCCAGTGTTGTGCCAGGGATGTGCTTTGATTCTGGAGACTTCAGAAGCTAAGGTCCTCAGTATTTTGGCCAGTGGCTAGGGATTCAAGAAGAGGCCAACAAAGCATTTTAGGCTCAGAGAACTGACATGTTCAAACCCATCAGGCTTCATCAGCAGCCAACTGTAATAGGCCAGGTACATTTTGGACTTAATTACAAATTTAACTTTTGTATAATTAGTGAGGCAATGAAGAAATACTGCACTGTAACAGCATCAGCTGTTGTGAGCTTCTGGTGGGCTAGTGTTTAATTGGCAGCATAATGGCTCATTAGACATGCCTCAAGAGGTCCAATACAGATGTTTTCAGTAAGCAGAAAAAAAATGAAGCAACATCAGATACGCACAGAATACTAAGGGTGATTCAGAGTTGTTTACCTTTATGGAGACCAGTCTCTCAAATAAGACATGGCTTAACTTTCCTTTTTGTATTAATGCAACAGGAGTAAAATGTCATTTTCCTCCACAGAAATTAAGTCTTACCTAAAAACTACATCTGGACTTGATTCTAAAATCATATAGGCATGTATGCTGCATTGTAAGGTTCACAATAGCTACTCTATCAATGTTCAAAATAACCTTTTACTCTGTGCCTCATGTAAGGCTGTTTTTAGAAAATGAAACTGTGAAGAATTGTATGGGTAAGGGAGGACTTTGTTCACTTGACAATGGTTACTTCAGTAGGTCCATATAATGTGGAGGTGCTCTTTTGAGGTAGTGAGTGCTGTTGACTACTCCTTTGTAATTAGGATGCAAGGCTGCTAAAAGTAGATTACATGTATCTTTCCATACAAAATGAAAATCCAGTACTAACCATGAAATAGACATGACTGTTGTCAAGAGACATCATTTATAGTTATCTGGCCTTGGGGTATGGTTCTTCCACAAACTGTAAAGTCATCTGTCTGTTCAGTAAGACTGGCAAGTGTCAAGATAAAAATAATGCTAGAAAAAATTTAAATCTGTTCTTACATCTGAGAAATCAAAAAGCTATGCTTGCTTGATGATGTTTCAGGATAGGTAGGTTGTTTAGAACTAATTTTGGTGTTTGTATCTTTTTAGCTGTCTATCTACCTGACTGCAAATATGACACAAATTTATGAATTCAGATTGATTTATCTTGATCTCTCAAAGCTTCAGGACTCTTTTGGGTGTGGTTTTGTTTGTTTTGTTTTTTTTAATTCAGTCTACATTATGCCTCTTGATGGAAAAATTTCTTTAAGTGCTTGAAAGACTGCTCTCTGGTATTTTTGTTCATTAGTAGTCTGAAATCTACTGCAAAGGCTTTTTCATTACTTCTGACGAGGAAAAAATACTTCTGAAATCAGGAAAAGGAATGGAAATATGGCTACTTGAAAATCATTTAACACATTATACCACTTAGAAATTACAAAAACAAGTAATTCTTGTTTCTGATAAGATGTGAAAGTAGTTCTTCATTTTACATAATGTATTGAAAATGTGGTAAAGTCCTGGTTTGTTACTTAAACGTGTCAAAAAATGCTTGTGGCTTTAGATGTTCGGTATGCATATTGCTGAATGATAGTAACATTGCAGCTGTGGTGGACTGTATATATGTTCTTCAGAGAGTAAAGAGCTGCATGCTCCAAAGCTTATCTGCATTTTCTAACTTAAAATGGAAAATAAATACTTCATATTTCATATAAAGATACATAATAAGATGCATTCTCTCTGTCTACATATCTCACCTTTCTTCCCCTGAAGAAATAGGCAAATTGTAATCCTAAACGGCAAGGTGCTACTTCCTGACCTGTAATAGTAAGACAATTACAATTTTGGTGCTTTGTAGAGATAATGGTTGCATTTTGATTAGTTACTTTTAAGTGAAGCTTCAGCTTTTGAAGAGACAGCTTTAAAAGTGCAGTCACTTTACCATTTACTATAGTTAAGTATCTATAAATCTGTTTCCTCTTTACTTCAGTGCTTCTTTAAAAGCTCTTAGAGACCTGTTAAGGGCATTTTTGCTTAGAAAGATAAGACCTACTTTTAAAATTACTTCTATTTTTTATTTTTAAAAATTTATGTACTTTTTTGTCTTGCTGTAGGAATCTGATGGCCAAGGCTGTCCTTTCTGCCGCTGTGAAATCAAAGGAACTGAACCAATCATTGTGGATCCCTTTGATCCAAGGGATGAAAACTCCAGGTGCTGCAGTATTATTGATAGCTTTAGCATGCCCATGTTGGACTTGGATGATGATGACGATAGAGAAGAGTCTTTAATGATGAATCGTTTGGCTTCAGTCCGAAAGGTAAATTTTGAAAAACTGTACAACAGATAAAGCTATGCATTTGTAAATGAAGCTGCCTGTAACTATATACAATGAGAGGCTGCACTTCATGCTCTAGGTTTTAGCAACTCACTGACAGTTCTCAGATTGAAAAAGCAGAATGCATCAATATTGCAGCAATAATGCTGAAGTTGAATAGGAGGGAAAAAAAAAAAATCCAGATTCTCAGCTGATACGAACTGAGTTAACTCTGTTTATAATGGAGGAAGCATGAGTTTGCACCAGCTGAGAATCTTATCCAAAATACACTGTATAGACAATTCCCTGAATTTTTATTTTAAGGAACAAAAATTTCATATATAGAGAATATATTATTAGTTTTCTCCACATGCATGTATACACATGCACAGAATGTTTTAGGATTAAAGTTGAGTTTCTGAATGGGTTATAAATATTATTGCTTTGTAAAGGTGACTTGCAACTCAATTTGTGTTGCACGCAGGTAGATTTTAATCATGTTTTATGTGAGTTGTCTATGACTTTTTTTCTGTATTTTTTAGTATTAGGTACTTCTAGCAGGAAAAATGGATCTGAGATTATTCATAGTGACTTGGTGTTTTGGGATGTTTTTTGTCCTGAAAGTGCTCTATGTTAAATTCTGGGATCTTTCTTTGGTCACAGGAGATACTATCACTGATAAATAAGGACTGTCATTAACAATTTTATTTATGTTGGTAGTTTTCACTCCTGTGTTTTAGCCTGGAATAGATATTGGCACAGGCCATGCAACGCTGAATTTTGCAGTGCATGTTCTATATTTTACCTTTTACTAAGGTCATCTAGATTGAATAGTTGCCTTGGAATTAATTCCCTAACATCTTACTTTTCCATTTCCTTATCATTGTATTTGTTGAAAAAAAAGTAAAAAAAAAAAAGTGTAGTGTTTCACCCTCATACCTGAGAGTATCTGTCAGTTAATACACATACTTCTGATATCCTTCCTAACCTCTTAAGTTATATGAATCATTTTTGTGTTGCGTATGTAATACAACATGGCCTGCTCTTGGGAACAGTTTATCCTTCCTGCCTGGACTTAAATTGCAGTCTGCAGCCTGACCTCTGTGAGATAGCCTTGAATTGATGGGCTTTTTAGAACACTATCACTTCCATGAGAATGCAAAAATGCATTATGCTTTTATCAAAAGAAGGAACAGTAGGCTTTACTATAAGATGTCTTGTTTTCAGTATCCACCAAGTGCTTGAGTGCTTTGGTGCTTGTGATTTTTATGTCATTAATTTCATTGTTCAGTGAAAGAAACCTACTAATTATCCCTGAAGCTTAGGAATAGCATTTTTCACTCTTTGTTACCTTTTTGAAGTCCTTACTTGAAAATGTTGAATTACCGGGTCGTTTGGTGATTTTCAGCTGCTGTTTTCTTCTTAAAACTGTTAACAAAGGTTGTACAGTGGTGCTCTTAACCACACCACCTGCGTGGAATATGGCATTATTTATATACCATTTTTGTTAGTAATGCCTTCATCAGCCTTCTATATTTCTTTTACTCACTTTTTTCCTGCTAAACATTGTTTCTTCAGAGCCTGCTGGAAGAAATTTTGTTTTTTCCCTCTATGGTATTATGTAGGATTTTACTCTATGAATTTTTCTTTTGTTTCTTGTTGATGCTGTTAATATGAACATGGTACTGTGTAACGGCTGCATTGTAGTGATTTGATCTGTTGAAACAATGGAAGTTAGATGATAAAGACAGTAATTTAGTTCATATAGCCAACCCACTGATCCTGTTGTTACTTTTAGTCCGAACAAATTTTTCAATTCTTAGTTTATTGCAAGGATTGTTGTATGCTTTCTCAACATAAAGCTGTTAATCCTTGAAAAACAAATGGGTTGGTTTTTGTCTCAAATCACCTGGCTAGACCATGTGGTATTACAGAGAAAATCTTCTTGTGGCATATCTGGCTAGTAGTGAGCTGTGATGTTAAACTTGCTAGAAGAGGAAAGTTCCAGGGATGTGAAGTCCTGATGAAAGTGACTGCAGGGCTTCGTGATGTGTTTGCAGGCTCGGGTAAATATTAAAATTTTAAACTCAAATCAGTCTTTATCATCGTGAAAGCCTTGTGGGAGGGCTACTGTTAAAAAAATGTTTCTAAGCTGTTGCTACTAGTTTTTACTACCTTTGGGACTTGTACTTGGAAATAGATTCATAATGCAAAGAATAGTTGCAGTAAGCTCATTTTAGAAGCGCACACAGTCAAGCTTGCCACTGATTAAGGGGCCTGGGTGGGTTTTTAAGTGAGCTCTTGTTGAGAAAATGAAAAGCTGAAAAACACTTTCTGGAATTGTCATTAAAGTGTAAAGAGGATACAATTTTTATCACCTGTTGTACCTATATGAACTATGAATATAAGTTGGATATCTGAAAAATACCAATTCTGCAGTTTATCACTCTATCTCTGAAGTGTATTCATAAACTGTAAGAGGTATCTGAATTAAGTCCCTGAGGGACTTCAGACTTGAAATTGCTTTAAGGAAAGGAATAATCATGAAGCTCTTTACTCCTGTAATGGAATGAGTAAATGGAAACACTTTAAGAAAAATGAATCAGTCTTGTTAGGTGTCATGTATGAGTCAGCAGCAGCAGCAGATCAGCTGAAACAGAGGCTTTAGAGAAATCCACTGCAATTAGTCTGTTTATATGCCTCATGAAGCAGCTTATTTTTTTTTAATTTCCAAAATGTCTTCAGATTTTTCTTCATGAAGGAAAGATGAAGAGTGGTGCCAAAACTTCTGTTAATTGTCTCATCTCTGAGAAATTTTCAGCCCCATGGCATCAGATTAGCTGTTGCAGTTATCGCCTGAAGTGTTCCTTTTCTCAGCTCTATACCATTTGTGCTAGCCAAGCACAGCATTATGAAATGCACATTAAAAACAAGTGCAGATTACAGGCTCGGCTTAATACTAAAAATGGCTTTTTTCACTTTTAAAGGGCATTTGAGTCTCTAGTAGACTATGTTTATTATTCCATTATGTTTAATATTCCATTGTCCCAATGAATTAAGAGTTATCTGTCACTTTACCTTGTGCAAGATGTAACTTCATACACTTCTTTCAAAACGAAAGAAAATAAAGAAAACGCATAGTGCAGGAGTTCTTAAGAGCAAATAATTTTGAATATGTAAGTGCTAGGATAACTGTTTTACCCAAGTAATATTACATGAAAACATAAAGTCCCTGGCAGTATAGGAGGCTATGAGGTTTTCAATAGCTTAAAGTGAATTAACATTCTGTAAAAATGCTTTCTTTCAAAACTAGATGAAGTTACCTTGTCTAGGGAGTTACTGTCTTCTCTGGAATTAATTTCCTAGCTGTCTGAATGCGCCAAAGCCTGACTTTGATTCACACTGTTACTTGAAAATAGTTATAGGAAACCGTCAAAGCTGAAAGCCACTGTTTGTCATGATTAGGCTTCATCCAGCAGATGAGTTAGGTCAAACTTAAGAAATCATGACAAAAGACCTTGGTTCTCAAAGTACGTGAGGAGACTCGTTTTGATTCCTCCTCATTTCCTTATTATTAAATTGACTTTTTTCTGGTAATGAAAAAAGTATGTATTTCATAGTAATAATGTTTTTAATTTCATCATATAAAATATAGAAATATATATAAAAAAGACTTCAAATATGCATCCAGGTATTCCCTTCAACTGTACATTCTTAATTCATATACATGTCACTTCCTTCTTAATGGTACACCTGGTTTGTGGGAGTTTATTAAAATCATGCCATACAACAAGAGAGTCCTTAACTGCTTAGTTACCAGTATTTGAAAGAGGCATAAATGCTGGGAGGCAGCATGCCTCCCTTAGTTAAAATGTATTTTACTGTTTCCCCAGGGCAGCGTAGTCCCAACTCGCACAGCCTTAACTCCCTCTCTCTCTTTAACATGCATTTTCTTGGGTCAGCAAAGGAAAGATCGACTAAAGAACAAGCCTGTCTATGTAAAAAGCGTTTACAGCCATCAGTGTTAAGTGATGTAACTTATATCCTCATACAAATTTTTAAGTCCAGATTATACTAATCTGTCTACATCACAATTTATCCTAACAAGAAATAACAAATATGTGAGTTACTCTTACCTGATTATAAATAAAACTTCAGGGAACTAATTGGAAATGAAAAGTCCACTTCTGGTGTAGGTTGGATCTTCTTAGGTGTCTCATTATGCAATTTATAAATTACTGAGTTGACTCCTGCAGGACATCAACAATCAGGATGATATTCCTCAGTGAGTCACTAGTTAGGATTTGTGTGGAGTATGCTTTTCCGATGTGCCTATCTGGCAGAAAGGCATTTGAAGCTAAAACTCTTTAGTTCAACAGCTTGACTGTTAATATTTCCATCAGAAAAACCTTCACTGGAAATTGTACTCAGTGTCAGAAGCAGGCTTACTCTTGAATTCACAGCCACTACGGGCAAGTTGATATGAGTATATCCTGGTAATAAATACCTCTGATTAAATAATATGAGTGTGGTCTGCTCTGCAGTACAGTTGCGGTGTAAGTCACAGCTGCTTTTCCCTTGGCAGCTGCCATGCCAACCAGATGAAGTCCATGTTGTTACAAAGGAGTCTGTGTTCTTTTCCTTAATTACATCTTTATTGCACAGGTCTGTGTGTGTTGCCCCAGAGCCCCTTTGTACACTGAAGGTCTGTCTTCTGTCACTGCCAGTTCATTTGTATTAGTTTGTGTCTTATTAGCTTGCTTGTTTTATCTTTTCGTCACTGTGCTGCTCTCATTACTCCTTTATTTCCAGTGAATAGAAGATACACAGAAATCTGCAGTAGGTGACAAAGAAAAATTTTAAATCTCTTCATCCTTAGGGAGTCTGCCAAAAAGAGTAGGTATTATGTATATCTGTTAGTACCCTGCTATCCACACGAAATGCAACCAGCTTGTTGGCTTAGCTGTCAACAGACATCAAATGATGCAGCCAGACAGGTTGAATAGGGGTGGACAGGATAAATACGGGGTTTTTTAATAGTGGGAATATGATGGATATCTGATACTGAACGCAGAGGAAAACCTATTTGTTGCTGTGGAACATTTTGTCTTGTTTTATTTGTAATATCAGTGGATCTAAACAAGGAATCATAATTTTTAGTTTCTCCCAGCAAACATTTCTTCTTACTTCAGCACCAAGTGGTGATATGGATTAAGCTTCCTTGTAGGGGACAGAAACTGCTTTTGCTTGCAGCTGTTCCCTGTCCCCCCGCCCCATGCCTTATAAGTTATTATTTAACGTGTTGGTCATCATTGGTTCTCTTTTTGAAATCTGTGGGGCTACAGCATGTTGTGATAGCATTGTGACTGTAGGGAATAGTAGTTCAGGGGACTGAAAGATTATTTTGATATTTTGAAACAAGCATTGATGTAAGCTTAAATTGAAGTCCTTTCACTCACTTCCTACTTTGAAAAATTTCCATTTCGTTTTGAACGTTGTGATTTACGATCCATGGAATATGGTTGGGTATAGATAGCTAAATACAAAATATATAGGGAACCAGAAGTTTATCACATAAATTAATTCTTTTGGTTCAGTGGGGTTGAAAACGTGTCAGGTTTTAAGAATCTTGAGATTTTAAATGAGTTTTCATATTATTCCAGTTTTTGTTACTGCCTACCACATATTAGGCGTGTCTTTCAGCCACTTGTTTCCTTAAATTTGAAAATAGTGTCAGTCCCCACTGGGTTTTAAATGTGATTAATTCCATGATTTCTGGCTCTGCTGGAGCTGGACTGTTGTTACAGCAGAAGAAAAGAAGTCTGACATGGGTGGGACCAGTGGGCTCACTGAGGGATGAGCGTATCATTTTGCCTAGTAATTCCGTAGAGCAGAACTGTGTAAGAGAAGGTCACCATATAGAAACAGTGATGGATATTCTTAGAATGCTATTACTACTACGTTGTTCAATTAGCTCTGTGTTCATACAGCTACATTCAGTGTGACATTTGACTGTCAGATTGCTTTCTGAGGAAGTTGCATTAATTGATGTGGTGGTATGGCAGTTAGAACATCTTAAATTCCAAGCAATTGTTTCCTGTCCAGTACTCTGTTCTCAGTATTTGCTATTTTTCTTACTCTTTGTTTCCAACTCCTATTACATATAGGATAGTATCTTAGTTCTTCTGGAGCAATTGCTTGCTGACAGAGACACAGTATGTTGAGCAACACGATAAAATGTAGAGACTTACCACAACACTTTCATTTTTTTAAATAACCATATCTTTTTGGAGATGTGACCTGCTTATTTGGTTCTATTTCAGATAATTTGGGAAATGAATTAATTCTCTGTCGTCTGAAGCCAAAGCATTAAATATATTCTATTACATGGCTCTTGGCTTTCAGGAATGCTTGGTGGAGGTATAACTAAACTTTGAAAACTAATTCTATTAAATGATACAATACTTACTATATTATTTAACTGATAGATGCTTTTTGTTAAGGAAAGTGATTTGACATTCAGTTTATAATAATTTTATAGTTACGGTTGCTCAGGCATGTTTGCAAGATACGTATCTAGCTTAGTTGTTCAAGTTTCCGTAATGTTCAGAGTGGGTAAGCACCTCAGTCATTCATGTGTTTATCCTCATGGTCTTCCAGTCAAGGTCAGGAGCATTCACCAGTTAAAGGAAACAAAGAAAATTTAAGGACTGTATTCAAGCCATGTAATAGGAACATTGTGACTACTTCTTCATTGAAAAGAGAAACTGCGAAGCTTCTGGTAGCTAATAAAGAACACAAATCTTGAATTGCTCAGGCTTTTGCAGTTGAATGTATAGTTGTGACACTAAGCTTATGCCTGTAGACAATGTGGTAAGACCCGAAGTATCAACAAAAAAATAATTCCGGCAATGGAACTGCATCTCAGCCTTCTAGCTCTTACAACACCTCCTCATTCCTCTCTTACTTTTCCTTGCAATGGTATCCAGTAATACTGTGGTGATGGCTCCTATTTTGGAAGGAAATCTGGTAGCAATCCCAACTGTATAGCACAGTGTATTAAACTAGGCTGTAGTACACAGAGCATTGAGTAAGGAGTCAGTATACCAAACCCCTTTCCTGGATCTGCTTTTGAATTTATGAAGTTTTCAGATTTTTTAATATAGTCAGTATATGTAAAGAAAGGTAATGTTGTTTACTTATTTAAAGTGTTGAAGAACTTCCTAGTCTCATCCCTGTCACCACTATGGGAGGTACAGCATTGGTGAGAAAATGCTTATGAAAAGTGGGGAAAGTTTTGATCAAAGTGATTTTGCTTAAAGGTGGGTACATTTTTGTAAGCAGTTTTTTATGCTTGGCATAGGAAGGTGGCAGATTGCTAGCCTCTATAAGCAAGTTATACAGCAAGAACACTAAGATCCCTCATTGCACGAGTGGCCTGAGGCTGGTGCTTGGTGTGAATGTGAATGTCTTCCAGCTACTTGTGTCTACTGTCAGGGAAAGCACAGAACAACATAATCATCCAGATTTACTTATAGTACACTGAAACAAATACAGGGAGTTCAGGCAAATAACTTGAACTGATTTATGCAAAAAATTAAAACGTGTTTGTTAAAACGAGCCAGATGAGGTTCAGGAACTAGTTGCAAAACTGGGTGGAGCCCGTATTGAGGATTGAAATCACTTGGTTCTGGTGATATTGAAAGGACAAGTCAAGAAAAAAAATAATCTTGTTTTATCACTGGAGGGGGATGTTAAGTGTGTGTGTCACTAGTTCAATATTTGCTAAAATGATAAACTAAATTATCCTAAAATGATTTTTGTAAATCGGCAAATAAATGACGAAAGAATTAACTTCTTTGCCCATGGACTTGCTGATGATTTGATTCTAAGTTTTCAGAAAGCACATAAATCCTATTTTCTATGGAAGTATGATTTGAAAATGTGCTCTGGTTAACAGACAATGTCATAGATGCCCAGCTTTCAAAAGTAATTCATAGAATTTTAGATGGAGTAATCTCTCTTAATAGAAAGGTTATCAAGAGTAGCAGTACTACAGTAGAATCTCTATCTACATTTGTGATTGTGTCCTTTTGTATGGCAATGATTGCTTGTTTTTTAAAAAAAAATTACCAGAATATATATTCTTTTGTTTTCATCAGAAGTTAACATGGATTTTAGTTTTGAGGTAGAATGACTTGTAGACTTCTTTTTCAGTAACTGTAAGATAAGCGCCTATACTGTCTATTATTAATTCAAAGAGCAGCAGGGTGTCTGTTATGATAAATGGCTGTTAGTAAGTACCTGACAAGTATCAAATGTTTTAGTTATGAAATGGAAGTTGTATACTTGATCATCAGGTAAGTAGTAATTTTTAATTTTTATTTTCTGTCTTGAAGTGCAATGAGAGGCAGAATTCACCAGTGACTTCCCCAGGATCTTCCCCTCTTGCACAAAGAAGAAAACCACTTCCAGACCCGCTGCAAATCCCACATCTTAGTCTTCCACCTGTACCTCCTCGTCTGGATCTTATTCAGAAGGGAGTAGCACGGTCACCATGTGCCAGCCCAACTGGATCACCAAAGGTAAGTCTTACTGAACCATTATTTCTTGATATACAAATATTGAGAAATTGTATTTTATTGTTTTCAAAGTGAGCTTGCTTGTTTGTTTTGGAAGATTGACTATTCCGGAATTTTCCATGTGTATTTTCTTTTTCAGGAGTTTGCCCTGTCCAAAAGAACTTTTAATTCCTTGTAGCTTAGAAAAACTTTAGATTAGATCCACACTGATTAAGTCTCTTATCTCCTTCAGTTGACTTTGGCAAGTGCCTGTCCCTTTTCATATTACCTTGCATAGTCAGATGTTTACAGCTACCTGTGTTAGTAAAATGTGACCTCTGTTTGTCTGATGATTATATTGTACTTGGTTATGGTCAGAATTCTAAAGGCATTGCTGTAATGGATCAGTTTGGTAATAAACCCTGATTCATGAAAATAAATAGAAATACAAGTTTCCTGAAAATAGATTTAAAGGTCATTATCTCATTAAAATTATATGTTGTGCTTTGATGAGGATTTATGCTCAATTTCCACGGTATCCTTACAAGAAAAATATGTGCAGATACACTGCTTTCAAAACCTTAGGTGGCATATATTTCGACTCAAGTTTGAAGGGAAGTAATAGTGACGCTATAGCTAATAAATTGTATGCTGTTTTTTGTGAAACTAATGATACTAAAGATTTAATGATTATTTTTTTTGAGTGGGTAAGCATGAAAGAGAATAAATACTATGTGAGTTGCTCTCTATTATGAGTTGATCATTTTGTTACAATTGCTTTATAGAGAGGGGAAATTAGATTTAAATTTTTCATTTGTAGATGATGAACTCAAATTCAAGTTCAAAACATGACTTGAAACCTGTGTGCTCATAATAACCCAGTGTGAAGTACCTTATTTATTTTGTCAGGTTTTTACTTCAAGCTTGAAATTCAACCTATTCTTAAGATTGTAGTGCTTTATAATTTAGAGGGAAAAAATAGAAGTTTGAATAGTTTCTTTAATCTTCTTTCATCACTTCTTATATAAGAAGGGAGTTCATAACTCATTGAGGATATATGCTAAACATACGGCACATCCATTAAAAATTAATTTTACAATAGCATGTTTTTACAAAGTTCATGTCTTTTTAAAAAAAACAGGAAATCAGAAATACCATTAATATTGCTTTAAATTTTTCAGTACCATTATTTTGAAAATGCTAGTTTTTTCTTGAAGCTTTTCCTGAGGGGGAAAGAAAATTTGAGTGGTGCAAGGGAAATAAGATAGAGCAACAAAAAATAATCTCATACTTTAGAAAGTTTCATATTTAAAAAACCAAAACAAAACACAACAATTTAGTCCTACCAAGACTACTACTTCAGTCAAAAAAACTCTTCTCTCTTTTTGCAATGGAAAACTCTTTAACTATAATTATAAGCTCTAACAAAAACTTTGGACCCGGCCATTATGTTCTTGCCTTGACAGTGAGAATCACTATTTTTCGTAGCTAGCAGCTGAATTAAACACTTCTTTATGTAATGTACTGTCCTATTTATATGAATAGACCTGCAGGTAGAATAACTTGTATTTCCTATCTATGTGTTGAGGTGCTTCTCAAAGAATAATGGTGTGCTAACCTGTGAAGTGAGAGCAAATACTATTCTTACTTTAAAACTTTAGTGACCTCCATCTCTTCAAGTGATAATAATATGCAGGCTTACCAGTGTCCATGAAAATTACACCTTCCAAGGGAAATAATCTTACCTGTATTTCTTATGATAGCTGGTGGTAAGAGAAAAACATTTCATAAAGCCCAGTGTTACTTAGTAAAACGCTCTTAGTAATTTACTACTAATGAAATGGGGTTTTATCCATCAGATTTGTGCTCTTAGAAGCTGTGCAGCTACCTGTATAAGGGTTTTTTTTCTGATAATTTGGTTTTCAGCTTTTAGTATTAGCATACATAATTTTAGAAAACGTTTCACTATTTATGATATAGTTCAGTTCTGAGAAAAGAAAGTACTCTGGCAAAGATTGTTTGGAAATGAGCTAATTGTAAACAGTACTACATACTGTGTATGCTACTTGAAAAATTGAACAGCAGTTCAAACAAACTGGGCACTGTAACAGTGCATGTCATGTCAAGAGTGGAGTTATGCCTAGGTATGTGATTAAAAATGAAGTAGTTGTTTTCTTCTTCCACTTGCTCCCTCATCATTACTTTTTTGTGCTCATTTGCTCTCACCAAGTCATTTCCCTGTGAATGCAGGTTTTATTTTGTTTGGGGTTTTTCCTGCATCAGGCAGTCTGGTTTAACATCCTCAGAAATCATTTCAGTGGGTAAGTGATTGAAAGGATCAAAGCAAAAGATTCGGGAAAAAAAATAGGGGTCAGATAAATGTGCCTCAGTCAGTTGTCTTTCTCCCTTCCACTCCTTCCTTGGGTTACTCATGCAACAGCAGAAGTGGGGGCATGCTTTCTGAAGAAAGGCCAGGTTGTCTGCAGAATGCAAAGACTAACATTTAACCTACCGGCAAGTACTCTTGTCATGCCTTGAAAATATCTCAATTAGTAACAGTAAAGCCATACTTGGTCATGAGACAAATATGTATGCCTATGTGTAACTTTTTTTTTTTTTTAAACTTACTGTGTTTTTTAGTCTTCTCCTTGTATGGTGAGGAAACAAGACAAACCTTTGCCAGCACCACCACCTCCCTTGCGTGATCCTCCCCCGCCCCCACCGGAGAGACCCCCTCCAATTCCACCAGACAACAGGATAAGCAGACACCTGCATCATCCGGAAAGCGTGCCTTCCAGAGACCAGCCAATGCCCCTTGAAGGCTGGTGTCCCAGAGATGTGTTTGGGACGAGTCCGTTGGTAGGTTGTCGAATAGGGAGTGATGCTTCTCCCAAACCAGGACTGACTGCAATTTCAAACATAAATGGAAGGCACAACCGCATAAGTTCTGATCCAGGATTTATGAGGAAACACAGACGTCACGAGCTGCCTGCGGAAGGTACCAAGGTATGAAATGAGCTGAATGTGTTGAATCCTAATTTGATACCCTACTGCAGCATTGTCTTGCATTGGCTAACGTACTGTTTATATTGGTCGGTGTTGATCTGTTTCTGAATTTTCCTGTCGATACTTACTATTAAGCTGGTCTTAAATAAATGGTTTGTTAAATACTGTAATTTGTAAAGCAACAGTACGTGAGGGTGTAAGTTACAGTTTTAACATGATACCTTCAAAAAATGACTTGGAGATAAAAAATCTAGATTTACTATATTCTTTTAGCAAATTATCCATACAGTCGGTGCATGATAATATATCACTGTATGCTGCAGTATAGTTGTATAGCATCTCGGGTCTGCTTTGGAAGTGCCTTATGCAAAAATTGTGTACGCATTTGGTGATGGAATAGTAGATGTTCCAGTTACCTCTGTAACTGGTGAGGTGAGGACTTGGTAACCTCTTCAATCTGTAACGTATGCAAATATGTAAAGATGGTGTATACAGATACACTTAGGTTGTCAGATACATCGTGTGCATTAACATAAAAAGTTAAATATTCTAAAGGTCAGTTGTGTTATTCATCAGTAAACATTATTTTCAAAAGAGCATTAAATTAGTCATGATGTTTGATACACTCTAATGGAAAAGATCTAACCTGCCTTGACCCTAAGAAAGAGGACAGCCAAAGGAAAGCTAAATGCACAATCATTTCTTTTATCTCTACCATTGGCTATATGGGCAGCATCCTTGCAAGTGCTCAGTGACACAACCCCAGTATTGCATTGTTTGATTTGGTATTATCATCGGTACTCAGAACATTATTCAGGATAATTAGCATTGCAACTCCCTTTTTCTTGGTCAATTGTTCACAGCAATACACATCCCTTTAGCTGAATTTTTCCTCCTTTGTACTTAAATCAGAACTCCAGCTGCTGGAGTTGTACACTCTTGTAATTTGTCCATAGCAGCCTTTGACTTCTCTTGGACAAATGTCCAGTGTAATGTCCAATAATCAATTTTCAGTGCTGAGGGCTTTCACAGTCAACACTTGCAACCTTTCCACTGATTGTCTAGCTTGGTTTGACTAGGGGTCATCTGCTGGTCACCCACAGGAGAAGTATGTTTTCTTGTCCTTGCAGTGAATAATTCGTGTCTATAACTGTGATGTTTCTTCTATCAAAAAATAGTGAAGGATTGTTTCTTTGTGTTAATTTAAGATATCTGGGGAGGAGAGCGTAGAGGGAGTAGTTCTGGCATTAGGCAGCTTCAGACAACTTACAAGACTATGTGCAGTTGGGGAAGCTTAGGTCTGAAAAGACATCAAGTGGTGATGGCCTAAGAAAAAATTCCTAGTTCTGCTCTGATCAGTTTTATCAAAGCAGCTCAGTAATTTATTCACAGAGCAGGTTATTAACTCAAAGCTGCTTTTTTTGCTGGAAGACTACATAGCTTTTGCTAAGAAGGGTGGATTTGGGGTTAAGTCATGGTAGTTAGAAATCATAACTTTTTCTCTCATTTGCTTTTCCCAAGGTCACAAGCTATTTAGCCTTTCTATCTCCATTTTAGTTTTTTTATTTATATGGATGTTTTAGTTGTTTTGAAAGTATGTTACTGAAATTCAGTTAGTATTGGTAAAGAACATTGACATATATGTTGAAAGGTGCTTAAGTCGTCCATGACGTTACAGATAATTAGAATTTCTGCTTATCAGTGTTGAGGCAAAACACCAAAATTTTACTTACAACTAGGCTGTTGTTTAAAATGCTATAGCTTTTAATCTGATTTTAAAAGGATGCTGGGTTTATATCTTCAGCTGCACCTCCATATAGGATTCTGTTTGTGGTCTGGCACAGTATTGAAGGTGATGGAATGAATACTTCTCAAATCAGAATAACTACTCACTGTAGAATCGCCATTGTAGTCTGGAGAAGTTACATATGTATTTCTTTAACCAAATGCTGTTTGAACTGTTGTCTTCAGGTTATAGATCCAAACCATTTGGTTAAATGGAGCAACTGACAATTCTGAATTATCATTTCAGGCTTTATGCAGATTCACAAGGGAAACATTTAATCCATTTTCTTCCCTGATTCATATATCAATTGTAATATAACCTTTTTGCTATTGGTAAAAGCCAAAAGTCAGGAAAACAGTCCTGTGGGTAAGGGGTAGATTCTGGCAGGCACTGCATCACAGAGTTTTAAAAAACATTACTATGTTTAGTATGCTGCACCTGCTGTTTTCCCACTGTACTTCATCTCTCTCACTTTGATCGTTTTGCAATCTTGAAATCTTAATTCTTCCCCAAGCAGTTCAGTTGTAACCAAGTAGTTCATCTAGTAACCGTGATGTGGCACTTCCTATTTTGGTGAAGTTTTAAGGTGTTCTACAGCTCCCAGATGGGCTGAGCTGAAACAGGTACGAAAGAGTGACTTCAGATAACATTTCTGTAGTATGAACTCCTGGAAAGCCTTTACCCATAGTCTTCTCAAGGTCTGTTTTACAAAACATAGTCGATGAACATCCAAGATGATAAACACAAGGAAGCACCCATTGTAACAGTTTTGTCATTTTTAGGTCTTTTCAAATGGTCATCTGATAAATGAAGAATACGATGTCCCGCCACGGCTTTCACCCCCTCTTCCAGCTGCCTCCAGCATCCCTAGTGTAAAGTAAGTTAACTTTATCTATAAAAGAAATGTGCTAATTAATGTTAGATAATAGTACTGATTCTTTGGTGCTAAAAGAAAAAGGGGAAAAATAATAAATAAAATTAACTAATACAGCTTCATGATACTGTTTCCATGAACTTTAATGTGTTTTACAAAGGAATCGTAACCTGTATGGATTAAGTGGGAGCAGTTCTAATGTTAATTGAACATACTATGTTTTTATAGGAAGAGAGAATTAATTGTGGCAGATCTTGCTCACAGGCATTTGGGAATGGAAGCAGACAATATCTGCTTTTACTTCTACTGCTACAGGAGAAGTGTGGTCAGAGCTATTTATCACAGGAGATGAGAGATGCTAGGGAAAGTGCTGAGGGTAAAGAGCATAATTTGTTTCCGTTCTGCCCCATATCTAGTCATGCTTTCTGGGCTTTCTGCACATGGAGCTTCATCCAGGGTTCACACCAGTATTTTTTCTTTGTTGTGGCTAAAACCCAACCAAACGAAAACATTTTATCCCATTTGAAATGGGGTCAACCTCCATGAATTCTAGGATATGGTTTGGGAAATTTTGTCATTTCAAGTTGCAGACTACTCTTAAGTCTTCCAGTAACATGACTGTTTATTTGGTACCAAGATGTTGCTGTGCATAGCAAGTGTTTTTGGACTCTGAATCACACAGGATTTTCTACAGAGCAGAAGATATTTAAAATGGAAAGCTTGGAAGTGCTATAATGTAGTTTGTTGATTTTTTTGGTTTTGTAAGGAAATTGGAGCATATTGCAATATTTGATGTTATCCTACAGCGTCTTTCCAACGTACTCCTTGTGGTTCTTGCTGTTAAAATAATTGGGCAGTCAGTACATAGTAATACTGAGAATTTTCTCATTAGTGTGTAATTTTGCCATATCTTCAGCACCCATTCCATTGTTGTTCAGTTAGCAGTAACATAAAAGACAAATAGATCTCAGCATTTCATTAACGTGGTGGGTTTTATCTTCCTGAGTGCTAGAATAAAGGTGTGGTGGAGCATTGACTTTTTCATTCAGAAGCATGTTTTCAGGTGCAACAATTGCCAAGTTGAAGGGCTCCATGTTTAGTCTCAGTTCAGCAGCAAACTTTAGAACATTATCGAGACATTTCTGTAATTGAATATTGTGATGTAACCTGATTGAGGTAGGGTATCACAGCAGTACCGTTTGGATACTTCATGTAATCAGTCCCCTTCTAGACTGATCTCCTTGGATTGACTACTCCTTCCATGAGACAATGCAAAACCTGGGATGTTCCACACATGTCAATCACATGTCAATCAGACAGAGTAAGCAGTAAATCTGATAGACAAACTAAATACTTCCATATTCCAAAGCAAACTAAACTCTGGAGAGGGGAAGATTCTTTTTTTCTTTTTCATAGTGTTGAAAGGAAACAAAAAATTTTGCTTCATGAAAATCCCATGTTTTACTTGGGTCTTTATGAATATAGCCTACAATCAAAGTACAATGTATACATACACCATACAGCGTTCATTGGGAAGTCCACAGGATATTGTAGCAATGTGGACATGCACAAAAATCCCTGTCAAACCAGTCCAAAACTAGAATGTGTGACTTTAGCTTGGTTAAAAGAAATACCTTCATTAACTGAAGTCTTCTGAATAGAAAAGTGATGTATTCCAGCCAAAAGAAAATCTTCATTTGTTAAAACCAAACTCCATAAGCTTTTTGGAAAAAAAAAATAACTTTCATTTCTGGTTTGGTTTTGTAACTACACCTTTTAAAAAATATACTGCATGTTTTAAATATTGATTTTTAAAATGTAAAAAGTATCAATATATAACCTAGGGGTAAGAAGTTCAAATTATTTAATTAACAACTACTAAAATGTCACATGGAATGGCTGTTAAAAATTGACCATTGTATATTGTTTCTTGAAAGACTAATATGTGTATTTTAAATTTGATTTCAAATTAAATTGTTGTTACCACTGGGAAATACACTGATAATCTATAATATTGTGTGGCAATATATAGGTGGATAAACTGAGGGGGGCAGGAATCTTCAAAAATAGCAAGTTTAATAAATTAAGTATTTCCACCAACCAGAAAAACTGCTTTCAAAAAGGTAACCTAAATAATATTTAGCACGATTTAATTTGAAATGTCAGAGAAAATATTTTTACAGTGTATTTTTCCTCCTGTTAAATTGACTGCACTAAGCCCTCATAAATGTTGTTGGACTGTACTTGATCCAAAATACTTTTGCTTTCCACAACTATGCTGCTGCAATCAATCTGGTGCAAGTTTCTTATTTTTACTACTCTCCAATCTCTGCAGAGTTGTGGCATGAGAGCTAGTTTGTTTCGTACAGCTCCAAGGCATTTTATTCTTTCTAGTTACTATTGTAAGTCTGTAATTTCAAAGATTTGACTGAAGGATACTTTGACGATGTATGAAATGTCTCAGTATGAATAGTAAGGAGGCAAAATGACCCGTGGTTGAAACTTCACAATTCTAAAATGCCGCTACTTAACTTGTTTGATCAGTTTTTACTGTATATGACATTACAAATATGACTTTTCTTTTTTTTTTTCTTTACTAAGTTACATTAATAGAAAAGCACTAGTGTCTTTTTTCCGGAAACAGGGCTGATTTATTTTCATTTAACTAAATTTATTATTATTATCCATACTTTAATAATGAAATGTTGGACTCTTGTTAACCAAGCATCTGATTTTTATTTTCCACTCAGCCACTATGTTGCTGATCCTACATGTGAAAACAGTTATCCTTTTATTGGACTGCTGTAATTATATCAGAATATTTTTAGCTGTTTTGATCAAATTGCTACTTTATTCTTGAAAAAATAAATAAAACTTTTATGTCAAAGATACAGAACCATTCTTCCCCCAGACTTTGAAGTTTTTAAGTTAATTGGTGTTTTATTCCTGGGAGTAGGTCCCGTTTTGCTACACGGAAAGAAAATTGGCCTCTTTGTCACTGTGGTAAAAAGTACTTCCAAGACATTTTCTGTGAGAGCATGTCTATTTTTGAGTATGTAATGAGACATCCGATTCCAAGTCCCTTTTGTAGTCTATAAATATATTAGGAATATCTAGTTGCTTTGAGGTAGTCGAGCGAAAAGTAGAACTGAAAGGTATTTCTCCTCTTGCTAACAAACTTTGAAGGTGAAAGCATAGTTCCATTAAAGGCAGCTGTACCTTGGAAGTCCTGGCTCCCTTGAAATCAGCCATTGGCACGGTGCTTTCCAGCGGCATTAGAAGGAGCACTGCTGACATGCAGGTTCCAGACATCTGAGAGATGATGCTCTGGAGGACACAATGTGTCCTTAGCCCATAGATTGACAGGCCAGTGAGTTTGGATACATCAGCTGTTCTGTGGTAATTCTCATTGCATTGCAGGCTTACCCTCTGAATTGCTATAAATGGAGGGGCTCTATGTTTAAAAGAACAGGTGATGTTGATTGCTAGACCTATAACCTAGCTAGTTATATTTTACGAAGGCCAAAAGATTATGTTGAGCTTGTTAATATCTAAGAAAATTACTTCCCCCCAGACTGCTCACTAGAAAGAAATTTTTGCCCATCATTTTATTTACACTCATACAACAGAAAACCAGATAGTAGGAGGAGTTAGTTTTTTGTTTTAAAAGAAGTTTCATATCCGTCAATGTTCTCCATGACGGAACTGACCTGTAAATTGAGATTGTAGAGTGTACCTCTTTCCTGGGCTTCCACTGCTTTCAGGAAGTTACACAAATCACTGTCTGGGAGGACAATTAAAGACAATTATTGTTCGAAGTAAAACTAATTTAAAATGTAGACAAATTCTGGGAGTTTGATAATGTTATGGCTGGAACAAGATTTCACTCAAAGGGTGAATGTCGGTTGCCTCACTGAGCCCTGCTAAATACTATTTGCCCTGAATTACCTTCTGTTTAGTTCTTTTGATAAGTGTGAACAGGTTAAGCTTTGTAAGTGCCTTTTTAGTATTCTTAATTGTTTGCAGTTCTCTTCAGTGTTGTGCTTGCTTAAAATGGCTGCATTCTCAGTGACAAAAAAGTCAATAACCTTATGAGTTTTAGTTTGACATAGTGGTTTTGTTTGTTACCTTATATGTAGCAGACATATTAAGGATGTTTAGGCTAAAGAGTATTTTCTGTATTAAACTGAGGTTGATTATGTAACACTTAAAGCAAAACTGATCTTTTTCTAATCTCCTTAGGTGCCCTGTTCCTTCAACAAATTCTCTCTCTGATAAATCAAGGGATCACACAGACAATGATGATGAATACAAAGTTCCGTCTTCACATCCTGTAATACTGAGCTCACAACCACCTCATGGTCATAATACAAAACCTCTTGCTCGGTAAGATCATTTAGCAGCCTTGAAGGCGACTTATTTACAAAAACTCTTGTTTTTTCCAAAATTTAACTGGATTAAATATTTATGGTCAAGCTTGCCTGCCTTCTGAAATGCCTTACCTTTTCAAGCTTGGATTACTTACGCCTCTGTTTCATTTGACCACCACCACAGTCATAAATCTGTGAAGTTCACTTTGTTTTATCTTTCTTGCATCAGAACTGGGTATTTTTTGCTTTTGAATACCATTTCTGCGGTTGATCCTTTTTTCCCTTAGGTTGAGGTTTTCAGAACTGACCAGGAGATTCAACCTCTGCAACTCTTAGAAAGTGTAATTTTAAGGAGAACTGTGTGACTGAAATTCCCAAAGTCAGCTTTGAAAATCTTAAACTTTCACATTTTATATAATTCATTTTGAGAAGCAGCGCAGTACTAAAAAATATGTAAATTGGCAGCTGTACGTACATACTTTGATTCTCTTTTCGTCCCATGTGTACTATGTCTTTTTAGCTTTTTGAGCCTGTTTCACAGCATGTTTTCTTTGTGCTTCTCAGGAAGAGAACTTTTTTTAAAATCCAGATTAAATATATCTCTTTTGCTTTAAATGTGTTATAAATTAATATCTCCACACTTTCACAGTTCTGAATTATTAATGGATTATGGCAAGGAGAGTTGGAGCCAAGGGACATGACAACTGGGGGCTGTGTCATTCCTGGTGAACTTGGACTTTGATTCATAAAAAAATCTGAATGTCTGGAATTATGAGAATAAGTCTTGGGGAAAAAGAAGGGCCAATTCTCTACTGGTCTTGTAAACCAAAAAAGTATGATATTAAAATCAAGTATTGATCTGAAATATTCAGACTCTTCTGCTATTAAAAAAATGCATTGACATATTGCCATTCTTTCTTCTCTCTGTCAGAATGTAATGGCAAGGACCCACCATCAATAAAGCTCGACAAGTCTCTCATCCCAAAATTAGCCAATTATAATTCTTAGACCTCTTCAATCAGAATTTAGAACAGGTGGAAAAAAGGTCATAGTCTGATCATTCCTTGCACGCAGGTTAAAAATTCTGTTTTTATTAGAAATGCTGATCCAACCTTCACTGTGTAAATGTGAGTATTACACAGTTGTCTGAGCTTTATGATCTTGAGTACTTAAATTCCTATCTACTGTATGAGACTTTATTCATTGACTTTTATTTTTTTAAACTCTCAATGTTGGCCAAGCAAAAAAATGGGAAGGAAAAAAAACCCACCAACTTTCCAAGGTCCTAATCCTTTTTACCTGTGCCACTTTTTATCTGAGTGTGTTGTGCTTCTGCATGGGAATGTCTTTCCGTAACATGCAAAGTCATTAATAGAGGCTGAGTTGCTTGCGTGACTAGGGTGACACAGAATATGACATTTCTTAGCCAAGAATTCATCTGCAACAGAAGAGAGTAGTATGTGGGCAGATTACCTTGGCTTAGCAGTGTCCAAAGGCTATGTCTAGGTTAGCAAGTAGTGTGGTGCAATAGGAGTGAGTCTGTAGAGGGGAGCAATTGACTGCAAGGACCCCACATCCACACTGTATGTTTTGGGAAGTTCGGGATTCAGTCTAGCCCTAATGTGGTCCTGTGGCCGGAGTACCATTTACTAATTGCAGCACATTGGATGAGCTCCTGCAAGACATCTTTTCAGTTAACATCCTTGTTGGGGTTTAACCCCGGCCAGCAACTACGCACCACAGGGATGCTCGCTCACTCCTCCCCACTCCCAGTGGGATGGGGAGGAGAATAAAAAAAAAAAAAAAGTAAGACTCATGAGTTGAGATAAGAATGGTTTAATAACTAAAGTAAAATAAAATAGAATAACAACAACTAATAAAATATAGTAATAGTAATTGAAATTAGAAGGAATATAATGGGTGAGGAGAGAAATAAAACCCCAAGAAAAGACAAGTGATGCACAGTGCAATTGCTCACCACCCGCTGACTGATGCCCAAGCAGCGATCCGCCCCTCCCAGCCAAATCCCCCCAGTTATATGCCGAGCGTGGTGTTCTGTGGCTTTCAAAAAAAATCTTGATTCTGGTTGATGCTGTATTCTTTTAATTCACTTATTTTAATCTCATGGAGAGGGGAGTGTCAATAAAAGCTTTTCAGTATTGTTTAGCAAAACTGTTAACAATTTTTTTTATTGTCATAAATTTTTAGTACCTTTCAGTTCTGTCCCTGAGTGTCACCTTGTCTTACCTCTTTCCTAAGTGTTGCTTCCTCAGTTCTTGGATAGTACTTAGGAGTTCTCTGTAAACTAAAGAGCCTACAAAATTTCTTCTGGATGTTTTGTAATTTAGGAGCTGTGTGATACTTCCATCTTACCCCCAAATTTGTATTGCCTCTAAGACTTTTTGCTCTTTTACCAGTAGATACAACAATGCTAAAAATATTACAAGACTAATACAAAAAATTATTCCCAGTCCTATTTTCTGGCAGCTCAATTAATTGTCTGGTTTGTTATAGCTGATCATCTCTTCCCAGGTATGGGGCAAGTCCAGCAATAAGAAATGGAGGGAAAGAATTTCAGCATTCCTAGTTAGGCTACTACTAGAAGAATGATATGTTATTACATTCACTATCTTTTCCTAATAAAGCTTTTTCCAAAAGGAAAAGAAAAGGAAAGAAGGCTTGCTTGTTACTACTCACTTGCTGCCCTTCTTTCTGGTGTTTACTGTTGATGCAAACAGGTATTTTAGCATGATTTGCAAACTGATCACTTATCTGGGCTCGTTATGACCTGAGTATTTCTGAAGTGGTGCGATGTTAAATTATCTTACTGCCTGTGGCTGGTTAGATTATTGAAAATGCAGAATAGATTCAAATTCAAGTAGGAGATATTCTCAAGTTATTTAGGATAGGTGCTGAGGAGTTCAAAGGAAGTGTTGTGTCCACTGCATTTGAGGATTGAACCAATCTAATTTCAAAGATAGAAGCAACACTTCCACTTCTCTGGGGAAATTAATTCATAACAAAATAGCTCTTACCATTAGTCTTTTTGTTCCGTTTTCTTTTTTAAGTCTTGTAATTATTCTTACACTTGTTTCATTACTCCTAGTTACAACTCTTGGGACCACAAACACAGTTTCACTTCCTCTTTCCTGTTTATATATTTTAAATTATTCCAGACCTTTATTCATTCCTCCTTTCCATATGGCCAAATCTGATAGGTTTATTAATGTTCATACTATTGGTAAAAAACCCAAGATTTGAAATTTTAGCTGTATATAGCTCTAGCAGATTTGCCAGAACTTAGTAATAATGGTGCATGCTGGGTTGGGATTTTTATTTTTAAGCTGGAATTGTTTAGTGCGGTGGCCTTTTTCCAAAGAAGCTCTCTGGTTCTTTCTGAATATGCAGGGTCCGCAGTACCAACGACAGGAGTAATTTCCCAGTTCTTTCACATAAATTAAAACAATATTTAGTGTTATGAAAAGGCTTTTGTTGTGTGTTTTTTCCCTGCCGTGTTTGAACAGAGTCACCTTACAAAAATAATCTCCAGTATTTTTCTAACAAGAGTATAGGCAACTTAGTACTATTCGGTTTAGATTATTTTCATATTTAATTTGATACTGTTGTTTGATTTTGAGGGTGTAATATTTTTCCATTTTAAAAAATCAGTAAACTTTGGTAGAAGTGTCAGCGAGACTCAGCTTTTTGATACAGAAATGAGTAAGTGCCTGCAAAACTGCTTTAGCTAGTTCAATTATTTTTTTTTAAATGCTTGGCTAGGTTTGTTTGAAATTTGTTATTGCTGGTGGTATGTTGTGGTGTTCTGTTTGGGGTTTTTTTTGTTGTTATTGTTTTGGTTTATTTTGTATTTTGTTTAATGACTTTTCTGTGTACTTCAGTATGGATAATTACGAAAATCCACATTTCCCCTTACCATGTTTCTGCTAGGGAAAATTCAACAGCTGGGAAGGCAAAATAGGGTTGAGTCTGTGACTTAACTATGTGAATAAAGTAATCAATGACCTGAGCTCTGAAGTGAGGGCTATGTTTAATGTTAGTTCTTCCTCTTTCTTGTATTGCAGTCTTGAGTAAGTTATTTAAGCCATGTCAGTATCCCACCAAGAAAGCAGTATAATCCTGCAGAGCAGATTTATTGACAGTTAACCAATATCTGCTCTCCATATAAAAAGCTTAAATTTTAAAATTAGTGCAGCTTATTATCTTTCATTTGTTTCCATATAGTGAACTGCCAGCTCAGGTACTTTGTCATTCTGGGAATTAATACTTGGATAACTGGTTGACCGCTTCCTGTTTAATGTCTGTCTTCAGGGTGTGTGAGAATGGTCAATGTGCTGGAGTAACGAATGGAACACACAGTACTACTTCTGAGGTGAAGAAATCAAAACATCCAGAGTTAGGTACGTTCTCCTTTTTCACTATTTAGGAAGAAAATTTACTCTGTGCTGTTCTAGGGGTACAGCAAGAAAACATTCACTTCTTGTGATTGTGTCATTCAGGAGATGTCTATGATGCACCTACTGTTCCGGTACCTTTGCCACCTGCACGACCTCCTACCAGAGACAACCCAAAACACAGCTCTTTGCTCAACAGGACACCCTCCGATTATGATCTTCTGGTGCCCCCTTTAGGTTGCAGACTTTTTGCTGATTACATTTAATGGTTAAAATTGCCTAGGTGAACCAAATGCCATGTTTATGAAAAACAACCAATGTCAAGTATGTTAAGACTACCAAACAAGCTATGGGCTAAATATTCCAGCTGTAAGTCAATATTTGTGTTAATGATCTGTACTTGGTGCCTGTCTGTAAGCTCTCCTACAAGACAGTCATAAAGGCATACTAAATCTCTATTCAAGCTATAAAGAAAAGCAAAACCATTTTCCCTAAAAGAATTATAATTCTTTATCCCTTAATAGGAAGCTTGAGCATTGCAATTTAATGCAAGAGTGGAGGGCTTTCCCTATTGTAGCTTAAATAATTCCATTTTTTTAATCAAATACAAAGAAGAATGCCAAACAGGTGGTATTTTAAGTCAGAGGAAACAAAACTAAAGTCATAGTTTATTTCTGGTTTTCTCCACTATCAAGGGACAGTTCAAAACTCACTGCTGCCTACAGTCAACAAAAGCTATTATATACAAGGGCTGTGCTTAGCCACTACCCATACCTTTATTGACAAACTCAGCTGCATGATTGTATCTGTGTGTTGCATCATCCAATTTTCTGGTTCCATAAAACCTTTTGAACATCTGCTATGTTCTTGCACTATACTCTCTATGGTCCCTGAAGTGTTCCTGAGTTGTGGGAGTACATAGAATTGAAGGCAGAAGAACACAAAAAAAATCACACTGCTTGGTAATTCTAGCCCTGTCTGCATCACCTTTGTGTAAGGGGTACATTCTATTGCCAAGCTCTAGAAAATACAGTTTATATCTGGGGTCAGAGGTTTAGAACAGCAGATAAAGATAATACACAGTATAAAGGTAGCAGATTCAATGTAGTCAGCATTGGTGTTTGGATATAACTATATTTGCTTAACCACTGAAACGTGGCTGTTATTCTACAGTGGTATTCAGTGAAGCTTTCATCATAAAACACTCTGCAACTGAGCCACTAAAAGAAATCTCTCCCCATCACGGGAAAGAAACTGGGCACTGCAAAAGATCATTCGGAGCATGTTTTAGAAGAGGATTGTGCATAGTAAGAGTCAGGTTTACAATTTCATTATTGGAGTCACTGAACTGCTAGATGAACCCTAGGAGTAAAGGCCTCAGAGGAAAAAAAAAATTAAAAATTAAGTTTCACTCTTTATATTCTACAGTTCTTAATGAAGTCTTGCTCATCTAATAATTCTTTTCTAAAATGCAGGTGAAGATGCGTTTGATAACTCACCCCCTTCACTACCACCACCACCACCACCTCCTGCTCGGCACAGCATGATTGAGCACACAAAACCTGCTGGCTCAGGAAGCCGACCTCCTTCAGGACATGAACTGTTCCTTCATTCTGGTAGGAATACAAGGGAAATAAGATATTTTATTTCATTTTGCTTTACTTCAGAAGCTTATCTGTTCTGTGATAAGGTTGTCATCAGGCTTCAGAAGTCTGTTTTGTCTTTACTTCATTATACAAAATGTTAAAAAAAAAAAAGGTGTGTTTTTGTGGTGGAGATGAAACAACTCAGAATATAAGAAGACTTCACTTTTCATTATCACAAAGTAATGAAATAAGGTCAATATATCTGTACCAGGCTAGACATTTTGGTAAATTTGGTAAATAAACTTTTCCAGTAAGATTTATTACTTGTGAAGTGCCAAGTTTTGTGTTGTAATCATTGATACTAGTCTATATCCTTTTATCAGCCGCATTCTTTTCTATAGTAAAACGTAATTAATGGAGTTTATTTTCAACTTGGGGAAAAACTAGAAAATAAGGGAAAAAAACTGTCCTGCTTAGTTAAAACTGTTGTAAAATTTTGCTGCAAAACTATATTAATTGTGAACACAGTTGCAGGTGCCTGTGATTGATAACCTTTTTGATAAGTCAAGTGTTCACCTATTTCTCCCCATGAATCACTGTGACACTTCTTCAGTCTGGTATTTTGCTTGTAAAAGATAGAAAAGCTATATTCACGATTTACAATTTTTGTCTTTGAGTTAAAAAGTATTTGACTGTCAGGCTAATTAAGTTGAATACACTTGCTGCTGATGCTGCAGTTTACAACAGGATTTTTGTGGCTTTAGTGCCTGTCTGTGAAGTGATGTTTTTTTCTCTGTGGAAGCTTGCAGAGGATGTTGGTGTCTTGAAGTTTACCTGTCCCAGGAATATTTTCAGTGATTATCTACCTTGTGGTGTGGTTAGATGTCTTCCTCCTCCTGTCTTGTTAGATGTCTTCCTCCTCCTAGTGTTGCAGGAAGGCCAGAATGTAGATGACAAGCAGTCCTGTGCAACTCCATAATGGCCTGGCAGGTTGTTGGGTGTTCGGCTAACCTTTGTGAATGATACTAGCTGTGGGATGAAAGCGAGCTAGTTTAGGTTGAACTGGAGTGTCCTTTTATGGAATGTTTTTATTATGTGTTTTTTGCCACCAGTCAAGGCCTGACATAGAGTAATTCGCCCAAACTGTGTATACTTTAAAATGCAAATTCAGCGCAGTGTGTTACATTCTCATATAAGCCTCTGAATGCATCCAGGTAAAAAGACTTAGCATGTTACAGGATGTAAAGGTTGATCTTCATAGATACAGGGCCAGGAATTAATTTATCTTCTATACTTCAAAACAAAAATTATGTAATCGTCAGCAGTCCAGTCTGAATGGGTGGCTCACTCTATTATCTGACGCAGAAACACACACTGCACCATTTGGTTAATGGGAAGAGAGAGGAAAAATAGAAGCCCTCACACGTAGACGCACACAAGCTCTGTCTGTCTGCGTGCAGTTCCCAGAAACATGCAGAGTTTTTAATTATTAAATGTTATTTCCAAATAATCTTAAGAAGCATCACTGATAGTGTTAAAAAAACATTCAATAGCTTTTAATTAAAAATGTGGAAAATGTCTCTACAACCATGTATTGTTCATATTTGCATAGTGAATATAATCTTAGAGCAGCAGTTTTCATTAATCTTAGAAGGGTATAAGTCTTCTTAGGCATACGTGGCTGTGTGGATTGGTCTTTTTTTATTCATATGGAATTTCTAAAGCCATATTACTCACTTTGCATCTTGTCAGATAAACTGCTGTAGATGATTTATGATGTGTTTTTGATGATTGGTTTCATACAAGTCTTGGGGGTGATTTCTCAGCTATCCATCAGAGCCTGTCAGATTAGAATAATAATTTCATCATCAACAGCAAAAAGTTGCACTCGCATACAAACACTGTTACAAGCCCAGAGCAAAACCCAGGATGGTGTGAGCACTTGCTCAGCGGCATCCTCAATAGCCAAGGAGAGGGGGAAAAAAAAAAAAAGAAAAAGAAGACACAATATCCGAGGACTATATAATTCTTTCATTTTTTAAATTCTGTTCCTGTAATCAGCAGAGGGAACTGAAAAGCCTCATCACAGCCTTTACAAGTCCTGGTAATATTTACCCATAGCTGGAACACTGTGAATAGGAAACCTGCCCCGCAGTCTTTGTGAACTGCAAAGCACAGAGATGTTATGAAGCTCTGACCAAACTGATTAGCTGGGATATTTCTACTTGTGCTGCTTTAGGCTTTGCAACCTCTTCCATACTTTGCCAGCCACAATCCTAGCAGTGTCAGGATTTGGTAATCAAAAGGTACCTCATGGGTGTAAACAGAAGACCCATGGGCAGTGCAGGATACCTTTGAGCTGTGCTGTTGGTTTTTGTCACTTGAAGACGTAGTTACGTGTCTACTGTGCAAGTATTGAATTTGGATGTGGATGTGCGTATGCACGTGCTGTGGGGGAACACCTCTGTTTGGATTCGTGGCTCCTTTGTCTGAAGGGCGGCTATTCTAAGCCTAGCTTCTATGCATGAGGCCTCCTCCAAATAATAATTCTAATTATTTTAAGGTACCTTTTCCATTCTGTTCTTACAGATCCCCATTTTGATCCAATAACTGGTCATGTTCCTTTGCCACCTGCTCGTAGAGTACCTGGAGAAAATGTCAAAACAAATAGGACATCTCAAGACTATGATCAACTTCCTCCCTCTTCAGGTAAGGTAGAAAACTGTTCTTGTAGAAAATTACAGCTTTATGAAGCAAATAACTTTAATCCATAACATCCAATGAGTTTTTTGTCATTCCTGGCAACAAATTGCTCTACAAAAATACGTAATCATCAAAGGATAAGAGATTGAAGTTCTTCAGTAAAGGTAGAAGACACTACCTGTTGTCTGTAGGTATAGATATTGCAACATCAATTTCAGTAGCTGCCAGACTGAATACTTGTGAGTTCTAGTGTTCCTTATTTTTTGAGAAAGGCAGAGATTTTTCTGCCACTTCTAAAGCTCACAAGAGATAAGAAGTCCTGCAGGGACCACAGGCATCTGGCTTCCACTTTTGTTTCATTGCTTTTTTTTTTATTTTTTTTCCCAACTTCACTCTCTGAAGTATTACTATTTTCTGGTCTTTTTTTGCTAATATGCTTGTCTGAACTTCTAAGAAAATTTAATTTTATTTTTATTGTTTAATACAATAACAAGAACCAAAACCAATTAAAATTGTCTTCCATTTGCAAAGGAACAGGTACAATAGAAGCAATTCCTTTGCCGTAGAAATTTTGCTTATGGTTTTCAGGCAAACGAATATTATTTAAAGGAAAGCTACTCGAATTAGTTAAAATAACAACAATATTGCCTGTATTCTAAAGCACTTTCACCAATTTTTAGACAAATTTTCTTTTCTTTAGATGTGCATGGTATATGGGGAAGGAGGAGGATTCTTCCACCTGCATCATTTTCTGTGTGGAGAGATCACACAAGGAAAAAGCCAAGTGATGCTTTGAACCATTATTCATTCTCCAGATGAGAGAATTGTGTATGAAAACTCTTTTCTAATGCATAAAGAAAGGGAGGGACTTAGTTCTCTAGTCTTTCATTTCTAATGATCATCAGTGTTTAATTGCAGCAGTCACAAGTGGAAAAATGATAGATTTTTTTTAAAGTAGTTGTATATCTCCTTCTCAGGAATACGTAGTTCTATTCTGCTGCGGTATAGGAAAGAATGTCTTTTACCAACTTAAATACAGGGGAAATTAAGTAAGTCTGAAGAGTGTACAGAATTTTTAATTAATAGCACATTTGAGAATTAGTGTGATGTCTTTGGTAAATAATAGCACTCTGGGGAGGATACCTCTACTATAACGGTGTTTCTCTTTTTTTTTCCTTGTTGTTAGGGAAAAAAATATTTGGTTTATAATGTGTGTTTTATATGTGACACTGAAAGGGATCTGTTTGTTTTAGAATGTTAACCTGATTTATTTAAGGCATTTTAAATTCTTTTATAATACAAACTATTACAGTGATATAACTACCTTTTTAAAGCTATGGGAGTTTTCCTTTAATTCTTGCAATTCTGTGGTAGGACAATTTTTAATTTTCCTAAATTACTGTAAGATGCTTGCTACTTAAGATCTTGGAGCTTTCTGATGTCACTTAATAAATACTTCCCCATCTGTATGTTTCCCACAGCCATCTTCTAAAACGCCCACGTGTCGACCTTTGCTATAAATATCATTCTAAATCAGCATGATGTACAGCAAGATATTCAATTTAATTTCAATTAAATGAAAACTATGTGATAGATCATGTCATACTTTTAATTGGAAAGTTGTTTTTACAGTGGCAGTAATTCCATAGAACAGAACTGATGAGCTTCGGGTTGAACCGATTCACCTTCATCTATGATTTAAAAAGACAATGCAGAGAGTGTAACTATTCAGAACTTTGGTTTTTGCATTTATTCTGAACCAATCAGTTCACTTAGGAAATTCTTCATTTCAGCCCTTTTGTGTGGTGATTCTTTGAACTAGCTGGAAAAGAAATGTAGTTTGCTCTAAAATCTAATTATAATTTAGCCACTGGCTCCCTAGAGTAGCATGGGGAGTCCTTTAACTTCTGTGCTTCGGTTTGACTGTTCTTAAGATTGCTGTCATGTTTAACTGAATCGCTAACATGTAATGACAAATTTATTCTAGTTCAGCAACATATTCAGTATTGAACACTTAAGAAATAGTTCTCAGCTATGCACCTAACTATCCCAAAGGCATGGTTTTTCAAACTTCTTAACTACAACTTTTTAAAATGACTACAGTAAAAGTAAGAGCAGGAGATACTGCTAATAGTTAGCATATTTTACCTAAGCACAGCCAACGATATGTGGGAAAAGTAGAAGAAAATTAGGCCTCTAATGTAGATGTCTGCTGTATTTTACTGAATTTAGCTATTCTGTAAGAAGTGGAGTCAAATGGCTAGTTAAATACATTTGTCTGCTGCCTATTCACTCACCTAGCCTTATTAAAGCACTTGTATGCAAATTTGAATTCCTTTACGTGGAAACATCAGGGGGAGAGTGTCCCATATTATTTCAGGGTGGATTTCAGTTAACCCTGGGGGGAATAACGTGCCACAGTAAAGCAAAATACGCAGATTATATCTAACAGCTTGACGGACCGATATGTCCTTTCTCATTTTCTCCCGGCTCGCTCAGTTCCTTAGTATAGATGTTGCCTGGCTGTGCTTTGCTCCTGTACCCAGTTAGAGTAGATGGAGCTCCTTGCCACAGCTCCGCAGAGGGCTTTGCGCAAGAAGTCCTCATCGCCTGCTTCTCTGATGCTTCTCGGTCTGTTGGTGAAAGACTGTGGAACGTACAGGAGAAGCAGCAAGGGAAGAAAAGAGGAGGGCCATTTCACAGCAGGGAGGAATAGGCAGTTGGCATCATTACAGATATCCTCTTCCCGCTGTGCCACAGAGCTCTCGCCGTACAACTTTTTCCGTGCTTTTTAAACTCTTATTAAATAAGCCTGTCTCTGCCTTTAGACTGACCCGTTACCTGCGGGTTAAATGTAGTGCTGAAGAACAGAAATGTGAGTGATAGAGGAAGCTCTGTGCTATGCAAACTGTTAATTGAATTACACAATTAGAACATGTATTTGAATTTTTATTTAAGCATCCATGGTGGCTAAAACATCAGAGAGGATGGGAGGTTGGAAGGAAATTCCTGCTTAAATACCTCTATCTCAGTGTCCAGATGGATATGCAGCTTAGGCTTAGTATCTTTAAGCTCAGGATCCAATGTGATACCCAGCTTCAGCTAAAATTTTATATGGATGTGAAGATACTGAAAGAGATGTCAGCACTTTAAAAAAATAATAATGGGAATTGAGTTGGAGAGAGAGGGGTGAAGATCTTGAAGTATCTGTGCTATAGGGAGATGTCACTGTAGTGAGAATAAAATGCCTATGCTGCAAATCTGCTGACAGAACTAAAAATGACCTTTCCAAATGATGTGATTGCTGAAGCTTCCAAACAAGCCTTATTAAGCTAAGTGAAGGTTTTATACAAGAAAACTTCAGTTTTAAGCCTGTATTAGACTGGGTAGAGCAAAAATTATCTCATGTAACATACACACCGAAGGATCTGATCTATGCATAAGGAATTTCTTCTGTACTTCAAGCCCAGGGAAAAATCTGAAGTCTGAAATGAAAATTTTTTTCATCCTCTATGCAAGTGAAGTCCATAATGAAGCGTGCATATTAAAACAGCTTGAAATGTTTTTAACATGATATACTGTTATTTTAAATATAAAGAATATTTTTCTGATACAGTCTTGAGTTTTCTAAAATAAGTGAAATGAGAAATTGGAACTTGTTTCTGATTTGGTTTTTGGTCATTAACCGCATTTCCTGAGCTGTAGTTAATTTGTCAAACCAGTGTGTTTCATGGATCTTCCACGCATCTTTGTAGCAGGTTTGGATCTGCTTCAGGTGTGTTTACTGGAATGTTTAACGTTTATATAATTCTTTTCAGAGAGAAAAAAATCATAACAAATACAGAATAGCCCTTACTCATCTGCAGGTTGTGACATAACTATTTGCAAGGAAAATAGGCAATGAAATTAGAACAAAATTAAACTTAGTACCTTACTGTAAATTTTTAATCAAATTACTCTCATCCGTTTGTTTTGTGAATATCACCATCTTGCTAAAAGTACTATTTGCTTATCTTTTCTGAATTAAGAAATGGAATTGAAATTTCAAGTAATGCTTCATCTGAATGCATGGAAACGAAGTTGAGAGAAAAATACACCTGGGTTAGGTGCGCAGTAACGTGAACTATTTTCATTCATCTGAAGTGTTTAATGCATTCTGCTGAATTACAGTTCTCTTCATCCAGTGTTACAATAAGGTAGCATGTTGTAACAGCAATACTAGAAATATAACATTCTTTCATCACTAAAAAACTCTCTCTGAAATACTTAATACTGCAAAATGCTGTTGCTGTCAGTGTAAGCAAACAGGAAGTATCACAGCCAGAAATTCCTTTAATTTAGCTATCAAAGTCACCGTTGAAGGAACTTTTTAGAACCCTTTTTGAAGGATTAAAGACTTTCTTCTTTTTTTTGCTTTTAAAATTTCTTTGCTCTTGAAAATGTTTTCTGCTCAATGCCTGCTTGTATTTAAGCTTCTTATTGTGGAATCAGTGAGGATAAAGAGGTTTCAGTAAAGTACCAAGTTTACTTGAGCACAAAACTCTTGACTCTGAGAAGATTAGCAAGTTTGAATATTAGCTTTTTTCATCAGCACATCATGATTCTTAGCACCTACATTAGCTGTGAAGGTAACCTCTCCACAGAAGAGAAGGAAGGGGGAGATATTTCCAAAGGGGTCTGGAGAAGAAGGGATCGTCTTCTGTTCTCACCACTGAAAATAATTGGACTAGAGGTTTTTTTGAGAAACCAGTTATTTCTGTACTGAAACATAGCTGCTACGCATGAAGTTTATTAACTGCAGTTGGCCAAACAGAATCTGCAAGATGTACCAAAAAGTGAAGGATTTTTCTCCCTCAGGCAAATTTGTCTGAATTCCTCTTTCGCACAACTTATGGTCCTGAATAAAATTGTGATCAAATTTGTTGTGGTTTTTTTTTTAAAAAACAGACTAAGAAAAAGTTCTCAAACCATGGGTTGAAAGTGGAGAGCCTTTAAAATTTTGACTGGCTATTTTCACCATCTTTGCTGTTTCATCATACTTTCTTTTTCTGCCAACTTTGGATAATTCAGACTGTAACTTGCATGTTCCTATCATATTATTAAAATAGTATTTCACTACTTTATTTCCATTTTGGATGTTCCTGAGGAATTCAGCTCCTCTCCAGATTTTAAAATGAGAGATACCACTGAATAAAATACCTCTTCGTGTTTCTTTAGAATTTCACTTTTAAAACTGCTTCATGAGGCGTGACCTACCTATAACACAATTTTAAACCAATTTGTAACGATTTCTATCTCCTTTATTTGAAACAGATGGTTCACAAGCACCAGCCAGGCCCCCTAAACCACTTCCTCGGAGGACTGCACCAGAAATGCACCACAGGAAAGCATACAGCTCTGACAGTTCCACGGAAAATGTGGATGCAAAAATTGCAAAACTTATGGGAGAGGGCTACTCCTTTGAAGAAGTCAAGAGGGCACTTGAAATTGCCCAGAATAATGTTGACGTAGCCCGTAGTATTTTAAGAGAGTTTGTCTGTTTTCCTCCACCGGTCTCCCCACGTCTCAATCTATAGCAGCGTCAAGATTTTCTTGGAGCATGTGAATTCTACATACACACGTGCGGATTGGGGAATGAGAGAAAGAAGAGAATGGAATATTTTACTTTCATCCTTAGTAGAAGGGTGTTTGTTTCCAGCCGTTTATCAAAGGCTCATGGCTGCTCTGATCAAGACTTATAAATATGCTGAGGCTTATGTATTTTTGCTAGCCATACTTTTTTAAATCAGGGTTGAACTGACAAAATAATTTAAAGAAGTTTACTTCCCTAGAACTTTTAATCTGTGAAATGCTTTTTCTTGTTTACAAGTTGGCAAGTTACAGTTTTCTAGTTGATGCCTGTACTATGTTCCTGTTCATATTCCCTTGTACCTTGTGGTCAGTTCTGCTGTAGCATTCCCAACAGTTTCCATGCTGGCCACCCCATCAACTAAATCATCACTTTCCAGAAGTTCTGTGTTTGGTTTTCTTTTTTCTTCTTACGAGATGCTTTAATTGTTTTTTTGCATTTCAGCTCATCAAATGCAAAAAGTATGTGGCCTTCACTACTGATTTTTTTTTTCTTCTGAGATTCCTTTGCTTTTGAGAGAGGAAATATCTGAATGTAAAATGCATTATTCTGTCTATGAACTGCCTTTTCAAAGGTATTTTGACAGGAATGTTGGGCAGCTTTCTGTTTAACATGAATTCCATGACCTGTAGTCATAAAGGTCTTTTATACACAGTTTCGACAAAAAAAATCCCAACCAACAAATAAAACACTTCATACAGCAGTGATACTGAATTCTAACATGTAAAAGCTCTTTCGAATTTGAGTATTTGATTGCAAATGTTCAAAAAGCTAAATGCACATGATAATACTGTGTTTTGATTACACAGTAATGGCACCAGTTCTATATGACCTATGTAAACTGAGGCATGCCAAACTAGAAGGAATCTTTTTGAATCGTATTAATGGTATTCAGGTAAATTCCAGTTCTAGCTTCTATAAAGTAGGATGCGGTTAATTTTTTGTTCGAGTGATTATCCTGTGGTTCATTGTGGCTTGGATTGGTTTGTATTAACATGGAAACTTTAAATCTTTGATGCACTGTTAATTCCTAATGCTACTGTAGCAATATTTTTTGCAAAGTTCTTTAGTAACCTCCTCCTCTGTACACTTTATTATTCTCAAGTATGTGTTTAATACCCAAATTCATTCACTCTCTTTCCAGCTGCTTAGTTGGAAATATGTTTTTGCTTTACATGGTTAGTGATACTCCAGGCTTTGACATTTTATTTTTGAGCCCAAATTGATGCAAGCCAAATCATAAATCTTCCCAATTTTAGAGAAGAGAGAGAAGACAACTCTGTTCTTAGTACACTCAAAGTTAAGAGTCCAAATCTTTCCAGAATAATTCTTAAGATTGCTGCTTTCTTGGGGTTTTTAAGGAAACTTTGAAATCTTCTTTTATTACTGTGGAAAAGATAAAACCATGTGGTAGTTAGAATATTTTTCACATTTTGAGATGTGACCAGTATATGAGAATTTTCACAGTATGCTAAGCTGGGTGTGAGGTATATATTTATTGTTCCCTTTCAGCTGTCAGTGTTCTCCTTCACTCAGAGCAAGTGGTAAAAGTTACATCACTTGCAGGATCAGATCTCAGCAGTCAATGCATTTGTTTTCAAGATTTTTTTTTAAAGACAGCAAATGGCTGAATTGCAGGATTCAAAATAAGTGGGAACACCCAGTGGAAATTACTGTGATATCTCAAAGTCCATCATTTCATCAAAGAACTTATTCTTAAAACCTATTAAATAAATTATTTTGTAGCATCACAAAGCATAGTATGGATATCATTAATCTGCTTCAGTGATAAAGGATGATCAGGAGAATTCAGGGTATAGGGAAGAGCTTCAGTTCCATTTTGATTTAAGCAAATGATTCTATGTTCTAGAAAAGGGCATTTGCAACTTCCTCTAAATGTTCATTCCTTGAGTAGAGCTTATGAAAAGTTTTGGTTGAAGTTATATTCTGTGTTTTTTTGCTCAAGTAAATTTTTCCTCTGTTTTGGGGGAAAGTTTTGTGTAGTCTTGAGCTGCCTTGTGCGTTTGGTTTGTTTACATCACTCTAGCATTTTAGCTAATTGTCAATTCAGAATGATTCATGCTATTAAATTAAATACTCTGGTTGTACTGGAATTACTTAAATGAGGTTCTAGCATAACTGCCAGCATAGCAACGACAGCAGTGAAAAAAGAGCACTTCGCAAGGATGAGCAAACAATCGGCAGATTGAGTTTTGAAATTTTGCATTGTAATGGAGAACTCATTGTCTTATTTTTATGCAGCAGCTTAGTATAAATTACAGCCTTATATTTCAGCTAGAGGCTGGAACTGCTGCCCAGCAGATAAAGGTTTTTAAATTTTTCCTTCTCCTTTCTGGTTGTGACCACCAGTGACACTTACTTTTTTTAGTATGTGTTAAAAAAAGCCTGATGAGCAATATTCTGAGTGGTAACTTGAAAAGAGTTCCATTAATCTTTAAATGAGTGTGCTAATAACGCTTCTAAATAATGGAATGTAAAGACTATTTCAAACCTGTTTTGGTTAATAGTTTTAAAGTCAAACAGAGCAAAATTGCTTTGCTACAGTGTTGATGTTTACTCTGCAGGAATTAATAGGCTTAAAATAAATTAATCTGGTTACAGTCTAGTTCTCTAAAGACATAGTTCTCTAAACATATTTTAACCTCTGTAAGACTTAAGGGTGTGATCCTGGCAGGGTGTTATGCACATATATAACTTTAAGGAAGACTGACTTCAGTGATTGCTTGAATGAGCAAAGTTGGTTAAACTCAGAAACCTGTGCAATCATATTTCTTCCAATTAAATGTCATAAGCAGGCTTTGGACCATCTTTCTGATGTCTGTTGGCCTCAACTTCTATGTCCTTTTGGCTAAATTACTGCATTTTAAGCAAATTGGCTGAATCAGAAGTTGAATAAAGTTAAGTGGACATCAGCAGCATGGATCTTTTCCAAAGACTATGAGTAGAAAAAAATTGAAATTGTGATAAAATGAATTAATTTAATATGATTAGCCATGTTAATGGCTTGGCTGGAACCCTAACATGGCAACTGGTAAAATTTCTTATGTTCAGTATCTCAAGAGTGCACCTTGCACAGTTTTTGTCATAATGTGAATTTAGGAAGTTTTGTACCAGGATCATTCTGTTATATTTCATTTTCAGCTTGAAGCTTTACTTTGCACTGATTCCTCTGTCCTGAAAGCATTTAAATTTGTGTCTTAAAGCTTGACAAATTTTGAAGCAAATGAACACCGTATTCTAAGCGAATTCAGGTACTACCTGTTGACCTGGAATTTAGCGCTTTTAGGAATAAATTCTTGAAAAAGGACTTCAGTAGTTTCCATTTTGAAGGATTTTCTTTCAAATAACTATTTTATCTGAAATTGCCTTTTATAAACTTGTCTAACATGTGGCAAACTTAGTGATGTGTTCAATTAATTTATATTTTATTCAACATTCTTTTTAAAGTTTGGTTATTGTGTAAGCTCGAGTTCTTTATCTGTTCATGTAAGGTATTTTATAAAATTAATGTTAACAGAATGTTGGGTTGGTCCGTGATTTTTCAAGAGTCATTCTCTGATACTGAGTATTATCACTTCCCATACGTTGCTTTAGAAACATAGCCTATCCTGTGCAGATGTCTTAGAAACCATTGTTTTGTAAGCCACAAAAATGAGGCCTTGCTCTAAAATCAGGTGAATCATTGCATTGAGACATTTGCTTTATATCCCCATACGTTACTTCATTTCTAAACTGCAGTAGTAAAAATTTATAAATTGGCAGTAATTTCAGAATGTGCATGTAATAGTTGTATGGCAGAAAGATGATAATGATAAAATATTTAGAATCCAAAGTGGTGAACATGTAGTCCAACTGTACATTAATTTACAGGATTATTTTCCTGAAGAAAATTACAATAAGCTCACACTGTTTTTTCTTTAACATGCTGTGCATTTACATTCTCAAGCATTGTACTCTTAATGTAAAAAATGTTTTAGGAGTGTAAAACTTTTTTTCTGTTGCTGTATTCCAGCATTCTGAAAAAAATTTAGAAAATCTACTCCTCTACTATGCATGACAATACAACTATTACTATTTCAAGCCCAACACCATTCCCTGCAAGTCAGATTAGACCTAAAGTGACAAGACTTTCATTCTTCAGTCTGTTAATCCTTGTCCATTATGTAGGTCACTAGTCATATTACTAAGTAGGGAAGTTAACTGTTCGGTATACTTGTCTGTAGTACTGTAGCTGCCAATTTCTTTCATTTTTATTCTTCTGATGTGAAAGTCAGCTGTCCCTTTATTGCATTATAATCAAATTTTAGCAGCTGGGTACTCTAGGAATGTTTCAGGAATTTTTGTTTCATAGACCTAGTCATTAATTCTATGCGAGATACCTGCCTCCATTTATCAGGTGCAATGAGCCTCCATGAGGAAAATGATAAATTTAGATTTTAAAGCACTGTGTGTTACTTTGGCACCTAAATGTTCCATTTGTCCGTAGAGGATTTCATGTCTAGCAGGGAAAATTCTTACTCGGATTCTAACCCTAAATCTCTTAATCGTAAATCACAAAATAAATCTTAAATTTGTGAAAATCAATCCCATAACCTTCCTGAACCTCGTAAGGAATTTAAAGGCCTCAGAATAATATGAACTATTACAAGACTCTTGCTTCCTAGACCTGCCAGAAACAAAAGCACAATCCCATTGAATACAGATCTTCTGACTGTGAAGCTGCTTGCATCTATCTTGATCTGTGAAGCAAGCAGCCAGTCTAACTACAATAATACTTGTTTGACAAAAGTCAGCTTTTTTTTTTATTGCAGTAACTGCTACGGTAGCCAGCAAGATGGGAGAGGAGAACTGCATAGAAGATGATTAATTCTGTCCTAACAGTCCAAGCTCCTCTCTCCTGTTGGCATACAAGATTTAGCTGTTTTGAACTGTCCGGGTGTCTAGTGCAAATGAAGGAGTATTTGGCAAGATTACTCCAGTCTTCAATTACTGTCTCCTCCTCCAAGAAGTTCTTTAAAAAGCATGCTGGTTTGGAACAGGGTGCCAGGGTCTTAGCAGCAGAGGGAAGGGTGAAGCAGCACTCCCTTCAGAATGGTTTTTTGATGCTGCCAAAACAACCAGAAGCTTCCTAAGGATTTAAGTGGAAACACCTCTGTTTTAAAGCTCATCATCTGGGTGTTTGAAGGGTGCCTGTATGTATATGCTAGTCTGGTGAAGCACGGAGGAGAGAGTATTCCAACTGATGCCAGCCAGCAGAGTTCAGAACTAGGCGGTGGTACTCACTTCTGTAAAATACCTGCTCCTTTTGGATAGCTGAACTGAATCTGCAGAATAATCAAGCTGCTATAGTCATCCGTGTTTTAAAAGGCAAGTTTTTCTCCCTGGAGAGCTTGGCAGGTGCATATATTTACTCTGAAATAGCTAGCTTTCTTCTATGCGTCTGTGTAATGATTAGGACATCGAAAACAACAAATGCTCCCTAGTTTTCATTAGACCACAATGCAATAAATGCCCTAAGAAGAACTTGTCTTTTGTTAATTTTCTAATTGAGTATCACTGAATTTCAAATGCTGTACAAAGATAAGCAAGTTTACATCATCAGCCATTCAGAAATACCTCAAGATATAGTGGCTAATGTAGTTTCCTGAAGCTGTTATCTTGCTTGAACATGTGACTTTCAGGTGTTTCCTCTTGAAGTTTACATCTTCATTACCAATTCAGTATGGTTGATGTAAAATTCTTGGACCATTATTTCAAAGTTTTTATGCTCTTTACTTTCACTATGGCTGTTATCAGTAGGTCCTTCATTATCGAGGCTCATACACTGAAACTCAAATTATCATGCTCTCACACATTCCAGCTTGGGCCAAGTTCAGCCCTGCCTTTGTCCCACACCAGATGTATCACTTCGTTTGCATCCTCATCTGCTCCCTCTAAGACTGTTTTTCCTCTCTTCCTCCCACCCCAAATCTCTTCACAGTGACATCAACCACATCAACAAGATGCATCCAGCATCTCAGTAACGACAGATGCTTGACAGTTTCCCGTCTCGGCTTGCGACCACATCTGTGTTTTCTTCTGTAACCCTCATAAGCATTCTGCTAGTCTTGTCTGTCTCGATCATTATACAGATTTTCTGTACCATATCCGAATGGCTCCTGTGAGCACAGTCGTCCAAAATGGATTCAGAATTCTGTGAGAAAGCCTGTTTTCTTTGTTAATATCACTGGCATTTTTTCCTGCTCCCTTCTCAGCCTGCAAATATGCTCTTGTGTTTCACAACTTGTTTGTCAGGGATAGAGCTGAAATGCACCGCTTATTCCAGCAGATCCCTGTTCCATTTCTGAGATGTGAAAAGAAACCAATAAAGATATCCTCTCCTAATAACAGTCCTTGTGTTTGAGATGGCTTGTGTCTCAATATGAGAGTTAAGAAGTTTGTCTAACGAATGTCGTTCGTAGCTTGGAAAGTCACAATTATATTTGGTTACTTCTAGTACCGAGTGAGGTGCACGTTAGAGGGTTAAATTTTGTAAGACATGTCAATGAAGTTGGGAAGTCACTTGCAGATAAAGGTAACTGCTTACTATGAGTGGCCAGGATAAAAGATTGACTCTATACTGTTGATGTCAAAGAAATAAGTATCATGTAGCTAGAAAATTCTCAACACAGAAAAGGTAAAAATGCAACTGAATGATTCCACCAATGGCCTCCCAAAAGACCTTTATTCTTCAGTGCCGGATAACCTTGCCCACAAGTTGGCAGTGGTGATGACAATCTGTAGCTTTTTAGATGAACCAATATTTGTGAGCATGACTGTAGATAAAGGATTCCTGGGTTTGCATGCTACTGTCTGGGGGGTACACATTATAGTTTTCCTAAAATCTAACAGAAATGGATGGTTCGTGTTAGGTCTCATACAAATGTGGACTACCCACCCGAAAGGGGTCCTCCAGAGACAAGTCCTGGGTGGTAAGGGAAGGGTTGAGAAAGAACAAGCTGAGTGAGCAAGGCGGTGGTGAAGGTGGTGTGTTAGAACCGTGATTTATCTTGCGGGGAGCAGGAATAGTGTAATGGAAAGAGGAGGGAATAGGGGTGAAGTGGAAATGCTGTGGAGTGAATCAGGTGAGAGAGGATGGGTAGAAGTTTGGAGCAAACAGCGAAAAGCAGAAGGAAAAAAAGTCTTACATCTTAGAAAAATGTTTTAAGTGTGTCAGAGTGTGGGTGGGGGAGGGAATTTGAGTTGTAGTGTGCAAGGGTTCACCGAAGTGGGGGAAGTCTTACCACGTTTGGGGCACGTGAAAAGGGCATTATGTGCCTGCATGTATCACTCCTAGGTGACCTGCACCATAGTTAATACCCTTATTTTAATGTTTACCCTCGCACTACTAAGCTTCACCCCCCCCTTGCTGCGTTCTCTGGCACAGCTCTGAAATTCTGTAAAGCAAACTACTCGGTCCGTTCTCACAGCAACATTTTTTTGCCAGTGGTTTAACATGTGCTGGTTTCCAGGCCCTTCAAGGCTTTTCTGTATGTTTTGAGGTTTAGTTCTAGTAAGAAGACTATTAGCAATAAACAAAGCTGGCTTAGGAGTTAAAGAGATTTGTCTTCAGGCATTGGCATCCTTTCCTTTGATGTGTTGGTGTTGCTGAGTAAACAGTCTCTGAGATTATTAGGAGAGGCAGAGTCTTAATTGTATCTCTGCTTTGCTTTTCTGATGTTAGGTACTGCCTGACCCAGGCACTGCTGCAGGCTGTGAACCTGCCATCAAGCTGGCTCTTGGTTCCCTTTTTAACCACATACCATAACCATTCCTAAAGGCCTGAGACCAAATTCAAATTGTCTGTGGCTTCATTCAAAGATGTTGTGGGTATGCTCTTCACTTTTTGTGGCTGTGTATCTTGCTGTATTTGCGTGTAGTGTCACGAACATGATGCTGTAAAATTCAACCTGTCCTGAAACCTGTGTTGTTTCCGTGCTTATTTAGTGCTTATTATAATTTGCCTTGTGAAGCACACAAGGTTCCTGTGACGGGGTGCACGGGACAAGGTTAATTTCTTGCTAGTGATGAGTACAGCAGTGCGGACTCACCAGCTAATGCACAGAGCATCGTGTTGATGTGCAAACTATCTTAGCAATGTGGATGGATTTTTCTTGCTTGGTTGAGCTGAAATTTATTTTTCAGTGATCTGCTCTTACGGGACCTTGTATTATATGTACTGTATCGTCATTGCATTAGAGCTCTCTCCATTACAGTAATATCCATGCCTCTTGAGACTCTGCCTGGTCTTCTCCCTTTCAAGACTGTAGCAAAGTCTGTCAAGATAGCTGTATGAGATGTGTAGAGGGGGACTGGTTGGCTGATTTCTTCGTAGCATGTGTTTGTGGGATGAAAGGGATTTCAGGAGAAGAATTGATTTATTATTATTATTATTGTGTTTTTTAGGAGAATGGTTTTTATGGTGAAAAGCTCTTATTTTCAGTTTTCAGTTGTTGGAAGCTATCATGCCTACCTTTAAAGAAAGGAAGATGCTGGTACTCTTTTTGCTTGTTTTTCAAGGTATATATTGAACAGTGGTTTTGAGGGAGCCACATACTCACCAACGATTATTTTTTTCCCTTCTTGGTTAATCAACAACTAAGATCGCTTCTGCTCTTTATATAGTTTCTGAAATGATGCCAACCTAGTGATGCTTGTTCAGCAGTCGCACTGTTTGAACAAGACATTGCTATCTATCTCTTGGTGAAAAGTCAGTGACAACAGGGTAAAAACGTTTATCAGAGGAAATGGGAAGGAGGGATGTGACAGTGGTATCTGCAAAGGAAGAAAATGAAAACAGATGAAGAAAATACTCTTAAGAAAATAAGGAAGAAAGAAAATGGTTCATTTGATGAACATTCTTTCTCCAGAAGTAAATGAGAATTGTAAATAACATCATGAGCTACAATACAAATGGTGGTAGATAATATGACTTAGTAATTCTATTTAATGCTGCTTTAAATTAACAGCAAGTCTCAGAAAGAATGGGCATTTCATTTCTTTATATTAAAAATATGTTTAGCTAACATCTTCTAAGATTAGAAAATACTCATAAAATTAAGTGGGTTTGAAGCTGATAGTGAGAAAGTTCATGAAATCTTGCAAATGAATGACTAAGCAAAGAAAACCTCCTTTGTCATTTGGGAGTTTTTTATCAGAGCCCAGTTTGGAGAATCTGTTAAATCTAGAAAATGTTGAGACCTTACTACAGCAGAGGACTTATTAAGTCTTGAGAAGGCTCATATTATGTGTAAGTAACAGGGTGTATTTCATTTGGGGCTGGAATTGTGTTACAGAAATGTCAATTTAAGCCTTACCCACCCATATAATTCCCAAAATATTAAAGGTTATACTTTATCCTGTATTGAGTGCCAGCAGCCTGCAGTCCAGTTACACATTCATTCTTCCCCCGTGCAGAACTTGCAACAGGTTATTCTCTGAAATGGAAGGTTGGTTGTTGAATTTTTTTTCCCCTCAGCATTGAAATCTGGGTTTCATTTTTCAATGCAGTGATGGAAATAATTTTCCAATTGCAGAGCAGTCATGCTGTGATTATCCTTTATGCTCATCATTGGCATTGTATCACACAGCCATCGGGCATGCTGAAAATTGTTATTGCATAAATATAATGAAACTATTTTGGGGGCAATGGGGGATACCTCAGTTTCAGGTGGTCCAGTTTCAAAAGTGACTTCCTGATTGTCCAGCATATTTTAAGATTTTTTTAAATGGTGCACTTAAAATTATCTGAGCACCTAAAATCTGTAGCTGCTTTTGGTATCACAATTTAAACATACTTATCCAGAGAAGCTCTGCAATGTGCCCTTGGTAGGTTTTCCACCATGTTGAAGGCAGAAGGGGGGAGAGAGAGGTGAGGGAGATGCTCTCTTTCTAGTTCTGTCTATAATATTTAATCTCTCTAAACTGTAGAATTTGAGAGAGCTCTCTCTGAACTGTAGAGGCTTTATTTTCTGTCCTACTAGTAAAGCTTGTATGAGTTTTGTTGCTCAAGAAACACAAATTTATGTGTATTTCACTCAGTTTAAATACAGAAACACATCTAGGGACTGCAGAAACTCATGAGCCAGGCGGTTGGTAGTTTACGAATATACAAAGGAGAGCACTCCTGCATTTGTGTAAGAAACTCGGGAACAAATTGGACAATACTTCATTTGCATGTCCACTGAATAACATGTAGAGAGAGGGAGACTCCCGGAAAAAACAGCCTATAATAAGCTTAGAAATGCTTGCCTGATCTCTGGGCTGCGTGTCAGTTAATTTGAAGCTGCAACGACAGTGGGCTTTCTTGGATTAGAAAATAAGAAAGAAGAGGAAAGTCCTTAAGACTTTGGCACTTTTCTGCATTCTATGTTTGCATCAATGAATTGGGCCTTATTCAAAGCAAGGGATCTGTCTTACAAAGCCATATCCTGACAGGAGGAAATGTTGCTAGGACTTGCCTTTGAGTTTAGAGACCAGTTGGACTTTGAGGCTGAAACTAAAAATATCAGATAAAGTTAATGACAGGATATCTGGTTGTGCAAGTTTCAGTGGGGGGTTGACAATTATTTTCAGTCCTTTACCTTGAAGCTCTTCATCTTTAAACCCCGTTGAGTAAAATCCATGGTTTCTGAGGTGTTTGACTGTTCCCTTCCCCATTGGGAAGGGGGGACATGATTTGTTTGTGAATGCTCTAGCAGATTAATTGGGGGGGTGTGCAGGTTCCACAAGATTCAGGGCATGTGGTTTTCAAAATGCTTTGAAAGCTATTTTAGGAGTGATGATACCAGAACTCACATATATAGAGTGAGGCATCCTTTGGGTGTAAAGCAGTGTCCCTGCGGCAAGCAGTAAGAAGTATATGTAGATGGTTTATGTCTCTAAGAAACAATCTCAGTAATTCTGTTGATCTTTTGTTTATGCTTTAGAAGCATATTATTTCTTGAGAAGCAGAGTTGTAGCTTAATTGTATGATAATTGGAATTTAAATACACATCATAAATGTAGCTTGTTTATTTGCACTTCTGAAAGTGGAGGTTGGCATTGTACACAATGCTGGAGAAGGCAAACTGGAAGCCGCAAAACGCCTATTCCTTGTTCTGTCCAGACAATAAGAAATTTGCCCTTTCTACAGTTGTACTGTGATCAGTGGGAGACAGTTCAGACTATAAATGATGCAACAAAGCATTACAGGGTCAGCTTTATTGTTTCTCTAAGCTCTCTCATTGGTGATTTTAGATCATTCTGCAAAGACAAAAATTGGGTTAGTTCCATTTAAAGGAAGTCAAACTGTCATGGGTTCAGCAGGAGATGTCATGGGAAGTTCAAAGGGTGGGTGAAAATAATGGCATTTGCCTCCCTGTGCTGGGAAAACAAAATTCACGTGAGCCAAGGGGACAAGGCTTCTCATCATGGGGGTGTCTACAGCTTGTTTCTTTTATCCCTTAACTTTATCTCTCTCTTTCTTTAATAGGTTCCCTTCCTGTTTATCCGACTTTCTATATGTGATACGAGTAGCAGTGTTGTCTATATTTCCACTGTGCTGGAATATAGGGTCTCAGAAACAAAGTTCCTCATGAAGCACTTGCTGTAGTGTAAGGAGGAACAGGAGGCTAGAGCTGAGTGGTACAAGGATGGCCTTCTGCTTGTTAATGCTGGGGAACTGCTTAGAAAGAAAGGAGCTAAAAAACGTATTGCTTCATAAAGTGTTAAATTGAAGCTGAAAGGAAAGAAAAAATTGTCAGTATGTGTCCAGTGCAGGAACACGGTTTTGCAGATGTACCAGAGACAAGTGCTTCCTAGACGCTTGTAGAATAGTGTATGTTAAAAGGAAGAAAAACATATTTCAGCATCTGCCCTTTTGTTCAATCGTAAGGTGTACATCTTTGTCTTACCACTTATACCTGCCAATATATACTTTTTATTAGAGACCAAAATCAGTTCTCCTCTAACTGTAATATTTATTCCCCATGGCCCGATACGGTAATTGTCATTGTATCACTGAACGGATTGTGCAAATTTTACTGTATTTAAGTTTTTATATATATATTGGTGCCAGTTTGTTTAGTCACTTTCAAATACCAGGACTTTGAGACTACACAATGCCTGAAGTACATGAAGTACTTGTACCCTTTCAGTACTTAAAAGGGACTTACAAGAAAAACGGGGACAAACTTTTTAGCAGGGCCTGTAGTGATGGGTCAAGGGGTAATGGTTTTAAACAAAAAGAGGGTAGATTTAGACTAGATAGAAGGAAGAAATTTTTTACAATGAGGGTGGTGAAACACTGGCACAGGTTGCCCAGAGAGGTGGTAGATGCCCCATCCCTGGAAGTGTTCCAGGTCAGGCTGGTCAGGGCTCTGAGCAGCCTGGTCTAGTTGAAGATGTCCATGCCTGTGGCAGGGAGGTTGGACTTAGATGACTTCTAAAGGTCTCTTCCAGCCCATACTATTCTATGATTCTATGATAAAGGCCACATAAGGGAGGAAAGTTTCATGTAAAAGATCCAAACAAGTCTGTATTATGGTTAAGGGATCTCAGTATTTCTAAACATACCTTGTTCATGCAATTAAGCCTCCAGTTCTTGCTGTAAGTTTCTGTTTCTTAGGCTTCTATCAAAATACTTAAGTTAGTAAAGGCTGACTTCTGTGTGACTCACTTCTACTGAATTAAAAATCAAATAGATAGAAATAAGGTACATATGCCAAAGACCTAATGATTTGAAATGAAAGACAATTAAAAGCTGATGATTTGGACTAAAGCCATTAGAAGGGATTTATGCTCTAATTAATCTAAGTATCATGTTTCTATTAAGCTTTTTCCGAATAGAATGGAACAAAACCTTGCTTTGTATTCCACTCTGACATTCCCTCAACCAAACTTCTGCTGCTTCAAAGTCAGGAGTCTTAACTGCTGAGAATTTTTTTCTTCACCCCTACCCCAGAAGACATGGAGCTCTGTGAAGAAGAAACTATCAGGATGTTGACACTTAAATGCAGTGGGTCTGGCTTGCTTTTTTCCTCACCTTTGAGAGATTAGAGAAAACACAGAAGCGAAAGCTATGTTGCTGTCATTCTTGCTGTTTATCTGACCCAGGACAAAGATTCTCATTACAGTGGTGAGACATGACCCCATTGAACTGGATGCTGGACAAATGGAGAACACAGAGTAAAAAGCCAGGTCCTCTACCAATAATTCTGTCCCTAATGTAAGGCAGAAACATACATTAACACCCTACTGTAATATAAAGTAGGAATAAGACAAGGGAAAATTTGAGAAAATAGACATGTAGGGGAGTACAAGCAAACAAGTATCTTGATGGGCACAATTTCTTCTGTATCGACAGCTGTGAAAGGTAGAATGGGAATTTCAACCAAGAAAAATTTTGTATGGTGTGGACATGCTGTTGCAGATATTTGTGAAATGCAATTAGATTTAATTTGTAGACACTTGAAATATGGCAGTGGGGGAGCTCTTTGTACCTTTATAAACCTTTACAATCTTCCTTAGAATGTCCATTCTCTCTTCCAGTCCCATTCTCAGTAAAAGCAGATGCCTGTTTTTGAATTACACTCTTACAGCTCTCTTCTCATAGTATTTGGCTCATTGTCTCACCTCAACTTCTTCAGTCTTATGCTTTGCATTTTTCTCTTGGTTCATCTTACATATTCTTATATATTCTCTAAGCTTCCCTCATCCCTTTGCTCTTTATGAAACTATTCCTCTGTTATTAAGACTTTCCTCATGAAATGTTGAAATCGTGTGTTCCCACCCTTGCTGGCTATTGCAGCCTAAGTACCACAGCTGACGAGAGCTTGCGCCCTTCTCCTCAATATCCTGGTGTCACACCGTGATCGTCCTCCTCCTTTACAACTTTCATTGCTTAGGAACATTCAGCGACAATAATGCTTTGTTTCTTTCTTGCCCCTTCTGTATTCCACAGTGAGTAACTCTCATCTCGTTAGAAGCTGTTCATTATAAGCGCCTCAGCTCTTTGTGCCACCCTGAAGTACCTGGCTTCCCTTAGCTGCCTGGCCAGCTCTGTAAGTGTTGCTTTAAGTGCAGCCATTTCTTGTCTGGACAGTCAAATATCAGTGCAATGTTCAGAACCTTAAGCTTTTAAATATGTCAGCGGTTTGTCTCTTTTTTAGTATTTGGCTGTTGGAATAATACTTGTCTATGTTTTTACAGTGCTGTCATCTTTTCGGTGTTCTCTGTGATGCTGAATGGTAACTCCTCCTCTATAGGCAAAACGCTTAATTGCAGGAGTCTCAGGCTGTGAACCTGTGGGATCTCTCAAATTAAGTGAGACTCCTAGAGGAGTCTCAGGAAGGAGGTATGCTGTGGTTTGTGGTAAGGTCTGAGCAGTGGTGTGGCTGCTGAGGGTGTGGGCTCTACAACTGCAGCGGATCAGGCCACCACTGCTCCGTGTTGACTCCAGACAAAGGCTACTGTTCAAGGTAACACTAATGTGACGGCTTTTAGCAGCCTGAGATATCTTGTTCCCTGTTTCTTGAAAGGAGGCTACAAAGCTGAGGGAAGTGCAATTGCTGGCTGGGCAAGAATTCCCGTATTATTCCTTGCATCACACGCTGCGCTTACCTTACTCTTACCCAGTATGAACCAGGAAAATTCATAGGAAAATGGGTAGAGGAGCACCGTGGTGTGCCATCTCTGGGAGCAGGTTTAAGCTAGTGATATTCGCCCCTTGTTATTAAAGGAGAGGATTTTTTTTTCTTTCTTTTTTTAATATGAAAATGCAGATATTAACATGTCCTGTGGGTTGTAGTGAAGTGTGATAGCCAGGAAGGCTATAGTGCTCGTGGTTTTCCTGAGGTGAGTCAGAAGATACAAATGATAGAAACTCACCTACTTGGCTTGGGGGTTTTCTCCACAGTGACAAATAACAACTCATAGATTCATTTCAAACAGGAGGCCACAGAACCAGACATATGAAAAACAGCTCAAATGTGTAAGAGTTTGCAGGTTGCGGTAGTGCAGAGAAATGACGTTAAGGAGAAGGGACTAATTTTATAGACTGGGAAGGTAACAGATTTTTTTCTAGGTGTATGGATTTTTTTCTACGATTTTTTTATCCACTTTTTATCAAAATTTAAGTTTTATAATGAAATGTGGTATGTTTGTATGCTTTGAAATGATTCGGTTTCTGCCTTGTAACAACTTGGTAGTTACTCAACGGGGGAGGATTCCAGCTGGTCACTGCCATTCAAAAAGATTAATGGTATGCCACCTCTTTTGTGGGATATCTGCATGATTCTAATTTACTGTTTTTAAATATTCTTGTGCCTTGTTTGGCTGCAGGGGGGTTGGTATCTTGACTCTGCCCTGGAAATGGGGAATTTGCTTTGAATGTGCTTTGATGGAAGACCAACTCTGCAGCTGCTGTGGTTTCTGTCTGCCTGCTGCAGAAGGTGCTGTATGCACCCCGAGTGCTGTCATTCCTGACAACACAATGTTCATATTATCTGCAGCCTCGGTAGCTGAGATCCTTTTTCAAGAGTGTGTGGGTCAAGCAAGAACTTGGATACTTTCTTCCTCCTGTTGTCTAACTACCTGTGCCAATCACACGCATAAGGAAGACTGGAAGTCACATCACTAACCAAATCTATGGCCATGAGATCAAAAACAAATGGGAGACAACTATCAAATAAAGCGAAGTTGAAGATGGAAACGAGGTAGAATTGCAGCAGCAGTGAAGATAAAGGATAAAATTATGGCAAATATATAAAGCTGGTTGGAGAGATTTATAGCCATTGAGATGCTTTGAAGGGAATTTAGTGACAGGCAAAAAAAGGCTTTTGCTGGAAGACTGATACTATTTGCTGCACTTTCTATCAAGAGAAAAAGTAGCTGGAGGGAGGCTTTCCAGGATGGAGATCAGGCAAAAGATAAACAAGTAGGAGCGGGAGGAAGGGGGAAGGTAGAAAGAGTCTTCCTGCTTGTGGTTGATTTTGTTAATAAAAAAAGAAACAAGCAAGAAAGAGTCCAGGAACCAGTTGATAGGTGCCTGCACAGCTCTTCTGAAGATGGTTTAGCACCAAAGTAAGGACTGTCTAGTGCACTTAACCTTAGCCGAAGGCATGCTCTTGCCAAAGCTTGGCTGTCTGCCATAGTTACTGACTCAGTACTGATGCAATACCGATAACGCTCACCTGCTCCCGTGTGGACTCTCGCTTCCGCACCGCTTTCATTCTGTTCTTTCAGCTTTCTGACTTTCCCATCAGAGTTCATAATAAGTTGAATATATGGATAGTGATTTCTCCACTTGCCTTCAGAACTGTTTGACCAAAGTCTAACTAAAAGCCTCTGCCCTATAAAACCAGGGGGCTAACTGTGTCCTCCTCTGAAGGACTGTCCTGATAAGCTGTGCCGAACATATCTGCAGGCTCTGTGTGTGTACACAACCCTGCCCAGAGCTTTTCTGAAAAATCCAGTCCCCTGCACGTTCAGTCCACCATTCTGTGCGTGCGCACAGGAGGACGTGAAGGACACGTCCTCCTGAGCGTAGAGGATTTACTGCTTGTGAATAGTAAACCCTGAAATAAAACTGTTCCTGAAATACAAGGCTAGCTCTGCATGCGTTCTTCAAACGTGTAGCAAACACAAGAAAAATGGACTTTCTGCAGGATCGCTTGCATGCACGAGACATCTACTCCATGCCTGTGCCGTGGCAGGCGGCAGAGGGGAGGGGAGAGGAGCTGTGGGGGTCGAGAGAGAGAGAGCACAGCTTATGGGAGAAGAAGAGGCCGCTTGGAGCAGTGCCGCAGGATGAATATTAATTGTCCCAGCAAGCTGCAGGTAGGCTTGTGACTCCTGTTTGGAGCACCTGTGTTCTAGTGCTGTTCAATAACAAAAGGACTCTGGCCAAGTGGAAACGATCCTCTCTACAAGATCTTACTCTGAGACAGTACGGGCTTGGCTTTCAGAGACGCCAGCCACTGCTGTCTCCTCTTTTCTTGAGCTTGAGTTGCAGTGGCACATGCTCATTTATAACCGTGTCTGCAATTATAGAAGAAAGTTTGATTTCTCATAAATGGCAGCCCCACATTTCAGCAGATACTTTGTGAGTCTAGTGAGCCTAAATCAAGGCAGTGTGGATTAAACTGTCCCTCTAATTTTCCAGCTCGCTATTGGAGGGTGTTTGTCAATTTAAAACTCTCTTACAGCCTGCAAAATACTGTCTTTTATTAAAATTCCTTTGAAATCCTTATCCATTATCTTGGCATTTTGCAGAAGGTACGATTATGTCCCAAAGTATGGTTGAACAAGCTCCATTAAATGGATGACAACTTCCAATCCTCCTCAGTAAGTAATGGTTCAATTTCTCTGAGGGTTTTTTTTTTTCCCCCCATTTCCATTTGATATCTCAGGCCAGAGAGCAGTATACATTCCTACCAATCTGAATTTAAATGAAGCAGACAGCTAACTTTGATTTGCTTCTGTTCCTTCTCATCTACACAAACTGGCTTGCATTAATCATATTAATAAAAATGGCATTAAAATTACCAAGTTTTAAAAAGGCACATGACAGTGATATTACCCACCAAGTTACAAGTCATTGTGCATGCATATTAATTACAAGTTGTCTAAGATTTCAGTAAAAGCTCAAAGGAATGACATTTTTTTGTGTACGTTGTTTTTAATTTGGAAAGCTCCCTTGTAACGCAAGATGTATCCTGTCCTAATGTGGTTCTCTAATCGCAGCATGCTTTAATTTTGATAGATGACCCCAAAATGCTTTAAATCCACTAAGATTTGCGGTAATTAGAATGATATTCTTTTTTAATACTTTGTTTCCTGAACTATCCACGGTGACATCTGTCTATCATCAGTTGGATTTGTTTACTCATTCCCTTCCAAAAAAAAAAAAAAGAAAAATCAAGTAATTTCTATTTCTTTTCTTTGTGGCTACGTGGTAGAGGGAGCATGTTATGATTTATCTCACTCTAGTCACTGCTCCCTTTTTTTAAGGGATTGTGCTCTGAAGAAGTGCACGTTTTTCAGGAATGTTTAAAGCCCTTCCCTTCTCTCCCTCAATCTCCAAGTAGTGGTATTGCCGCAATGCAAAAAAGTCACCTCATCTGTTCTGAGAGCCTGCCAATGGAAATGTGAAGCACAAGGTAGAATTCAATAGGCAATTTTTTTTCTCCGTTCCATGTTTCCCTCTCCATTTTCTTTTTATTGTAATGCTTCCTTGCACATGCAAATCTACTGTGTCTTTTCAGTGGAGAATATTTATTAACAGTGGTTGTACAAAACAAGAAAAAAAGCGGAGGATGTTAATCTCCTATCATCTCCCCGAAAGCTGTCCTTTTCTGTCCTCCTCGTGTCGTTCCTTGGCCGTCCTTTGCAGAGCAGCATGTCCTTTCTCAGTAGTGCTTCACTGTCTTGTTGTTGGTTGCTACTGTTTACTCGGACGCTTTCCCCGTGCGATGTTTTCTCTTTCACCAGCCTTCTTTTTCTTTCTAGTCTGAATTTGCATGTTTAGTCTGCTCTTTCAGATCTCTGCTCTCTCCTCTCCTTTTTAGGGAAAGTTTTAGCTCTTTCCCTTATTTTCTGGAACGCATTTCCTCCTGCTGTGACTTTTGTGACCTGCACCCCTTGCTCCCCGATGTGTCCGATGTTGTTGCTCTGTAGCATTGCCACCCACCTTCCCTTCAGAGGCTCTCTGCAAGGTTTCCTCCTTGTCCCTGACCCCCGGCCGCCTCATCGCAGCCAGATGAGTCCCAAAGGGTGGGATCCTCTAATGCTCTCATGCAAAGCAACAGGCTGCTTGCCCTCAAAGTCAAGAGCTTTAATGCAGGAGAAGCCGGAAAGCCAAGAGGAACGCAGCCGGCAGTTCCGTAACGGCAGAGGAAGCAGCAGTAACCTTGCCCACGGGGGAGAGTGGCCAGAGGAGCAGGCTGTTGTCCAACACGTGCGGCTTTCCTGGCAGACACACCTGAGGGAGACCTGGAGCTCCATCGGACGCTGGGACTGATGTGGGAGATGCTAAGTATAGTGCAGAGGGCCATCTACGGAAGCGCCCTTGTCTTTCACAAGCACGATATTTGCTGGGCTTTTCTCATTCGTGGCTGCTTTTACCCATATTTAAGAGGTGACAAAACCCCACTCCAGCAAAACAAGATGGCAGGTGTCTCCCACCACTTGCCAGTGTCTGGATTTAGGCAGTGAGCCCAGGAGGGTCCTGACTTGGGTAACTGGGGAAAAAGATGTTTCCTTCCTGGGCAGGTTAATAATCAGATCATATTAACAAGTAAAATTTGATTAGGCTTCTGATTAGGAAAGGGCAAGCCAGGAGTTTGAAGCTTGTTGTGTCAACAGAATAGATCAGCTTCAGTCTGGCGTTCTGCTTTCAGTAAGAAACTGGTAATAAAATTATAGCGTCCGACTTCCTCGTGAGGCTCTGAACATGATGGAGGGCTTTGAGAGAATGGATAAATGCTGTAGGATGTGCACTGAGACAAGTCAACAACCAGGCAGAAGACTATCAAATCATTTAATTGCAATAAAAAATAATAAGGGAGGAGGGGAATCTTTGCCTTTAAGGAATGAGCTAAAACTGATATGTTTGGATAAATCTAGTAGGTTGCTGTCGTTTGCCTGAGGTGGCCACTCGGGAGGGCAGATGTCCCAGCTGAAGGGCCCTGAGCTGACTGTTGCACAAGGCTTTATTTTGCAGAATATAGGAACATAAAAAATGGCTAAGCCGTCACAGATTGCAGCCCAGTTCAAAGCTGAAAAAAATCTGAAGAATTCTGAGAGTTGAACCTTTTTACTGGAAAATGTTGAAGTAAGCAACGTCACCAGCGCCTTGTGAACAGGCTAATTACAGGCAAGAAGCAACTGCCAACATAACGTGACCTGGAATGGTAATGGAGTTTGGGTTTTTAGTGAGAACAGATTTGGGAAGAAAAGGAGAAAATAACCCTTATAATTTTTTTTGTTGAGCCTGAGTACTTCCAGTCAGGGCTAGCAGATCTCCACATGCTGAACTGTTGTCATTTTGCCATTCAAACCAGTGTCAGAGAAATTCAGTGTATCAGTTGTTAAAACCATATTGTAAATGCCTAACGTATTTAGAAATATAAATAACGCTTAGCTTACTTTTCTGCTTAGAATAGGATCTGGTGACAGTGTGATTAATTGTAGGCTGTTCAGCATCAGTAGGGGGGAAAAGAAACCTATTAACGCTGCCTTGCTCTCCAGGTGCTGAGACTGTACTGGAAGGAAATGATCTCTGACGTGAGGGAAGACGGACTGCTAGTCCAAAATACAAAATTCCACCTGCTCTCAAGAATGATTAGGAAGGGTACGTTTGTGATGATTGCTTGATCTTTGTGGCTAATGCAGTTAACTGTCTAGCGTCAACCCCCCATTAATGTTAACTGTGATATTTCGGTGTACCTAAAGCTTTCCTCTGCCCCAGATGCCTTCCAGCGGGATGGTTTCTCCCTCGGAGCACGCTCGCTCACGCTGGCTCAGGCACCGGGGTGAGAGAGGGTGAGCATTGCTCTCTGCTCGAAGCAGTAAGCTCTGCTTCTCCGGGTTACTCCGGCCACTGGTGCAACTTTGGATGCTCTCTCTGCACAGTGCTTGGCTTTGCGGCATGCCCAGCGGAGTTAACGATGTGCCGTCCATTTTATTTGGGGGGCATGGGGATGGGAGCAAAACAATACCTCTTTGAATGTCAGTTGTTGTGGATTTAAATCAGCTCAGTTTCTGTGCTGCATTACAGCTAGGCTACCCGTCTATTGCACAAATAATTCATTTGGCCATGACGTCTGTGGGGTTTGTCCTCCCTCAGATCGCTTTCGGTTAACCTGTGGGAGGGAGCAACATGTCCCGCTGGAATGCCAGGCCTTTAATTCTAAGGTGTCTGCAGGAAAGCTGCAGATTGTCGGAAGCGCACATCAAGGGCAGTACTTTGTAATCCGTCAGCTGAGAGAGAGCAGGATGGCGTATGTGAATGGAAACAGTCTGGAAAACCAAGTTGCTGTCGCGTGCACACTCTTCCATGTGGAAGATAGGAAAGCGCTTGTACTTAACTGGAAGCGAGGTGGTGGTATCAAGGCTCAAGCAGAGTGATTTGTCTCAGAGGACGTGTAAGCTGAGCGTCGCCAGTGTGAACCAGGCAGCTGGAGGGGAGTTTGTCTCTCAAGGCCACCCTCAGCGAGGTAGCTCTTATCAGTAGTACCAGATAAAGCTGAGATTGCTGTAGTACTGATCGCGAAAGCACTGAGTTTGGATGCAGATGTATCAGAATTGGGACCAATGAAGAAGTAATTAGAAGCAGATTGTTCATTGGGGAGGAGACTGGCTGGAGAAAAGGAAGTACACGGGGAGCAAAAAGGTGGGGTCAGAAATGGAAAAATGGAAAGTAAGCTAAAGATCAGGTAAAGAAAAAAGGAGGGCAGATTTCCCACAGTAAGAGTATGAACTTTTACGGCCGGTAGCGTAGCTGGCCCACTTGCCCAAGGCCACCATGATGCCAGAGGGGACCTTTGGGGCAACTCACTGGACTACCTGTCAGGTCTGCTTTGGAAAGGCCCGGTTTAGGAGGGTAGAACCAAGAGGGGTGACTTGCACCTTAATGTTTAATGGTGTGGGGAGAGAATGGTGGCAGACTTGTATTTCATAGTAGTTGTGTGTAGTTAATAAGATTTAACAGTGATAAACAGTAGCTTTGTAGCTGTGTGTAATAGCCATCCAAATAATGTCAATTGGTAACAGTAGTCTATTAGCTAATGAGGTTGTTTGATATATTAATTATTAGTAATATGTTGATTAATCCCTATGGTCCCTATCAGTTATGTCTCGAGCCCGCAATGTAAAGGAGGAGAGTCAGACCCTGAGGCAACAACCTAACAGGTAATTCTTCCGAAACTGGAGCTTGCGTGACTGGCTCTCTCTAGAACCCAAGACAGTAAGGAAGTGCTGGAAACATATCTGAAAAATAATCCTGATTCCTCCTCTGCTTAGGCTGTCTTCCGTAGTAGTCTGCAATCTTTTGAACTCTTCCTTAAGGTGGCATATTTCATTTAAAAGCTCTTTTATTCTCAGTTGTAGCTCATTAGTTCCTACATGCTCAAAAGTGTCTTGAACTCTCGTATGGCCTGGTAAATATTTAGGTTCCAGTTGGCTTCAGGTAATGGTACTTGTTTTGGAGCGGGTTGCAAATCTTTATTTGGAACTTCATAAATCAGTTCTCCAAATTTGTTTGGATACTTTATAGCTGCTATTGCAGATAGTTGTTTTTTTTTTTTCTGGGTAGCCTTTTATTTTTCCTTCCTGTGAAATTTACAGATGTTGGTTTAGTTTCTTTTTGAGAAAATTCTCATTCCTCATTTAATTTCCTTTGGATCTTTTCTAATGATTCTTGGTCAGCTTTAATGTCTTATGAGTAATTTCATTATTTGTTCCATCTCAGTTCCTGACAGTTTCTCACTTACCACCTCTGTTGTGCTGTGTTAGTTTTTGCATTAGCCAGAATGCAGTGTTTTTCCCATGTGGATGAGCATCAGTAACGCGTAACAGGTGTGCTATCTGTGATATCATCACACCAAAATTCTCTTCAAGGTGGTGGAAACAGAGAGGCTGTTCTCCCACTTAGAAATGCTCTTGCCTCTGCTGTTTACTATAGCACATTCACCGCCTCTCTTCCATATGCCCAGCCAGCAACAAACGGCCATGCCTCTTATTTCAAGTGGATTTATTAGGGATGGTGAGTAATGCATTTTTATGCTGGATTTCTTACTATACATGTCTTGTGTCAAGATCTAGTTGGATGAAAGAACTGAGTGCATTAAAATACCATTTGAGAAGGATTTATTAGCTAATAATACCTTGAAATGCACTTGAATCCTTCTCCTCATGTAAATTTATGTAAATGTTTTTGCATCAAAAGCTGAATTATTATAATAAAGGCAGTATTATGTATAGTGAGGAAGCTGAGCTGTTTGTGTTTGGTCACCGTATCTCTTAGAGTTGGAGAGGCTCATCCTGTCCAGCCTGATTATTTTCACAGATCACAAGAAAGTTTTTTGTCGTTTTTTTTTTTTTTTTTTCTCAGTTCATCTCTGAACTCTGAGTTGAATTGTACTGATTAGAGAAATGTTTCAAGAGCTCTCTTGGTACCTGCTGCTATGTTGGGGCTGGAATAGTGCTTCGACAGGCTCTGTTCCAGGTGCTTCTGCTGGTTCAGCCATTAGACCTTTCTTAAAACTTTGGAAGCAAATATATCCTGCTTAGTGCCAACTCCCCGCATGCTTTCTGTAATGGTTGAAGTTACTTGTCAGCGTTTAAATCCCTGTCCTGCTGCAAATGGAAATAGATGGATTTGTTAATTTGTCGAATTTACCTCTGCCCAATACTATAGATTGCTGCCTCTCTGGAGCTGCGTGAAGAGATTTGATTGCTTTCTCTGTTGGAGCTAAAGGTGGCCCCCAAGGGTAGCAGCTTTATAAAGGATAGGTTTGACTGCCTTGGGATCCAGATGCATTCTTGGTGATGGCTGTCAGCACCTTTTAGCTAGCGTAAACGTGGAAAAGCACATACATAATGAAGAGAGAGCAAATGTTTGAATAAGCACTCCAGAGAGAGCAGTAGGGATTGCATTAGGATGGAGCACTGCAGCTGTCTAAGGACGACATCCTTGGAGGGCAGCGACCACAGCAACGTTCCCATCGCACCTTCTTTTTTTGCTCCCTTTTTTTTTTTTATTTTTTTGAAGATTTGTACATGCAAAAGATTTAGCTGTCACTAAAGATAACTTTTAGTGTGATACGCTCGTATTTACTGGCAATTTCACTCTTCCCTTCTCTCCCTCACCCCTTTTTTGAAGGACCAAATGATTGATTTTTCAGGCAGAGGCAGTGTGAAAAAAGGTGGTCCACAAATGTTACTTTCTCAAGAGCTTTTAGCCATTGCTGGCTTCTGTTGCCAAACTTTTAATTCTTATCCCTGCCTAAAAAATTTCAGTGAAAAAACCCTGCTTTTCCACTGTTGTTCCTGGTACATTTTGGATCAGGAAATGTGGGACCCAGCACTGTGCAGAAGACACACAGCAGACCCAGACTGCACGGCAAAATGGATTACTTCAAGGTATGGCAAGTGGAGGTTAGAAAGACATCGCACATAGAATTGAAACGACCTGATTCCACACGCTGGAAATCTTGCTAACTCTAATTGTGTCAGAAAGTCTGTATGCTCTGATTTCCACATCTTGTTTCTTTATGTTTAGTAAGTGCAGTCACTTTGGCCAGTTGTGTTTGTTGTGTGTGTTTACTTTATTAAATTCATGGCACTGAGTGTGATCTTTCTTTATTTGGAGTAATAAACCCAGAGAGAGCTTTTTTTATCAACAGCACTGAAATTGAATTTGTGGAAATATTTTGTCTATGTGAGGTTTTATTTGATTCTTTAATTAATTTCATTTCCTGAATTTAGATTTAATTATGTTCTTCCTTTTAAATGTATTCTGTTGTCCATGCTAACTAGCTCTTCTTGTGCCAGACGCAAATATTAATGAAATCTTGGATCTGGTGTGTAGACATTATTGAACACTTACAACACAATCTGAATTTGTATTTGCCTTCTAGCTCTGGAGAAAACAAATTGTATTAGTGGTGTACCTATGTAGGTGATTACTTGACTGCTCTGGTGAGAATCTCGGGGGGGGGAAGGATTAGGGCGATGTGAGTTTGACCTGAGAGAAGCTTTGCTCCTGTTCTGGATTTGTAGTTGGCCTCTTTTTAATGTGAGTTTTATTATATAGTGTTTTTCTGAGTGAGGTTGAATGTAGGTTTCTATTGAAAGGGGGACTGCTTTTTCCTAGAAAAAGTAAATGGGTGGAAATGATTATATTTAAATAGAATTTAATCTGTTACTTCTTAGAGCAATAGGGTGTTACTTTCTTCCCTCTGCTTTCTCAAGTCCAGGGCTCGGTAGTATGCAATAAATCCTTGCATCACAACTACCTGGACTGAAATATATGAAAAAGAACACATCCTTTAACATAAGACTTGCGCTGGTGTTCTAGTACAAAGATTCCTAATGTTACTTATTTAACATTATTTCTAGTTGCATGAGTGACAGGAAAGGGTTAGCAAAAAAAAAAAAAAAAAAGAGTAGAAGGCTTAAGCACATTGGTGCTATAGGTATGTTGCAGTATTATAGTTGAGCCTTTGTCACGTGAATTAGACTTTGTGCAATTTTTCCAAAATAGGGAAACTCCGTTGGACTCCAGAACAGCGGATACCAACGTGTAGAAGCCCAAGCATGGGAAGTTGGGTGTATTTCTATTTTTTTTCCTGTTTCACAGCCCATTCTGTTTATAGTCGTGTTAAACTGCTGGTATTTATCTCAAGGTGCTTTGGCATTTCTGAACTAAATGTCCTACCAATAAGCGAATGATGGTGAGCACAGCAGAGAATCTATCTATATGTAACAGGAGATGTAAAAATGAGCCCTAGGACAGGGAACAGAGGATGATGGAAGCCTTAGCTGTATCACCAGGTGGAACATGAGAACAGGCAAAACATCTGGGGGCGTGGGGGGTGATGAGAGAGGTACAATACTGTTTTCTCACTAAGGAACAAAATTTCCTAATAATTTGTCAGGCTCTGCCTTTTCAGGCTGAAACTCATTACTACATCAAAGCGAATGCCTTGCTGCTAACAGAGTAAATGTCTCTATTTAGAATGTAAATGAGAAAACTGTCTCGTAATTCATACATTTAAAGAATTGTGAGTGGCTGAGTGGACGGAGTTAGTCTGATTTTAAAAACTGACTTCAACTTAATCTGATGATAAGCAATAAGCTTGGTTTCTGATTCTCTGGTAATTCAGAATGTAGCGAATTGTTATTAAAAGCGTGTGCTGCATTAGACAGGAAGCATCCGCAGTTCGGGGGTGGGTGGTGGGTTTGCACCCTGTCTCCCCCCCGCTTCTACCCTCCTGCTGTTACAAGGGGTTGCCCTCCCCGACGGCTGAAGTCACCCTTCCTCCGCACGGAATTGCACTGGCTTGAGGATGCTACCCTCTTCCAGAAGAGTGTGGCTGCTCTTCAGGGGGTAGGAGAAGCACGTAACTGGAAGAAGTTACGTACCTCCTGCGTTCCCTCCATCTTCTTCTGCCTGGAGGAGAAATCTGTTTGAAAAACCTGTATTGGGCAATGCATGGAAGCAGACACCTGGATGGCAATGCATTCTTGTCAAAGCAAAACCCAGAAAACATTTGCACAGATGTGGTTGACACAGGAGGTCACGATCTCATTTCATATGTCACCGCTTAATCTTAGCGGAGATAATTACATACATATGGCTGCCTAAACATGAAGTCAACAGGAAGGTATCCAGCTCCATGTGGTGGTACAAGTAAATCAGATTTAACTGCAGCAGCCAGCAGCTGAGGATATTGGGTGAATATCGGATGTTCCCTGAAGAAAAAAATTTACATTTATTCATTTTTTTGTCTGTCTCTATGGGCTGCTACCAATATGGATAAAACTCATGTTAGTATCTCATAACGGTCGAGTAATAACTGATACAGAATTTAGAATTCCTTATTTATATCTGTATTTCAAAACACGACAGAATGAAAACTCTCAGTCCAGGAAAAGGTGTACCATATTGCCTGAACCATCTGTGGTGCTGAGTTGATGTTGGCAAGTCATGGATATCATACAGGCGATCGATCAGCCGTGGATCATGTTTTCCCAGCCAGCAGTCGGTAAGCATTAACACGAGCTACGGCTCTGACCAGCTGCTCGCCCCAGTGGCGCGGTAGCTGTAGGTGCGGTACAGCCCTACAACAGGGGCTGTTCTGTAGCACAGAACCAGTATGAAACGTCCCTGATGCTTTGCCTTTTCTTCTGTTGACCCTATTTTTTTTTTAATTATTATCCCC
>JANZLQ010000031.1:10467832-10485342 GCA_026212715.1 Elanus axillaris | reverse complement strand
GATGCATCAATCTCTTTTCAGCGTATTGTCTCCACCTACAGTTGAGATTTTAAGAATTAGATGAAATTTTAAGCTTTCCATTACTAAGGTATTTTTTAACGAGGTCCCAAGCAGAGACCTGCGTGATCAACTTCTGGAAGGTCTTCTCTGAGTGAGTGCTAATGCTCTCCAGGTCCTGAGCCTCTGGTCTACCAGAAGACCCCCCCATACCCCCCCAGCCCCTGGGCTTCGAGGGACTTTTTGTGGCAGCCGTCCCCTGTGCAGGCTCAGCTGCAGGTCCGAGAGTCGGCGACAGCGCGAGCCCTAGTATGTAAGTGCGTGCCCTCCCTCGTGTTCATACGTGCTCTTGTAAACTGAGATTTCAGACAAGCGAGTGAAGACATACTTCAGTTTTATTGTTGTTTAGGCATGGATAGAAACATTAATTCTTTTGCGGTCTTGGTTCTCGAAACGTGCCTATAGTGAACTCGGAGCAGTGAAAAGCTCCTAGGATTGATGATTTAAAGTGCATAGGAGATCTAGCAGAATCCCAAAAGGTGAGGAGCTGTTGTTATTCCTTTTTCGTAGCTGTGGAAGTTGAAGGACTTTTTTATTTTTTCTTTTTTTCTTCTCCTCTCCCTTGTATTCCCCAGACAGTGGTATGAAAATTTTCAGCCCTTCCCTATGCTTTCCCTTACGATCTTTGGAGGTTTCTTCTCTGTATTAAAGAGCTACTTGTAGTATTATAAACAAAGATAGGTGGTGTTTGCACACTCCTTCACAGCACTCTCTTACAACTTTACCTGCTTAGAGTCACGCCCACTGCGGGTTTTTTTTAAAAAATGTGTATCACTTGGCAGTGTTCTCGCACCAAAAGAAAAAGATATATTTGTATATAAAGTAACTTTTTTGTGTGTTCACGTTTTATTTTGGAAAAACAGGTGTTTAAAAATTTTAGAATTTTTTTAACAAAATTCTAAAAAGAAAAAAAATCACAATATTTACAGAGATAACAGAATGGCTTAGCCATGCAAAACAAATTACTTTGGTTTTTCCCCCATTTTACTTTGGTTTAAATATTGACCAAGATTATTATTTTTCTTTTTGCCAAATAAAACAGTAACAAATCAAAGTTTAGAGGCATATAACAGGATTTCCCTCTAATATTTTATACAGCGTAGAGTTTATAGGACATCTTATGTATTTAATCCATGCCAATGCACTACAGGAAGCTTTTATTAAGACATCAGTCACTACTGCCCAGACATTTAACATTTTACAAATTTACAAGTAACAGTGTTTTCTTCCCCCTAAATAATGCAAAAGTGGCAAAATACATTTCCTAACGTCCATCTTTTTCTTTTATTTATTTATTTATTTTTGCCTACCAGTCTATAAAAACTTGCTTTTTTCCCTGGATATCTGTAAATGGAAACCTGATGTTCTGCTTACTCTACTGTTCCTCTCCATCAAAGCTGCCTGTTACTTTCTTCCAGAAACTAACCTGCATAAGTTGAAACTTCTCTTCCTTAAGTACAACCTTCTATTGGCCATTCACCCTAAACCATTTTCTTATCAGTACCATTCTAAAAATTCCCTCAAGCATAAAACATGTTTATAAAGTTACAAACTTGAATGTAACTAAAGATACATAGACATTTCATTGTTACAATTATATGTACTGTTTGATAAATTAGGTACCAGTTAAAAACACTAAAATTATCTCAAGGTGCATTCAATATCTGTAGCATAGTTAACAAAAACACACAAAAAATATATATATATATATTCTATTTTTGTGGAAAAAAACAAATGCAGCTTTGATATGACCACTTTTTAAAAAAAAAGTTTCCAATTCTGACTGGTATCTTTTGGAAATGAAGAAAAGGTACAGTACTTTAAGGCAGCAGATAACATAAAGGAATTAAAATTAATCCAGAATTCCAGTTCCTTATCCTAATTCTAACATGAAAGACGACTGATAATATATCAATAAAATGTGTGTCTTGCTCTAGAAGAAGAAGATTATTAGCCACAGTCTACGTAGGCTAGGAATTTTTCATTGTGTTCCTTGCTCAATACCCAGCTTCTCCGGGGAAACTCTTTATTCCCTTTCTGGCTGCTTAGCTTTGCACAGTTTTTTAAATGTTCGCTTCTATTAACAATTTAGTTTATTCTTGTCACAGCTGTCACCCTTCCTCTTTAGTGTGGTTTCAAAGAATGAGAAAGGAGTTTGACATTTTCCTTTAAGACAATCTTACACTCTAGGTACTTGCTACAAAGCAGAGGCTTCACTGATAACAATCAGAATTAGACATGTACCTGCTCAAAGGGTGTCATAAAAACAATTGAAATAAAACCATTACACTATACATCAGATTAACAGCAACTCCCAGAACAAAGCCTTACAGTGTATAAAAATAGCTACGTAAAAAATTTACATAAAGGCAAACAAAAAGAAATCTTCAGTGCAGACATTTACAAAAAAATATTTCAAACAGAACACAACATGGTGACCTATTATCATGGCTGTTGCCAAAATTAGTTTGTGGGGTTTTTTTAGCTTGAGATAATTGTGTCTAAAATCCTTTGAAAACTTGGTAGTATGATCTGTTTAATACTTGAACCATGAATAGCTGTCACTTCTTTGTATATGTTTAAATACAATCCACGTTCATGCTTCAATTCTATATGTATTCTCTGGAAACATGAAAGACAAAGCCAGTTAAACTTGTTAAAATATATGTTAAGCAACATAACTACTCAGTATCTAACCTTCAAATGAACAGCTACATGAATGGTACTTTCTTTCACGATAAGAATAGCTGCTGCAATATTGTTCTCAGTAAATCCGGTAAGTTTATCTGGTAAGTAATGGATTTATGTCCGTTTCATTTATGTAGATCTACTGAGCTGAAGAAATAAAATAATGAGTAAAAGATTGCACTGAAGGCACACGATGTTATTGAACTCCTAGGTTCAATAAATACCCCCAGCTAACTTCAGCTCCATCGAACCACCTCAATATTGCAGCGTTGCAGAAGGTACCAGGTCCAGAAAAAAATTTCAAAACAAGCCCTAACCAAAAAGATGAGAGAATATCCATCCGCACAGAATTGCAGTAGAAATGCTGGCTAGTTGCACTGCAACTTTTTCAAATTCCAAATTTACTGATTTCCCACTTCTAAATAATTCATAGGGCATAACTTTGGTATTCCCAATTCCCTTTTCCAAACTAGTAAAACAGTGATATTGCTAGCAAAGCGCATACAGCAATGCTGCATCTCTTTAGATACTATATAATCACTCTATATAATTCAGTGAATTCTGAAAACTCAGTGCAAAAATAGTGCCTTGTACTTCAAAATTTCAGACAATACCAACGTATTGAAATTTTTACGGACAGCCATCTTATTTAAACAAGAAACATTCTACCTAAATATGAGATGTCATAATTCCACTATAGGCTTTAAAAGCCTGCTACCTCAAGTAGGTATCCAATGCTGTTTACTTAAACACACTGAAAAATGAGGGCCGTGTACAGCTTTCCTGCTGAGGAACTCACAACGCAGCACCACTGAACGCGTACTACTTATTTTTAAAAACAGCTGATGACTAACTCGGGAAACCTCTATATGGTTACCTGGTTTCCACACTCTTGTGCTACTGCAGTGTTAATTTAAAATGGCCTTAGTTGGCCAGAAAAATGGTCTAAACCCCTACTTTGGGTACTAAGAGGAGAGATGCAGCAGTGGCGCATATATATATATATGCAGCAGTGGTGTATATATATGTGAACAGCGGGTGGTGCTGTTGGTGTTTTGTAATGCTCTGGTAATTCCTAAGAGAATGTCTGCGTCTACCTAGTTATTGGTATACAGTTTATTTTATACAGGTCCCAGCTGGGGAAACTTTCATACCTCTTACTAACTTAATATACAGTGTCTCTTTCCAGGATAAAATCAATAATAGTATAAGTATGCGAAAACTCGAGTAAAAGAATGGTTTTGTTCTAAGGAAAGTTTCATGCCTTTTGTGGAGATGATGAATAAAGCTGACCAAGGACTTAGAAACTATTGCTTTCAGTAAGGGAAGAAAGATCCTGTGAACATTTCCAGTCATAACTCAAAACCTTCTAAACCATACCTAAACATACTCTTCATATACATACGCATGCACGCATATACCACTGGGATACGTTATACAAATTTGTATTTTCATTTCCTCACATAGGTGGATAAAAATAAAGCCAAGTACTAAGTTATGTCTAGATGTCCGGCTTTTTTTAATACGCACGTATGCAGGTATGAATTCCTCACTGGCCAGGGGCTTGAGTCTGTCTGTCCTAATACCACTCCACTCCAAATCCCTCCAGTGCCTAACCTCTGAAAGGGGAGCAACAGACTCCAAGCTACCACTGTGATCTCTAGAGAGAAACGGTGGACAAAGATGTGAACTGTTCCAATATGAAACGCTTACCTGGAATGATGACTGACACATTTTCTCTTAAGTTTCAGATTTGTGATTGTTTTCTTCTAGTTTTTTGTTTTCTTCTATATTTCCAAGATCTTTGTCTACATGTTTTGATGCTGTCCTATAATGCAAAAATAAGGTCATTTTTGAACGTCTACAGCATTTTGTTCCATCCTCAGATTAACGCCACTGTCTCCTCCCCTCTCAGTAAAACAGAAAACTCTTACACTTCTGTTCCGAGCAGAGCAATAGGCTTGCATATGTCTGTAAATAGGCCAATAGCACCAGTTCCCCCATTGGCGTTAGTACCACAGAAATATTGCAGTAGGGCTGTGTATGTTTGATTTACTTCTTGAGGAATTCAGAATTATTCTGAGCTAGCAGATACTCAGTAAGGTCGAACCGGTTGTGCAGATCCATGTTTCTTGACAAATTAATTGTGTAGCTTGTTTCAATAAACAAGAGTGTGCTTTAAGGTGTGCTATAATGCTACAAGTATGGCTAAGATACCTTGATCAACATAGCAATATTTTGTGTGCTTGTAGTAATTGACTTTCAGAGCCCGCGCCAAATGGAAGCTCTTCAAATGTGAAGAAATTAATGAAAATTCTGGCAACACCAAAAAAAACCCCCGCTTGGGCTTCTAGATCTGTGCTAGCTGTGACTGACAAGCTTCGGGTAAAGAAGAGATTGTGTAAGTGTTTGAGGGGAAATAAAAAAAAGAGATATGCCTCATTTAAAATAGCAGGTCTTCCTTAGTGCAAGTAGTGGAGATGAATTAATGAGTTAAGTGCTTAGCTTAGCTTAGCACAATAAAACCACTACGCCATTCATTTAATGTGTGAGAAGCCTCGCACTGTCTGCCAAGGTGAAAGATTCCTGCAGTGCTGCGATAACATTTTGAAGGCCGCAATTTTTAAAATGTAAATGGGCAAACGTGTTTGAGTGGGACAAAGTAATTCCCTCGTGTCAAAGCAGATTATCGTATAGGCATTTTCTCTACGGATAATTTGTTTCCCCTACAGAAAGAGCAACGTCTGTTGTGACAGATTCATGCATATGCTCACCCTTGCTTCAGGGTAAAGACCCGTAGTGACACGGACTTGCAAAATACAATGAAGACACAGGTTAGCAAGATAGTGTGACATGTCACGCTGACACCATGCAGGTATGTACCTCCCAAGACCGCCGATCTGATTTTTTTTGCTAGCGGAGTGTTTCTGTGCACGTCCTCCATCTGAGCAAAGGCCGCTAGCAGTGGCTAAGCACTGTGTGCGCCCTGAGTGGAAGCAGCCTTGAACAGTACTGGTTTAAGAGAGTACAGTTTAGTTCTTGTCTCAGAAGAGCTTCTGATGGGATGCAAATGTGCCAAACCCTCAGCACCACTGGCAGCGCTGCTGAAATGCTGGTCTCTGTGCTGGGGAGATGGAATACGGGGGCGGGGGCATGGGATTCCAGGGCCCAAATCCCACAGCTTACACTGAACTGGGACAGTTCTCAAATCTTTTGGGGTTTAAAGTAGGTTGTTTCCTGAGCGGCTCTAAGTTTTAATGCTTCAAAGCTGCGTTTGCCTTTTACTATTGGTTTTAGAGTGCCTCTGTTACGTTTGTGTGGCTGACAGGAAGGTGTCTGTGCTGAAAAGCTACTTACTGCAAAGAGCTGAACTCCTGCTTATCGCAGGCAAATTTGATTTTTCACATGCTGAGATTGTATCACAAAGTAACGTGTTCTGCAGTGGTAAATTTCTATTGTGCAGTAACTTTCTACTTTTTCCTGGTATTCAAAACCTGAAACACGTGATGTGCATAGAAGGAAAGGATGTGAGATGCAATGAAGAAGAAAATTCAGCGCTTTTGTAGAGAGATTGACCTTTTGCAATCTTAATAACCTTTCACAAACACCTTTAATCATAGTAAAAAAGAAACAACCCCCCAAACAACTAAATCCTGTAAAAATTAAAATCCTTTTTTTTTAATTAAAAAAAAAAAAAATTGGTTTAGGTAGACCACAGGATTTGGCTTGTCACATGGCTATCGACTCTTTTCCATAAATGTCTTACAAAATTGGAGACAGTAGGGAAAGAGATGAAAAGCTGAAAGAATGTGGACTTGAGCAAAATTACCTGAGCTGAAACGAGCTGGAGGCAAGAAAGCACTATCACGCACATCTGCCCTCATGTAACTGCTTACGTCTGCTCTTGGAGACAAGAGAGTGAACTGGATAGACTATTGGCATGGCTCAGTGTGATCCTTTTTTTGGGCCTCCTATCCAGAGTTTTACAGTCCCCAAAGCAGACTGAATCTCACATGACCTGACACTTAACAGCAGAGGGAACTGTAACTAGCAGTACTGGTCTTTGATTAGGTTAAAATTATTCAAGGACTAAACCTGGGAGATTCTGCAATGTGATCAGGTTTTGATTTTTAAAGTGTTCTATTTTAGTTCTGCATTCAGTGAAATTGTTTCCCTCACTAAATGTCACCTCTATTTTCCTAAAGCCAAAATGCATGAAAATGGGAGATTTAAAAGGCAGCACTCTGACTTTGAAAGAGACAGGTGATCCAGAACTCTTTTGGAGGATGGTATATACCGCTTGCTTGAAATGAGAGCAGCAGCAGTTTTTCATGTCTGACAATCAGATAGATTTAGATTCTCAGTGCCTGAGACTGAAATACAGCAGTTTAATTCTGGTGGTTCGGTGAGCGTGCTGACTTTTTGTTTTTGTGGTGTTCCCCGAATACTGATACCTCGGCAGATCCACCACCTCAGCACAAGCAGTACTGCTGCCTTTTTTAGTGCTATCCAAACAGTGTTATTAAGAGACGGAAGAGTAATTTTGCACTGAGTCGCAGCAGTGTGATCCATTGGCAGTGCTCTGCCAACAGCAGAGGAATAGGCGACCCTGGCATGGCACCAATCCTCAGGGCTCGACAGACGTGGCCTGGGTTTGTAACAGAGAAATGGCTCAAAACATGGTTTCCATCACTTCCTGGGGTGACTTGAGGCACAGGACAAATGGTCCTTTGCCAGCTTAACATTCAACAACAGTTGTTCCTTATTTTTTGTGTGCGTTAACTCCTGTCAGCTTGCTCTATTTGCAACTCAAGAGCGACTTCCTGATGATATCTGAGCAGCTGGGCAATGCAGTCCAAATGGATGGAAATATTCCCAAGGACTTGCCAAGAAGGGCAAGACAGCCCACTCTGCCCTGGCCATCTCACACACTTCAATGTTATCTACAGCTCCACAAACAATGCCCAGACGTTAGCGTGCTCTGGCCACGTTGTTCTGAAGAGCGAGAAGTTGGTGGTATGAATATGAGTTTACTTATGTCTCTCAACTGTTGTTTTTTTGAAAATTCATTTGTAAAACATGGATCATTCCGAGCTCTTGCTACAATTATGACACGTATTTTTAGATTTATCTATGCTTGCTCTTCAGGAAAATAATTATCCTCAGGGAATCCTTATCAAAATCTCTCTGTAAGTAGTACCAAAGCGAGATTTTTAGTTTTCTTTGGAGTGTGCTTGTGTGCTGAGGGGCTGCTGTTTTCATGGATTTTTGTTTAGATACTCTACATAGCATTGTTTTTAATGTAAAGACCATTTTCCATTTCAATTGTTTTGCCTGCTGTAGAGTAAATGTAGACTGCATGGAGATGACCCAGAAATGGGGGGTTGGTTTTTAATTAATTCCTGATTTCTTTTAATCTCACAAGTCTAGGCCTTACCCTCAACACTGTTTAAGGAAGGAAAGCTGCAGTGCTCTTTGTCCTTGTTACCCAGGCTCGCGACAGCAATAGGTAAGAGAAAACACATTGGTGTAGTTCTGAGTGCTGAGGCAAGAGCCACGAATTTCACTGAAGCTTGCATTACTTTTGAAAGGCATGTTAGATGCTAAACTGCACTGTTGCAAAAGACTTTCTAGGAGCTAACAGTCTTATGCATCCAAATCTGGATTATCTGCAACCTCTTTCTATTTACCCCAATTTTGCATTCCACTTTCAATTATTTTCAAATGTCCCTCAGTAGGAAAAAAGGCAGAGATACTAGAAAAATATTCCAGTCGTCAAGAAATGAGTGACCGTTTTTATACTTAGGCCTTTATAGAAGATCTGTGAAATGAACTGACACTTTCAGAGATATTTGTAACTTTATCTTTTCTCTGGGAATTGCATAAAATACAATACAAATGCTGAGTCTTGTTCAAAACATACAGCAAGTGTCCTACATACTTGGCCTGCCACATTTGGATTCATACACTTATTTCTCATAAAGTATCAGAAAAGCAGAATTGTTATGCTTCAAGTGTTCAGTTTCAGATATACTAGTAACATTCTTGATTACTGTGACCTAAGAAGAATTTCAAGAGTTTGGTGTGCTCTGAGGATGAACAATCTTAAGACTGCTGCTGTGCTTCAGTGTGCCCAGCTGAATTTTCCTTCACTGCATTTTAAACCACGTTAACCTTGATCTAGCCTCGTGTGACTTGAGATTTGTGCACCTCCAAACCCAAGAAGCAGAAATGGGACAAAGGTCCAATCTACGTGCAAAACTTCCATGCCTAGAGAACAGGGATCGGGGGTGCTGGGTGCGTTATTTTCTTTCTAAACCTTTAATTTCTGCTGTACTCTTGGCTGTTTCTGGCAAGGTGAAAATTTCATCTATGAAGGATTTACTAAAGATGGGTGTCCTAGAATCACTCAACTGAGGTCTGACACAAAAATTTTAGAAATAGTCTGATGTGCCAAGTTATATTTTGTTTGGTGCAAATTAGTTTATAAATATCCTTTTTGGAAAAAGGAGAAAGCTGTAGAAAACAAGTCTTTGGCCTTCTGCTCAGATGAAGGAGAAACATGGCATGCTGGGGTAGGTAGCCTCAACTCTTTATTCAAGAGGGGGCTGGTTGCAGGATGTGCAATACAGATGAGTCCCTGATTCATGGGATAATATTCATAGTGAAAAGAATATGTGGCAGTAATCAGCTTTTGCATCAAGTGGAGCTGAGGCAGTGAATAACTATGCAAGTGACTTATCGTGAATATATTCCAAGGCTACAAGTATAATTCCTACTTAGTGTGGATGACAAGACAATAGAAGAGTATACAAACCACAACACCAATAATGAAAAAAAGTAATGTTTTTCTTGCCTCGGCAGACTTGGAAAGTTCTGTGCTGCTGCCTTCTCAGACTTTCCTTTGGCGTCACTTTGGGGATAGAGATTAGGTGAGTTACTGTTCAAGGGTGGGTTCAAAAAATAACTACTAACTGTTGGCCTGTATGGAGATGGAGGGGTTGTGATGAGACGCAGGGTTGTGTCTCAAGGTGTAAGGTGCTTTTTGCAAGGTCTACTTTGATTTCTAGGCTATAATTTGTAATGAAAACTTTGTCAGAATGGGTACTGACACTCTGCTTGCTCTCGCAATTATGGTGTGCAGAAAGCAGCGAGGATAACAACAGATCAACTTAAATATATGCTGAGAACAGAAGATTGTCAGTGATGATGCATCAGTTAAGGGTTTCAGAGGCCAGCAACCGTGTATCAAATATGGAGACTATTATTTAACTATAAAGGGACTTTTATTTTGTTCCCAGTGAACCTGTCTAATCAATTCCAGCTCTTATTTTTACTCCAAGCTTGTAGAAGAGAAGTTGAGCATGAGGAAAAGCAGTGTTGTCCGTTTAGAGTATGCTGTATCCTATCTTTGAAGCTGAAAAAGTTATCTTAAGTAAGTAATAAACTCTTCTCAGCAAAGGACATGCTATATATCCTGTGATTTTTGGCAGCTCTCCCCATGCTACATAATGGTACAAGAAAAGATACTTTACCTTCTCTGCCCTCCTTATACCCAAACCACCTCTTCCAAAAAAACCTCAAACCAGTGAACCAGTTTCATGATTCCACATTCTCATATTCAAAAAGGAAAGACAAAAGAAAATTATTCTAGACATTATTGTACTAGTAGCAAAGTGTGGGAAGACGACCTCAACTTTATTGTGACTTTTTAATTTCTACTAAAAAAAGCATAAGCTTTGCAAAAAACATTTTTTTCCCCTGTTTAATATTTGAGTGTGGTTCTGTGTTGGGTAACTTATAGCAATTCTTTATTTGAAAAATTTCCAAAACCTGCTCAGTTACGGCTGGAGTAAAATCCTTATGTATTATCCAAAAAAAAAAAAGAGTCTTTTCAAGCAGATGGAGAATTCCTTGTTGTACTTTCACATCAGTGAAAACACATTTGTTCATAGTAAAATCCCACTGGTATATTTTAGATCTCCTTTGATCTAATTTTAATGGAAGGTCATAGAAAGAACAACTGAACTTTAAGATTGCTTCTATTCCTGTACTGATTTGTGCATGTCATGCACCTTAATCTTCCCTGTTAAGAAGCAGCCGTAAGGAACCCTTCAGAGAGCAAGCCTGCCCTCGCGGCTCCCTGGAGGCAAATGTGTAAGGCCAAGTGCCATACACTCATGGCCATCTTTAAAAGGATGGAGAAACATGCTTACTTTTTGAGATCATCCAGTTTATTTTTTAAAGTGAGTCTGTGTGATAATAAAGAAACTTGAAAGCAAGCAGGCCTCACTGGTAAATCCTGTTCTAGGCCTAGGATGGCTAAAACATCCTAATTTTGATGATAGCTTCTAGATTTTTAGCAACACAAGGTCTATCTTTACCCATTTTATTTCAGAGATCTCAGAGTATATATGACAAATGAATTAAGGATCTCTCTTCTCCCCGAGATGGTTTAGACTTATTCTGTAATTTATTCCCTTTTTAAAGCAAACGAGCTACCCAACTTCTAAATGAGGACAGTTTCTAGTAACAGTAAAGCCACACAGAGGTAACATCCCACAATTAAGTAGCAGGTACTACATTTAAATGCAACAATCGGCACAGACTTGGCAGTCAGGACAGAGAACCTCATTACAGGTGATGATCTATGAAAAGTCTTGGAACACCACCTCCAGGAGATGAGTCCTGTTAAGCATTAGGACAAGCTGATCAGAAGTACCAAGCTTCCTTTCTCTATTAAATGCACATACTGTAACAACTTTTTCCCCACTCAGGCTACTGGAATGCTGCAGGAAGGAAAACAGGTAAACATGCATTTCTGCTTATCATTATTCTTTTTTTAATTAAGTATCAAGTTTTCCATAAATTCTTACTTTGATTTCTTCACATAGAGCCAGTAGACAACACCTGCAACCAGAGCAGCCAGCAGAAGACCGACTACAATCCCCACTATTAGCTTTGCCTGGTCATTAACCTTTTCGCTATTGTCATCTGAAGCAAAGAAGAAAAGTTAATGAGGTGACCTATGATAAAGCATTACACCATTTCTAAAGAATTTCCATCAGAAACAAGAAAAGGGGTCAGAAAATCAAAATTAAAAAAGTAGGCGTTCTCAAAAACACATTTAAAGCTTCAAGAAAGTCACATTCTTAGGCAATCATGGCACCAGCTATTTCAAATCAAGTCCAAGGACTGTGGAAATTGTTCAGTCACACAAGACAGGTCTTGAACTGAGACAATCAACAGAAAGAGTTATGGAGATAGAAAACCGTACATACCATTTCTATCCTCTGGCTCATCGTATTCCGGAATACTTACTGAAACAAAAAATGTTAAAATGTGTTACACCTGCATATCACCTTTAATTGCCTATTTACAGCAATGACAGCAACACAAACTTAATGCAGTGTTTGCCAAACAACAAGGTAATTAATCTTATGCTTAAGCAGAAGTCTTTCCTTTGTAACTCTAATATATCCAAGTGAAGAATCTTATTCAAAACCTGTAATATTAATCTCAGAAATATTTCGGACTCCGTATTTCTGTGCTACTCTTCCACAAACTGTAGCTTCTTACCACCTTTTGTAATTGAAAAGTGATGTTTGATTAAAGCCCATTATGGCTGCTTTCTGTTCTGAGTCAAATCATACCAGTAATAATAAACTGGAGTTTGGGGGAGTAGAAGATGATGTTAATTTAGTAATTAAAACTTTTGTCTCATAACTAATGTATTACTTTGCACTATTTTTGTACTATCATGTTGTAATTTTATTTTGTAACATTGTATTACTCTCAAAAGTAAATACTGCATACATGAGATAGCTAGCTAAGAAAGTAATGAAGACTAAGTGACTTCATCCAGAAAGCTATCAATGTACTACTGACCCAGAGTGGATTTACAATTGCTTGACTTAAGACAAAAAGGTTAAATATCTTCGTATCGACATTACTGTGCAGACCTACTCTTCATATGAATGTGAAGTGTGAGCACTTTATGTGACACTGTAACTGTAAGGAAATGGTCTTTAGAAGACACTCACTAGCAGAGACGTTCAGGGAGGTCACAGTCCTTTCTAGCTGATTTTCTGCAATGCAAGTTAAAGTCACGTTCTCCTCCGGAGCAATTACAATTTTACTGGAAAATTTTCCATTAACGTATTTGGTCTCCTCTGTCTGAAAAGGTAAAAAATGAAGATCAGTATCCTTGAAAAATGCAAAGAACAATACACGCATTATCTGTATTACACATTGAAAATGTTCAGAGGGAAATAACTTTCAACTAATATTTCAGTTTTAGCAACAGGATTAATGGATTATTTTATTAAATGGTAATGTGAATAGTTGCAAGAAAACACTTTGGCCAGGATATCCAGTTATAGCTACAGTTAGTATAGTGTCAACTGTATGACCACTGATAAAGAGGATTTTTTGAAAAAGTTAACCACATTCTGTATTTGCTTTTGTTCCTTTTGACTATTTAAAAAATATTCCAAGTGACAAAATTCTTAAAGAAAAACCCAAAAGCAAACCCCTAAGGTCTCATTTCTTTCCATCTCGCTGCTTTTCATTTATGTCTTTGAGGAAAATAATCACTGTAAGTTTCCCACTTTCTAGCTTTCCAAGTTGTTTCTACACTAAGCATCATTTTCCCAAGCTACATGTATTATTAGTACCTGCAGTATCTGTAATAAGTGACGTGAAGTTGTTCCTTAAATTTGCTGTACATCATTCTTAGATTAATACAATGTCCAGAGAAAATTATTTTCAATCATTTGTATGGCTTCAAGACAATTCCTGCCCTGTAGCTTCAAGTAAATGGACAAATTTTGACAGCTACACATAATTTCTGTAGGATTAAAGCAAAACCTAACGGAGTAATGAAATCTACAGGAGCACTGTGCACTGTACTTCCAGTCTCTGACTGCTTGTATAGATGTCTCATTTATTTTATGTGGCAATGCTTTGCATATGATTTGGTAACCAATATGAAAATACTTCAGTTTGCTTATTTTCCAGGTATTTTTCCTGCTGCATATGGGTACTCTTTGTTTCTCCCTGAGGATGACTGCATTATGGTTCTGTTTCTAGTGAGAACCAACAGGTATAACCATACAAAAACATCTGTAAAAATCAGGATAAAACCTGCAAAGCCCATAAGGAACTATATTGACTGGATTTTCTGACTTGTACTTGTCACATTTCACCCAGTTAATGCCTACATCAAGTACTCATTTACTTTCTAATGTAAGTTCTATAGGTCTATCATTATTTGTAAATTCTTTATGCAATGGCAAAATCACCACATTATCCAGATAAAACAACTAAGTACATCCACTTAAAAATGCATATTTTGTTTGTAACCTTTTCTTTTTCTTTCCAGCTTCAGCTTGTAGCCAGCAGTTCTTCCCTGCCTTCACCTGCTCTACTCAAAAGACCTTTATCATCAGAAATCATCCATGAAAGTACCACGTAGCTACAGCTACCACTTAACCTTCTCTTCGATAAATGAAATAGATTTAGTTTCTTCAATCTCACTACTTGGAAAATGTTCCTTGATTTTAAATTGCACCTCCTATGCACTATCTGTTAGTGAATAAAGTAATAAGAAAGATACTTGCCTTATTTATGATGCTTCCGCTACCTGTAACTGTCCATTGCACTGCTGGTTTGGGGAAACCTTCCACATGGCAGACAATCGTTTTAGACATTCTATTTGTGTTGGTTTTCTTTGTCATTTTGATTTGAGGTTTTCCTACAAGAACAATATTACAGTTAACCATTTTGTTTGAAAAGGACAATTAATAATCATAGCTACCTGCTCCCTTACCTTCCACAATAAGTTTAAGTGTCTTTCTTTTCTTTAACCCTTCAACCTCCTGTAGAGTAGTTTCGCAGATGTAGTTTCCAGCATCTTGATACTGAAGGCTTGAAAATGATGGACTTGTTTGCATTCGGGTATTGTCCTGATAAAGTAAGGAGTTAATCTCTGTGAGTTCTAACTCAGAATACACCAACCTCTAAGTTACAATTGTGACAACTATCAGTAGAATTTTTCACATGCTTTTGGTAGATTAGAGCCTTACTCTGTGTTCCCCCATTAATAACTACATCTGAATAGCTGACAGTGACATAAGAGCAGGAAAAGTGGAAACTACTGGAGATTTATAAAAGCCACCTCCCTTCTTGAGCAACTTTGCTTTAAATCAAGGGCATAGATGGGATCAATTACTAGGTCTGAGCTTTTCTAGTAGGCTGGCCAAAACCACTAGTGGTACAAACCATTTGAGACACAGACAACTCTCCTCTGGGCCAGGCTTATGAGATCAACCTAAGCTACTAAACAACCATCAGATAATCATTATTTTTAGTTTCCAGCAGTACAGGTTTAATTTAAAACCACCATCTATAATAGCTACCTTTTTCACCAGCCACTGAACACCAGTTGCTAACATCTAATCTCGCAGCCTGCCTTGCCCTTTTATTATGTTTATTGGAACCAAGACCGAACTTGCCTCTGAGAAGACAATTATTAACGAATCCAAATTCCTCCAAATGAGCTTTCCTTCTTAGAGGGGTCTGATTCTCAAAGGGCCTTGTATAGACCGTTTCAAAAAAGTTGTATTTGTGTTAGAGTAGGCATTACTTCTCTCCATTTGAAAACTGATTTTCAGTCATCAACTTGAGTTAGTAGCTCTCATTTTAGCCATGTGTGTTAAGACCCATTTTAACAATATTCTTTAAAAAGCCTAGTGAGCGACTTCCTTCCAGAACACCGAAGTAGCAGCAGTAATATGAAGAGGTGAACACTCCGATGAAGTGTGAAGTAGATGCATTACTGACCTTTATCCAAAACACAGTTGCATTTCTACTAGAAGAAATCGTGCACGACACAGGCAGGGCCTCTCCAATCTGTTTTGTGACTTCTCCACTAGGAGTAAGCTGCAAATCCAAATCTGGGATAGCAAGAACATTTGTCAAAAGCTAATCTCGAAAAGCATGGCCTATTTCAAGGGCTTACCAAGGAAAGAAAATGTGACTAATTGCACTCATTAAATTCAAGATTTCATTTCTTCAATAAAATGTAAGTCAATTTTACAAGTAAGGGAGAAGAGAGAGAGAATTAGTCTAAAATAGGCATTGCAGAACATTCCTGGTTTTGCTGTAATTATAGGCTAAAAGGAAAAGCAAAAACTCACTAACCACTAGACAAATGGATACTTATTTTTTCACCTTGTACTGCTGAAAGAATGACAGAGGAGGTACAAGAAGCTGAAGGAGTACTTCCCATAGCGGTATGTGCATCGCATTATCTTCAGGGGAGGACTCATGCAGGTGGGGACAGATCAACCTAAACAGTCAGTGTGGAGGAGAGGATCGGAGGACAAGGGCTAACTTTCCTGAATCTGGTAAAATAAGTTGATTTTTATCCTCAGCATCTGGGGAGGATGAGGACAGTAGATACAGGGTGCGAGAGACACAATACTGACGGAAGGGGTGAGGAGTCTGAATTGCAGGGTTGGGAGGGCTGCACATGAGGCCCTTGGATTTATTTGTTTTCATTTGTAACTTAAAAAGCTGGTTTTGTGTAACTCAAGAGTCCAAGCTTTGCCTGACCTGTTTCGGCTCTGGGGAAATTGCAGTCAGCAATAGCTGTGTTTGACGCAAGGCAAGGTGAGAGCCAGTAAAAGAAAGATCGGGAAACACTGCTCTAGATTGTTCTCTAGTACGTGGATTTGGTGGGCTAGTGATTTCTTTTTCAAAAAAATAAATTTAAAAAATCCTACACTGACAAAAAAGCAGTTTGCCAAGCTAAACCTCTGTGTCGCTTCTCGTCTCACAGTGCCTTGCTTGTAAGCCAAGCTGCCTGGTCAAATGACTTATCACAGATGTGCGCACATACACACACGCTCTCTCAAATGGCAAGCACACGATTTCATCACAAATATAGTAGTTGCTGGAAAAGGACTGCAAAACATCCTTTTGGCTTTTAAGCAGAGTTTAAAAAAAGCTTGAGGCAAAATCACAGTTGGTAGAGGAAAGGGAAAACAGTGAATTTAGCTACTGGCTTCATTCAGTGGTTGCCCTGGGAACACCAGTGCAATTAAAGGCCGAACTTCAGGGTCCACCCTGTACTATTAGCCTGTGTTATGAATCTAATGCCTAGTCCGAGAGGTCACAAGAACTGTACTTTCATCTGTGCCTGAGTAAAGCAAAGCTCTTATCGAGGAGCTAAAATGGCATTGTGTTTCTGTATTCCTATGGGGATTTCTTCCCCTGCCTCCCCAAACTCGTAAACGCAACCAAACTAACAAGATTCTCCAGATCTGACCATTGCTTCCACAAGAGAAAAAAAAAAAAAGAAATAAAAAAAGGACAAGATTCAGTCATCAAGCATTTATATAGAGATTCAGATGTTATATGGGATGTATTTCTTCTTGCTCTGTTACTCTCGAGCACGTACTACTAAGGCAAAGGGGTGGTGGAAGCAAAAACTAAGATTTTGTTTGGGTTTTTTCCACCGCAAGGAGACTTTCCTTCAACATGTACTTAAACCTTTTGGGTTTTGAAGCAAGATAGCACCTCAAACCCAAGACATCACTGAAGACCATACAGGAGGGATTCCTCTCACATATGCCACAGGAAGCAGAAACTCATTGAATTTTTGGCCTTCATCTCAGGCAAGACTGACACCAAGCCCAGAGCAAGCCTTCAGCCCAGGCTTCCTCCGGGGTAGCATGCCTGTGCCCCCCTGCCCCCCCCCC
>JANZLQ010000031.1:10441477-10467732 GCA_026212715.1 Elanus axillaris | reverse complement strand
CCCCCTTTTTGTGGTATAACTGAGACTACAATCCCTCTCACACAGTGGTCTTGGTTGCTGTTAGAAGTTCAGGAAAATTTACAGTGCCTGACATGAACTGCATAGCTCAGAGCAGTATTTGTAAGGTGATTTACAAAGCAAGTACAGAATTAAGCTACTGTTTAACATAGGATCCCCTCTAGAAACTCTGCATAGAGCAATTTGATTTGGATTAATATTCTGCCAGTTTATCTGTAGGGTCCACAAAGAAATGCGGTGTAGATACTTTTACCTTTCAACTAAAGTCCTCCATTAGTAAATAATCTCCCCTTGGTATCAAGTATGAGAAGAAAATATTTCTTGCATACAGAAGACTGTCATAATTCATTTTCTTTGCCACTGAAAGAAAAACTTCGTTGCAAGAGTTTTCCATACTTTTCCTGTTTGGCTTTGAAATGTTCTTCATAAACAAACTTCTCATCAGGCACCATTTTCAATATATGGTAGCTCTTAACGTGGTCTCGCTTGAAGTCTTGTGTTGATTTCAGTGCTGTCTTTGCATACTAAGTGGCACAGGGAAGAGACAGAGTGCACTCTGCACATATTGCCTCATCGCGTGAGAGAGGTATGGAATTCATGTGGGGAAGACCGGAGCAAACATTTCCATTTTGAAGCTACTGCACATATAGGATAGGCTCCCAGCATTTAAAGGAGGCCTCCGATAGAAAACTGTGCTACAACTGGGAAAACTATACACAGCATTTGCCTGTAGTCTGAACTCCCCAAACAGACTAGCAGACAACCAGAGACTTCTCCTAGTATACCGAGACTAGATTTTTTCCATGCAACATTCAAAAGGTGATTTCCCCTGTATTTTCAATGAGACTGTAGCACAAGAAAAGACTAAAAAATACCCACGGAGAAACAAAAATGCTACATTTCTACAACCTTTAATTTACTGGAAGGTTTGTAAACCTACTTCCCCAGAAAACACATTCTAGCAGAAAGCAAAGCATCACTGAGAGGAAGTTGCACAGCCCTGCTCCATACCGGGTTTTACGTGCAGAAGCAATTCTAGCAAGAGATAAAGAACAGGGACTGTGGGTTGAAACAGTCACCTGCATCTTCCTGGCCGAGGGAGGGTACACCTGTCCTCTACTGCCACGTGCTTTCCTTGCCCCGCACTGGGTGAGCTTCTGTAGCCCTTTAAATGGCTGCAAACAGGTTTTACCTTGGCCCCCTTCTTTTTCCTTCCTGGCCTCTGCCAGTTTTTGCTCATCTGATCCTGGGCAAACTCACTCAAGGAACAGAGCCAGCAAAAAATAAACAACCTAGTGTAAAAAAACCCCAAACGCTCAACACAAATCCTGTTCTGTTGCTCCCTCCGTTGAGAGACAAATCATGCAAAACCGCAAGCACTCGCTTCTGCTGGACTTGAAACTAGGACCTTGCTGCACAGATCCTGCTCCTGCTCTGAGGGGCAAGAGCTCAGGTTGTCCTTTGTCCCTTATGTTCTGTTGGTAAGGAATGGACTCTTTCTCCCCCCCTCAATCAATTTGCTTTATAAATAAAGTATTTCCCTAAACATTATGGGTAACTCAGATGCTTTAATGTCAATTTTCAGCGAATCTCTTAATTTACATTCATCTTGAAAAAAAAGAGCTTGGTATTGAGCCAGAATATTTTGCTACAAGAATATTTAAGGGGTATAACATGCTCATGTATTTTCATACCAGCAAGAAGCTTTCCCTACCTAGACACTGAAAGGAACCAGTGTAATTATCGTGCTCAATAAAATCTGTTTGGGAAAAAGCACTGTAGTGAAAATGTACCAAATTACTAAAGTTTCACAGATTTAAACTAAAATCATTATACTGGGTATTTTTTGTTGCGGTTTTGTTTGCTTGTCTGCACTTTTTTTAAATGAAAATACAAAAAAATCTAAAGTGCCAAGATCAGATGTGAGGAAATGGAAAGCCTTGACTTAGAATGAAGGCTTTTTCAGTCTAACAGCATAGGCAGGAATATTCCTCCATAGGTTAAAAGATAAGCAATAAACCAAAAGAAGGAGAAAAAGTAGAATTTGATGGCATTAAAAAGTATTATTTGAGGACAAAAAACCATCACGGAGGCACAAAAAATCTGAAGATCTAACACCAAAAACATGTAAGTGCATTAGAAGGAGAAAGTGGTAAAAATTACTGTTATGCTGGAAAATTAATACAAAGTAAGCAATTGAAAAATGAAGGAGGTTTTTTAAACATCTACAAGTTTCATGAGTTTACGGAGGAGTTCTCCTCACAAGAAAACATGCTGCAGAAATGCTTTAGACCAGCATAAGGCAAGACCCCAAAGTAGTTTAAAGATAGGGTATGGTCTGGGCATTCAGGATTTACACAACTCCTCTGGGCCACTGTGCCTCACTTAAGCAAAGGCTTTATTGCAGGTAGAGGTTTTTAAGAAAAACAAAACAAAATGAACCCTAAGTGAAGTGAAGCAGTAGGGTACTTAGATTGTACCTATGAGCTATGAATAGCTGTGCTAGCTGCCACCACTGGAAAGACTTCTGTCAAGAAAACATGTGCTTTTCTTGTGTAGTAAAGCTCTTCTGACATGCAGACAAAATAGCAGAGAAAGGCAAACTGGCTTGTTATAAATAACTTGGAGCCGAGGAAGCCGTTCTTTAGAGTAACTATTTATCGAAGTAGAGGCAGACATGCAATCCACTTGGAGTAAAATAGAAGGGTCAGTTATACCACAGCAAACTACCAGCAAGCCACCTTTATACCAGACAGCAAGTGGCAGCAGTACAGAGCTCTCTTCAGATCTTATGTACCCTGACTCTTGGCAAAGAGAAGGGGTGGGGCGAAAACAGCAGATGACCTTATTAAATGCAAAATATTCATTAAAAGGAACAGTATAATTATTCATGTACAGATATGTTCTGCATGCACTGTACCTCTTCCAAGAAAAAATAAATAATCAAAACCAAGTATACAAACAAGAAGTTTGTATGCTACTGGGAAGACTACAGACCATCGGTATTTTTAGGGGAAACCTAGTACCATTGGCCTGAGTCTCATTTCACACCCTGCGATAGAATAGCAAAGTCTGAAAAGAGTTCCTGCTCTTGTTTTCTCACAAAGTGATTAAAAGCAACCATTGCTTCAATGCTTCAACCAGTTCAATGGCTGCTTTTAAAGTGGTGCTGATAAAGTGTGAGTAAATACTCTAGTACCCAGCTAAAGAAACTTTACTGAGCTCTGTAGCTCTCATGATTCTGGGAAAAGTGAAAAAAGCAACTTGTCCTATGTGAACATAATGAATTCCTAAGTCTCATCTCTAGACTCCTCACACGTTAACCTCATTGAGATAAGTTGAAAGGATATCAGACTACATGATTTTGACTATGAAGAATGACCTTCAGTGATACCACTGTGGGCTCGCTTGTGTGTTTGAGTACATTCTAAGGCACAGCTGGAACAGAATAATTTGCCCTATGTATGTTCACATGAGCGAAACACAAAATACCAGAATTTTCACTGTATGTGACGGTGCAACAATTTTATATACTATACAAAGGTTACGTGAAGTGAATCTGTATCTAAGCCAATGAATTGAGAAAGTTAAGGTTTTCAAACAGAAATACATCAGAAAAAATAAAAACGACCCGACACAATTTCAAACCAGTCACATCATTCAGTTCTTCTGCAGATTAACTGGACTAATCTACCCAAGTAAAGCAGAGAAAGACCATCCCAGAAGCTCCAAGATAGGCTTGTATCCTAACCAGCAGTATGAAATGCAATGACTTACAGTGCACAGTGATGGTGGTCGAGTCCATCATGCTTTTGTCAGTCAGAGAGCACTTGTATTCTCCTGTTGCATTTCGTCTCACATCTGTCATTACGTAACTGTCTGAACTTCTTATACCTTCTGTTTCTCCCTGGGGATGGAAAACAAAACACTTATTGTGTATGGGCCTGCTCAGAACATCAATTTTTGTTGAGGATTTCTTTTATTATAAGGATGGTGAAATAGTCCAAAATATGTATAGACCCAGCACCACTGAAGCGTAGTTACCTAGTAATAATACTAATTTCCTGCATGACAATGTAGTTTTAAAAAACACCTACAATTAAGAGCTTACTCTTTTAATTGAATGACTATCTTATTTTAAGAGGACATTAAAATACAAGATTTGCAAGTTAAGCAGAAAGAAAAAGGGGAGAAAACAGAAGACTGAAACTGTCTATGAATAACAGTATTGCAGAAGTCACAACAACAAAACAAATTGTGTTTCTAAACCTGTATCTGAAATAATATATTCAGTTTAGGAGAAATCATGAAATAAAGCGTGCGGCATTACACGTTTTTAAAGAGCACAGGCAAACCTTGCTCTAGCCACATCATGGTATGGAGCCTGTTAGGGCATACACTACCTTATATGCAGTTATCTACAGAAGCTGGTGTCTTGAATTAGCCAGCAAGTGTTGCTTTCTGGCTGTCCAGTTTCCCCGATTACAACTGACTGACTGAGATCAACTTTGAAACAAGCACAGAATGAAACCCTTACTTGTATCTCTGAATCCAGAGAGAGATTTACGATACCCGTGAGTCTTGCAAAGAAATCAGCAATTCCAGCTCTCCTGGAGAGGAAGGACTAGTATCAGGGAGCGGGGAGACTGAAGATAAAGCAAACTTGGGTGTTGGGCTCTCTCACTGCGATAGAGGAGCAAGGAGAGATACCGCACACTTTTTGCCTGGCATATAGTGAGTTCCTAGGGTGACTCACTGAATCTAAATGGCTGTTCTGAGATAAGAGGACTTCAGCTCCTGGTTTCCCTTGCTGCTCCTCAGCAAGTCAAACATGCCAGGAGTCCAGAACAGATGAGGATTATGTTCAAAGGGCAACATGCAGTTTTTGAAATACCTGAGAGAGGCCAAAAGCAGTGGCATGCTTTCAAGATCTGCTCTGCTCACTACTGCAGTAGGAACAAGAAAAAGGGATATAAAATAGGATAGAGAAGCAGGACACGGGAAGCAGGACTATATAAAGCCACATCTGTCTGTGGATTTCACCAATACTAAGAAGATTAATGGTACCAAAGCCTTTATTTTTCTCAAACCACATCTTATGCATTTGACAGATTTGTTCTATACTTTCTCCTGTTCAGTCACACTTGTTCTTTTTTGTGTTGTTATGCCACCAAACAATTAATTAATTAACTAAAGAAAAGAACTTGCACAAAGATTCATCTGTGAAAGTCCAACAAATAGCTGAATTAATTTCCTGTACTTTCACTGCTGGATCTTTGTTATGACAACAGATGAGATGGTTTTATTCAAGATGCTGAACTGCTTTAGTCAAAACTGCTGCTTATCTTCTTATCAAAATATCTGATGATGGGAAATGAAGCCCGGTAATTTTTAGTAGGTTCAAACCCCAAAAAACTTTGGGTGGGGTGGGGGGAAGGAGAGGTTTTTTCAAAATATTTTGCCAACTCAGGTGAGGTGTTCTCAGAGTCTGATGTAACGGCCAATGTCCATCTTCAGTTTTAGGCGCATTGGATTCCTCCCTTCATTTGTTATAAAATCACGTACACACTGACATGTAGCAATGTCTGTAGGAAGGGATGATACAGGATATTTCACTACACGGTGACAGCAAGGCAGGACTTACTGGAATGTAAAACAGGAACTCCTGTGGAGGAGGGTTGCCGTTTCCTGAGCACTTCAGAGTGATGTTATCGCCTTCTTTAATGGTACTACTTTGCGACAGCACTTGAATAGTCACCTTCTCTGTTGGATCTGTGAAAATAATATACACATTTAACTCATTCTGCAAAAACACACACAGTAACACTAGGCACATGATATTCATCGCCAAAGAGTACGTGATTTTATCATCAAGCAGGTGAAGGTATTCGCTTGTGTAGATCTTTTTATAAAAGAACTGAAGTTAATCTCACATTCTGTATTTTTGCCAATGAAGTTAGTGCAAAGATGCCAGATGACATAAAATTCATTTTTCTTCACAAAAAAACCCTTGTAACTGAAACAGCAATGATTACAACCACGTCATGTGCTTAAAAGAAAAAAAAAACTGATCAGTATGAACAGTTTCATGGTGTGATTTCATTACGAGGGATTAACTTGTCCTCTCATGAAGCTCGCTGCTCGGAGGACTGCTGCAATCAGAAAAACAACTGAAGCTCTCAATGCCTTGCATTAGTACTAAATAATAGCCTTCCTGCATTAAAAAGTAAGAAATATGAACTAAGTGACTATGTTCAGCCTATTCTATATGCTGATCACTACAGACTTTCAGAAAGATGAATTTGGTGAACATAATAGGACCCTTAACATAGCAAACAGAACTGTAAATGTAACATACTTCTGTCATGTTCAGTGAAGTTGAACTATAACTTATACTTTACTTCGGTAATTTTTTTTAAGGCAAAGACAGAGTATACTTTAATAGACGCTATTCTTTCTGAAGTAGAAGGCTAAATGTAATTTTTCAAAAACAAAGTAAAGTGAACAAAATTAAAGGCAATAATATGGGCAGATAACTCTGTTTTAATTTCAATGAATAAATAAAATTCCACCAAAGATGCCAGTCTTGCATTAAGACACAGTACAGTGCACCTTATTAGACACTAAAAAAATCTACATGGCAGAGAAACCCTTGCCTGACAGTTGATTTTGTGTGTGTTTAGTGAAGCGTGCACTCTACAGCCCTTCCAACCCTTAAGGCATTCATCATTTCTGTCTTCTGCTACAGGATTTCTCAGTAACAGGAGCTGCATTCTGCTGTGGCCTCTCAATGACCAAAAGCCCCAACACAGCTTCTCGCTCCTCCTCACAGGAGGAGGGGTACGAGGCTTCAATGAGCCACGTCCTCCCTCCTTCAGATGCAACGGCCTCGGCTCCCTTCCACGTCCAGACAGCTTCCAACTCGGCACCCTCACAGCTGAATCACAACTTTGCCTGCTTAGGATGTCCAGCATCGCTGCTGGTGTGGAATACAACTGATGCGACGAAGTAGCTGGCCAGGAATCATGCACGCCTCTTGGCAGCTGCTGGGCCAAAAAACCCAGTTGCAGTGGGGCTGGCTGGTGAGCTAGCCTGCTGCAGAAACTTGTCTCTCCTCCTGTCAAGTTTATGTGAAGGTGACCAAATGTGAAAAAGTTATCATAAAGGATGTCTAAATATACCCTGGGATTGCTTAGGTTTTGTCTCAAGACTGAAAAGCTCCCCTGCTTTCAGTAATGAACAGGAGCAGCCTGCTGAAGGTGTACCTTGTCTCTCAGTGGCACCTATCCCTGGCTTGGCCCATCTACCTCATGCTTCTGTAAACCTGAGGTTCAGCTTTCTGCAAGAGCAAAATTCTGGAAGCCCAGACGTGCCATGGCCACAACTGCGTAATTTCAAGGAAAACACCAATGCTGGAAGCAGCACGAGTATACGTGTCTTATAGTCTTAGAGTCTTTGACTCTAATCTGTTACATAAAGAAGTTTATCCATAACAAGACAGGCACTTAACGACAGGGCATGATTGGAAAGTCTGCCTGACAAACATTATCTTTTTACATCGATTAAGGCTGAGCAGAACCCAGCATAACTGGAGTCTAGATAATTTAGATATCTGAGATCCTGTCTAACTGTCCAGCTCCAAGAGCTCTCTGGTATTACTTTTGGTACCTTGATTGCTACAGCTGCAAACCAGAGCCGATAACTACTACTAGCTGAGCTGAGTTATCCAATTCCAAATAGCACCCAACTCAGCAGGAGCTAATTCACTCTTCTTCTCATAGTAGGTTACAGTGGCTGGCTGCTTCCAGGATGTCAACTAGCTATTAAACACTCGAGTACTAGAGACTGCACTAGCCCAGAGCTAAACCACCACCCCCCTCCCAAACAAACAAACAAAAAAAAAATCTTGTGTAGGCATAGTTTTAAGCATGCGCTCCCCATTTCTTTATGATAAATGGATAAGCTGCAAGGAACGAACAGCAGGTCTTCTTTATGATTTTTTTCTACTTCCTTCAGAGATGCAAAACACGATAGTTTTGACAGTCGATCTGAAAAAAAAGGCTGAAAAAGATTTCAATTTCTTAAGAGTTGGAGTCTGCTGTTATTTTTCATCTGCATTACATTTGACTCATTAAAAAAATCACATTTATTGAGAAAGAAACAAATTATGAACACTGAACTAAATTAAAAAACAAAAACAAATCAGACATGTTATTAACATCTACAAACATCAGTCATGAAATTCATCTGTTGACGCTTTAGACATCTATCGATAAAAGACTTTCACAAATTCATTTGGAGATGCATTTGAGCAGAGTAAGGAACTGAAGTTGCAAAAAATGAAAATACTCAGAAAGGAAATTGGGTAACCCCACACTCTAAAGCCAAAGTTCATACTCAAGGCCTCTTCAGTACTGAAGGGTGTGCCTGCCTCCCACGGTTGGCTAATTAGCAGCACAGTGATACTGCCCATCTCCGGAGAAGAACTATCTTAATTAAATTGTGTGTTACTAGACTAGGATTCAAAGAGCTAGTCTAGCAAACATTAAACCTTTAATATGGAGTGAACATGGTATCTGGCGCAGTGACTATTCTGCAGTGCTGTGTAGCCTTTTCCCTTCGCATTGGGTGGTCCTTAATTGCAAATGCATGTAGTACATGCATCACAGAAATCTGCAAGAGCCTCATCCTCAAGAGGTGAAGTAGCCTAATGCATGAAAGTGGTGGGGAAATGAGGACAGCAAAGCGTTTCTTGGCAAGTATTAGCAACAAGTCCTTTCTGGTCATTCCACTTCTTCCCTGTGAACATCTGCCATACACAGGAGAAGTTATTCAAGGTCATGGGGCTCCACAGATAACAGAAAAAACAACAGTGAAATTTGGTATCCAACTTCAAAGCAAAACCAAAAAAATAAAAAAACCCCTCTAGCTTTAAAGTGATGGGATAGGTGTCTCAGGCTTGAAATCTCTGTGTTATTTCCAAGGATAAAGGTTGCTGTCCCAGAGGTTTTCTTCTCCATTAGTTCTGCCAGTTGTCATTCTGGAGAAACAGCTGGTGAAAAGAATGCCTTAATTTACTCCAGCTTCTCCAACATCTGACTTGACTTGACCAAGGTCAAAACCGATCCCCTACTCTGCAGCTCAACAAACTTTACCTGTGAAGGAGACATGACTGATCATCTAAGCAGAACATACCCCACCCCTTCAAGCCTGTGGCTTTCATTTTCAAGGCAACGGAGTACACGTGCTAGCTGGAGAAATTCAGCACCTTCCCAATTTTCTTTGCGCTCACCTGGATTACAGAGCTGTTACACAAGACCCTGTTGGATGCTGGACTCTATTCTTACACCCTGTCATTCCCAGAACAGGGACTTTTCTTTCATAAGCCGAAGCCTGCAGAAAGGTAACACCTGACTGGACATACTGCGTGTCTCCTGTTCCTCTACATTCTGCTATGACCTGCTGCCTTCTACAGTGATTCAGAAGCATCATTTTACAAGACTTTGAAATACCTCTTCCCCCCACTCTAACTGCTACTACCCACTCTAGCCTTTCCTTGCCAACAGCCTGTTTTGTTTATTCAAAGGAGAATTACAGTTTCCACATTGGTCAGTAATACAGTAAGGAAGCTGCTTTAGGACTTAAGCCAGCTGGAAGTAATTATTTACACAAATTCTCTACTTAAAAGTCTACCAATATCCAAATGATACATTTTAAATGTAAAAATTGGCATCTTACAGCTGTAGAGAAGCTACAGCATTTTGTGCAAGGTAATCTGCCAGCATTAGCTGTTTGGTGCTGACTCTGCAAAAATGAAAAACATTTGAGCATACTAAAAACTGTATTGTGTATTTATTGCATATTACAGTGGGCACAGAGTCACCAATCAACTCTAACTTCTGTTAGAGTTCTGAAAAGCCCATTTCACGGTAACTTTTTGTGGTTACCACTTTCCTCTTGTCAACACAATCTTGATATTCAGTATTATACTGTTAGAAAGTAATCTCAGGTAAATCTGAAGATAAGTAAAAATTACACAGACAATGTACTCGGACCTTCTTGCTGCAAATCAGCTTTGAAGAAACCATCTCAACAGCCAAGCAGCAATGGCTCTGTACTTTTGTAAACTGTCTCTGATTTTGCTTTTCCCGCCCGTGGTAGACTTTGTATAGCAATAGATGCTTCTTTAGTAACTTACAGTGAACATCAAAGACAACTGGTTCAGACTGTATTGTTTTCTGGCCCGATGGTCCATAGTATGACACAATGCAAGAGAACTTGGCATTTGCATCTTCCTTTGTTGGCATGTACTGAAGAGATGATGTCATGGTGAAGAGTCCCGTTGATTTGTCCACAATCTTTTGCAAATTTATGACCACAGCTGGAATGGAAATACTGTTTCAGTGTCACACAGACAGAATTTGCAACCTTTTTCCTACATTTTGTTGCCTGCTCTGTATTTGTTATCAGGCTGCAAACATGCAAGCAACATGACAAATTACCCAAGAGACTGTACAGTTTTCCTCTAGTATTGCCACTGACGTATACCAGGAATGTTTTATCAACATCATACTCCTAACATACTGTACATTTTAAATCAAATCAAAACAAAAAAGTAATTGCAAGCTGGTGTTTTTTTTAATAAAAAAGCTCAGCTTAATTTGTGAGACAGAAGGCCTCAAAAATGCTGGCAAAACCAATTTTTAGGATCATGTTTGCAACAATTTTGTAAGCATACTCTTATTTTATGGAAGGTAAAATATTGTGGTCTGATCAGCCTGTCAAAATAAAAGTTGAAAGGGAGGGGAAAAAAAAATATTATTCTTCTTAAGTATCCTGGAAAATAAATACGTCTGTAAGGCTGACAATCTACATGGTCCAAACCACAATACTGGACAGGTGTGAAATTGAGACAGTTAATACCTTATAAGAAGTGGGAAATTAGATACAGGTTTCAACTAGCTACATAGGCTCAAGAATAGCTTTGCAATAGCATTAACAAAGGCAACCCTCCTCCCCTGATGCGGTTTTAAAAGCTGGAACTGAAAGAGAGAGATTACACAGCATAGCTTGGGTGCTTTGAAAGGCCTAGAAGTTTCCCTCTAGTTTCATCTTCCATATGAGTAGTTTTATTCAAAGGAACAATACGTAAGGCTAAAGTAGAGCAACTCTTCTGAACACAGTTCTTCATGCATGCACCCGTCTGTGGATTCAGGGACATTGGCCATTACTTAAGCATACCTTCGTCCACGGGCTGCAAAACTCTCCCGTTTTTGTACCACGTAACATTGCCTTCGGGATAACTCTCTCTTGCAACGCACTCCCCGAGCTGCAAAACAGGTAGGAATTAGTCGCTGTTTTTCTCCACTATGTTTTAATACAACTCTACTTTCGCTTATGCTGCTTTGGGTAAAAACTTCCAGGAAGTTCAAATGCTTAACCCCAACCATTTTTCTTAAATAGGACAAATCCCATCAGTGAGGCTTAGGTCCAATTTGGAAGAGGGTTTGGTGGTGGGTCTAAGATCAGGATGGCCCCTGTTTGCAGAATCAGGCAGGGCTAATACAGTAGTGGCGAGGGAACTGCTCTGCGCTCAGCCTGGCTATAGAGCACGATCTCTCGCAGGCGGGTGTGCAGGCAGGCACACGCACCCTCTCCGAGCCTCAGTCCATCACCTCTCTCCGACTTCAGGCAGCCATCAGGCACGTAACTTTGAGGGAGAATGCTGCTCTTACCATTTGTAGCTTCTCTGTTTCTAAGAAGTCTGCTTGATGTAAGATTTCTGGTTGAGAGGGTTGTTCTAAAACATAAATAGGATAAAAGTACTAGTGAAGGGAGCACAAACAGCTGTTTGAAAAACAAAAAAAGTTACTAAAAGATACATGGACTTTGAGACCAGATAGAATGATCTGGCCTGGTATAGTTTTACCTACTCTTTGCCATTAAAAGAAGAAAAAGTGAAGTACTTCTACTTCAGTATTAGCAAATGGATTGAGAAGGAAAAACCATCACCTTAAAATGTGTCATACCTTCCATAATAAATTCCATGCATTCTGACAACATATATTTCACCCAGGCAGACTAGTTCAGCACCTGGGAGGAGAGAACCTGATCTGATCCACCTGATTTATATGATACACATTCTGAAGAAGGAACCAGTGATACAGAAACTATAGCAACAGAAAAGCAGCTTTACTGTGGATATTACTGTAGCTGAGCTGTCACATTATAAAGGAACAAATTCAACCTAATCATTCTTCTAATGTTTATTTTTCCTAACTGGGATTGTTACATTTAAGAAATTCAGATGACAGAGATAAGTGTAATTACTTTAACTGATTCTGAGTTAGTTATGACTCTCTTAAAAAAAATAAACTTTTTCTTCAATGCCAGTATGTCTTCTTATTTACTTTTATTATGGTAGATGGACCTCTTAGCTTGCCAAAGTGGAGGATCTATCAGTGTTTCCATCATAAAAGACTACTTTCTAGAGACTATATAACTTGTCTGTTAAAATAGTTTGGCCTGAAGCCCGGAATGCAAATTTTTATCTCAAAAGAGACAATTTTCCCCACAATTTTAAAAGAAGAGGGGAAGAGTGGGGGGAGCGGGGAGGGAACAACAATGTTTATACAGTCAAAGAAAGCCTCTATACCCTAGCTGTACTGCTTAAATAAGCATACATGTTATATACTTTTACAGACTGAAACATCCTTAACCATGCCAGCTTACAGAACCTTTTTTCCAATCAAGCTCCCTGCGAAATAATGTATGTATGTCAGCATTCCCAGCCCAAAGTGAATTTCACACTGTCTTGCAAAAACCTCTACATACTGATGAAGTTACTGATGTGCAGGCGTACTGCTCCTGCCTACATGTTCCCACAATACTCCATTTGCTCTGTGTGTGTGTGCATGCACGTGTATGCGTGTGTTTGTGTGCACACAAATGCACCGATACTCTTCGCTTGGAAGACTGAGCCAGGATGGAACAAGAACAGCTCCAAAGGGAAGTGAAAGGCAATAAAAGAAGCTATTCATTTGACATTTTCAGACAACTTTGCTTGTGGCAAAAAAACAGAACCCAAACAAAACAGTTGAAGCTATAGACCAAAAACATCACCATTTCTTCAAAGGGCTAACAAAGATATTTAAAAAAAAAAAAAAAGTGCATGTTTATTTCCCTTTTGTTAGTTTTAAAGGAAAAAGGTTAACCTATTTTCTGCAAGAACCTGTCAAGGACAAAACATTTCCGTGTCAGTTCAAGCAAATTAGGTTTTACAAGACCTTTAACAGGCCTTCTGGTTCAGATTTTCAGGTCCTATAAACAGGCATAGCTGGCTGCCTGTCACAGTCACCAGCCGATCAAACCATGACGCCGTCCCCCACCTTGGCTTTGCTCCCTTTCATCTCTCATCTTCCCCGGGACTGGTTAGAGAAGACCTACTTTTTGGTGCTTTGGACCCCTCCCAAGGGAAGGGGAGGACCTCCAGCTCCGCGGCCCGTGGGCAGCAATCCCTGGTTTGAGAGCTCTGGGGACGGAGCAGATGCTCCAGTTGAGAGGCAGCCACCTGCGCTCTCAGAGCAGCCTCCGAAAGGAAACGCCTGCTGCCAAATCCCCACGGCCGCAGCACGTGCACCAAGGTAATTCGCTGCAAAAGACTTACTTGGCATTTACTAGCTCAGTGTCCAAAGCGAGAAGAAACTATAAACTTGGCTGCAGCGAAGCCCACTTTGGTAGGTTTGCAACTTCAGCACACGGCTTATCTCTTGGATTAAGAGCTTGCCAGAGTACTCTGCAACTCTACACGGGTCCTCTAATAATGGGGAAAAGAGCTCACTGCCTGCAAAAGCCAAGCATCGGTGTAGCAGGACAGCAGCTAACGTCGGCCGGGCTGCTCTGCTTTGGAAACTCCGGCCATTTAATTCCAGTAAAGAGATGCTGACAGGATCCATCTGGAAAGCTGGTAGAGCTTGTTTGAGTAGTCCAGGGATTGAGACTAGCAGGTGGTACCTGTGCAATGAGCCATTTCAGCTCGTTAGTTCTGAGTTAATCAGGTAGCGCAGCTGAGGACGTGACAAGCTCCAGTGAAACCCAGCATCAGTCCTGACTTCTGGGATACAGCTGAGTTTCAGGTGCACAAAATTTTGGTTTATGAGGGTTTGCACTGGTGCAGCTTAGTTCTGTATCTGTGGTTCAAGGAGTCAGAAACTCCACTGGTTAAATAAATGAAGCTTGCAGGCTACTCTTAACTCTTTAGTAATTAGACCATACAAGCAAGCAAGCAACAACAAAAAATGAAACCCCCGAAACCAGACTCAAGGAAATTAAATGCAAAGAAATGTTAAGAGAACCCTAAAGTTGTGAACTCAAAATGAAAAACTGCAAAGGTAATTTTTTTTTCTTGCAGTGCTAAGTCAGCCACATTACGTATGTGGCATCCTCTATTCTTATCTTCCTTAGTAAACAGAAGCTTTCTCTATTAGTATGAATGCATACAATAAAACATACAAGCTGTGCTCCATGGCTGAGTTAGCATTGCGTTAATATTTAGTACAGTACACCGTAATTCAAGCAGTTAGCATTTCGTTTCACCATATACCACTGTCTCATCTACATATTTACTGCTGTGCAATAAGTAAACATGATAATTCTTTATCATTTCCTTTGAAGCGCTATGTTTACTATGCATGCTCTGAGCACACTCCTCCCTGTTGTCATTAATTTGATTGTTCTTGCAGTCAAATTGAAAGTGAAACAAGGGAAAGGAATTACTGTTGACTCCCAGTCTAGCTTCGAACTCATTTATGCTACTGACAAAACTTCTGCCTAGACATCACCGACAACTCCCTGACACCCTCCCCCTGAGAGGAGAGTACAGATGCCCTTCCAAAATATGAATTCATGTTTTTCAAGCAGAAGTGGGATCTGTTTGAAACTGCCCATCCCTGCAAGAAATGCATTCCCACAACAGAGACTTACTTTGACTGTGTAAGTCTGCCTCTGAAGAGCAACAAAGGCCAAAAAAAGCCATATAAAGACATGAAGCTGAGGAAGATACCCACTGCAGTCACAGGGCTGAATTTACAAACGCTAACCTTAGTCTCAGACCTGTGCCCCTAAAAAGGAGTAGCGACACCTCCGCAAGCGGAGTCAGGGTTTGAGGGATTCCATGTCTGCTCTGCATCAGCACCACGAAGGGGCCAGGCTTGCCCACGCTCCTGTGCGAGCCGAGAGCTGGGCTGCGCCTCAGAGCGCTGGGTCTGCACTGCCCGTCAGCCTTGCCGTCCGTCCGCAGCCATATCAAACGCTTACGAACTTCGCTGTTCTCTAAACCAGAGCTGCAGGCTGGTCTTCCTCCTGATAGTTCAGCAGGGGAAAAAATAAGCATTGGGGCTAGCAACTCATCTTCCAGCCTGTTGCTCGCTCGCTTGCGGTTCATACCGTTGCGTACTAGCTGCTCAGTGCTGGTCTAAAGCTCGCCACTGATCTCATCCTGCAGACTGCACACAGTTAATGCTTCCCTCCTGCCGAAAAATTCGCTTGGAGAACAAATGGAAAATAATCAGTGCTAATTTTACATTTTTCATTTCCAAGGCCAAATGACATCACATAAGTGAGTCATTATCAAAGCCTAAAATTCTCTTTGAGCCAGCACTTATCATGAATAAACTGCAAGTGCAGGCAGTCCTGTTACATAAATGCCACCAGTAGATTACATTTTTGAAAGCTGCAGAAATTTGCTAGTCTTAGTAATTTACTCAGCCAAACTTACTTTCTCGTCTTTAATCTTTCCCTTATACAAAAGTTTCTGTAATTTATGATTCAGATGCTGATGAATGTTAATGGTAGTAACAACTAGATTTACTTACTGAAGACTTTGACTATCGTTGGCTCTTCGGAAACATCATCTTCTGTAACTAGCATACATACAAATCTCCTTTCATCACTGATTCTTGCATTCTTGATGGATAATGTATAGTTTTCTGAGAGACTCAACCTATCTTTGTAGTCTGGTACATCATCATACTGTACATTTTTTTTTGTTGAGGATCTGAAGGCAATAAATACTGGAGATCCATTTGGCATTTCCTATAATAAAAGGAAGAACACCTCTATTTGGCATACACATTCATTTAGAAGTTCCTGAAGATCTGCAATTGGTACAAACCTGTAACTTAAAAAATTCTGAAAAGTACATCAGATGGCTTTTTTCCTGATTAATTTCTGCTATACAAACAAGGAATTAAGTGTAATATGAGAGCTAGTTTAAGACTGCCATGGTACACATTGAGAATATCATCAGTAGAAATAATTTCAATCCTTTGGCTCAATCTCAGTACAGCATAGGGCTTTTGCTGATGAAGGCTGGTGGTTCTGGCACCACCTGCCTCTGTATGAAAAAGTATTTGATATAGAAACGTTCGCGAGCTAGGCAGTTTCCTCCCCCCCCCCATCATTCTACATATTCATATTGTTTGTCTGGGATATTCAGACTTCATTCCAAATGCAGGATTTAATCAGGCATAACTGCCTATTTTATTCTAAACTAGTTTTTATTTTTGTTTTTTCTTCTTCTTTGTTTTAAAGGACCCAAGAGCTTGTGACACGGAAATATACATACAATCAAATATTGTTATTTATGCATGTCAGGATAATCTGCGAAATATCACTTTTCAGACATCCTCCTTATATTAATCAGCATGCAGTTGCCATCCTAAGAAGGCATACATAGTTGACAGCCTCGCACAAACCTCCTGTATCAAAATTTTATTTTTATGTGACACAAAGTTCCAGGCAGAGCTCTGCGGGATTTGATTCCCCTCTCCTTACACACACACACACAGAGCAGGGACAGACGCTGTCTGCCTTTATTTAAAGTGAGGTGAAAGGTTGACTCCATCTCTACGTTCAGTATTGTGCTGGGGGCTGGAAGAGGCTTTCATTCCCTTTTATCCCTTGCACCTCGCGGCACTGATGCGAGCGGTGTTCCCAGCACAATACCTCAGCTTGACTGCAGAGCCCACGAAAGCATGGCGACGCCGAGACAAGAGATGAGCGGTGTCAGAGCTGGGCAGGGAGCAGCAGCTAACGTGAAGTTTAAATTCCCTTACAGTCTTTCTCCCTCTTTCACTTTTAACTCTTGGATTACTCTAGAAGTCTGTCACACAGGAAAGAAAGCTTTGCCTTGACTCGATACATGCAAAGTTGGCTGTCAGGTGCAAATGAGCATGCACAGGTAGACGCTGAAGGGAGCAACACCTCCTCCTGCCACCGTGCACGTCTCCCAGTGCCCCCGGCTGCCACCAGCAATGTGAATTGCTGCTCCCAAGGCAGAAGAGCAGAAAATGGAGTTCTTCCTCCTTCCGATGAAATAATCACCCCACCAAAAAAAACCAATCCAGCCCCCCCCCCCAGTAAAAACAAGTGTTCCCATGCTGGGAGCTGCCCTGGGAGAATGGGCATCACTTCCACTTTGTTGTGTGGGCTGTGTCAACAATGTCACACAATAGCAGCTAGATGGGCTTTTTTGCACATTAGGTTTCGTGTCCCTTTCCATTTAGAAGAAGCTGTAACATCTCCATTTGCAGCTTGGTACTTGTGCGAGATAAGCCAATCCAAATAACACCCGAAAGAGCTAATGCATTTCTTTTTCTCAAAATAACCTTGCATCTTCATAGAGATGGACTTGTGTCCGCCCAAGAAAAGTCAGCAGACTAAAAAACACATTGCAAACCATAGGCACTGCATCTTCTGAATGCTTACAAGAAATAGTTTCAGTGTCCCTTTTTGGGGAAACGTTCTCCACAGACTTCAGACTTCGTTTCCCAAAACACATTTGTGGAGAAGGAACTCTTGAGTGGATGAGGACTGCAAAAGCTGCAAGCCTCCAGGTATAAGGGAAGGAGCCGGGGGGAAATACAAAACACCCCCCAGTGGCAGACCAGTCTGCTGTAAAATAGGCTGGTGGATGCCATTTACAGAGAGAGAGAGAGAAAGCATGCTATGTAATTTTAAATCCACTGTCAGAGTAGAAGTCACCTGTTACTGCTGATAACATTTTGGTTTGAGCATGAGAGGAGATTTAGAAGAACTTCACAGAAGCAAGAAAAACTGCTATCAGTCTGAGAAACAAAAGGGTTTTGGTATCCCGGCAGTTTTTCCCACATATGCTTCCAGGTTTCATTTGACTTTGATATGCTTATTCTCCTTTTGGCCTGGGATACTGATCGCATATAGGAGAAGCGCATCCTGCAGTGTTTCTATTGCAGGCTGACCAAGACAGCGCCTGTGGTTTTGCCTTTGCTCTTCATGCAGCAGAAACAGCAGAGTGAAACCATCAGCAACTCTACTAAGGTCAGCTCTGCCCTCTTCTTCGCTGTCCATTAAACACACTGAAGCATAGAACAGTATTGAGTGACTGCCAGATCAACCAAACATGGGACAGTGCTTTCCCAGGGATGAAGCACACCCTGCTTCAGGCACTTCAAAAGTATTCAAATGTACAACGATGGCTCCGTCAAGCGAGCAAGACACCACTGGGTAACATGCCAGATCTCTAATACAGGTTGGCGGAGAACTCCCAAATAATTATTTCTCTTGAACAACGAGATTCATTCCTCAAACCTCTAATCTATGCTTGGCAGAAACTATGAAAACTGGAATCTTCCAGTCTTCCAAATACAGGAATAAACCTCTTTGTATCAGAGGCAGAAATCGTATCGGATTGGAGACTTGTAATCTCACGCACAAAAAATACACACCTTTTATACTAGCTTTAATGAATGTAAAGATAAGCTATACTTACATATTTCCATTTGCCAAACATAAGACCATCTGGTACTTCTAGACGACAAGGCATAGTAATAGTATCTCCATATACTGCATTTACTGTGTACAATCCCAGACCTAGAGGAGAAACAAAAAGAAAGGAAACAATTTTCAGTGTTTTCTTGAATTCTCATATGCTAGCTAGTGCTTAGTTCACAGCTGTTACAAAAGCAGAGCCACCTCTTTTGCAAACAGTTATTTTCCAGCATGTAGGAATTATCCCCAAGCTTCTAACACAACAGGATTCCTGTCACTAAATTTGTTTACTTAAAAATTATGACCTTTTTGGACCCACGTTTCCTGCTGCAATCAGTGGGAGCTAAGTGGATTTTCAAACGGGATTGCACCCTCTCAACTGGGTGAACACGTATACTACAATCAGTATCCACAGCTATTGTCGCAAACTTAAAACTTGAAAAGGAAAATGCTTAAATTTTTTATTTTCTTCATCGGAAAAAATAGCCACTTCTGCCTGGAGAGGTTACGTTGCAATGCAATTTTGTGAGGAGGCCATCAGACAAGTGATATTCTGACTGCTGCAGGAAGAAAAAAGAATGTTATTTAAATGCTAGGTTTCCTTAAACTTGGGAAACAAACTAGTCTGCACATTTAGATTTTGGAAAAAATGAAGTGAAATGCTTCTATGAATTATTAAGAATAGCTTTTTTGGAAAGCTCAGCACAATGTTATTGTGCTAATGCATACAAATTTACAGAATAAAACTGACCCACTTATTTTCATTGTCCAAAGCATGCAAATTGAACAAAAACAACAGACCCTAAAGTGATGAAATGTTAAAATGCAAGGAAGTTTAAAGGGGAAGATGCTACACCTTGGTGCGTTTGCTATAATGCAACTTTGCTTTGCTGCTGCTTCCCGTAGTTGCCCCTGCTCTCGGTGATGCTCGCTGCTCCTTCCACTGGACGGAGCTTTTGCCTCTGGTGCTTGCCCGGTGTCACTGAGCAAGTGTGCCGGCTGCCTGCTCTCACCCATACGTCTGTGGCTTTTGTCATGGTCTTCTGCCCAGACACTCAGGACCTCCCCCTTTGCTCTCCCTTCATTTGCAACTGGAGCTGCAAAATCAAGGGCTTGCTGCCAAAGAAACCTTATTTAAGAGACAGCAGTAAGTAGGATGCTGGTGAAACACCCAGTCCTTCTAGAGACATTCATTTCTCTGGAGATTCAGCCCTTCTCGCTAGAGCTGGAAAGAGCAAACCTCTTCCCATGTGCTCCTGAAGACCTGAGCCACAGACCCATTAACTTTTCCCAAGTCCCCAGGCAGCCGCTGGAATGACCTGACAATTCTATTGAGTGCATATGTGCACTCTATGGGGAGGTTTTCCCAAGGGATTTTTTTTTCATTAAACAAAATCATATCTTTTCAAGAGCCAAACACTGAATTCCTTGCCTATAACTTAAATTAGAAAGTCTCCAGAGCATTTTCCTGAGGTGAGGACTTCAGAGCTCACTGTTAGCATCAGCTCAGATTTATCATTTGTATCACAGTGACAAATGAGGCTGTGTCTTCTGCTGTGTGGTACTGCACAAAGAAATAGTATTCCAAAGTCCTTCCTTAGGGACGCTTGTAACCGGGACAGTATCACAAGGTAAGGCAGAGAAGCAGGCAAGCAGGCTGGAGCTCGATGGACTAAAGGAACGCAGGAGATAACAAGCACGACTACCTGCACGTACCTTAAACTTTCTTTCCTTCACACTGCTCCTTTTTAACTAAACACCTGCTAATCTTCTTCTGATTCTGTTATATAATTAGTCACAGACATATTTTAGGTACATTATTCACACTATAAGGACTGCATGCTCTAATTTGCTGTATGGTTTATGAAGACCAGCTGTTTTCTAAATGACAATAGCAGTCAGTCCACTAGATGGTGCTGAGTAAGTGCAACCCTTAAAAATCAAACAAGATTTTTTTGGAAGAAATTGGCTAACTTCAATTTTATGGAAATAGGACCAACGCTTTATGAAATCGAACTATAAATGGAAGTAAAATTCAAAGCTGGAACGATTTTTTCCCTTGGCCTTCTCTTGCACTTATCCTCATTCTGATCTCCAGGAGGGTGACAACCCAACTTCGGCTTTGCAAGTTGAATCCCAATTTTCATTTCTGCTACAGCTAGAAAAAACAGTCCTTTATAGTTCCTCTCTCCCATGGATGCAAAATTACAAGAGACTTGCAAATACATATGCAATTAGTAAACTGGTTAGTACCCGTTCAAATTCCAGTCAAGTGTCATTTAGTAATTTGAAATTCTGTAATGGCATTTTGCATCACATGGAAAAACAGAAACTGCTCCCCCTGCTAGAAGATATTGCCTCTCATTAGGGGAAAACAAAATGACCCTGTGAGATCTGTAATGTTGCTCTCTCCTAGACACCCATTTAACCCCTGCAAGTTGCTGAGATAACAAGTATATGCTACCAAAGACGCGACAAAGAGCCTCGGGAGTGTGAATGACACTGTATCTGGAAAGGATTTACATTTATAGCATTTGGAGCAGGTAACTGGTGAATGGCCTGATAAAGACTGGCCTCTTGATTTTAGAAGAACTCTTTCATCTGAAAGGCGTTCCTTAAGATGGACACTCACACACACCAATCATGTCTTGCCATAAATTCTCCCTAAACTAAAATCATACAATTTTCTAGGAATTTGTTAATACAGAACAAGACACACACAAGTTTTACTTTAGATTTAGAGAAATGGTCCTTACAAGAGGTCCTGCTGTAATTTTTTCTCCTCCCACTTCCATAGCAACAAATCTAGGACATTTAAGGAGTGCAGACTAGTTGAGTAACTGCAAACTTTCACTGCAGGAACTGCAGTAACCTCTGCAAAACAACTTTGCAAACCTATACATTTAAGAAACACACACAAAAAACCACCTCAGTGAATTTGGAAATTCCAAATGAAGAAGATAATAGAAGAAAATGATTGTTTAATGATATGACAGGGCTTACCTCCCACCATCATTTTCCGAGGGCCCTTTACATAGTTTCCAGCTCATTGTAAGAAAGAGAAAATGAGGCAGGATCTACAAATACATAACAAATTGCTCCATGCCCTAACACAACACGGGGTCAATGTCAAGGCCCTCATATCTCATTAACTGCAGGAGAGCGCAAAGGCAACTGTAGGGAATAATACTACAAGAAGTAACCGGACACCGTGCCCTGTCCTGCTGTATTTCTGATGCACCCTTCTGTAGCTAATTACGAGCTCAGCCAGCTCCCCTGTGTGATTTTCAGACGTTGCCCTCTAAAACTGAGCCAGCGCTGTTATCAACGCCACTAATTGAGAGGCAGTATCTTGTCCCATGTATGCGGGGAGAAGCTCTACTTGAACTACCTACAAATTACACCTATATACCAGGTTAATCCAGCTCACTTTCCTTCCAAGTCTTTACATACAGGTTGGAGCAGGCTGAGGTTTAATTATTTTCCTCTCTTTGATCCAGTGCTGAAGAAACTCCAAGCCAGATTAAACCTTTCCATGTAGGTTTGGACATGGGAAGAAAGTAGCAGCATCAGGAGGTATGACAACGCAGAGAGAGATCCCAGAAGGACACAGCGAAATTGAGATGGCATTTGCTGTTGATGCTTTTAATTACAGTACTGTCCACATCCTCACGGCAGTGCTAACTGGCATCCTTTGTCCCCCTCTCTGCCTGCGTTTCACAAGAGAAAAACCAAACAGTACCCACATATCTGGGTGACAAAACAAAAAATCTGACTGCTTGATCAGAGCTTAAAGGCAGAGGAGATGCGCTGTTGTTATTTTAGATCCTCACCAAGAGTATATGATGTGGGTCATAATTTAGACTAATTATTATTTTTAAATTAATGGGATCATATAAGAGGAATGGATAAAGGGTGAATATCTAAAAATCTGGAAGCTGATGTGTCTCCAGAGAAAATAACAAAAGCTGTAGGAAGCTTATGGAAAGCAGCCATGTCTTCCACCTTTACCTTCCATTTGAAATACTGAGTATTTTTCTTGCCGCAAACATCTTTTAAAGTGCTTAAGAATAAGATTTTGGGGACCAATGTAAAACAGAACAAGGGCTGATCGAACACCCTTTAGATGCAAGATCCACAGGAGACTATGAACCTGTATCGAGAAACTATGACCAGCTGAGGTACTGCCCAAAACTCATCTTCGCCGGCCTGCTTGGCTGCCTCACAGCACAGCTTACTTCCAGTTACTAAAGCAATGGAAAATTTGGCAGCTGAACCTCCCTCAGTAGTCTGGAGTCCACTGTTTTAAATGATGTTTTACATCTACAAAGATGTCCTGTATTTTCCTTCTGCACTGAACTTTTTACTGCTGATGCTTCTGCCCCGGCAGGTTCAACAACAATGCTTTCCATTACATTTTCTGGACCCAAGGAGCAAGGTCTCATTGCCAGAGAACAGCAGGACACGTTGGCTGCTACAGTTCTTTGCAGCAATCAGCAGCAGCAGGCAGGGAAGGTCAGTTAGCAGCTTCTGAAATGGAAGTGTCCAAGCCCAAGAGCTATTATGTCTGTTTAGCACCTTTGGAAAGTTAACTACTTTGGAAACTCTACATTAGGATTAGCACTACAAATCTTTACTTGAGGTTTTGGTCCTCCCATCTTATCTCCAGGTAGCCCATTTTAGGTTGTATTTAATACATTGTGGGAGGTTAAAAAGCTTTGCCTCATAAAATAATAGCTTTATTAAGTTGCTTGCCGTCAGCTCCTAAGTAGCAACAGGCAGATTTTTCTTTCTGCCTTCCACTTCCTAAAGGAATTTCAGCTATATAGGCATACACGTAAGTCCTCTTGAGCATCCACTTAGGTACCAGCCTAAACAGTTGGTACCAGCTTAAGTGATTTCTTTTAGGAAACATCACTATTTCACGAAAACAATAGTTACATGTTCTTAAGATCAGGAAGTCACCTTTTGAAATCATAGAATCATTTAGGCTGGAAAAGACCCTTAAGATCATCAAGTCTATCTGTAAACCTAACACTGCCAAGTCCATCACTAAACCATGTCCCTAAGCGCCGTGATGGTGACTCAACCACTTCCCTGGGCAGCCTGTTCCAGTGCTTGGTAACCTTTTCGGAGAAGAATTTTTTTCTAACATCCACTCTAAATGTCCCCTGGCACAACTTGACGCTTTTTCCTGACACCCACCTCACTACAACCCCCTTTCAGGTAGTTGTAGAGAGCAACAAGGTCTCCTCTTAGCCTCCTTTTCTCCAAACTAAACAACCCCGGTTCCCTCAGCTGCTCCTCATAGGACTTGTTCTCTAGACCCCTCACCAGCTTCATTGCTGCTCTTGGGCTATGCTTTTATTAACAGTAACTTTTTCTTTTTTCTTTTTTTTGAGACAAAGCATTATATGAATGACAGCCGGGTGATGGTACAATGCAAAACAGATTAGAAAAAAACTCTCCAGCTTTGAATGAGACAAGACTTGACGGCACAAACATACCGTCTTAGCACTATTAAATTAAAAGCACTACTTGGAGAAAAAATTAAGAGAGTTCGCAGAATCCCAGATTGGTTGAGGTTGGAAGGGACTTCTGGAGGTCATCTGGTCCTACTCTCCTGCTCAGGCAGGGCCACCTACAGCCAGTTGCCCAGGACCATGTCCAGACGGCTTTTGAATATCTCCAAGGATGGAGACTCCAGCACCTCTCTGGGCAATGTGTGCCAGTGGTCAGTCACCCTCACAGGAAAAAAGTGTTTCCTGATGTTATGTCCTGCATTTCAGTTTGTGCCCATTGCATCTTGTCCTATTACTGGGCATCACTGAATAGAGCCTGGCTCCATCTTTTCTGCAGCCTCTCCTCAGGTATTTGTACACACTGATGAGATACCCCCTCCGAGCCTTCTCTTCTCCGGGCTGAACAGTCGCAGCTCTCTCAGCCTTTCCTCATAGGAGAGATGCTCCAGTCCACCGTCTTCATGGCCTTCATTGGGCTCTCTCCAGTATGTCCTTCTCTCCTGTACTGAGGAGCCCAGAAATGGACACACCGCTCCAGATGTGGCCTCACCAGCACTCTGTAGAGGGGAAGGATCGCTTCCCCTGACCTGCTGACAATACTTTCCCTAAAGCAGCCCAGAATACCATTAGCCGCCTTTGCTGCAAGGGCACACTGCTGGCTCATGTTCAACTTGGTGTCCACCAGGACCCCCAGGACCTTTTCTGCAAAACTGCTTTCCAGCTGGCTGGCCACCTTCCATGCTGCATGGAAGTTGGGACTTTTCAGACAGGACTCAACTTTCAACTATTTTTTTCTCCCTCTCTTTTTCTTGCCTGGCAAAAAGTAACTCTTCCAGTAAGACATTTAGTAAACTTTAAAGACATTAATAGCACTGATCATGGGAGCAGAGAAGGGAAAATACAGCAAACATGTCACGGACCTCACGTTTCCCTACCTGGACCTGACAAAGTCAGCTGAAAAAAGAGTAAGTCCTATATGGATATAATGGGACTTTAAGCATCCTTTTTGCTGAGCCACAACAGCTTGGGAGCCAAACACCACTCAGTCTTGAGTCTGCAGACCTCTGCAAGGGAGGCCCAGGTGCCATTTTTTTGCAGAAGCTTGTCCTTGTGATCCAGCTCGCTTTACTGAAAACAGCCTCTTCACAGGAGCTGCAACAGGCACTCTTAGTCACAGCTCACACAGACTTGCCCTTGGTCATTAATCTTCTGACATAGCACAGAAAATATAAGATACGCTTCAGGATGTCAAAAGACTGCTTAAAGCAAGCAAAAGGAAAAAAAAAGGCTTATGTTATCAAAATTCATGCCTATGACAGCCCCCATTTCAGTTTGGTGGTTACTTGTTTCATATGCTGGGCATCAAACTAGGGAAGCAGGGCAAGCAATTCCAAGAAAACTCAAACATTGATTATCTTCATCATACAAATATGATTAAAGACAAAAAATAATGTGTTTGTAGCTATGTTGTCTGATACAGGTTATATAAACAGCACATTGTTTCTTATCTCTACCTGTTTAAAGAGTGAAACAAATCCACACATGGTGACTAGGATTTCAAAAGGACTATTAGTTACAGAGGAATCATATTATTCAAGAGGGAAACTAACTTCAGATAAACACATCCAACAGTATTTAATGTAACATACATTTGTAAAACAACGTAACAGAACTTGCTGAAGGGTTTCTTATACTTTATCACAGCATTCCTTCAATGAGTTTTAAACCCTGAATAATATTAAAGCGCAGGCAATTTTAACACCAAAGGAAAAAAAATCCTTTATCATCTTATAAGCACTCATGCAATGGACAGCAATTGCCCTTTGGAATTGTCACTGCTAACTTCAGCTCTTTGAAGATGTGAAGAACTGAATGGAGATGCACATTTGAGGATGGGTTTTTTTTTTG
>JANZLQ010000031.1:10410260-10441470 GCA_026212715.1 Elanus axillaris | reverse complement strand
GGTGGGGGGAAGACCCAACTCAAAACATCTTTGTGACTTGAAGATGTTGAATACTCTTTTGACAAGCTGGACAAAGAAATACCTACTTAACTCCAAAGACACAAGCAGCCAAACCTGCGCAAACGGGAGCGCTTATGTGCTTAAAACTGATTTTGGCAACTAGTCAGGCAGATTAGGGAGATCCTGGGGCTTGGCACCCAGCAACATCAAGGCATCAGGCAGTACAGATCAGGAGACAGGGAGGGCATTTAGAGCTAAAGGGATACTGAAAACACCAGAGCTGGAGAACAGGCATTGAACGCCAGCAGAATTCAGCTATCGTTAGTCTACACAAAGCATTAGGCTTGTTAAAAACACTCAGAGTTTCACCTTATAAATGAGGGAAAAATGCTAACGGAAACGCATCAAGACTTCAGAAATCCTCCCTCCTATGAACGCTAACAACTAATATGCTCCTACTCCTTTCAAATACCATACAAATCAAATGTTTTCCTTATCAGTACAAAGAAACCAGCTATAATTAGGAACTAGCTGAGATAACCTGTCTCATCGACCAAGGCTGCATGGACTCTACCACCTTATCATTAAAGAAAACCTCAGCCCCCTCCTCCAACTCCGATCAAAAGGACAGAGGCCAACGCATGCTTCTCACTGGCGTTTTGCTCTCTAGGTCAGCCAGTCACACACCGCATGGGATGAACACTTTTCCTACACAAGCACGTGGCTTTGTACATGCGAGCTCAAGGCTGGGGCCTCCATGAGTGTATCCCACCCCAAAATCCCACGGAGCACTCTAATCACAGTTTTCAAAGTCCTACAACATGACCAGATAAAATTCTGGGTGCTGCATGCCTGTTCAAAAAAACAGACTACTCAACTGCTGTTTATTTCACTGAGGGCTATTTCTGCTCCAAGATTTCAAAACATCCAGCTGTTTCAGTATTTTGGTGGCTATTTTCCCCACTTCCCCCACCAGAATACAGCTTCCCTTCCTGTAAGCTTGGCTTGTAGCTTTATTTGGAACAATTTTAGTACAGGCTTTTGAAAAGATTGAGGGACATTTCAATCTACAAGACAGAGGTCTTAGAAAGTTATGTCCTTCCAAGAGCAGACGGGTTTGTAGTAGATGCTACCGTGCGCAGTTTACAGGAGTGATCATTACTGTAAGCTTTACCCGAAGGAGGTGCACACTGAGCATTTCTCTGAACATTTTCCATCATTCTTGCTGCTAAAGGAGTACACTGGAGACCATACAGAAGAAAAGTTTCCTCAGTCTGAATGTACCAAATGCCTAGATTGCATCTAAAAAATGATGACTAACAACCTTTTGTCAGCTTAGGAACTTTAAAATGTTATGTATAAAGCAATAATCATGGCAGTAACCATAACCATCAAAAGTTTCTAGAATTTTTGTTAGGTATGCCAAAGAAATTCGTACATAGTGATACTCCTTTAAAATTTGAATGTCCATCATTAAATGCATTATCGTTGCCACTTAAAGTAAAAGAGATACTACTTTCTAAGTCAGCAAAGCTTTCAAACTACATAAAATCTGCTCCTACCATTAGCTCCTGCAAAGCTTGAGACCAAATGGTCAATTCAAGGCTCAGTAACTGATGCAAAACATTACTGCAAAATGAATTACTTGTGTCAGCACATCAACCTTCCTACCTTCCCACCTCAGCCTCTGTTCCAATGCCTAGCTCCAAGAAGACAAAGGAAACTGCTAAGACCAGTATCTCTGAAACGGGACCAGCAAAGCTCTGGTTTGCTTGGCAGCAGTAAGCCCATCTCTGCTTTTTAATCCGGTCCCTTTTAAATCAGGAAGGCTCCAAAATCTGCTAAACAACTGGAAGGAAAATGCATGAAAGCTACCAGTGCCTTTGTACTGCACGGGCTTTGTTATAGCAAAATTTTCCTTTCAAAGGGAAAGTCCTAAGCTTCTTTATACAAACCACCACCCCAAAACATCACCTGTGATTTCAATGGCCTTCTAATCACACTATTTTATGGAAACCCTAGCTTTTGGCTCAGAATTATGTAAGTCTATTTCTGGATTTGGTGGTAATCCAAAACCAGCCAGATTTGTTTTGCAGGCTGATTTGCGGGTTTAAGTTTTCAAGCCCTTTTGAGTAAATCTTACAGGTTTTTAAAAGTTACACATATAGTGGTGTTGCTGTAAGTAGGAAAAAAATTAGTGTAATTCCAAGCAAATATTTACAAATAGGTCTTGGGGAAAAAAACATCTACCTACTTAAAAATGCTTGAATTAGTATAAGGCTAGCAGAGACAATGCTTCCATAAGATCTGGGTGGAACCACGTCAAAAGACACTTCCAACATTGGCAAGTTGTGGTCAGCATCAGAAAACCTATCGGTGTTTTTTATGAGCACCGTACAGTGGGGAAAAAAAGCCATCTTTCCCACAGTTGATGCCGCAGCTGAAAGGCCAGTGTTAATGATTTACTTTGATGCAGATTTTTACAAAACATTGCTTAGGGTAGTTCTTATAATTCAGAGGAAGTGGTAAGATGGCCAACGTATCTTCTTATAAATACTTCTGTTCAGTATGTAGCCATGACTAAAGGAACTATGATTTTTTTTTAACATACTGAAAAACTGAAAATAATTTATTAAAGTAGTTACCAACATATGGTGTGATATTTTACAAATGGTCTAGCACATCTGCCAGGGAAGTGAGTTGTAGCTTACTAAAGTTTGATAATATAAGCTATCTGCCAAGAGATGAGCAGCAAATGCGGGAAAACAGTTTGAGTCAATGCTGCAATGCATTTCAACTTTAAAGTGTATACCTAATTAGGCAAACCAGGATCAACAAAGCCTTTGTAGCTTGGTGAAACTTCTCACTCTTTCTGAGGTTAGCCTTTGGCTGCTCCTGCAGCGTACTTCTGTTACACTTCTGTTGCCCTTCCAAAGCACTTTTCCATTTGCTAAAACTACTCCAATTGTTTTTTATCTTCTTGTTATGCTAGTCAGCAATGCTGCTGTGTATCCAATAGCTTAAAGAGACTTAAAAGTTTCTATTAAGTCAGATAAAACCTGTAGCTGAAAAATAATTACCTAAAATCCCCCATTATATTTTGCTATGAAACCTTTTTCCTTTTTTTAGAAAAAAAATCAATAGGCAGCGTACTAAAAAAAGAGCTGGCCTTCTTGCTTTTTCATAACTTGATATTGACAGTGTGGATCAATATACCCCACAGGCTAATAGTGCAGAAAAACCACATAATTTATACATAAATGCTGAATAAAAGGCTGAACAGCATATGTTTTTCATATCAGAACTATGAGAGATTTTGTTTTGGTACTCCAAGTAAGAGTATATTGCCCTGTCACCCTAGATTTTAAGTCAAGGTCAAGTTGGCAGTGCACCAAGGGAGAAGACTTTCTGAAAAAGGAGGCGGAACTTTTGCCACTTGTACCCTTCGCCTCGCGCGTGCTGCCGCTTCGCTGCGGCGAGAGGCCTGGGAAATGGGGCTGCAATCGCGGTGGCACCAGAGTGGAGATGGCAAAGGGGGCCCAAACCTGCCGGCTCCTTCCAGAGGCACCTGGAAGCCAACGGACTGTTTCTCTTGGGGTGAGACACTTGGGCTGCCCTTCTACCACAGCCACTAACCTCGTCCCATCAGCCTGCGCAGGATTAAACCAAACCAAGGAGAAGAAGCAACCGTAAGATGACAAGGAGGTGGTCACTGCATCCCACTTGGTCAACGGCTGTTTCTGGGAAGGTGCAATCACAGCTCTGCATTAAGACTTCACTGCGATCACCATTTAACAAAAACCAGCAGTGCACTGGGGTCCCTGACCAGGGTGTACCTCTCCAACTTGGGAAGCACAGGCAGAAAAAAAAAGTTTTCTTTCACACATTATGGTCCACATTTGCTAGTAAAGTTTACTTTACTTTGTCTATGTACAAGTACACCCATTTAGATATGTACCCTTTCAAGTACATCCCTTTAGATATTGGTCTGTCAAGATCCATAAGCAGGTAAGAGGATAAAGAGCGTATGGACCTTGCATATACAGTTGTTTTAGGAGTTAGGCAATAAGAAATATATGCCTTATTGATCTATGCTCCAACTCTTGCATCAAAACAAAGGAAAAAATAGTTCAAGCAAGCCCCTAGCTTTGGAAAGGCAGCTGATAAACAGCAGTTTCTTCCCCCTGGCACCAGCCAGATGCAAGGATGCACACAAAGACTACAGCTTTCATAGGGAAGTCTGACCCTGACTCCACTCCACCTACTCTCAATCAAATACATGGAAGGGCTCTGTGGCCACGTTGGCAGAGCCAACAGTAGCATTAAAGCTACCTGGTTTTCCTAACTTGCTTTCTGCACCTTTTCTACTTCTACTTAGCGAAAATTGCATGGTTAACAACCTAAGGCCTGGCACTACAGCAACAGGTAAGAATTATCCATACCTCCCAATAACGGTAAATAAAAAAAATACTTAATTTCTTGATAAGTGAAAACTTAGTAACAATTTATATTTTTACAAAAGATGTACTTCCCAAACATATATACGTTTCCTGTATTTCTTTACGCATAAAGGAGTCTCAAGAGAAAAATTAAGGTACCAGAAAGCAAATCAGAGAGAGGATCATTTTGCAAAGTATGGGGGAGGGAGGAAATCACTGATCACTCTGGTTAAAAGTAAATGCAATGGAAAAAAATTAGGAATTAGGAAAAGCAAGGTAACACAAAAAAATCAGAAAAACTAAAGTAGTTAAATCAACGCTACCACTGTTGTCCTATGCGAAGGAATCTCAGCATCACACGCTGCTCACACCACTTCCCTCTTGTGAGTTGTCTGCATTCTGCCCACAGTCCTCCTTATAGGAAGAGTCACTTCCCTTCTGCCTGTCTAGGATCCTTCCAAACTGAAAATTAGTGCCTGGCAGTTTTCAACACTGTAATTTTTTTAAACTAAGCTTGTTGTTCCTCTACTTCAAACATGATTTGCTCTGTCAAGTAATCCTAAAACAAAGAAAGAAGCCAGATCTCTACTACTGACTATGTTCCAAACCTGCAAACCTTATCCTCTCCATTACCTGCACATTCACCTGGGCATTTGCTCACTCATGCGAAACTATCCTAAGGTTCAGCTCCCCAGCTTCTGCCACAGGCTTGCTATCAGCAGTCCCCTCTGCAGCAAGTGGGGTATCCAGCAAGCAGAGAAGAATCTGTGGCAAGACGGCATCGGTTTTGCTTCTCTTTCTTTATCAGTGCTCTGAACCATTTGCAGAAGCTCCAACTGTATTCCTGTAATAATCCTGTACACCCCAATGAGGATGACATAAATTATTTGGTGAATGCAAGTTTGATAGGCAACTTGCAGAAGTGTGCAATACACCTTCCACTGACACTCTACTGAGATGGGCACCCAAAATCATGCATCCAATACTGTGTATCACAGAAACACGTTCTTCCTACCTGCTCTTCATCAAGGCTGTGGGGTCCATAGCTAATTAACATGCAGTGTCCTGTAACACTTCTCTACTGCAGTCACGCTTACCAGACCTGCTGCTTGCTGGTTTTAGCAGTGTTTATTCTCAAAGAAACCAGCTGGACTTCACCAACAGAGCACATCATAACCTGTGACTGTAATGTGTATAACGTGTACAGAGTATTATTTTCAGTGAATGAGCTTCATTTACTTGTGGTGAAAACTATGCACTAATCACAAAAAAAAAAAAAAAAAAAAAGCCGTCCAGAAGTTAGAGCTTCAAAGGTCATAGATGAAGGACAGATTTATCCTTCCATAATGCTGAGTGGGTGGAAAAAGCTGTACATGCTTTCAACAGAAAACATCCATCCCTTCCAAATTAGGGAAGTAGATTGGTAAATGCAAAGCATCAGCTTTATGTGCCATCAGGTGGCTCTAGTTGCATGGACAACCCCCCAGCTGATGATAGGCTTTTGGCTGCTCCATCTGTTTTCCAACTGCACTCTCTACTGATAAGGGAGAGGAGAAAGTGAGCAGATGAGATTAATGTAGCCTCCCCGAATCATCAACAGGTCTTTGTTACCTGGAGACAAGACCTATCATTTCACTGATAGCACAATAACATAGGTGTGAGGGGAGAAAAGCTCATTGAAAGTATAATGTTACAAATCCTTATGATTTATGCTAAAATAAGTGACTGACAGCTCCTCTGAGGCTCTCTTTAGATTTAATGGGCTCCTCACAGACACAGCTTTTTAAATTTCACAGATGCCTGTAGACAGGTCTGGTACTGGCAACTGTCTCTTGCTGTAGGAGAATGAGCTGAAGCAGATGTGTTCTTTCACCAACGGGAGAAATCAGTATCACCTTTGTTTCTGAAAGTTCAATCTTTGCCTGCCTTTCTTAAGCAGTATGCTGAAAATTAAGAGAACTGTCAGCAGCACAAACTGCAAACTATGTAAAAAAAGAAAGAGTTAACATCACACAGACTCTTATTCAATAGTGAAACATAGACACATGGGTATGGAAATACGTAAGGCTGGTGTGACTTCAGCGCCCATCATTTCTACTTGTGGATATTACTGACACGTGTGACGGTATGGAAAGCTGCCAAATATCTGGATCTGTTTCCACCTTGTATGTATTTACATATGTATGTGCATATATAAGCTAGCATCAGATGTGCTATTACTTTTCTTCTTTGCATGAATTATTTATTGTTTTTACCAAAAAACCCCATTGCTTAAAATAGTGCCGCATATATAAAAAAACGCTGGAAAGGACCACACAACTGCAGCTCAAATCTGGTGGACACAGCTTACAATGATTTTCCAGTATAACGTAACATTAGAACATACAGGTAGGTACTGTCCAGTTACTGAACAAATTGTTGTAAGCCTCAGCTGCCCTCTGGAAAAAAAAACATGAAGGTTTTGAAAATGCAAAGTATGGTTCCTATTCATTTTTTAAAATAATATAGGAGTTACTTTCCAGAATTTTAAGCCGTAGGCATTGCTTTCTGCAAATACAGTGTTGCTATAAAGTTTAAAAGCAGCACCATACGTTGTAAGGCCGATCTGTAGTCCCCAAAAGGCTATCAAAAAGTTACTGTAAGCGTGTGCAAACAGAAGCAATACAGAAGTTCAATCTTTCAAATAGTTATGCACATATTTATCTTCAAGAACAAACAGTCCCACAGCATGAGGATGAAGGCACAAAGCATCAGCATTACTACTAGAAAACAGTTATGCGGACTAGGCTTCCTTGCCTATTAATATACGCATTGTGGTAGCTTCCTGGACCCCCTTTATAAGATAAGGAAGAGGTAGGATAAACTGATTGATTGCTCAGGGCCCCGGCCCAACCTTCAGTGCAGCACTTCAGGACTGCCACGGAGCCTCTCTTACTCCAGAGCATAACCCCAGCTCGGGGAGCCCCCGGCTCCAGGCAGGCAGCACGCACCTCTGCCACAAATAAGACGCGCGACGTGGTTTGCAGGAACAGAGAAACTTTGACTACCGGGGTAATACACCATGCTGCCTTTAGGGAATGCGTTCACTACATATCACTCGCTTCGATATACTCCTGAACAGCAGCATCAGAAATGAGAGCAGCTGCACAGACTTGGACGCTTGTAATTTTAGATTTTGATGTGAACGTAAACAGCAATTCCTTCAGAGTAGCCCGCCTCGGTTAGATGTGTGGCTTCCAGTGCTGAGTAGCCACATTTACACTGTCATTGAAACTCTCTGTAAACACGTATCTTGGTGTGAAAGTTGGCCAGTTTCTCTATATACCTGTCAGAAACTCTTTGTGGAGAAGGCAATTGTGTTTTAGTTGGCATGACAGCCTCTGCAGCGCATTACGCTCTTGTAAACTGCATTAGTGCACAACTGCACTTTTACATACAGTTCAACGTGCTGTTTTGGCCTACGTATCTGGGCCATAATTACCAATTTCCTTATCTAGGCACTGCTGCTGCCCACATCAGCACTTCTCCCTGAGCAGGAACACCCAAGAAAGCTCTCCTGAGCTGTTATTTTGATTGGTGGTAGGAGTTTTTACCTGTACGCTGCTAGTTTACCCATTTTCGGACATTAACCATGTACTCGGAGCACTACCATTCTGCAACAACCATCAAAGACAAGGTGTTTGCTACGTAGCCCATATGCTGGCCAAGCACACAAGACACTGCACCGCCAGGCTGAGCAGATCACCTCCTGAAGGGCAGAGCCTTCATGCACACCTTTATACCACAGTACTGCAAAATAAATGAGAGGTACCTTCTTTCCAACCTTGTGTTTTCTGCAGAGAAACAGCATTTGCACGGGACCCAGCGAGATACTGCTTCAGCTTTTGGTAAGTTAAAAGCATCCCTCAGTCAGTCGGTCGGTCACAGGTTGTCCGGCTGTGCTGTGGCGCTCAAAACCATCCTACCCGAGGGCAATCGTAGAGCACCCGCCGCTCGCAGCCCTTCCTAACCACTACTCTGCACCAAGAGGAATGTGACTGCTGGGTACCTGGCAGAAAACACTTCTGAAAGGCCCAAACAATCTCACAGCTACTTCGAGCCATCTCTTAGCGTCAGGAGGGGTGCTAAGATGGCGAAGCGGGTCAAAGGATCTGGCCTCCAAAGACAAGAATTTGTTCTTCTGTCTTTTGTGAGGAAGCAGAACAATTTTTTGCAGTCTCCAGCTTTTGTAAAAACATGCACTAATTAGCACACATTGAAAAAAATGCTCCCATACCTAATTATTCTGAAGAAATCTTGAAAACTAATTATTAGTTCTGGAACCCTTTTTCCTTTTTGAAGCCAGATGGTGCCCTTCCTAAAATACCAAGGCTAGAGAATTATTTATGTGAGCTTTGACCACGTCTGAGCAGCTCAGGGAATGATGTATTTTTTTAATGCCCTGATACTGACAACAAGACTTTTTACTCTAAATTAATGGGAAACAAATGTCGCGCAGTGAAGATAAAAGTGACTTTGCAAAGTTTTATTCTTTAGAAGTTGCCTTTTCTAAGAGACAAGGTCCTTGCAGAAATGTCAGTACTGGCTTGTCTGACAGAATGGAGGGATGCCACAGCACGTGTGTGTGCTCACGACACGTGTGGTATGAGTTGTGTGGGCATGCGGGGAATCAATGGTATTTGGGATAACTACCAACAACCAAACCCCAACAAAACCAGCCCCACCACATACAGAAACAAACAAAACCCCAGAGTAAGCCACGCCACCCTCCCGCAAAGTAGCAGCTGCCTTTAGCTTCTCACAGGTACAAATCAGCTTTTTAGGCTGATTTGCTTTGTTTAACTTTTAATACACTTTTCTTTTTCTTAAATGCATTTGATATGCACATTCATTCTGAAAGATAAGGTGTCCACAGCCTAAACCAAAGCACAGAAGAGTGAAGAGGCCGGGTTTTGAGACCGGGTGCAGGCACGGTCCCCGTCATTCCTTCCTGCGAAGAGCAGGACAGGGACTTTTGATCAGGAACCCCCAGCTTCTGCACACAAGGGCTGTGAACCTGGACCTTCAGATAGAGTGCTCAAAAGCATCTTTTAAAAAGTAGTCAGTAAGAGCCTAAAAATCCCAGACCTTCCACTTTCAGATTGCTGTTTTCACCAGTGAATCTCAATGCACTTTCCCATGGGCATAACTGCTTTTATTCTTGTTTTAAAACAGCACAGGAAAAGTCTGCAGATGTGCCATGCCTTGCCCGCCATGGTGAGGAGGGCTGCCAGCTGCGGCAGAGCTGGGATGGGTAGGAAGAAGCGATGGACAGTTGGCACAAAGAAGCTTTGAATTGGGTGACAGACCACCTGGGTGCAGAGCTGTAAGAGGGTTTTTGCCGCTCCGTTCACGTTATACCATTGGCATTAGCCTAAAGCAGTGTTTAATAAGCGTCATGCTTCTGCTTTGAGGCTGAAATACCAAGTCCCTAAAAGTAGCTTCACACCTGAACCTGCCTTCTGTGCACCAACAGCTGCTCCAAGAATTATTTTTCCTCTCTAGACAGTCCATACAAGTATCTGAAATTGGCTGCTGCAGTATTGAAATGAGTCCAACATAAAATTAGTATCCATCATAGCTATTTTTAAAAAAAACCCTCAACAATCAAAACAAGACAACTTAAATCAAGCTGAATGCATCTAAGTAGGTTTTTATTATCTAGATTTATCTTAGGTACATGTCATTTCTTTCTCATTAAATTGCAATACGAGCCATTTTGTACATATAAAAATATTAAAACAGATTTTCTTCTCAAAATGACTAAAATGTGATAAAAGCCCACACAATACTTCCCTTGCCTTGATGCTTTCAAGAGAGTACCATATGGCTTGTCTGAATCCCTCAACAAGAGGTTTCCTGAATTCAAAACTAATTTGATTTGGCAGCTCCTTCTTTAGAAAATGCAAATTCCCATAACATATTTTAAATTACATTCTATCTAACAAAACATTGTTTTCTTGTCATAAGTACGGGCAAGCTTTTACACATTTTTAATTTTCATCGTGAAGGTAAATTCTTCAGCTTTTAGAAGTGGCAGTAGTAGTATTATCAAACGTAGTATCTCTGTACATTTTTAATAAAGTAGTATTTCATAGGTGCCTCAATGGCTCCCCTGTATCTCACGATATTAGGCACTCCAAAGATCTGGAGTATGTGGTAATCTTTCTTAAACAGCTATACAATCTAAGTAAGAAAGAAAAGCAAAGGAGGAGAAGAGGCTTATTGAAAGGTCTTTTCTTCTACAGAGCAGCTGCAACACAAACTCTCATGTCTGGCAGAGGCTGGGCAGGCAGTGTTTGGCAAGATGACTACGTTGGGTTGGGTTCTTCCCAGTCCTGCTACAGAAGACCATCCCTTCCTAGGGCTTGTCTCTCCAAACCAACCAAAGTAGAAAAATCAACAACTAAAGGCTTTTCTGAAGAAATCAGCTTATGGGCCCAAATGAAATGCACTAAAATATCCTGGGTTTGTTCTGGATTTCGCACCAGGCTGAAATCACTTCTTTGTTTCTCAGGATGGATACAACAGCTGCGACAGAAATTGCTATTTAGTTACACTTCAGAGAATAAAGTAAGTTTGTCATCATGGGATGCTTCTGTACTCCTAAAAATAACTGGAATACAGTTAGTACGATACACCTTCTTTAGAGCTATGTTAGAGGCTTTTCTTTCTACCTAAGGAAAACGAAGCTTGTGTGATTGCGCTGCTCATGGGTACCCCCAGAGGAAGCCAATGGGTTAAGAAGGTGACAATTTCCATTAAAGTTCCACGGGGAAACAGGAGATACTTCATATACAGAAGCGTCATGAAGCCAGGGAGGAAGAAAAAAAAAGGAAAAAAAAAAAGGTAGTGGCCAGCTGAGAAAAAACATTGCAAAACTAGCTTAAATTGACAGGCTACCAGGGCATCCAGCCTGCAGAGAAGTTTGCAAGGCTCCCAGGAGGAGAGAAGCTTCCCTGGGAACCTCCCCTGGCTTCATCTCCAGAGGACACACCGACAGGCCTGAAGCCAGGGAAAAAATAGCCTTTATTAGCTCTACTGCCTCTCATTTACTTAGTTACCTCTCTGCACCTCTATTTTCAGTCGTTTCTGTGGAGAAGGGTAACCTGAGCTCTCGGGGACGCAGCCACCCAGGAACGTCGCTCCCAGTGTAATGGACAGAGGATGGGAAGATACAAGGGAGCATCAACCCGGCCCTCCCCGGTATTTGAAGTCCTTGTCCAGCTGAAATGGTCCTTAACAGACAAAGTGAACTACGATTGTAGACCTGTTTTTCTATCCCCAGTTATATAGGAACAAAATAGTGGTATACTGTTCACGCACAAGTATCACTTCATTAAAGCTATTATTTGAAAAGCAGGAAGACAACAGGAAAAAATGTCTTCCACCCCAAAACCAACATTCAGGGAATTTGGAGGTTGCAGCAGATTGGCTGTATCAAGGCACAATCCTAACTAATCTTACAGAAGCAATTCTAATTAGGCAGGAAATGAAGAACGGTTCCTTTCAGGCTGGCTGAAAGAACAGTGGATTGATTTAAATCAAATCACTGATTTTAATCATGGATTTAAATCAACCAAGCAGGACACCTTGATTTAGCTCATCAACTTTAATCTTGTACTTTTTACTTTTTTCCTAATGAAAGCTCATTCATTTTGTTAAGATAATGTGCAGAATTGTAAAAAGCACACAGTACGTTAAAATGGATTAAAGTTTTTATTCTCCCTCAACATTGATGACTTGCGACTACAAAGCCTGAGCTAACTAATTTTTTTAACAGAGTTAAAGAGCATCACTTCTAAAATCATTCAAATTTGAAAGCTCATATGTGAAACACACTACAAATTATTTTAGAGATTGTAATAAATTTAAGCCTTGATAAATAGAAAGGATTTCTGCTTAGTTTTTTTCTAAACCTATTTAGGTAAAACACCCCAAACTTGCAACATCAGAGACTTTAATCTATTTGTGTTGAAGAACATTAGAGCCCAGTAAAAGGTAATGCATTAAGTTATTTAGGAACACCTATAGATAGTATGAAACCTGGTATTACTCAGCATTCTCTTAAAAAAAAAGTAAAAAGCTATTGCGGCCTTCATTAATAAAAATAGATGAGGAAAGTGTTGGTACTGGGATCACAATACTGAACTATTCAGAGTACTTCGAATATGTCATCGAAATCCTAACTAGATGCTATCCAGAAAAAAAAAAAAAAGCTTCATAATGTATTGTGGGGAAAAATAAGCCAAAGGAAGTGTCAACAGAAAGGAAGAGGACATGTACAGACAGTACTCGTGCTGGAAAAGACCCGGAGGTGATAGAAGAGCAGAGCAGGTTTCATGTGTAGTTACTTGTAATACAACGTGACAGCAGTGGAGGGAACAACAAAGTGTGTTAGTAAGAATAAAGAAAGAGACATTAAAGTGATTTAAGGGATGTTTCAGGAGGGTGGGCTGACACATATCTGGTATGCACAAGCATTACCAGTGTACAGCGTTGGTGTTCCATTCATTAGTTGTTTCCCTTTTTTTCCTTTATTTAGAGCCTTACCAGAAACACTCATTTTGTACCAACGCACACCAAGACATACTTCTCCCTATAAAACTCTGCAAACCAAAGTTACATGAGCTAAATGCAAAAATGCACAAATCTTGTAGCCGAGTAATACCTCATTCTAATTTTATGTACAATTCTGACTGGTTTTGTTAGGGAAAAGTTCCTGATGAAAAATATCAACTCCTAATCTTTGTGAGCTACTATTTAAATCTTCAGCGTGCTAAGGCTCTGCTAAAAATGAGCAACGAAGAAATGGTGACGCTTTATTCATTAGTCCTGCCCTCAGTAGGCATTCAAAGCTGCAGGCTCAGAGCTGCTTATTTCCATGTCAATGTCTTAAGCGTTTTTCCCTGCTTCCCTTAGATTTGCAAAGCTTTGACAGAAAGATGGGGATGGAGCCCATCCCAAATCATTCCCAACCAAAGCAAACCTAAACAAAAGTTACAACCCGCCCCCCCCAAAAGATGAAGTATGTTTGATTTGCTCAGCCATATTCCACCTCAGCAATCTCTGAGGATAATTTTTCCCCTTCTACTGACAATGTTTTTGAATAAGAAAAGATTTACATTTGAATTTGAAATGTTAAGATAACTTCACGGTACTTTTCCTTACAAACTATGGAGACCCGAAACACAAAGTGGCAATCTCCTAGCCAAGACAGATGCAGTGATTCTGTTGCGGTTTTTTTCTTTTTTCTTTTCTTCTGACACATGAAGGAAAAGAAGGACTTTTTAAACACCACTTGAAAGAGATAAGAACAGTCAAACCAGAAAGAACATTCAGAAGAAAAAAAAAAGCTATGGTAGGTGAATGACGAAGATTTAACAAAAACTCCAGATTGTTGGCCTTCGGCGTACACGTGTCAGATAAATTAAAGTACCGCTTAAACGGCAATGCAGAACAACTTCTGCTTCACGATTAGGAGCTTCAGCTACTTAGTTTTGTGTATTTGCTTGGGAGATAATTTTCTAAGGGCCAAGCTACATAATCTATGCACTAGCGGAACTCCAAATAATTGAAGTTATCTAGTTGCAGCTCCAAGCGGTTAATAGAAGAACACAGCTGCGGGTTGATTAGTTGGGTACCATGGCCTTGGAGGGTTGATGACTGCACAGACGTGCAACACAGAAGCTTTGCAACATCTTGAATACATCCACCTTTCACGTAGCAGCAGCACATAACTATGGCAAAAGAAACACTCCCCAAAATCACGGATGTGATGCCAGTTAAGAGTGAAAGTGGTGGCAACTAGGAGATAAAGTAAGCTGTATTAACTACTAACGGTGCTAGTATGTTAGTCTCTAAGTGTCTGTTGCACACTATCTCCTCTTCCCTGCATCCCAGTAGGACTGGATAGTGCAGTTTGCACCATGGACCAGACATGGTTTTGGATGCTGGATTTGGTTGTGTCACCCTCCGAAGTTATAAACCAAGCTTACGTGATTTGGTGTGGATCATTCAACATTGGTTTCCCCTTCCGGCAGGGGGGAAAGAGAGGGGACAGAAAAGGACTCTCAATGCCAGCACTTCACTTTTTCCTCTCAGTCTTCACACTTGCAACTTTTAAAAATACAGGTTTCAACTGAAAGTAAATACTCAGTGCATTCAAAATATTGAAAAAGCCATACCATCTATCCTAAAAGAGCTTCCATAAAGCACACTATTAAAGCAGGCCAATGAAACTGGTTCAAATGCTCCTTCTCAGGGCATTGAAGGCACCTCATGAGATACTCTATCATCTCATGTTAAAACACAAATTTATTATACATACAAACAACAACAACAAAAAAATCAGAATTCGTACCTACACCGCTTATCAACCTCAGCCTGTACCAGCTCCCCTGACAGCAGGAAAGCTGCACAGTCTTACAGCTGATGAATGCATCTTTCAATTCATGGCTTTTCCTGAAAATCATTAAGCTTGCTAAAATTACCTACTAAAGAGAAAAATCATCAAGCATTTTGGTAACCAATAAAACCCCCAAAGATAAAGAGCATCTATTTAGTAAAATAATAGCTATTCCAGCTGGTTTTGGCACACCTAGCTGGATACACCTATGCTAGCTGCTGTAGTCAGTATAAACCAAGGACAGGCTTTTCCCTGTTTTCCATCACAGCCAGAACTGCTATGCGTAGTCACTTATCATAACAGAAACGCATGCTTAAGGAATAATTACTAAAAACCGCTTTTACCCTACACCTTTCACCAGATACTACTTTGCAGATTAATCCAAAGCATAAAAGCTAATGATAAGACAAACTACGGACTTAGCTGCTTTCTCGCCAGAAGGACACTTGCTACGTGCTGACACATCTGCTCTCCTGCCTGTTCCTTATTTCTTCTGTTCACCTATCACAGAAACAAACTCACCCTTGTCTTCTGGCACAGCCACTGGAGAGGAGTGAAGTGTATGTTAACAAGCAGCCTTTTGGCTCTGTCATGTTCAAAGGAGCAATATGCTAAGGGTAACACTTGTACGATTTTCTTTTCTACCTAACTTCACGTTGCAATTGTAGTGAACACATTTAAACAGGTATCTTCAGCCCTATGGCTTTTTAATCCTAGGTAAATTGTTCAGGGTATTTTAAATGTCTACATAGTTATGCATTGCTAACTGAAGCTAAGAAAAAGGAAAAGTCTTCTGAATAACTATTTCCTCAGAATTATGGTTCAGCACCTTAACTTGTGGTTTGTCTTTCACCAAACACAAAATGCAGCACTTCTTATCTTCATTATTTATAGAAGATAAGCCATCTTAGACAGAATTTAGATTCACCTGTGATAACAGTTGCTTTTAAACAAGCAGATAAAATTATTTCCATTTATAACTTGTTTTGTTGGTTTAAAACAAAAATCCACGTGAAAGAACCTGTATAAATGTGGAATTATGTTAAAGCACTCATTATTCCTAGCAGTAAAAACAAAACCAAACCCAAAAGAAAATTAAACTAGAGCTTATTAGCATTACACTGAATATTGTAGGCCAAACGCTAGATCTTTGATAGTTGATTGCCTAAAGAAAAATATTTTTCATTATATTTTTTAATATAAGATTTACATATTCAGTTTTAAAAGAAATGTCAGTGTAATCTTTTTCAGATATTGAAGTTCTAGCTATCATCTTTCTGGAGGATAACTTTAAAATTTATATCTGGTATGAGCTGGAGCCAACACATCTGATTTTAAAATAAAGTTACACTGCAAATAATAAGTTCACCATTTCACAGATACATATGATATATTCCTAGATTTTGAATGATTTAAATCCACGTACCATTAAGCATACTATTCCTTCTGTGGTTACAAAATTTTACAAGCTTATTATCCTGAAGAAAAAAAAAGTGTTGCAAAGATGCAAGATGCTAGAAACTTAACAGCACTTATGTGGTATTCTGTAACTTTTTGCTACTGTTGAAAAAAAACCATTTGTGACCAGGCTGTGACTTTTCCCCTCCCTGCAACCAGTCTAAAAGAAGAGAAGGGGTCAAATTCAGCTGTTCCAAGGCAAACCAGTCTGGCAAATGGAAATCCTGATTTACAAAGATCTTTATGCAATTCTGCAGAACCCTACATATAACTAAGCAGAGGCCTATAAAGATGTCAAATCTTTGATCTATTAGGATTCAGTCTCTACATTATTCTTTCAGCTACAAATTCCTGTAAGGTATCATGGAAGGATGAATAAAATAATATGAAATATTCAAACCAGCAGATGAAGATGGGACTCATCAAAATATTAAGAAGCTGTTATATGCACTCAAGTTAAAAAAAAGAAAAAGTTAGGCAGAGTTTTTATAGTTAGGGTTTCTCGGAAAAGAAAGTGGGTTAAATGTAGGGTATTGTACAGTATGTATGTACCTACACACCTATGTATGTAGATGTAAAATCACACTATAAATATGGACTGATTCCACTGGAAATTTTCTTTTCTATCTCACACTCACATACTACTGACGCTCCAAATACAATTAAAAAAAAAAAGAACAGGTTAGTGAACCTATCACAATTTCTTGAGATTTCAGCCTTCAAGTTCCTCCTCTTCAAGTGCATAAAGAGAAGATGAAACGCAGTATTTGTGGCTTGGGTTCTGACTTCAGTTGCAGCTGCATAAATCATTGAAATTTAACAGTTATTCCAGATCCATACTACAGCAACTAAGATCTGGCTCTACATTTTGAAAGTCATCATGTAAATTTTTAAAATCATAGTGGAAAACTTTGTTATGGCCACCAAACCAAACCATTAAAAGCCAATTATTTCAAACCCATACGCCCTTGCCTCCCTCCCTGCTCAAGCCAGTCAACCCACCACAGCATTAGCTTTCATGCTGCTTCTAAATTCTCTTAAATGGACTAGGCAGTTTTCATGTAAAGCAGGGTGGAAGACTTTATATAAGCTGAATACCTTAATTTGAAAGATTCACTGCTAGGAAAATTATATGTTTACCAACAGAAAGCCACAACCAATCTATGAAAGGAAGGTCTTTTGGCTAAAGATCTGAACAAAGGCACTCGTATTCTTCTTCTGCCATCAAAAAATAAAACATTGTGCATGCAGCACGTGGGGCAAATTGCTTTTAAACCTTTTTCTTTTTTTAAACCAACTTTGCAGTATTTTGTGATTAAATAATAATACACTCTATAAAAAATCATTATTCTGTTAGTACAGTAAAATGATCTAGCTTGATCACTGATACGCAGTTCACGTCTTCATGAAATATCTCGTTTTAAACTGTGCTAGCTTAAACACTGAAGTTGCATACTCGATAAATAATGACAAACTCTATTCTGGCATAAAGGCAAAAACTTGTGTTTAATTAATGTAAAACAATTACTGTATTTTCTGTATCATTAGAGTTTCAGTATGAAGTGCACTGTAAAATCAACTCATAGCAAACCATCCATAAAGTAGACCCAAGTTAGCTTGCAGAAAACAACACATTCCCAAAATGAAAAGCTTAGCAGTAAGTAGTCGTAGAATGGTGACACCCACTGTGCGCTACAAAAATGGAGGCGAAGTAAAAAAATAAAAATAAAAGAAGTCTTGTGTGAGAAGTAATGTTTTGACAGGGTTAGGAAGACGGTAAAGCTCCTCAACAGGGAATCTCTTTGCTACATTTAAGAAAATAACTTTCTAATTGCTATCCATGAAGAGTTTGCTACAGCTCAGTACATCTACCTAATGTAGTCACCTGTGTCTTTGAGCTGTCTGCTTTGACTGCACACACTTCAGATCCTGTGCATGTCATCTGGGAAAGTTTCCAGTGAGGAGAACAGCTCTTTACACAGCCCTCTAAGCTCATGTAAGTGTATCTCCATGGTTAACACTTAAGATCTTCCTTCACAGCTTGCCTACGAAGCTCACAGTTCTTCCTACCTGCAGGGGTTTTAGTTACCCAAACAACATATGGACTTAAAAGATTACTAAGCTATATAATGAAAATTAAAAAAAAACAAAAAACAACAAAAAAACCACACAACCAAAACCCCAAGCCTTAAGTATTTTACAATAAGAAATTTAGGTAAACTAAGACACACAATCAGTTCTTATTTATAGTAAGAGTATTTCTAAAATATGGCCGACATTCACAAAGATAACTCTGTCTTCATATAGCTATTTGTTTACTTTTTTTGAAGCATATTCTTATCTAACCCAGGTGCCCAAGTTAGAAGATGGAAGCTGGACAGCAGTTTTCTCGTCCGACATTGTCCTCGGATGTATACAGTGCACTTAGATATTTTTATTTGGTATTGAGTTTTGGCTTTACCTATAGATCATGAAGCGGCTTGGACCTGCCCTGTAACATCCTTGAAGATCAAAATGAACCCTACAACAGGCTAGTTTTAAAACATAACGTCTACGTAAACTCATACAGTAAATAACTTGCTAATGCCCACATGCTTCGAGAACAAAAGAAGCCCTGATAAACAAATGCATTTTTTCCCAAAGGTTTCTCCTGCCTTCAAGTCTTCACTGAGCAACTCACACGACTGTCTCTGTTCAGCCCCTTTCAGATTAATGAATCACTTGTTTCACAACAAACTAAAAGAGATGTAAGTGATTCTGTAGACTTTTGCCAAAACAGGACAACATGGTCAGGTTTAAGACTGAACAACACAGGAAGCAATGTCAGAGGGCCAAGTCCACCAAGACACATCAAATTTTACCTAACTCTTTGTTGTTGGATTACGGCACACGTGCTCCTTTGGCTGATCTGTATTTCCCCTCTAGGGATATATACTACAGGAGTAGCTGCTTCTGAAGTAACCACAAAACATGATGTTCAATCCAGCTTCTATGGGCATTGCAAAATAACCTCCTGTCAATGCACAGTTAATATAAAAATTCACTAGTTTCCACAGAAAAATCTGTAATTGGTCTGATAGTGACAACTCTGAGAGACTTCTCTGGGGTTTTATGACATGTCAGCATTATATATCTGGGGAATAAATAAACCAAGCAAACACAGTAATTTTTCAAGTGATTCTTTAAGTTATTCTCTATGTATTGTAACTTGAAATATGAATTTATAAAGTGCTTCTGAGATTCTAACCTCTAGCTTTAATCGCAATCAGTAAAAAAAAAAATTTGTTACAATTTGGTGCCCAACTGTGAAAACAAAAAGCCATTTTCTGTTTTGGAAAAACATAACAGATTTTGCTTTCAGCTCATTCTTCATGAAACATGAGGTGGGAAGAAGCAGTTTTAAACTGCTGCTTGTAAGTGTCACTTGGAAGCACAGCTACTTATAAAACTAAACCCATAATACATTATACTGCAAATGCAATTCCAGTTCTCCTCGGTATTAACCTCATGTCCTAAACATAATTTGACTGGGCTGCCTGTCACAAAACTACGGAAAGCAAGATTTCATAACTTTTCCACTATAGCACATTGATTCTCCTAACAACTTATTGCTATTCCACTTTTATATAAAACCACTATGTGCAAATATCAGAATTACTCCTCTTCAGTTGCTTTTATATTTTCTGTTCCAAAAATTATGTGACAGCAAAAAGCAGTCAGCAGAGTAAGCATTAAAACGCACATATAATCTACTTGATTCTATAGAGATGTCAGCATATTTTTTATCTGTTATTACAGATTTGCTACCTTTCATACTCCTCAGATAAAAGATACTACAAATTCTCTCTGCATTTCACATGTTGGCATTGTTAGGACTTCTATCAAAGCAGTACGAAGCAACCCGGAGACAGCCCCCGCCGCACCAGGCCCACCTCTGGTTTGCCAAGAGACCTTACGCTGGGTGCACGCCATTGCAGAACGGGTCACACCTGCTTCCCACGGGCAGTCTCACCTGCGGATAGGAAGGTGGAAACCTCACTCTTTAGGATGGTCTTCCTCACGTCAAGGCATGAAATCGTGGAAAGAGGCAGAGCTGCCTATTAGAAGGGGCCAGAGACCGAAATCACCTTCTGCAACAAGATGAACCCAGGAATTAATTCTAAATATGCCGTTTTCTGTGGTGTATGGTTGGTTTGCTTTAAGCAGAGAAAAGGCATCTTGAGGAAGATGGGAAAGGGCAAGAGGCAAGGACAGCTTTCTGCCCAGGGACGGCACATTTCACAGATTCAAGAGATCTTAAAACCCGTTACATGTTGAGGGCTTGCGGCCACAAGCTCTGCGACGGCACAGAGGCCGCTTCTGGAGGAGTCCAGTCAGGCAAAACAGACACTAAGAGCAACAGCTATTTCATGCTTCTCTAGGTCTGGCTTACACAAATGACACCTCCCTGTAAGGTCTCCTGTCAGCAAACCCCCAGGGACGCGACCACCACGGCCTGCTGAAAAATGAAGCGTTAGGATGGATGCACAATCTGCATCATTTGGTGCAGGATGATCAACCACAAGCAAGGGATTCAACAGAACACCCAGTGACTTACTGTTCTGCTCTGCAGGTCTGAACACATACCACAGGTATCTACACTATTTTTAGGCCACATTAGTCTCAACTTCACGCTTTCAATCAGAAACGTGTACAAAAGGAAAGCACAGCTGGTAAAGCTGTTCCTAGACAGTAACTTTATGATTTTTTAATAGAGACGAATAAGTAAAAGCAGCAGAAACTACAGAACAGTAAGCCTTAATCAGCCAGAGATATATTTTAAGTCAGTTGATCATTAACAAAGAACATTTATAATCAGACTCCTTCTCAAAAACACTAATTCAATCAGCAATATATTTCTGTACAAGCATGACAGCACAGCCATTAACATACATTTAGAGAGTCAGTATTGCTTTTTGGGTGATCAAAGTGACGTGTAATGGAGAAATCTGGTTTCCTGAAGCTGCCCCTCAATCACACTCTGCAAAGATATCCAGCTCAGCATCCCAAGGTGAAGCACAACCAATTGTACAACTACTAATGATTATTATGTCTCTGCGTAACATAACATCCCACAAAATTCTGTTGTCATTGTTAAGTGAAATTCCGCAATCTGGTGAAACCCCGTAGAATCCTCTATTAATTATATTAAAATTCTAATTAATAAACTTCAAGATAGAAAAATAGAACACCAAAATCCTTCTGAACTCAGCAAATTTAAAGTTGCCAGTTGTCAAAATAAACAAATAAACAATTCCTTCTTACTATCCAAAGATATCTCAGGTTCCTAGAAGGACAGAAAACAAAAGCTTTCTACACATATAGAAATTACATTTTTTGAATCAAAACTTTTTAACAAGGACTTGTAATAACATATTTTAAATATAGTTTAACCTTAGTTGTGGATTTCGTCAGCTTGCTCCAGGGATTTAGGCCCCTCATCTTACAAAACAAGCCAAATGGATCTAGCTGAAAGGTAAGGGCCTTTCAGTGTATGGCAAAGAGCCACACGTGCTGTAGAAAGGTGTCATCAGGCAACTTCCCATCCACCACAGGATCCCCAAGACAAGTTGTTGATAGCTACAACCCCCACACTTCCTTCACTCTTCTCATTTTTTTCTGCCCAGTTGCAGAAAATTGTAGATCACAAAGTGTTCCCTCTTTGTTTAGGGGTATATCTCAGCCTGCATTTCCCCAGCTAAAAACTAACCTGATTTGGACTCATCTCTATCTGGAAGGAACACGTGACAGGACATTACTGGGAAAAACAAAAACCTCACAGGGGACTCGTTATAAAACCAACACGTGCTTTTTTACTAATGTCAGTCTCCCCACATAATCTCACTGCACTCTAAAAACAGTGTTACAAAGGTAAGCTGTATAAATACGTTGGGTGACTTGGGGTTTTTTTGCTGTTAAACACACCTGAAGTCCTCCACATCATATTAGTCTTACAGTCTAAGGCTCAGCACACAATTTTTAAAAGGAACAAAGTATTAAATTATTTCTTTACTCCCACTTACCTGTATTTGTTGTCATGTCTGCCAGGAGCTCCATTAATGCTCCCAGTGCTCCTTTGGTTTTCCACTTGCTGCTTACAGGCCTAAAACGCTAACAGTAATGTGCTCCAAAAAGCAAGTTCTGTACTCTTGCCAAGTACAGAAACAGCACTCCCAAGTCTTCTGGTCTACATCACTTATAACTATTTTATACTGAGTTTTTTTGCAAGATGTGGGAATACAAAGAAGCATGAGCAGAAGTTAGTCAAAGATACATCTTTAGGATTAGCCAACTCCGAGCAGATACATACCCACTGTGCAACTGAAGATACTGCAGAATCCCAGACTCATAGAAAGGTCTGGGTTGAAGGGGCTTTGGAGATCATCTAGCCCAACCTTCTGCTCAAAGGAGGGCCCAGATCAGGTTATTCATGGCCCTGTCAAGCCCATTCTTAAATATTTACAGTGAAATACTACATTCTTATCTAATTGTCCTTTTCAAATTAGTTAACAAGTGCAAGAAGAACACTCAAATACCAGACGGGTGTTGACTTTAATGGAGGTCTTTCATTTTGACTGATTTTCATTTATAAAGTCTTTTCCTTTAAGGAACAACCACTTCGAATATAATTTCAAAACAGAAAATAAAAGCAAGGTTAAAAAGCTGCTTCAAAACCACCCAATATCCTCCTGCTCTAGAGTTTTATAATAATATGGAGAGAATGATACCAATAAAGACACAGCTTCACAAACTTGAGCAAAGCATCCTAGAGACCCTGGTGCCATTTGGCAAAAAACCCAAACCACCATAGCTGGAGACAGAAAGAAGCTGTTGAGCTGTTTTATAACTACTGTGAGACAGTGGAGATAGTACTCGAATACCTGTTTTGTGTGAGACTTGGGTCTGTCTAAAGCTTGCTAACATCAATCAACTTCAATGAGTGTTGGATCAGATCCACACCTGAGAATTTAAGCAATTTAATTAAGGCTTTGTCAATCTCAAAGTTTGTTCAAGAAGCAGCTGGCCATTAACTGAAGAGGACAGACTGTTCTTTTAAACTTGCAAGGTTCTCCCTCCAGGACCAGGACAAACAATTTAGGTCCTTAATCTGCAGTTAAGGTTAATCTGTTTTAACAATTTCCTAATCAGCAAAGATGCACTGGATATTGATGAGAACAGAAGCAGAACACAGACTTGATTAACTGAAGGGCAAATTAACTTTTCATCTGAAGCTTGGGACACTAGAAAAAAAACAGTTGGGAGAAGTAGAAAAATTTATCTCCTGAAGAGTAAGGAAAAATCTTAAACACTAACTTTCTGAGCAGAACAAATAACTACAAGAAAGTCACTTGGAAAGAGAAGAATTACAACCAATCAAGACTCAAAGGCTCAAAGGGTGGTTCCATTAAGAAACTCAATGTCAGATTAAGACTGCAGGGAAGAAAGATCTTCTGAATGTCAGTTTTGTTAAAAGGAGTATTTTAAGAAAAAGAAAGAAGAGACAAGAAATAAATGTGACTATAAGTTATGAAAGAAGGCTTTTTTTTGCCCCTGAACTCTGCACCTGATGGCTAAAATAGGTGCTATTTGCACTTTAAGTAGCCACCTCAACAGATTTTATCAAAGACTCTTGGTGGGAAACCAGGATCACCACCTACTTATTAGGAAGAATTATGCCAGTAGTGTAAGAGAGATGCCTGGACCGCCAGTCTCCAAAACACATGAGCAGCAGCTGGGAGTGCACTTCAGCTACTGAGGTTGTGATTAACTATTCTGAACTTGATGCTGGGAAGCTGCAGCCAAAAGATGAGGTCAAGAACTTAACACTTGATCATGAAAGAAATCGTTCTCTAGCACATTTGCAGACAGGACACAATCTATACCTTGAAGTATGTATGAAGAAATGCCTCACTTCATTGGTGTCATAACCTACCACTAGCCATAGCATCTATTATGCTAAGAAGTAATATTCTTTGTAACGTGATCTGCAGCAAATCAAATTAAAAACATCTCCAAAATAATTATGAGGAGAAAAATACTGATTTACTATTTAAGTAATGGCACTCTAGAAGGAATCTGAAATTTGCTGTTCTTGTTACTGAAGAACATAAATACCACTGAAAGAAGCAGATACGAACATAGCACCGGTAAGAAAAGTATCAGTAAAAAAAGATGAGGAAGTGGAAGCAACTGAATAACAGGAGGTTAGATGGCAAAAAAGTTTAACTGATGAATTTTTAACTGAATTGAATGTGATTCAATACCAGACATTGGCAAAATGAACAGGTCCCTGAAAAATGTTTCATGTTATAAAATAAAATTTCAAAGAACACTGAAAAAACTTAAGAACCCTCATTTCTTCTGACTCTATTAAATCACTAAATACTTGGAGGATCTTAAGCTTTCTAGTCTGTAAAGAGTCTTTTGGGTACTACGAGACATTACAAAATTCTGTATTAAGTTTTTTTTAGAAAATAATCAAGACCAGCATCTTTTATGTATCTGTTGAAACTGTGGGTTAGTTAATTGGGTTTTGTGAATGTTGTTGTCTGTGTGTTTTAGCAATGCCAAAATGCTTTTTTTTTTTAGTTTATAAATCCATTCTCATTCATGAACAATCCTTCCTGAGCTGTACAAGTAAGTTGTTTCTACCAGTATCTGAAGCATACGCAAAATCTGCAACAAAACCGCAGCTGAACACACTACCACTCTCACTTTTTATATTAATGCTGTAAAATTTTCATTTCAGGTCCTCAGCAACTGCTTTAAGCTACACACCCACTTTTCTCACTTGGAAAGGTAAATATTTATCAGGGCTAAGCATACATTTCAAAAATCTCACTGATTTTTTTGTATGCTGATGTAAAGCTTACCAACTAATTTGTTATTAAAACACAAGAGTCATGAACTCATAAACTCATAGTATTTATCACACTGTATCCTTGTAACCCCCAACAGAACCATCTACAGCCATTTTCTTACTCTAAGAAAATTATAGAGCTGTAATCTCGGGTAAAACTAATCTCACCTGACTGTAATTACCTTCTATATGGGCTTTTATACCACTAGCACCACCTTTATGCTCAGATGAGAGAAAAAGGCACTTCTAGGGAACTAGTAATGAATAGTCTTCCTTATAGTGAGTGAATCATGCCCTCTTCACTATCAACACCATTTAGACTGGCTCAGAGATACACGTCCTCAAGCGGCCAGATAAATTCTCCTGTGAGTATTGTACTGAAACTATTTGGAAAAAAACCACAATACCAACAAAAAACCCCAAACAGACAACAATCATAAAGAAGTTCTCAACAGAAGCTGACCGTCATATGTACCGTGCATAAGCTTGCAACTGTTCCCAGCCCTGCCTCAGTACCATTTACACACTCGAAGCTACCCAAATTCCTCCCTACAGAGCAAGGGTACCTGGCAAACCCAGACTTGCCATGCCCCCAAGTCTCCTCATGCAGCAGACCTCTGCAATCAATTGAGTATCTGAGGAAGTCCCCATGCACAAAACAACAACACAGTATTACGGAGCCTGAAAGACTGTTCACGTATTTATCGAGTTTGGGTTCACACGCTTGTAACAAATCATCCTCATTTCTATCACACCAATACAAATATTCACGCTGATTTTGGAGAGTCACTTGTTTGCAAGCTGAAACGCTGAATACACAGTTTCAGTATTTTACAAATTTTGCAGACAAAAGGTAAAGGTTTCTAGTAAAAATGCTGACATTAACTTGCTGCGAGTGCTACCAGTATCTTTAAAGTTATACAACTAGGAAAAAAAAACCCCACACATTTGCAAAATCACGTAATAGATCAGTGATGAGAGTATTACTTTTCACAGATAACATAAGTGATGGATTTCTTTCTCCAAAGACTAGCAGGTATTTCACAGATATTGAATACAGAAGAGAACACTACACAGGCATTCCATCTAGTCTGCAGCATTAAAACATTCAAAGTGTTTAGAAGATGTAACAATGACACCAATGTATAAAACTTCATGTCATTGAGACATCCATATATAGCAACCTATATATAAAAATTCTCCAGGTATCTCAGTTAAAAACCTACATAATTTTTGAAAGATATCATTATTACCACCAGTCACCAAGATGATAAAAATGTGCCATGGTCTATGCTACTTCTTCAAATTAATTTAATAGCTTCAATTAATAATAAGTAGAGTTAGTAACACAATTTGCTCTTAGCAAATACCAAAGAAATTTCCTAGTGAACTCATGTGACACTGCAGATTTGGCCCTGACAATAAGTGCTGTAAAGTAAGTGAAAAAAAAAAAAAAGTTTACAGTTTTATGACTGCAACACTTAAGAAGTTGTGAAAAGCTGATTTTTTGAAGGAAAGTCTGTTCCTCTGAGAAAGACAGGATTAATGAAATAAATCCTTTCTGCTATTCACCGCTCTCGATAGTATCTTTTTGTCTATAACTCACAGAAAGGACAGAGACAGTTTCTGTTTCAAAGGAAGAATCCCCAATTTTTCTCACTAGTTTTCAGACAAAGTTGATCTAGGAACTTTCTGGTGAGACTAGCAGTTTCAGGAAAATAGTTTAATATTTATCTGTGTGCATCTAGCATCCCAAGCAACAGAGTCATCCTCCACACACTCTCTCTTAAGCATTGTAAGCTGCTACTCCTCATCTTTTACAGAGCTGTTGGCTCTGTGATTTCTTCATGATCGTCCTGGTCTATCCTCTTCTTCCAATACACATGATTTTTCAAATTACCTAGCATTTCTTCAAGAGAAGATCACCCTAACTGATTCTGACTGAAGACTATCTCCCAAAATGGAGAAGAGCTGAGGAAACTTGCTTTGAGACACAATCAAGAAACTTCTGGTTTCAATGTTTAAATGCACTGTTGTCTCCCTCAGACTGATGCCTGATTGTACCAAATTCTTTTTTGCTGATTGTGTTAACACAACACCTAAGCACATGTTTGTTTTGCTAGTGAATGAATCAGTATTACTTGAATCAGCATCCTTTGCCCTTTGGGGTGGGGGGGGGAAGAAAGAAAGAAAAAAAAAAAAAGGTCTGCATTATTTACTACCCAGCTATTCTGCCTCCTCAGAACACCAAGATTAGATATTTGGATGGATATCTATCTGCTCTACTGAACAGGGATATTACCTGATATCTACTGATTTGCGGGATGCTTACAGAAATTTCATTTTCCTACATATCTGCACAGACTGACTGACTGTTGTCACTGATATCAGTAACTTGATGAACTTTATTAAGCAATATGTAGCCCTTCACAGGGAAGGATAAATGCTGCCATTCTTTTTCTTTGGAGGGATCACAAAAGTAACATATAGAAATTCTTCTTTCCCCCACCATACAAACATGGATAACTTATACGGCACCTTGTGTTGTTAACTCTGTTTAACCTGATAGTAGAGAGTAGTACTGACAGGATGAAAATGGATTTTACATGTCCTGACCTATGTCTGCATTTTTCTCCTACAGCAAAAGAAGTATCAATTGAGTAAGATTATTTAAGCATAAGCTGTACTATCATCCAAGAATCAAGGCTGGAAAAAAAGACTTGGTGCAGATTATATCAACATACTGTATTAAGTTTGCTGAACATGTACTCTCTCCAGAGTTTTATTTCCTTCTGCCCTACACCTTTGCAGTCGTTTTGCGAGAACTGCGTGTAAGCCAAGAGCAAACAAATCCTTGTTATGACCACTGTATTTTATATCCCTCCTGCAGTATGAAAGCTGTCTCTGTAAGGTACATGACAACAGACTGTAAAGGTTTAGGGGTGCGACTTCACCCTGGATGTCTTCCACTGCCACATTCAGACTATAAAGTCAGTAGCTAAAGTGCAGTATAAAAGCAGTTTCTCCCAGAAGGGTTAGATGCACAGAGAGGAGTTGGATTTTTTCTTCTCTGTCCTGGACAAGTCTCTTGAGTGCACGAGAAGATAATCAAAGGCCAACAGATTGGGATACAGTAGGTTTGCATATGCTTTTTTTTATTTATTTATTGGGTAGATAACTGCTTTGTAGTCAAATCTTTATGGTCATTAAAATGAAACATTTTATTTTAAAATTAAGATACATACTTTTCAACATGAAAGGAGAGCAAACAGACTGGAAGCTAACTCTGCCATTCCCCTGCCTTTCAATTCCAGTACCATGGGAAATGCTTAACGAATGCCGAGGAGAGAACCACCACTACTCTACAGACACTTGCGACATGGTTGTCTTCCCTTATCATAAGAACTCAAGACTAAAAGAAGTCTAACTTTATGTGGCAATTTAAAGGAAAAAAATGTTTTGGGGTAATTTTAAGTGCATTGGTTGCTCCCTGAGAGATGCCAAAAAGGAAATTAAGAAAAAACACTGCATACTTACTGACTCACTAATGCGTGATCAGGTCAGAACTAATTTTCTCATGCAATGGGACTGAACAATCAGTTCTCCAAGAGACATCTGTCCAAAAGCATTAAGGTTCTCCTGCTGGTGAACTTCAAAAGCATAACTAATCCTAGCTCTGTTTCTGGTCAGGAAGCACTCACCCTCCTAGCTCTATCTGGGAAGAGATAGAGGAAAAGCATTAGGTCACGGAAGCATCAAGAGCTACAGTGGGGAGTCCTTTGTTCTTGCTTTCCAACTCTTTATAGCATATATTGATCTACCCACTACCTCTATGCTTCTCTGTAGACGAGCCCACCCATACTTCCTCACCATAAAGTTTCAAAAACTAGAGTGGGAAAGGCAAGCAAAACCAGACAGCTCATCCGGCCACATTTCTTCTTCCTCCTGCCCTTTGCCCTCCCCAAGAAACAAACTAAACACTCTGAACAAAATGAAAGCCAGTAAGTTTTCTATAGATGTCTCTGTTCCACCCACCAAAAGCACATACACACATTCAAAGCAGAGAAGGCCAGAGGTTTCACCTGATCTAGATACTAGCTCTGGAGAGATTCGTCTTCATTAATTACATCCTGCTTTATAGATCCAGCAGACAACATGACCCATGTGCTACACTGGTTGTGACGATGCTAGAGAAAACAAATTAGCTGATAAAGGGAAAAAAAATTGCCTTTTCATCCTTTTTCCATTTGAAATTAATTGCAAAACGTATAGCAGTGTACTCTAAAAATGCTGAAGTCAATATAAAAATTTGCACACGTAAGGACCCCCATGCATTTGATATATATTTCATACCATTTTATTTTTAATTACCAAAGATTTTTTGAATGAACCAGTTTACAGGCATATTTGCTACCTAGAAAGAGCAGTATTACCATTTCTGTTTTTCAAGCACACAAGAAAGAAAAACAGAAAAAAAGAAAAAATCAATTGTTTAACAGAGGTTTTTGCTTAAGAGTCTGGACTTCATATCCAGCAGAGTAATGAACTTGCAACCAAACATGGAACGTTACAGGTCACTTCAGACCACAGTTCAAGGTGTTTATGTACAGGGTCACCATCCTGACAGACACACAAACATTTCTGCAAACATCTCCGGTCAGCAGCCTGGCATCAGGGGGACCGGCAAGCGGGAAAGGGAGGCATGACTGAAGGACCGCTGAAGCGCCAGGCTATGCACCGCAGGGACGCAGCATCTCTTGGCAGCCTAGGTAGCCCCATTCCTAAAGCAGCTGCAAGAAGAATGCAAACAGTGACTCTCTCCGTTTGTAATTACCAAAAGCTAACTGTTAAGGATGTTACTTAACAGACTGAAATTCGTAAGATGAAGGTAATGGGACCTGACCTCACTGCATTAGTTACAGCAGTTATCAGAGCATTTAACTTCACACTCTGTCTCAAATGGACTAAGCCATTCATTGCTTTCTAAATAGGCACAATAGTTAGCCCACAGCTTGTGACACTTCATTTCAAAAAGGAGAAACAAAGTGACAACCCAGAATATTTAGTTAACCTGTCCAGATCACGTAAGATCCAGATAAAACCCAAGAATTTAAGAACACAAGTTATGTATTTACGATAAACTACAGATCTCTGAAAGCAAGGCTGGTACAAGACTCTCTGGACTACACGTCCATGTGGTGATAAATCCATTTATGGCACCAAATTAGTTTTCCAATTTACATTGCTGAGCCCTCAGGAAAACCTTGCTCCAGTTATTCAAAATCATTATGATTCAGCTTTGTCAGATGTTTAGCAACGAAGTACAACACTTGGTACTTTATTTTGATGTTGAATCCAGATGAGAGTGGGATATAGCAACCGAAATGCGCAACTTCTTCAAAGTAATACCCCTGAACAATAAGGTAAAAATTACTGGCACATTTAGAGAACTACTGTCTTTAGCGATGATATATCTTACTGCAGTTGCCAACAACTTCTCAGAAAGATCCTGAAGTACCACAAGTTTCAGGAGTTGGAATCGAACAATTGAAAAATTACAAATGTGCAAGTGAGAGGCATCAAGCTTTCTAGCATAGAGACTTTCAAACTCTACCCTCTATAATATTTTTGCCCCAAGAAGAAAAGTCCAAGAACAGAAGTCTCCAATCATGAACCCACAGGAAAAAAAGACACCAAAGAAATAGGCAATTCAGTGTACTTTTTCGTTTTGGTTTGTTGTTGTTGGGGTTTTTTTTTGTTTTTTTTGTTTTTTGGTTTTTTTTTTACTTAGATACCTGCCAGTATAATGGCTTAATTCAATGAAACTACCTAGATCATAGAAAGGTTTGGGGTTGGAAGGGACCTTGAAGATCACCTAGTTCCAACCCCGCTGCCGTGGGCAGGGACACCTTCCACCAGCCCAGGCTGCTCCAAGCCCCGTCCAGCCCGGCCCGGAACACGGCCAGG
>JANZLQ010000031.1:10394509-10407082 GCA_026212715.1 Elanus axillaris | reverse complement strand
CACCCATCCCATGCAGGGAGGCAGAAGGGGGAGGGAGGGAGCAAGCAAGTGGCAGCGTAGTGCTTAATCACTGACTGAGGTTAAACCACAACATCCACGTATTAGAAAAATAACGTTATATGAACACTCAGGCTAAGAAATAGTTTGGCATTCAAGCTTATGGCAAAGCACAGGAAAATAGACTAAGCTGAAAAATACTATCATCAGTATTTCACCTCTTTTTACTTAGTTTATCTAAAGCAACCAGACGCGTGCAGTGAATAAAAGTGTCTACTTTGCAGCATTTCGGTGAGTATTAGAAAAAATATACACTTGAGTACGCAAGTTAAAGATTGGCAGATGCAATCCTACATTTGAATTTATGGTAGTTTTGTAGCTCATGCTAAACCCAAAATAACAAACACAAAAAGTACCCCATTCTTCTTTTTATTAAATAGCACACTTTTGAACGCGGAAGGGTAAAGGAGAATATTTCCTCCACAGTTAAAGCGTTCTAGAACTAGTTTACTATTAGCAGAAGGCTTCCCCCCGCCCCAGACAGCGTTGTTTTTTCTCTGACAGAGCAGTCTTTCTACACCAGCCCAATGCAACTGTCAGGTAGAAGGAGTAACGTTGGTCTGCTTTAGCAGTACCATCCTTGATATTGGATGAGGCTTCCATTTAACATATTCAGCTGTATCTGATGTAGCTGACTGTCTGCTAGGAAGAAGAGAGATGACCCCTCTATATTATTACCCTGTGAGGGAGCTGCATTGATTTTGCAATACCACCTTTTCACTCTTTCAGTTCAGTCTGGCATTTTTGTCAGTACTGCCACTTATTTCTCATTCTCTTTCTGTGAAGAATCCCCATCTATCATCCCACTGGATGAAAGCCACAACAGGTTTTGCTCATCTATAATAAGCACTGTCATATATGGAGCCTGGTGTCCCATGGAAACAGAGCTTATGTATACCTGCTGAGCTGCGTACCTGTCTGTCCATCAGCTGAGCCCTAATTACTTTGGCCTAAAAATTTCTCAGTTGATACACAGCTACCAGCCTCAAGGATCTTAAGTACTTACAATTTTCTCACTTAACAGAGAAGACGACCCTATTAAGCCCATATTCATTTTAATGTGTTCCCCTTTGGAGAAACTGCCACATCTGGTCGATTCTCCTTGGAAGTGGGTCAGGGTTATCATGGGGAGGACCTCATGGTTGCAGCAGTTTAAGGAGGTAGCAGGGAGGTAGGTGTGGGACAGACAATACAAAGCTGTTTGAAAAGAGACTTCATTTCTTCTGCCTGCAGATGAACACATTGAACTGGGAATGCATGTTAACTAGTATATTCTAACCAACATGATCAAGATGTACAGTAGCATGTCTTGAGTTGTATCTTCTGGGAAAGACCGCCCTTGACAAACATAATCAGAAAGTTTCTGTAAGAGAACTCTATGGAAGAACATACGGAAACGATACTTATTTATCATATCTCTAAAGCTGATTTTACCTACTCCATTCTCTCACAGATTTCATTCACTCACACTCTTGCAATCACAGACTTGGAAGTACCAAAGCACATGTGTCCAAGCAGTCTGGCCTCATTGCCAGCATCTCAATTTATCACTCATGTAAACAGTTGGGGTCAACCCTTGTAACGGCACTGTCCTTTGCTTCAAAGTGTCACTTACTTCAGCCTCCATAAATCTTGGGACAGGTTGTTGTTCACTGGTCATTTATCCTTGTTTGTTTGAAATATATTTGTTTTTCCCTCATGAGCTAACAGGAAAGGAAAATCACATAGGTGATATGCTGCAACTTCGTTCTCACCGTCCTGTTGCCAGCAGAAGACACTGTGTTCTGAGTAGTCATCTGTGTTGTGGTCTTAGCAGAGTGCAAGCCTTCTGGTCTCCATATAAACAGTATGTTCTTCAATTTTACTACTAGAAATGGCATCCTGGGAGCAGTATCCTCAAACTTTGCTATTAAGACAGGCTGTTCCTACAGTCCTCACCCTGCTCGCTCTTTTGGCACTTTCACAGAAACACAAACCCATATACACAGCACTTCCACTAGTACATACAAACTTCATAAATTTAACTAAACTAAAAGTATTAAGACTGAAATGTGCCATTTTCCTTCCAAGTTCACATAACTGTTACAAAGTAATCAAGACTTGCCCCTTTTGAAACCAGTATTTGTTACATTCAAGGTATTTTGAGGGTCTGAAAAACACTGTAGGTATGCAAGGCTTAACTTTGATAGATTTTTTTTCTTCCTAAAATCCCAGAACCAGAACCTGCCTCTTCACTCTCTCCTAGACACCCACAGAAGAACTTCAAAATCTTTCACACAGGACATACACAAAGATCTAATACCCAAAATGCATCTATACCTGTGTTTACGGGAACTACCTGCAGTACCAAGATGAAAACCCTCCATCTGCAGGTAGCTTTTCTGTGTCTACAAAAGGTAAAATTCAGTCCTCACATTATCTTAATGAAAAATACAACTATCATAACAGATTTCACTTTAGTCTTTACCTTGTACTGGTATTTAATACACATGTGATGATCAGTACACTTGAGAAGACTTCTAACAATGGTTAAGGCACAAAACCTTTCTAGCACTTATATGACACGTTGTTTCCATGTCTTCTGCCTACTTTTCAGAATTGCCTCTAGAACTTGCACCTAGACCCTGAAAGGCTGATTGGTTCAATTTAGCTAATAAAGAAAAAAAAAAAGCGTATCTCAACCTTCACTTGACATTAACAAAAGTGTTTACATGGCACAGTTCCTGGCTTTCCTAGCCAGCAGACCCTCTGCAACACAACCAATTAATTAAACAGTGCTGAGAAGTTAACACTGAAGGTTACTGATTAATTGTATGTTAGAGCTGTCTAATCAAGTACCCAAGGCAATAAACAAATACAAAGATAAATTATACACTGATTAACACAATTATTTATAGTTTCATTTTTAACTGCTTGCTTGCCACACAGCAGACTTCAACCTGAATAAACAAGAAGAGAGGGTGATCAGGATCACCTACTGTATTTCCCAAGTGGCTATTACTGCTGTTTTCCCTTGAAGTGAAATATATTATTCTAAGTCCTACTTTGTGCGTGGCCATCGCATAGGCATATATGCTGAATGAGCAGCCATACAACATTCATTTATCATATATCTTTGAGTACTACTGCTTGCTAATGCATGTCTCCAAGGGCTTAAATTCAGCATTGCAAACAGCTGCTAGCCTTCATTAAGAGAAAACGAGCAATGTACTCTAAACCCTACAGCCTTATAAGAGGACAAGATTCAGACCCAGAGGTGATCAACACCTTTTTCTCTAACCCACAAGCTCTTCTGTCTAACAGTGAACCTCTCATTTCAGAGACTGCCACTTCAATGTTTGAATTTCCAAGCCCAAAACTGCAACAATTCTCCATCTCGTAAGGCTATTTTCATGGACTCCTCTAAATCATCACATAACTCATTTCTCCATTTGACAATATAAAGAGACAAATACTAAAACATGCTCTCACTCCATAGTTCCTGGGTTGTCCGTATACACCACAAAATAAATCTTTTCCTTGTAAGCACTGGAGCAAGTTTATTTACCCTTATCATGGTTCAGATAGGTCTTTTGAAGAAAATGCTTCAGGACGGGCTCTGAAAGAAGGAAACTCCAGAATAGTTCTTATTTTCCCCCAAGCCACTGAAAACAGAAGTTTGCCTGTCATCAGCTCTCCTCCCAGATCTGCTGACCCTGTCTGATTCATACCAAGAGGTCAATGAGAAGACTGCCTCTTTTGTGTCCATCATCTACTTCTCTCCTCTGAAGAAGGAAAAAACCAAACCAAACCAAAAAACGAACAAAAAAACCCACAAAAACCAAACAACAACAAAACCACAACAGAAAACCACCCCACCCCCCAAAAAAAAAATCTGTGCCTCACAAAAGGCTACAATTACTGAGAAAGTCCAATGGCTTTTACCCATCTCCTGGTACTTTCCCTGGGATTTCCACTGTGCCATAGAAAGATTTATCAGTTATTTTAATGGGCAAAGCCCTTTGTCAGTCTGTTCTTAATATAGTCAGACCAACAGTCCAAGTACAAATGTTTATTCTTGTCCTGTACTTCTCTTTTGATACAAGCAACTGTATATCCAATATAACCACAATCCAATCTGCCATTCAGCTTCTTCTCAACTACGAGCAAGACAGTTCAAAAACATTTACATCTGTATTACAGTAGTTTTAAAGGACTCCCTGCCACAAGACTGGTTTAATGCAAGAGGCTCAGGCACATTGTGGCAGCTAACCTTGTGTCCTCTAATTACATATCTTCCATAGCTTACAACAATATCCACAGTGAACCATGAATCTCCCTTTTCCTGCAGACTTCGAGTGCATGAGATCTGACAGCTCCAGCATGCTCATCTTCCCCTGCCCTCAAATAACTGCTATTTGAAGCTGCTCAGGGGGGCTGAAAAATATAACAACCTCAGGAAGAGTGGATCAGCATGAAGTAAAAGAAAAGGTCAAAAGCTGATTGATGTCACCACAGAATATTGTAATAAAATATTAAGATTTGGTCAATTTACATTGATAAAAGTCACGAATTTCATACTAGTGCCATGATCTATTTTTCTTTTTCATGTTAAAATTACCTTTAGAATTTCTCTTTTCTTTTTTTCTCTTTTTTTTAAACCTGGTTGCAATTACAATCAATCAAGAACAAACAACCCCATCCCTTACCTCCTGAATTATGGATTCTGTGACATCAGTGTAAATTATACATTCAAAAATCTGTCTTTCCTTGTTTCCAAAAGTGGTTAATTATATAACATTGGAGAACTGTCATTTGGAAGGCTAATTTTCATAAGAAACTTTAAACGTGCAATAACTTGTTTCCTTTAGAAAACAATTTTCACACAGCATAAAAGAACAGTGGGAAGATCCAAAGAATATTGAGCTTCATTCAAGTATTTACCAACCCTGTGAAGATGGACCTCGTGCTCACGTAGCAACAACATTTCTCCAACCACAAACTCTCCAACCCACCGTTTGACCCATGTGAGCATAGCTGTCTTTGGCACCTTGGATTTCCAAGTATTACATGAGAGTGTGTGTCCTCTCATGAAATTTTAGATTAAACTTGAATCTGGAATACCTGTTCTGCACATGCTAACATACATGCAACATGCTAAACCAGGCAGCCTACCTTCAACAACTGTTACAACTCAAAAGAAAACATACTTGATTAATGAAAAAGCAGGCAACAGCTTCTTTTAAAAGATGTCGGGTAGCCAGTGGCCACAACTGTTACAACAGAAATGTCTCAATCCTCTGCCTTTAAAAAAAAAATATCTCACTATACATTTGCTTCAAGTCCAGAGGGAGAGATTATATGGATTTTTTCATTACCTTTTCTCCCAGATTGATTTAACATAGGTATTTAGTCTCTTACACTGTTAGCACAGTGGCTATCGTTGTACAGCAAGTTAACCTGGTTTCCTTAACTTTGACATAGAAAGGTAAGCTAATTTTATAGTAAGCAAACACATTTGCTTCTCCCTTTAATGACATAGCAACATCCTAAGGAAAAGAGAACATTGTTACTTATTTTCCAGATTTCTGTGGCTAATAATACTCCCTACCACCTTCTCCTATCTTTTCCATGATGTTGTATTGCAATGCCACAATTCTTACAGGTAGCTTTCCACTTAATTTGTCACAGAGTATTTCCAAAAACTAAAAGCAAACAGACTTCAGGTAATCATTCAAACTGTTTGCACAACCAAGGCACTTTTAAAAGCCTATATTAATATGCCCTATAGCTGATGAAAGTTCTTACAGCATACATGCCAAACCAACAGCATCACAGAACAGCCAGGTAAGAATTCACAGCTTCAGCAAATGATACCCAGATACATAAGTGTACACCTGCAGTCAGGAGACTAAGTTGAGAGCAGAGCTCTTTCCTCTGTCAGTACAACCCCTGGAAAATGTGTCAGATAATGGGTCATTTCTATTTCAAATGCCTAGTGACACTCCATGGTTTCAAAGCACTTTTTAAGGCCTTGTTTTATAGGGGCTGTTGCACTCCCAGAAAAATACGGTGGAACAACTGAATGAGTGCATTTCATATGGACAACTGCACACCTCCACACATTTTTCCCATTCTGGGGTAGAGAATGGCTCCTGAACTAACCCGTTCAACTGACTTGCCATAAATTTCTCCAGCAAACCTGTCTGGACAAGCCCTTAACAAGAAACAAGTTGTGTGCACATTTTATGATGCATTAAGCAGCTATACATCACTTCTTGACTAAATATCTGAAAAGGTTATTATCCCTGTAGCGCACAATCAGGGGAAAAAAAATGGGAGGTAAAATAATCCCCTGCTTCAATACTTGTATTAAGACGATGGCCTGGTATTTAAGAACCAACACAAGGCACACAGCGTAAGTAATCTCAACAATCTTAACTACACACAGACTCCTCACAATCCTCACTTGAGAAACAGCAACGAAGTTGTCACTGTTCTTCAACAAAGCCGTACCTTCCTAATAGTCTCCAATGGCAAAGCCCAAATATTAAAGCCGAGAAACATTCAGGATGACATTCATATGGATCAAAAGGCAGAATTTTCTGTAAGGCTGTTTATGCTAAAGCATTTAAGTTCTGACGTTTCCCCGCAGGAATTTCAAAGGAGTGTATCTGTGGGTGGTTTTTGATGGATTATGTATCATAAAGAGCAGAGAGTTGTTAAGAAAAAGCTACAGGTGAGCTCAAGATTTGTGTTTTTCATTAACCAAAAATGACCTGAAATTTAAAATTATTAAATTCAGTGTACTCTAACCTGGCACTATCCTCATAACCTTCCTCCTACAATAAGATCTAATTACATGTCTTGCTATGAAATTTAGTTACTTTAAAATACCCTTTGAATTAGCTTCATTGTTATCCTTATTGTATCATCGTTAAATTGCACCTGTACAAGTGCCTAAGTGCTCTAATTGTAGGTTTATAGGATGAATGCCTCAGAAAGTAACTATCTGAACTACATAAAGATGATGAGGGCAATTACTCTTGGGTAAGAATGTTTAACACAATGTCAAAACCATACAGCATTTGCATATGTTAGGTATGCTGTTCCTGTTGTTGCCTACAACTTCTTCCATCCAAACAGTGAGGTTACTGTCAAGGAAAACAGAAGAAACTTTTAGCTTTTCTGGCTTTTTTTTTTTTCTTCCCCTTCTTCTAATGCTGGTGTTAGACTCCCACTACAAGTTAGAAGGCATTTGCAATTTGCAAAATAACTTCTAAGCAGGAGTTGCAGAAAAATCAAAAAAAACTTGACATCTTCTGTAATGGAGGACTGAAATGATAATAAAAATCCTGCTATTCCCAATAGAATTTGCTTTGGTTCGAACTTTGAACTAAGTATTTGTGAGTGAGAAACTTCTGTTCATCAAAGAAACCTTTTCAAATCTCCTAATGCCCTAGGTACGGGGCATAGTTGAAAAAATTATGTTGTGTACATGTTTAGAAATTTCAAGTTTGTCTTGGATTTTCCTTTTCTTTATGTTAACAGGACTGTATACCCAGGGGTCTATATGAACAAAATAAATAGTATTCAACACCAGTGTCACTACAGCAAACACCCACCAATAAGCTCATATACTTGTATTCTGTGGTCACACTGAGAATTCAGAACGTTGCCGTTTATTAACCAAAAGTTTTTCCTGAATAGCAGCTTACTGTTCATGTGTGTGACGTTAAATACTTGAATGGGGTCACAAAGCAATATCCAAACTACAGTCTAAAACCACTGTGCCTCCAAAACTAAAATTACTTTCTAGCTAAATCTTTTGAAAACTAAAAGCTTCTACTTCAGAACAGCTTAATGGAGAGACATCCTCCTTCATTTGCTCCTCAGATGTAACCATCTAACGATAAATAAGGATGGGGTGGGTTAAGATCATACCAGCTACATCTACACCAGCGAGCAAAGCAGGGCAAGGGCCCAGGCTCCCTGTGCCTACGTGCTGTCTGGCAGTTTTCCACGTGCTCCAGCCCGAGTGGCCATGCCGAGGCACAATTCAGGCAAAACTACACCAGTCAGACGTTGCTCCCAGCAGGACGTTTGGCTGTTGGATATACACCAACATATATACATGCTCTACCACCTGCCCTTTTCACTGGCGAGTATGGATGCTGCTGCAGGAGGGAGTGCAGGGAGACCAGAGACTGCAACAACCCTAATGGGGGGCAGGAGGAAGAAGCAGAAGGGCAGATGGTAAGAAACACCACATCTCTAGGGAAAGGAGTGGAACTGCTGGGTAAGAGAGCTCAAACATTTAGTCTCTGAGATTAAAGGTCATTAACAGCCTCCCTCCCTTCCCCACCTCTGCACATTAATGCTTTAATCCAGTTTTCAGAAGGAAAAAAGGAAAAAAAAAATAATCTTAGAGGCTTTTACTCATGGTTATATGATCCATCAGGGTCTTTGAGTTTTAAAATGGAAAAATAAGTGTTCTCAAATTGGATAACATCATCACAGCAACCCTCTATTTCATGTGAATACAAAATGACTTTGCTTCTGGTTGGTTCAGACATGGGATGGGATGAGTTAATAAAGAAAAAACAAAGCTATGAAATGTAGGTGAATTGAACTACACTTTTTGTAATAAACCATAAACTAAACCTGCATATTTACTTTGCAATTTAAATTACTGCTTCGTAAGTACAACAGTGAGAACTTCTTAGCAGGACCACTTTATCCTTTGTGTATTCCCATAAGTAGGGCTTATCAAACTTCTAGACTTGGCATAAATTAACATGGAGAAGATTTACAGGCTTAAGTGAGGTTTCTTTCCCAATTTTTACAGACGATAGTAATTGTACTTTACTTTTTAGTACATGAATTTATTTTCTTTTTTTTTTAGAACAAAAAAAAGGAAATACAAAATACTTCACTAGGCTAAGATTAAAAACTCGGAAGTATCAAAGGAGCTAAGTAACCCAAAAATTTAATCTGTGACCCCACATTTTCTAGAATTATACAAAATTGCGAGCACATTCCAACATTCAGTTCACTTGTTATTACCTTTAAATGTTTAACAATTCCAATTAAATGTTATGTTGCTTGAGTGCTTCTCTTTGTAGCTCTACTAATTACTGTACACTTTCTAACAAGGGAATCACAAAAAACACATTCACAGCTTTATCAAACAGTAAGAACTTTCGTATCTACTTTAATTTGAATCATATGGGGAAAAAACAACTCTGCTTATTACCAGTCTATCTTTCTTAATAAACCAAGCGCTTCCATATATTTGTAATTAGCCAATTGCTATAAACACACAGAATTATAGTGACTAAACCCAGTCATCTGAAAATGCTGAACTAGGAAAGTTCCCTCCCAGTGCCTAAACTGGCCCATACCATTATGCAATAATTCTCTTTTCAGGTATTATATAGAAAGGCACTCAGAATCCGTTCAGGGCAACAACATGAATATGTATCTAAATTTTTACCATGCTAGTTTACATGAAGTCAATTATCAAAAGGCACACAAGAATGTATTCCAGAGCATGTTTTGCATCACAAAACATGCTACTAAATATGAACTTTACTTTTGCTCAGATCATAAGATTATGTTAAACAAATGATTTAGCCATCTAAAGTTCTCTGCCAGGTTTCTTCTGAAGTCAAGTAAAGCTGAATGGCATTTCACTATGGTTACCATCAAAAAGAACAGATCTATTGTTAGAAACACAAGACTTATAGATGGTTCAAATAGATGGTTATTGAGAGTCATTTGTAGCTACACTATAAAATCACAGATCCTTTTCAGAAAGTCAGCCCCAGTTTAAATAGTGGTTTTGCTTTTGTTTTGGTGGAGAGCTCTTAACGTGTGGCAGTATAGTTTAAATCCAAGATTTATCTACATCTTGTAAACTTAACAAAAAAGTGCTTGGGATAGGAGAGTTAGAGGGAGCAAGAACAACACTTTATTGTGTTGGAAGCCCAGCAACAGTGCTTGAGAGTTTGTTCCCTTATTTCTGTGTTACAAGTGACATCCCTCACTAAGCAAAGATCTTGCTCCAGCCCATCTGACTTGGGCCAATAGAGGACACAAAAGCTGTCAGGCTTTTGTGCCAGAAAACTGCTCCTAAGCAAGAGAAAGTGTTTCTCTGTTGGTCTCTGCCACAAAGTTCACTGGATTCTAGATGTGCTCATTTTCACAGAGAAATTAAAAAAAAGTCCCCATCCTTTACTGCTACCCTGCCCTTCAAAAGGGCTAATCACTTCTGCAGTCACCATCAGCCACATCACCATATACTCTGCAAGGTAGGTAACAATACTGACTCCTAAATGAAGACTGATGAAATTCCAAGGGTAACATTTCCAAGAAGAATTTCACTAATAAAATTAGGCATTGTGCACATATGTGAGATTTTATTTTTAATCACCCATTTGCATTCTAAACCCCAATTTTTTGTACAGCCTTAGAGAAGCGAAGCCACTTGTAGTTACTGGGATACACTAGAAGAATAGTGACATAAAACATGTCAAGTCACAGCTTCTCAAATGTTCTGCAGGGCTGTCAGGAGCCGCTACTTATGTTCTCTCTTTTTTAACAGAATTGTTGTGGCTTTCAGCACATTCTGCCTAAGAAAGGCAGCAGGCTCTTTAAATATTTGTCAATCTCAGTTTCTTTTGTTTATCTTGTGTATGTATGTGCATACAGAAAAATACTGGAACACCAAAAATGGCACAAATACCTAGATTCGCCTGGTTTTTCACAGGTACGTAGTTAAAACACCTAAGCAAACACCTTAACTATAGCCAAAGTTGTGCATTTCTTAACATAAGGAGCTTAGGTGACAAGCCAGAATTCATCATCTTTGTGAAAGGCCACAGCTCATTCCTAAGGAAAGCCCCCTGCAAGAACACACACGGACACATCCTCAGAAGGAAAACACACAAGGAACCGCAGAGACACACAAGTATCTCCTCACTAGCCAATTGTTATGCGCCTCGTTCCATCTCTTGCTAATTCTGAAGTCATTCACCAGGTAGAACTGGCCAGTGCGATCCCCGTTCAGTCCGATACAGATGTCAAGGGATCAGACCACGTCTTCAGAAGGCTGCAAGTGTACACCTGTGACCTTCTCCTGCCTCATGATTTTTCATTGACCTAACTTTTAAGGCTTCAAGCACTTTCATTCATAGCACACAGTATACTTGATATATTTGTATACAAGTGTCCATTTCCTTTATTCAAAAAATATATATTTTATTTTTTTACTATAAAAAGGAGAAACTGTCGATTGAGAAAAAATTACATTTCACTGTTTTGGTCATTGGTCAGAAAATATCCATTCAGATTCAGTATCTTTCACCACACTATCATTTTAGATAGCACTAGAGAATTCAAAATGCATTTGTAACCTAAGCACACACCATTTTTAGAAAGCTATAAAACTTAACCTTTGTAGGATATGAGTAGTGCTTCCCAATAGCTTTTAAAATGGCTATTAAAACTACACACTTCAGATAAAACCCAGCTTAACTTTGGATCCTGACATCACCTTTATACAACCTATTTCTTCCTGTTACTCAGCTAAGTGGAAAAAAAAACCCCAACCACCACCTATATTCTAAAGATTACATCTCTGGAGTTTTAAAAAGTAATCTAAGCAACTCCTGAATTTGAAGTCTGCCAAAAAAACCCAACCAACCAAGCAAACAAACCCCCACAAAACCAAAACAAAACCCACCACAAGTTATCTAATTCCTCTGCTCACTAATAGAGATGGATCTCAATTAATTAAGAGTTTAGTGGGTTTTTTAGTTTGATGAGAAGCTTTTTCTGCAACTTTCAGATGGCAGAGGAGCAAATATCCTCCCATTGCTTCATCGGTTTGTAATGGCATCCAAAAACTAGTCTTTGCCTATCCACTGAGAAGAGATTAGAAAAAATTAAGTGAACAGGGATTTCTTCTCATACAGTTGTGGGCTGGACTTCCAAAAGCTTTTTGTTTATAAAGCACAGCCTAGACAAAATTAACTGACACTGAACCAATAGATCAGAAAACCACAGCAATCTGTTAATCTAATACTGGCTACAATAAACTGTTCATTTTTTTGGTCAGATCACCTTTTAATATGGGAACATACAGGGTTCTCAGGCTCTCCTAGAGGCAAAAAAGCCTCCACATGGTATTGTCAGTGCAGTAAGCAAGGGATCATGCTTTTCTCTTCACACAGAAAAGCAATTAAAACAAACAAACAAAAAAAAAACAAATTAAGGCATGGTGTTCGTGCCTCCAAGGGATCTTGCCTTCCAGTCATCTCTTTTCTCAGGTCAGATTCATGCAAGTGTTCTGCACGCCACAGCCATAATTCACAATTTAGAAACAAGAACAGTACGCGTGTGTTTGCACACACAGAAGGCTTGAAAGACAGTAGCTATGGCTGGGCAGTAACTGCTTCATGCTTTGATAATTCTTCAAGCAGAAACCAATTCTAGAAGTAAATGCCTTCCCCTCCCCCCCGCCCCAAGCAAATT
>JANZLQ010000031.1:10362862-10392586 GCA_026212715.1 Elanus axillaris | reverse complement strand
CACTAACTGCGTGGGTAGTGGCAAGAAATGACACATGTTTAGAAAAGGAAAGCCATTAGTCCTAATTTCATAATTACAAAGGAGTAGACCCTGGCTGTTTGGAATCTTCATGTTAGTTCACAAGTGCACAAAATGAACAACCTTTTTTCCAGCTAAGTGAGAAATAGCAGGGCACTGCTTTACTGGCACTCAGAAAATGACTGCTTTTCAGTAACACCGAGGACAAAATAATTCGTGAATACACAGAGTATCAGAGGAAATGCATTCAGGAACATTCTGCTCCCAAGATGCTGGTTGGGAATCAATACTCTTCCACAGCCTTTTAGTGTTGTTACTTTCTCAAATATTTTCCCTCCTTACAAGATAAGGAGCTATTACAGATACTCATATCCTGACATTTGGGGGAAAAAAAACACCAAAAAACAAACAGGAATAGGCAGGCTCTCAGGAAACTGGGCATCCTTCAGTCCAACCTCCTTGCAGTGAATCACGCAGCCACCCTATCTCACATCAGTACTTCATTGCTCTGCTCCCTCAAGGTCTAGTTACTCAGCAGCAAAAGGAACAATTTAGTTTTTTAAATGCATGACTGGGGAAAGCTGGATGTGCTCAAAAAAAAAAAAAGCATGTCTTCTCACTGAAATGTTACTCAGACACTGGAAATACCAATTTGGGTTTCTTCACTCAAGTCAGAAGTTCTCAATAAATCAGACTCTCCAGACTGTTTAGAACCCTTCTCTTGTCCTACAAAAACTGTTGTATGTATGACTGAAATCAGCAGATCTGACATTGATAAGAGAATATAGGAAACCACATCACACTGACTTTTCATGTGGTATTTTTAACCATTCTCACATACCTTCCTTTCTCATTTACCTCCTATCACTCACACTACATTACTTTTTCTAGTGAGTTTACACTCCATAAAACATTCATACATTAATCTTATCCCTTAATATAACTGATATTTTAAAATATAAAAATTAGTTTTAATGATATAATCAGAGCAATTAAATTATTTTGTACTTTTGAAGTGCTGTAAAAAACAACTGTATGTTTACCTTCAAAATTCTTTTATGTTCTTTGTCTCAAGCAACTTCCCCAAATTTTGTTCCTCCAACTATGTGAATTCTTCTATTTTCAAGGAACAGAAAGGGGGTGTGAAGGGTCATTTTGGACATTGTAACATCAAGGACAGCAAGCTGAATTGTGTCCTAAGGTGTCAGGTATTGATTGTTTGATTCTGAGATCTAAGACACCCTAGATCTCAGGATGTCCTCGGTTGGGAAGAAAGACACCCTTTCCTCCTGCCCAAAGCCAGCTCTACATATAGAGGTTCTTTTCAATCAGCTGTAGCAAGCATATATATATTCTTGCACATGTGCAAACAGAAAAATTTTGCTGATGATTAACAAAAGTGAAAGAATATACCCAGTAACAACTAAACTAGGATCAGTTCTGCAGAGCTGTAAGAAAAATCAGGCATAAGCAGCTATGACTGTCTTTAGAACAGAAGTCCAACACTTTCATGTGCCTTCACAAATACCCATCAAGTTTCCTATCTGCATCCATCTTGCTCTATTCATGACATTTTCACAGATCGGCCATTCTTCTCCTCTAATAAAATGTTCTGTCCAAAAAAAAAAATTGTATTTGTACTTATGCTAGAGAGTATCTGATACTAGAAGAGTGAACTAACTCTCTAAAGTTAAGCATGCTTCAGAGTTAAGACATGAAGAAAACGCTGTATCAATCATCACAGCTTTAGTCAAGACTACGGCACTATACAGCTCAACCAAGTCAACAGCTCTAGTACTCACGCGATGTCCATTCTCAAAGCAAATTTTGACAAGGATGAATACTAAGTTAACCACATAGGAAACGAAGCCTAACCACAAACGGGAGGTTATCAGTGGACTTCCTGAAATACTTGTCTTCATACCAAAATTCTTTAGTTTAATTCCCATCAATGCTCTTTGCAGTGTGCTAATGAGCCCTGCAGGCTGAGCAGAGTGGAGAGATCATCAGAAAAAAGCAGAACACCTCATGGAAATATCTGCGATTGCTTTAGGAGTGGAGTGTTAGGAATGGGATGAAAACTACAGAAAAGCAACGTCTCCAGGGCATCTCGCTTGGAAACACTGTACAAGTAGACAAGCCTAGGCATGACAGATACTGATACAGCAACTATGGGCCAACAGCTCACTGAAAACAGAAATAGGAACCCAAACTATACTGAGGGACATGAAGTATTAATATCACTGTACAATGACCATGGCAAAGTCTCATCTCAACAGCACGTGTCTGTTCATATATTTTCAAGACCTGATTTAACCTGAATAAGTAAAAAGATTGTTTACTTGCAGGAATGGAGAGTCTATCATATGAGAGAAGACTAAGAGAGAAGACTTTGTTCTCCAAACGTATTGGGGACAGACCTGTTTAAGCTACAGTGCAAATACTGCTACAAAGCTAATATATTATCACTGCATTCTGACAAGCTGAAGTTTTCTAGTTTTCTGAAGGGGAAAAAGAAATGACAGAAAACATCATTTCTAAAACGAGCCAGTCAATTAATAAATGGAATTTATATTATCGTCTGCAACTATGTAGGCATGGACTTAGTGATCCAAGATGCCCCTTCCAGTCTGAAGTGTGCACCTCCTTCTTGCTAACATCACCGTAAATCTTCCCAAAAGAAACTCCAGTGTGGGCATAAACCACTTGCTTCACCCAAACACACTGTGCCCTCTGGCCTGAAATTAGCAGTGAATGCTTGAACTGAAAATGTAGGACTCCTCTGAGCCTACTTCCATTTTCCAGTCTGCTGAATTTTTAAACAAATTCCCCTATAAGGAACTTCTTGCTGCCTAGCCCCTTACACTTTCAGTATAGATCTACCAAAAATTTGTTCTGTATCTCCCTGCTCGCTCTCCCATATCTTCACTGTTTTCTTGCTTCAAGTATCTATTTGTCCCCTCTGAATTGGATCTATAACAAGCTCTAGCCTAGTGCTTCAGGCAGAAGCTTTAGAGGCTGCCAGAAGGAGGTTACATGCCTGGTACCGTAGCACTTCTCCATGCAGCACTGGCCATACACCACCAATCTGAGGTGGTGCGGATTCATCTTTGGTCATGCTTTGCCCTCTGCCTTCTCCTCCCCCTTTCCAGTTCTTCATTCTTTATCTTGAAATACATTTCTGAAAGAAAAGTTTTCTGAAGTGATGTTTTAGAAGTCACATGCTGTTGCTTTTTCAGCATTTAAGAAGACAGTTTAACAGCAAGTATTTATTTGCCTGCATCTCCCACCTGTGATTTGTTAGTGATGATGCTGGTACTGCCGAGCTGTAAAGTTTCTCCCCCAAAACGTGGTATTAAACTAACTTCCAAATTACATACTTAATTTTATGTATCTTCTACATGTTCTAAAAATAGACAAATATTTCTTTTGCTCAGTTGGAGTAAATTTAATCTAATTTGATTTTGTGGATTAGGGCTTGTCAGTGCATCATCTCTGCTTAACTTACACATCTCATATACCAGATATCACTGTTTTTCAAGACCACTAACAAGTAAAATACCAAACCTGTTACACTGCACATCAATGCAAAGAAAAAATCCCCAGCACTTCTGAAACAAATTCCTAAGTCTGGAAATTCTAAATTTGAGATTGGTAGAGAAAAAACAAATCCCAACAACACTTTTTATATATAAACCTAAATTTTGAACAAGAAACTTAGAACTTGACCTTATACAGATAAATAGCATGTCTCTGGAGGCTGCAGTATGGAAGAATGTACCTGCATACCATTTTCTAATTGAGTATCCAGTTCAAAGTTTCTACTTGTTCATTGAAATGCAAATTAAACTAGCTAAAGCACAAATGCCCAGTCTGAGACACAAATTCAATTATAACAAGACAGTCGCTGAATTCTTAATACGGACATTTTTCTATACTTACATGTTTACGTTTTAATATAGACAGAAAAACAACCTTGATGAGGCATATACAAATTAGACTTCATGGTCATTGATGTATATGATAAATTAAGTGACAAAACCAGTAGACAAATAGGGGCTCTGGGATTTTTTTTTAATTTTTTTTTTTTTTTTTTTTTTTACACAGATGCTTTAAGAACATCTTTAAGAGACAGGCATGACTATTTTTGTCACTTTCTGTGAAGCTTTCCTCTCGGTGAAAGAATTGCAACCCCAGACGTCAGCAGAGCAAAGATCTCAGGCTAGTTGGTATGACCACAGTAGGTGAAAGGATAGAAGAGGTCCTTAATCTGAACTGCGGCAGCTTTTAGTCTCCTTACAAATTACTTCATGCTCTCAGCTTCTGTAAGCACCTTTCAAATTTCAACTAATTAAGAGCTGAAGTTCTTCAAATGATCACTCCTGCAGACACCCAAGTCAAAGCACTTTGGAAGGCTTGTTCCCTGCACAGACCCAAGCAGCCTACGCAGCAGTTTGACACACTGAGCCATTAAACGGCACGCTCAAGGGCTCTGAACACATAGAAGTGCAACCCATACCTCCATTTCTAGCAGACACCTGCAGCTCAAGAGCAAACACATCCTTCTCACAGGTTACATGGCTGGTTATGGTTGGCTGACCTTGGCTGGACACCAGGTGCCCACCAAAGCCGCTCTATCGCTCTCCTCCTCAGCTGGAGAGGGGAGAGAAAATATAACAAAAGGGTCATGTGTCAAAATAAGGACAGGGAGAGATCATTCACCAACTACTGTCACGGACAAAACAGACTTGATTTGGGGAAATTAATTTAATTTATTACCAATCAAATCAGAATAGGATAATAAGAGAATTAAAAGAAATCTTAAAACACTTTCCCCCTACCCATCCTTTCTTCCTGGGCTTAATTTTACTCATTATTTTCTCTACCTCCTCCCCACCAGCAGTGCAGGGGGACAGGGAATGGGGGTTGCGGTCAGTTCATCACACCTTGTCTCTGCTGCTCCTTCCTCCTCAGGGGCAGGACTCCTCACACTCCTCCCCTGCTCCACCAGGGGTCCCTCCCACGAGGGACACTCCTCCACAAACTTCTCCAATCTAAGTCCTTCCCATAGGCTGCAGTTCTTCACAAAATGCTCCAGCGTGGGTCCTTTCCATGGGCTGCAGTCATTCAGGCACAGCCTGAAGCCTTGTGGGTCCCCCATGGGGTCACAAGTCCTGCCAAAAAAACCTGCTCCAGCCTGCGCTCCTCTCTCCATGGGACCGCAGGTCCTGCCAGGAGCCTGCTCCAGCGCGGGCTTCCCACAGGGTCACAACCTCCTTTGGGCACCCACCTGCTCCGGTGTGGGGTCTTCCACAGGCTGCAAGTGGAGATCTGCTCTACCGTGGACCTCCATGAGGGCTGCAGGGGAATGTCTGCTCCAGCACCTAGAGCACCTCATCCCCCTCCTTCTTCACTGACCTTGGTGTCTGCAGGGCTGTTTCTCTCACATATTCTCACTCTTCTCTCCAGCTGCCATTGCTGTTGCACAGCAGTTTTTTCCCTCCCTTCTTAAATCTGTTATCCCAGAGGCACTACCACCATTGCTGATGGGCTAAGCCTTGGCCAGCAGCAGGTCTGTCTTGGAGCCGGCTGGCATTGGCTCTGTCAGACATGGGGGAAGCTTCTGGCATCTGCTCACAGAAGCCACCCCTGTAGCCTCTTTGCTACCAAAACCTAGCCACGCACACCTCTTCCGTGAACCTTTCTGGTTCAGAGAAAGCCAGCCTTCTCCAGGGGAATTCTTCTCACCCTACTTAAGCCAGCATTTCAGAATTATGTGCATCAGTACTACCAATGTGACATGTTGGTAGTCCACTTCAGTGACAAGCAGCAGAGCTCTCAACACAATACTGTGCGCTTTGACAGTAACAAGCCTAGTTAATGCAGGCGCTTAAATAATCCGTTATTGCTCCCTCTCATAAAAATCTGTGAATCTTGTTCGATGCCATGTGCTCACAGGTCAATACGTTTCACCAGGTCCCCAAAGAGATGCTCTGACCTTGTGTTGGAAGCATACAGATGTTGTGTCACTTTGTTTCAGAAAGGACACCTAAATCAAAATACATACATCTCTTCCATTCACACACACATGCTCATCTTACTCCTGCTTACAGTGTTATCCAAAGACCGAATCTAAACAACTTCAAATTCAGTGGTCTCAGCTGGCCTGTAGCCACAGAAACCTAATGTTACAGTTTTGCCGATTTTCAAAAATCCAAGGGCTAAACCTAAAACAGAAAAGCAAGGAAGAAATTTCATACAGCATTTGAATGGATGGCATTTGATCACCCACTACACACATAAATTCAGCCTTACATCATCTAAAATCTATCAGTAGACCAGGGTAAAGATTAAACACGTAGATGCAGCCTTCCATTTAGCCAAACACCATCACAAGCCAAACTCAACCCCATACTGAACACAAGCTTTTAACAAATTATACTTTGATGGAAGAGAGTTTTATATGATCCAGATTCCCACTGAACAGTTAGGTACACTTCGTCCTACAAATTTTCATTTATATAAGCAGCAGTTTCATGAATGTACTTTATTTTGAGATATTTTCTGTTGTGTTCCATACCTTACGTTTTTGCACCAACACCCCCCAACTTATTTCTGTCCTTTTATCCTTTCATCCTTTGATCACAAATCTTCCTGCATGACAATTTGCATTTTTTTCCATAGCTTCATGATCTGCTCACACCTTTTTCGTATTAAAAGACAGCAGAAACACTTGAGATGCTGTGATATATGTAATTCAAAGGGGAGCAGAGAAAGTGATTAACTTAAGTTTGTTGCATTGTATCTTTCACTTGGGTGCTTTCTGGAGAATTAAAGTGTGCATTAAGCTAAGCATAACACTTTTGAAAGCATACAATTATTCATAACATCTCTTGTGCTTAGCTTTATTATTTTTTTCCCTAACAATATTTAGGGCAACTTGCAAACATCAATAAAGAACACAGCACCTAGGAATATCTAACACACCCACTTGAGGTACTATACTGTCACTTAGGAACTAGACTAGTAAAACTTCTGAAGGGCAAAACTAAAACAAATGCTCACAAAAAGCAAGAGCAAAGTATAGCGATCGATCTTACACAAACATACCAAGCTTTCATAGTCACCAATACATTTTCTTGAATGTATTAGAGCAGGCTGTTCTGCTCTAAGCACTAAAAAACCTGAAGGAGAGCTTTCATGGCAGACTGAAAGAGACAGAAACAATCGTACTAGTTTATAATTTAGAGTCATTTTGCATGTACAATATACCAGTTCAGAACTCCACTGGTTTAATGTTTTGTCTTAATTGAGAAGTTACACACACAACACAAAGCATATATTGGGCCACAGTGATCTCAGCAGTGGAGTTGCCACTGTAATGCAACAGAATTAGTTCACCAGCATTAGAAATTCTCAGGGACTTCCCTGTTTATTTAGCATGCCTAATAATAATAATGATAAATACAAAGAACCCCCACCATTTGCAGTGGTGAAACTTAACAGACATGTTTGCAAGAGTTATTCCACTGCAAGGATTTATACTGCTACAAAAATTAAATACTTTCTAAGATCAGCAAAAGAAATTAAGACAGAGATAAGCTCTTGCTGGGACTTAAAAAAAACCAAAGCAAGCAAGCAAAACCTCAGCAGGAAAGGTGATTTGATTTCAGCTGACAGAAGCTGCACATCACCTAACTTCCACTAAGGACACCACTGCCTACAATACACAAGCCCTGCAATTTGACATCAAAGTAGTTTTGAAAGAACGGCACTTTACATGAGGAAACCACTATTTCTCTTCACTTCCTGAAGTTTTACAATGACTACCAAAAGGACACAAGAGACTTCAGTCTTAGTCAAATAAAAATCTGGAAAAAAACAAGAAAAAAAATTTTAAAAAATCTTGTTTTACTGATGTAGACAACTTAATTGGAAGAGCTGCTAAAGTGACCTTCCAAGTGATGAGGTGTAATTAGGATGCTCCACTTTCACAGCATGTAAATGAATTAAAGCAAGAGAAGGTACTGGACAGCTTACTTAGTGCTTAAAACACCCAAAGGTGTTTTTGAAACTGGCTGTGAAGGGACACGTAGTCCATCTTGGAAAAAATTCTCTTAAGAGGACAATTCAAGAGCATGCAATTAGCTGGAAACTGTGCATCCTGAGAGCAGCCTTATGTGCCTCTTCATTACCTTGCCTGATAAGGCAAGGCTGTAAGAGCTGTACTGAAACAGGGGAGCAAGTAAGCTTGTCAGGGACTGGGAGGGGAGAAAGGGAAGGGAGGAAAGGAAAAGGGAAAAACACTCAGGCATCAATTTCCTCAAACTGCAGAAAAAAGCAGAAAGTCTGAAGCGCTATGCTTTTAAGAACAAGCGTCTTCAAAGCAGCAGTTCCAACTTTGGCAACAAGTCACTCAGTAGGAGGAAAAAAACCTCAGGATGTCCAGTGACAGACCATGCTGGTGCAGAAACCATTGGTATGTGGTAGTATGGTCTGCTTCATGAAGTTCCAGTTCAAAACATCATCTAACTTGTATTTTCAATATAAAAATGCAGATAGCAACAGTAAACTGTCAGTAGTATCAGGCATGCAGAAAATAAGTCACACACTATATGAAAATACAGTGATCAGGAGTCCATTCATGCCACTATGGTTTTCCCCTTCTTAAAACATTTCTACTGTATGGTAATAGTGGATAGTTTCATTAATATGGCAAGAACACATCCGTGCTGTTGAAGGGTGTGACTAGACACTAGATGAAGAGCACGATAAAAGAAACAGTTTCTTTGTACGCATGTCTTGCTATTAGCACACAAAAAAACCAGCTCAAACATATTCTGATCCCCCATAAAACTACCCACTGGCCAACAGCAGGTAACAGCGAAATTAATGAACTTTTGAAATGGCCCTGCCTCCCTCCCCAGGCATTTAGGTACACTATTCTTAGAAGGAAAGAAACCTCTAGATGAAACTAAATTTGTTCTCCTCCAGTCATTTTCTTGCAATAGATCCCTGTTATACATCTACAGGTAGCTGACACTACTCCTATACAGATAAATGAAGAAGAAATCATCCACAACTGGTTTTTTATTTGATCAAAAATAGGTTTTGACTCTGAGATACCTTTTAAGTAAAAACAGAGGTACAACATCTGAAGATAGAGCAGCTTCTTCGCTATTTGCCCAGAAATGAGAAATTACTTGAGTAGTTATTCCTGAGAGGCCTATCCCAAATGTGGTACTTGCAAAAAAATCTTTGAGAAGCTCCGCTGATGTCTGAAACAGAATTTAAGCTTGTCTTTCCATGGTTTGCACAATCCCTTAAGTATGTTCACGGAAATAATCTTCCGGGCTCTCTTTGAGCTGATAGAGGAGAACTGCCTGAGCATTTTGGCACTGTGCCTTACTACTTTTGACTGATCACCATCCACTAAGGAATCCAAAGAGCTACAGGAGAAAGAATATGGTTATTCTAGAAAGAAGCCACCTGTAAATGCAAGCAAAGGCCACGTTATTTACAAGTCCCTACTCTCGTTCACAGAGATGCTCTCCACCCAAGGGGCAGACTGCTCCACCTGCTTGCGAGAGGCAGACTTAGGACCCCTTCGTGCCCTCTCACATCAAGACAAAAGGACAAGTGACAGATGAGATTTTCAATCCTGATGCAGTATGCAACATCAAAGATCTGGCTGTTTTGTCCAAGGAAGACTGTAAAACTGCTGAGAGCAGCTCCCATCCGCAACACCATCCTACAGCTCTGCCAGCTATAGCCTGGCTGTCATCCCATCATGCCAGCCACTTTCTTCTGACCATGGAGTGAACAGTAGTCCTTCGTAACTGCTGTTTGTGGCTCAAAACGTTCAAGCCATTGTACTTTTTGGCCTAACTGACACATGGTAATAGAAATAATCCCTGAAGGAGGAAGCACGGCTACACCTAGGGGAAAGCCGCAGCAGGAAGGGAGCAGCATGACGGTTCTTCCCCCACACCCTCCAACATTTGAAGTCAACCACAGAAGAGCACGGCGCAAGGCATGCTGTACCCAGTCAAGATCAGAGACTGTGAGAGCACAGCTGTAGCAAATGCTCCCCCCTAGAGACACTTTTATCCTAAGTTTGAAATTATATCAGGTATACTGCCAGCAAAACCCTTTCACAACCGCATCCACACCAAGTGCTTTTCCTGGCAGAGCTCTTGAGCCTAAGCATGTAGGTTTTTCCAGCTGGCATTCTGACTTTCCTATGCTATCAAAACATTCAAGCGCAAATTCGGCAAATGCATCAGAAAGTTCAACAATAACAGAGATTAGAGGATAAATTTCTATTATACGAGTTACTACTATTTTACCTCCCAGTTCCAACTTCACTTTCTACAATGACATCAAAACTACTTCACCATGACTCAAAAAGTAACCTTAAACTGAACAAAAATTTAAAGATTAAAATAATATCCGCATTTCCGTTAGGCACATTGGGGCTTTTAAATGTAAAATAGGTTTCCTTCCCCACCAAGATTATTTTTCTTCCAATTGCATTTTCTTTCTTTCTATCTATTCCAAATTTATTGCAATGGCAATGATCTGGAAATTATTTTGAGTCAAACTGTCGACATTAAGACTACAACCACATTTTTTCTTGCCAAGCAGTTAGTTAGTTTCTTTGCTTTTAATATTCTGAGAAAGGTAGGTGTACCTGTGTCTATTTCATAAATGTATGGGGAAATTAAAGGCTATGAGAAGAAACAAAACCCAGAAAAAACTCCATGTATTTTAATGCCTGTTAGAACATTAATGTCAAAAGAAATGGAAAGCTTAGAGAAATACATAAATCAGCAATCAGAGTGTTTTTTATTGAATTATCCTTTTAAGGTGCATGACTGCCTTCCTAAGCAGGGTAGCTGGGCATTCAGTTCTTTGTAAAGCATCTTTCATCACCTGCTTCCCATACTAGCTGCCCTGCGTCCCAAAGTAAGGACAAGAAAAGAAGGCATCTGCAGAAGCACATGTTAATCTGTAGGCATCAGTTTACAAAATTCTATAGTAGAGCTTGCTTTCCTTGCATTTGAATTTGCGCAGCTTTTGAGGAATAAAGCAAAACAAAGAATTAGCAGGTAGTGACATTAGAGAGTTTAAAATATATTCAGTCAGCATGCCTAAACCCATATTAAATGTTTTTAAAAAAAAATATATTTCTATGTTTCCTCAGTGAGACAAAAAAATGGAGATAGAGTGTTTGGATCATCACCTCTGTTGTACTGCTCTCTTCTACTGTGTATTCTGAAAAAAATTAATTGCCAGCAAAATGTTTTATGTCATTGATTTTTAAATTAAAAAAATACTTTCATAACTGATCATCAGGAGAAATTTATAATGAAAAATGAGCATTAATAATATTCACTACACACAAAATCACAAGGGTTTATTGGTAATAAAAGCCTTAATTACAGACTCAATTATTGATAGACATAAATGAAGTACAGTTATATCATTTTTATAAGCTGTGCAAAATATAAACTAGAAAGCATAGAAACCATTCCTGGGCTTTATTGCCTAATGCCAGTAAGAGGCTGCTTTTTTTCCTGAAAAAGTTCTACAACAGCCCTCATTCCATCCACTTTTCCTTTCCTTCAGCTTTCACTTGGCTTTTCCATCTCCATCCAATTTGTTCTTTCATCCAGTAAGAGAGTCCTTCACAGGCTCCTTAATTTCTTTCATTCTGCCATTTTAGATGATGACAGGAACAACTTCCACCGAGTTTTCTACCTGGCCAGAAGTAAGCCAGCCAGTTACCGCTACCCCAGCCCACCTTGTAGTAGCACTGCTTCAGGTGCAGCAGCAGCATTTGCAGGTAGGACAACCCCACCTGGCCAGGGCAAGGGAGATGTGGTGGTAGTGCCGAACGGCAATAAAATCCAAAAGCCTCCTCTCATCTCTACAAAGGGCAGAGCTGACGCTTATGTCCTCCTCCTGTCCACACAGAACTCTGAGTCTTGTAAGTCTCTGACCACTTCTGTACAGCTCAGGCACCTCTGAGCTGATGCTCAGCCCAGCAGCAACAAAACTAGAAGGAAAATCACCCCAATGACAATGCAGCTGTGCAGCACCCTCCATAAATCAACTCCTAGCACAGCCCTACACTCACACAGCTACCATCTTACCACACCGGGGTCCTGTGCTCATTCAAGGATCCTTGCACAGCCCCAGGCAGCACTTAGCACCCCAGAAAACCACTGCCAGAAGAAACCTGCCCTACCCTGTAATCCCCTGCTCACCAACGAGTTTGTTAAACCATCTGTATGATCTGGATTCCCTGCCGTAATTTGTGCAGGAAGTTGGGGCAACTTGAGAAGACTTGCACGATCTTGGAGAACAGAGAAAAACAGCCCCACTAAATATAGATATTGAAACCTGAATAAGGATCAAGCCACTCTAGCAGAAGTTGCTATTCTTAGCATTGCTTCCAGTTAAATAAAGAGTTGTAGGTAAATAAAGATACCAAGTGCACCTAGAAAAATGCTTTCAGTTTCACTGCTGCTATAATCTGCAGCTGGCAGTCAAGTTTCCCAGTGAGGACCTCGGAAGCAAAATACAACAAGAAAATTCTATAATCTTAGAACACTGATCACTGCCACAAAGATTCAAGTAAATGTTATCCATCACTTTTAAAAACAGAGGACCAGTCAGGCCACTAAGTCAGTTAAAAAAAAAAAACCATACAGAGACAAAACAAGAGCCTGACTAGTGCCAATTAAATGCTCTTTGAAAAGAAAAGGTCAAAATACACTGTGATTCAGAAACTAACTAGTCTATAAAAGCTAGCGTTGAACAAGAAATAACAAATAGTTATGGTAAATAACTATAAAATTAACATAGTTTTTTCCTTAATTAAAGGAAAATTAAAAACAAGCAAAAAAATCAACAGATACAGTAAGCAGTTTCAGTAAAGTTTACAGTGCTCATGCAGTAATAAATAAAAAAATAACATAAAAAAAGAAGTACAAGACCACCAGTTTCACCAGAAATTAATTTTACCCTAAGCAAAACAAGTGAGAAATACAAACACAAATCAAATATCCTACTGGTAAATAATGCCTGCCCTTGTGGTCTGGCTAGCAGAGCAACTTTATCCAACCGTTTCCGATAGCTGCAGTTTCAGATACCAGGAACTTTAAGAAACTGAGGATTACATTGCACACAAGATTATTTTTTTTAAATACTTCAGTGAAAGAATCTATGCAGAGGTGTACAACTCTGACAGTATATGCTGCCACCCAGCAGAAAAGCAACAGCAACAAAGCCTGCAGAAGCCTCCACAAATACAATCATAGAAGAGAGTCAATAAGGAAAGAATGCTAGAACACTCAAACAAAAACAGAGTGTTTGCTAAGTACTTCAAGAATAGGAACATGAAAGGTTGTGTACGAACAGCGAACGCTGGCTTGAATGGGCTAGTAGGACTGGAAGATTGGCAATTTTCTGGCACAATGCATTCACAGCCTGTCACCAGCAACAAGTAACTTCTGTACCCCAAGAATTTTGGATCCTTATTGAGAAAGTCAGAGGAAAACAGAAATAACAAAAAAAGAAGGAAGTTACCCTTCATTACTGTCCTCCTTATCTATAAATTATGACTGATGATGTGGACAAACTAACCACGCAGGGATGCAAACCTCCTTTAAACTCACAAATCTGAAAGTAATCCATGCTTACAAGTGAGGGGGGAAAAAATAAGTGTTTGACTAACAAGAATGTATACGCCATCATTTTCATGGTGGGATGAAAGCAAATTGTGCTTAGAAATTGGAGGGCTTGATCCTCATCTTTCATAGATCTTTCAATTTTAAAAGACTTCAGGGAACAGAAACATTTCTCCCTCATCTCCCTAAACCGCAGTGTGTAGCAATACACCAAGATAATGTGTAGGCATTTAGTGAAAATTATTACAGCTTCTAACCTTTGCTAACAAGTTTCAGGGCTAGGTAATTGATTAGAAAAATGAAACTGCATTTACTATTTGCTAACTTCTGATAAGCAGAGCTATATAATTGATTCTCAATTTCAGTATCCATGCAATAGCACTGATATGAAAGCCTGTATGTGAAACATTGATACTTTATCTAACAGTTCATCTCCTTCACTGCCTACTTTCCCTCTATGAATGAAGACTGAACTAAAATTGCTGCAAAAAAATTGTATTGAATAATTCAGTGTATTTAGTGTTATTTCTGGGTAAATGACCCAAGACAAAATGAGATGCAAAGTTATCGAAGTTGCTACTTCTCTGAGAGGGAATCAAGGAGTCAGGAGCAATCATTAATCATTGTCCCACAAGTCTCCCAAGCAGATTTGTGTCACAGAGATCCGGCAAATCTTGTAATCCTGTGTTTCTCTGGCACCGCCACTGGAGAGAACACCCAGAGCTCTGGCAGGACCAAAAGGGAATGGGCATGCTACTTCCACAGCTCTGAAGATAAAGACTGATGTCCACCTCCCCACCACCTTTAATGACTTTATCTCACAAAACACACAAAAAGCACTCCAGCCATTATGTCTTCCACTTATTCTCTTAAAAGTTTTCTGCATTCCCTTCTCATTTCAACTTCTCCTTTTTCTCCATGTGCTTATGGAAAAATAAAAGCCATAACTCCTTTAACGCATTTCCTCTATTAAACATCAGCAACAGTGAGACTCCAGCCATTCTGTTTTCTCCTTCAACACCTGCAAAAGGACTATAATCTCTGAGGCATAGTTTGGTAGACAAATTCTGATTAATTAGCTGTATCTGAATACTCTGCTAATATAAACACAGCTCGCATCAGCATGTGTATTCCTGCCAGCATAACAAACAATTCTCCCTCCTTCTTCCTCTCCCTTGCTTTGCTTTTGACAATGCAGTCTGCTCACGTAAACGCATCCATGCTAGTGCCTGGGCTAGTTTAGAAGCATCAGGGAAACACACATTATATTCTTAAGCGATGAGATCCTCTTATAAAATACTCCCTTTAAAGTCTGTAAGATAATTAGCCCTGATTATTCTATCCAATACTTTATCTGATGTGTTTCCTCTCTAAATATTCACAAAAAAAAACCCCAAAGCTTGTATTTAATGATCCACAGGGAAAAAAGAAGAGCATCCTTCTCTCCTTTACATAGTCTCCTGCTGACCTAGAGCACAAGGTTCTCCACATGGTCACTAACACAAATAGGTCAAAGCAGAAGACTGAATCCTCATCACATTCACTTCCGATGGACTCCGACTTCCTTCACAATTTACAGCTGATCACTTTTCTCCATGCCTTAATTATTCCTACACTGAGAAATGCTGCAATCAAACAGCTCTGAGGTGGTGTTTGAGATGACAGATGTGCCTGTGATTAAAAGATTCATGTCATCATGCTATTACAGGCATGGTTAGAGCAAGGAGAAAAAAAAAAGTTTAACCCAGTTCAAATCTTCACTCCAATTCTTTCTTTAGCCTGAGCACAAGTTGAAGTTGAAAGCACCATGCCTAAAATAAAAAAATAATAATAAAAAAAATAATCAATCTTCCACTGACATGCCTGTCTGCTGCAAATAGAACAGGGCAGACATTGGTGTTTAATAACTCACACTTTCTCCCAGTAAACTTTCTATAGGTCTTGCTTCCTATCACAATTTTATGCACTGTGAGCCATGATTTTACAGGTTTCCACTTATGTCAAGACAACTTTTTAATGATTTAAGTCTTTTGTAGCTAGTCATGGTCATCCTTCCTTCACTTAAATTTTAGTCTTCCAGTCTGATGGAAATGGATTTCCAGGAATTGGAACAACCTAAATGGTCATTATTCACAGTAATCTAACAAAATATGCTTCACTGAAAGTTAATATTAAAAAAACCCAAACAAGTCCAAATTAAAACTATTCTATGAGTTTATTTTAAACAGCAATCACAATAAGGCACTACAGTATCTCACTGGGAAGTGAGACACAAGCAACACATGAATGGGACCACAACTGAATTATTCTACATTGCAAAATAAACAGGCAATCATCACAGGATTTGATAGCCATGCATTTAAGCATACCCTAATCTCAAAACTAATAAGAAGGCATAACTATAAAAATAGATCTCTCATGTTAAGTCTCATAAAAGTCTCAAAACTGCAAATCTGCTCGAAAGGATTTCCTCACATTTTAATTAACAAACATAAAAATATTGTGATGAGATAATCTCGGTTTATATAGAAGCATTTTCTCCATTTAAAATTATACTCAAAAAAGCTTAGTAAGCTGCATATTCCCTGCTGACAGGCACAAAAGAAAAAAAATTCCTTTCTCATATATTTTATAGATGGAAGAATCACGCGTGTGCAATTTAAAAACAGAGGCTTAAAAAGTCAGCCAAAGAGGTGAACTTCCATCTTCTCAAGTATGATGCAACTAGATCAACCCCCACCTAAACCATTTCTCTGCGAGCTGTGCTAGCCAGACGTCCTCTGCAAGGAGCAGAAACATGCTATGACTCACGGACAGTATCCAAGACCTAACAGCATCAACACTATCACTTACGGCTTACCGTGTCCTCCTGGGCCCCCCTCTGTAGGGACCCTGCTACTTCCAGCCTAAAAACTAGGTCCATAAGAATATATTTAAATGCTTGAATAACTTTGAAGCTAGGTGTTCAAACACATGTTGGATCATGGCCCGGAACTGTTGCGTTAGCTTAATTTCTGGATTTTGTGACTTCGCACAATTGCTGTTGTAGGTTTACAGCATCTGTCAACTGCTACAGTCTGATGCTCCCCACCTCAGTTAAAGACACAGCATGAAAAGGCTCAGACTAGAAAAATGGTTGACAGTTGCAATTTCAGCAGCAGTGGGTCATACAGCTGCATTTATTATAGCATTCATATTGAACAACTAAAGTTACATTTCTTTGGAATTGGTAAAAATGCATTGTAAGACTATAGGCTGCTTCGTTCCAGTGGTCGAGTTTCCTGACGGTGTTGAATGACCACAGCCCAAGGTGCACATTACTCCAGAGAACATCTGACGGCTCAACGGGACAGAGACGGACATTTAGGTCACCCAGTGATTATGCTCAGCACATGACACTCACACATTACCTGATACACCAAGCCTCTTATGAGGAGGACTCAAAGAAAACATTCAGGGTTCCCCGCCCCCAACACACACACACAAAAAGACTGTCAGCATGAACAGCTTTTTGGGTTCCCTGTACTGACCCAGGAACGGAGAGGTTGTCCAGAAAGGGTGCGTTAGTCCAGGCACTCGCCCGAGGAGCACAGGCCACGTAAGCCCAGGGTAGGAGCACCCGAGCTTTGAGAAATCCCTGGGGAGGAAGCAGGTGCCTTCTGGAGGCAGGAAGTAACACTAGATTGCATGGCTGACAAGAAGGGAACGTGAAGAGCCATGGCGTGGCAGTACGTGGTCTTGACCAGCGGGGCTGGCCTGCTAATTACGGCAGGTGAAAGGACAGGGAGGAGGCAGAGTAACTGCCAAACCCAGGAAAGCGTGTGGTGATAATAGGCAGGAAAAAGCTCCTGCTCCTCTCCCTCAAAATACTCTTATCAAGGGGTCTCCTTAACCTCGTCATTCTCCAGAAAGCTTTCTGTTCTCCCTCTGCAACTTGCTTCACTTGCAAGCAAAAGTCCTGCTGCCCTTTCTGTGCAGATGACTTTCCTCCTCCATCCAGATTTCTGCCTCCACAGGCCTGCCGGCCACACAAGGGGAAGAGCTAGCACACACCAGCTCCGCACAGCCATGGCCAGGGCCCTCTGCTTCCTTCCTCCTGCCACCGCCAGCCCGCTCTCCACCACAAACACCACTTCCCACTACCTCGGCAGTGGATGTGACGACCCAGATCCAAAAGCTGAGTTCCCCTCGGGTTTGGCTGACTGTTCTCCAGAAACTCACACCCAAGAGATGGGCAAGTCTCACACATGCCAGGTACAGCTCCCCCTGGCCATCAAGATGGCCACCGCTCCTGTCCAGGCAGCGTCCTTCCACAGGCCTTCCCAAATGACATTTCACCCTTCCCGGTTTCTGTTGCAAAGCCCCCACTCCATGATTTTGCCATATTATTTCTTTTCACAGGCTTTAGGGATATACCTGGTTTAACATGTTGGAAGTAAGCTGTTTACCTGTTTTTATTTGTGTATGCCACTCCCTGCAGAGGTGCTGATCTGCGTCTTTGGCCCGATCATTGATTACTGACAGCAAACTTCTCTTTCAGCTAGTTCATATGTGCTCCAGCCAAAACATTTGCTTACAGAGCAGTGGGGGAAAATGGAACTTTTAAGTATAAAACCAATCCATCTTCCTTTTCACATTAATACACCCCATCAAGATTCAAAGTGCTGTTCTTGCAATTCTAAATACCCTAGCTTTCCTTAATTGTTCTCACCTCTAAAGCCTTCACTCTCTGAAACCTACAGATCAGAGACATATACTAGTCAATGACACAGTGAAGTTTAGCAAACAATATGCTAGCAAAAAATATTTTCTACTTCTCAGCCTGAAATGTTCCCAAGTATCTTTTGATGTTCAAGTGCAGTTTATAAATAAAAAATGCCTCTATTATGTTATTTTGTTTTCTTTAAACCAAAGATCTTACACCATTTTTCCTAAACATCAGTTGCAAAAAGAATAAAAAGCAGCAGGTAAGAATTTCGGTATTCCATTTTTGTATCTTTTTCCCTTTCCTATGATCTTGGAAAGATAAGTTCAGACTCCCCTCCAAATAACATGACAGAAAAGCACCAACTTTTTCAGTGTGAATCTACAAGCCAACTCACTTCACAAAATTTTAAACTTCCACTCGTGCGTGTCATCAGTAGAAGAGACCACACCTGGCAATATACAAAACACAGTACCTTGAAGACACAGTTAAAGCCCACACAAGGGCTCAGTCCCACAGCTAAATCCTGCAGCCACTGATGCTCCTCAGCTGCAGCAGTAGCTGCCAGTGCTGGCTGATGCTGCCAGGCTGCCTTGAGAGTCACTAAACACTCTGCCTAGTCCTTTCCTGCAACAGAGGGAAGAAATACTGTCTCAGAGGAATCACGCCTCCTGCTCCAAGTCCTGGTGGGATTTGGACCTCCCTGAGCTTTCTGACCTGGACATGTGCTGTTCAGGTTCAGATCACACGGTAATTCCTCCCCTCTGAGCCCTGCAGGGCAAAGTTTGGCTACCCTGACACAGGGAGAGCTCTTCAACATACAATTCATCTGGTACTTCTGCAAATATAATTTGCACAAGGTTAAGCACTGCGGACTCTCAATCAGCGTGTTGGCAATAGCAACTACCAAGGATGCGCATCCATTGCAGAAGTGGCCCATACAAAATTTTCTAGCCTTGCAGTTGCAACTAAAGTACTAGCAAGCAGCCAAAGGCTGCAAAGCGTTCACTGTTTGAAGTGTAGCTCAAGCAAATGCCACAAGGAATATAAAACTCCAATCACTTTTTCACCACTGGAGTACCAGAGTTTAGGTCAGACCACTTGGCACTGTCAGGCATTGGAACAGGCTGCCCAGGGAAGCAGTGGTGTCACCATCCCTGGGGGTGTTCAAAAAACGCGTAGACAAGGCACTTCAGGACATGGTTCAGTGGGCATGGTGATGTTGGGTTGACAGTTGGACTCAATCTTAAAGGTCTTTTCCAGCCTAAACGATTCTATGATTCATTCAAATCCTCTTAAATGAAACACATGCTGTAGTACTTCCACCGTGGCTTAACAGCTCGGGAGCGCTGACACGTCCAAGGAAAAAGTGGCTCTCCCAAGCCACTGTCAGTCCCAATTCACAACAGTTCTCTTCTGTCTACAAACATCACTGCTTGAAAAGCCTGGCATACAGTGCCACTTACTCCAGAGACCATTGATCACTTTCCTCTTTCATTAAATGATATTTTAAAAAAACCCAGCAAACAAAAAAACCTCAACCCATATCCAGTCCTCGCTCTTCCCTGAGCAGAGGGAATCAAAGAAACTTTGTGGGTTTTTTTTTCCTTTAAAGTTGCCATTGAGGAAGATAATGCGAAACTGCCAAGATGAGCATTTTATTAGCAGATGGAAGATTTAGGCCTTAATCTCACACCTGGAATTAATGTAAGCCTGGATAAAACTTTTTTTTTTCCCCTAGTACCTACCTTTCCCTCCTTTCCTAAAGATGAACTAATGGTTCACCTTTAAAGAAAGAAAAGAAAAAACCCAAAAACCAAACCCACCAAAAACCCCACTAAAAAACTCCATGGAGACTTTACAAAAATGTTTAGCAAGAAAATAAAGACTTTCATTGCAATACTCCCCTTAAAGATCCTATTGCCATTTTCAATTAACAGGGTCCCTCAAGTTTTACGTAGAGCTTACCACACTGTGTCACAGAACTTGCAGACTGTGAGCCACCAACCTCCTCCTGTGGTTATGAAAAAAAGTCTGTGCTGTACAGTATGTCCAAAAAAGTAACAAGCATTTATTCCAGTGCATGAAGTGAGCATCCTCACAAGGAGTCACGGTCCCCAGCGTGCTCAGCTCTTTCACGCTTACATGAAAAGCTTCTCAGAACAATCATTGCCGTTTACAGATGACGACATCTTGAAGGAACACTAGCAACCGCTCGAAAAAGCAAGAAAAAGCAAGCTATTTATGAGGCTTTTGTGAATTAGAATCCACACCTCAAGAAAAAGCACCCCACCATACCAAGAGGGCTATGTTTTTATACATACTTACGCAAAACTTCCAAAAGCGGCCCTCAGAAGTAACCATACATAGAACTGTAACAGTAATTCACTTCAAGACACAGTTGAAAAGCACTACTTCCGCCCAGAAAAATTAACAAGCTTTTGAGCTGAACCATCAACTTCAGTCTTCAAAACTACTCCCACATCTAATAAAACTGGACCATGAATTCCAGCTAAAAACGATTTTCACCTGCCTCTCCTCCTCCGGGTGCGGATATTGCCCCTCACAACACCCTGCTTCTTTCTGGATAAAGCTTCTGGCAGCTCACCCAGCCATTCAGCATTCATTAAAGAAACACACTGCGTTATTCATTCCTCTATGCCCTGTGCCACTGATGCAATGGAAAGAGAGGCAAAGATCGTGAGCACACCGAGTATGCTGAAGCCCACCCTTCCTTATCACTGTTCTACTTGCAGATGGAGCTAATGATTAAGAAGAGACCCACAGAGTGCTTTGCACACCATTCAGAGCAGGAAAAAAAAATGGTACGCCCCTAAAGTAAGCAGATACCCCTCTGCAGCAGTTCAGAGGGTAAGCATGCCCCCAGCAAAAGGAGGGAATTTCTCATGCTTGGGAAGAATACAGACCCTTCCCTTCCCCTCTTAACATCGCGGAAAGGAAGCAGCCACCATGGACACTACAGGGGACCACGATTACAGAGAGTTTCTGACCTGTGGCTCTTGAGTTGCATGCTGCCCAAGAGTAACTCCGAAGCTGCCCTCCCGAGCCATGCTGCCAGGGTGGCTGCAGGGGTGCTCTGAGTGCCGCCGTCCGTGGGACAATGCCAGCCAGCCGGCTCTGCAGAGCCTAACGCTGCCAGTATGGCCCAACACCCAGCTACACCCCCACTCCCACAAGACCTCTGGAAAACCACAGCTCCCATCCCTTCGGCTCTCAGGCAGATGTAATACATCTCTTATGGCCCTTTGATAAACCAACATTTCGATGCATAGGCCAGAAAGTTTGCCTTCCCTGGTCCCATAGCAGCTTCCTTGTGGCTGTTGTGGCTTATGGCTCTTTTGAGATAAGGAAAGAACTTTCTGTCTAACAAAGCAGGCATACACCACGTTGAGATGCATAGAAGATGCCAAATAAATTAATCTAAACTAAAAAATGGTTAACCTGCTGCTTCTACATCCATGGTTATCACCCTTGCAACGTGCCACTTATTTTCCACTATCTCAAAAGCTTTAGAGTCCTCCCCCTGCCGCCCCCAGAAGCTGTGCAGAAGTTTTGGATTTAACACTGCAAGGTACTTGAGAAAGTGATAAGCAACAACAAGAAATGGCCTGCAGATACAACTGAGTCTGGATGAAATACCAGAACCTGACCCTTAAACCTGCAGGTAAAATTTCAGAAGCCCCACTCCGACATCAGAGATTCACGTATACACTTAGGAATCTGCTGCTGTGAGGCGCCACACGTTAACTGGGGTTAAACCTTTAGGGTAAAGGTTATACTAAGGACTTAAACTTCAAAGCTAAGACAGAACCTGTTGCATCATTCAACAGTAGCGTGATGAGCAAGGTCAAACTGAACTGTGGAACAGTTACCCCTCCAAAAGGCAAAGCCCTGTTACAGAAGCCAGGTCAAGAGCTAACCTACTACAGCAAAACATTTTCTGGAAGTTTTAAAATATTTAATAAAAAAATGCACTTCTATTGGCAACAAAGATACAAAATGTAGATTTATGCAACTTGAAGTCACTGTCATTATTTGCTTATCTATTGGTGACTGTTTTAAACCATAGAGCTGTCTGTACTCTTGTCTGTGCAGAAACACAATAGTAAGAAATGTAATTCACTCAGACTGGAAGGTGGTGGGAAATTCATAATACTGACTTCTTTATTGCTTCTGTGTGTAGATAAGGTTCAAGATTAGCAGTAAGCTCTGCAGTAGTTTGAGAACGGAGGAGTCATGTTAAACAGACCTGACAAAAATCTCAGTCATGAATTAAAGTTGGAAAAATTATCCCCTTGCTAACCTTTCAAGCTGTCAAGTGTAAGATGCAAATGTTTTCTCGATTTACGTCACCAGTTGTCAGCACATGACTTTGTTGGCAGTGTCAGAAACTTTCAACTTCCCTAATTTGAGAAAGCAAATCCCATAATGCTGTGTCAGTGAGTGAATTTTAAGATAATACTTACCCTATCATCTTCTCTATAGGCAAGCACTTACTGTACAACTTGACGTGCGGTATCAGGAATAAAGGAATCTATTCAGAACCCTTCTCTCTTCCGAAGTTAAACAGCTACACTGAAGTTCCCCAAATCCTGCCTAAATATTCCACTCTTCATCCTTCTTTTTCTCTTCCATGTATGGCTTTGTAAATAAAGGCCATTAAGTTCATCTCTGCCCTCCAAAACAACTAGAATAAGCCAACAAATAAACATGGCTTTTTTCTGGTTAAGTCACAGAACTCACTTAGCTAAATGCATGCTGGTTTCTACATTTCATGAAACAAGATTCCACACCAAAATGGAGTAATACTTAGGCTAATCTAATACTCTAGATAATCAACATCAAAATAATTCAGAAACTGCAAGTAAAAAAAACACATCTCACAAATAACATTAAAATCTCACACTTGTGTTCAGCTGTCCATTTTTAAGCAGAGCTGAAACACGTATGCTCCGTAAGCTACCCAGTTAGAGCCTTATGTGAACATTTACCATTCCACCTCACAGATGAACTGCATCGACCCTCTTGTCTTTCTAAAATATGAGCCTTAGCAATTCTTCCTGGCCAGCATGATAAATTCACTCAACTCCACAGCGAGTTCTTGAAAAAGTAAGTTGTTCCACTTTCTAAAGAAAACCCCCAAAACTCACATTAAAAAAAACCCCAAAAACCAACAAAGACCTGAAATATGTCAGTCAGTCATACAAAATGTCACATTTAAATGTAGCTATATACAAGCTACATCTATTTTGTTATCCAATATCTATAGTTATTTTCTCTAGTCGAATTGAAAAATTAGGAAAAAATATGCAACTTCTGCAGCAAGTCAAATGATAAAGGGCATTTGTGCAGGATTAATCTGACTGAAGAATAATGCCGAGTTCATTACAAGTTTACTTGAAAGCGACTCAATTACAGGATTGATTTATTTATTTATTAAGAAGGGGCTGGTCCTTAATAGGGCTTCATAGTTAGTGTCCAAATAGTCTGATGAGAAATAATATTTTCAACAGAAAATGATCCAATTCAAATATAAAGTCCTAGGTTTGCAGAACAGTTATCAGCTTTCTGTATGTACCTGTTTCTGTATTAGAACACAGAATGAGTTGAAAGCAGACAAACACATACCTAAACTGGCTTTCTTTTACAGCAGTCCAGAATCCAGGCTCTGTTTACAGAATGGCATACTCATTCCAGTTTTCCTGTGTGATCCTAGAAGAACTTACTGGAAGGATCGCTTTTGTTAAATAAGGGTCCTAGTTCATACATCTTATTGGAAACATTCTGCCTTCCTCTTACCACAACAGTCTATCTAGTGCAATCATTCCCTTATCCTGTTGTTACCCTATTTCATGCAACACCACTCTTGGCCCATTTCATCCCTGGAAAGTACCCTCTTTCTACTCCAATTCTTTTTGAGTTTCTCCATTAAGCCGCTTCCCCCCACCTCAGCAAGGAAAGGTCATTTCAAAACCTGTTCTGCAACATATCCATTTAAAACACACTTCTCTTCTGCAGCAAGGCATCGTGTATCTCGAACTGAGTCATCTTTTTGGCTTTGCCTACTACGTGATTCAGATTTGTCCTTCCTTCTCCTTCATGCAACAGGAAGCCTGTGATGAAAGTAAGATGCTTTCAGAAACAAATCCTGGCACCACAGAACACTGCGAAGAAACGAAGATTTTTAACATAACTTTCAAGCTGAAGCCCGAAGTCTGGGAAAAGCAGAGATGTGCTGCTTCTAGCAGTAAGGTAGCGGAGCTCCCTCTATTGAATTAGCTGCCAATATCTCTTCAAGTTTAAAAGATGCCAAGTACGGTCAGAATCAATGTTCTGCTAAAACCCCCAAACTTTCCAGCCCGGGCAGCTGGGATGCACCCATCAGGTACGCTGTATGAGAGCGCTAGCCGAGGGAAGGGGACGGCCACCACACAGAGCTTCTCACGCCTCCCAAAACGTCGCCAACCTGCCAGGGCTTCAGCCCTGGAGACTTTTGCTGTCCGTGAGACCTGAGGAGATGTTTAAAATTTGACTGCTGTTTGAGCGCTTTCCCTCAGGAGCAAAATCCCTGTGACCCATACCCACGTTTAACAATGGCAGGAGGTGCGGCAGATGGGGCTGTGACAGCACAAAATGCAGTGCACGAATGCAGTTCAAGCATTTGAAGATTTTCTTCACAATAAGGGGTTAATTGTACAGAGTACGACTTAATTGAAAACAGATAACATGGATATATAGACTGCTGAAACACTCATTAAATCACCGAATGCACTTTTTGCTTGTTATCAAGGGAGCAGCTTAGTATTTCTATCGCTATTGAAAGCGCTTCAAATGCTTTCTAACCAAACATTACAGAACTGTTCTAACCCCTGATAACCTCTAAAAATCATACCCTAAAGCTGCAGGAGCGCTCTCTCCACCGTTTTATCACTTTCTCTCTTTTTTACCTCCCAGAAGAGGCGTTTTTCTTATCAACAACAAAAATACCAGTTCAGTAGAAACAGCAGTTGTTTTAATAAGTAAATATTTATTTGCCTTTTTTGAAGACCTGTGTGCATGATAAGAAAAGCAACTTAATCTTAAGCTAGGCAGATATTCCTCAAAAACCCCACCACTTTGGAGAGCAATAGATTAGCATCCGCTGGTGTAGGACAAACTGCAATTCAAGCCATCCTCAATATAACACAATGGGGAAGAAGAAAACCAAAACAAAACCAGAAAAGAAAAAAGGAAGAAACTTGATCCGTTTGCTGCCGGTAGTGGATAGTCAGCATACTAATTGTACTGCAGTCTCCTCTCTATAAGAGGAGATTCATTTTGAAGCATATTAGAGACAGGAATGTACAGCCTCCTTTAATATTCATCCTGGTCTTATTAAAGAAAAGATACCAAGATAAAGAACACGTAGGTCAAAGCCTTGTCTTCAGGGAAGATAATGCTCAACAATTTCCAATCAAGGGGAGTCGTTAATATTCAGTTTTTCCTGGAAAAATCACGTTCTGCTCAAGTCAATTCTAATTATCACCCTACAGCATTTACAGTTCTTGAAGAGTCTCTCATTTGAGCATCAGTGCATGGAAGCGTAACTATTTTTCTTGAAAGCAGGGGAACTCAAGAGAAATCAGCACATTGCAACAGGTCCTCAATTCTCTTACAAGCATGGCCTTGAAGTTTACACACATTTTCTAATAAAAAAAAAAATATTATATTACCAGGGGAAAAAGCTATACACCAGCCAAGCCAGAGGAACCTTGAGGAACACTGAAGAGAGAGCCTGAAGATTATGGTGTTTAGATATGGCAGTATCTCTCAAAAACCAATATGTAAAGCCTAGCCCTGTATCAAAGTCTGCAGAACCAAACAAGACCATACTGAAACAAGACCATACTACTAGTGATGTAAAAAAAAGAGTTTCCACAATCAGCATGGTAGTATGAAAAAAACAAACAAACAAACAAACCAACCTCCCACGTGTTGAACAGCCATGCAACAAGTACTGCAGACCAGACCTTGAGCCACTTTATCTGTGACCATCATGCTTATAGTCATGTAGTGCAGGTCACAAAAAGGGGAAACTGAATATTGATCTCCTAGTGTTAGGAGATCCAATGACAAATTATAGGTACTGCAAAGTTAGCATATTCAGTATCTCAAGTGTTAATAGGCTCAGAGTACATACAGGTAGGCTCAGCTCCTCCGTAGCTGGTTTCCCATTCAGCAATCCACTTTTGTTTCACTCAACCAGTCAAAAACCACTTTGACAAAAAATATTCTCCAGAAAGTCCCCGTGGTAGGAACCTAGGAAGAGCCCATGGTGCTATGATGAGGTACGACCAGCCAACACATTCAAACTATTGCCAGTACAGCAATGTTTGTTTTTATATGAGGTCCTTCTGCACCATATGTAATGAGACATGACGTCATGGAAATCTGCAGCGAGCACTCCTACAGCTTAAGACTATGAGCCACACTACAGAAGTAGGATATTTTGAAGAAAACAGAGAAAATAGGTTTATCCTGATCACACAGTCATAATCTGCATTACGTAAAACACTTACTGCTATTTTTCTTTCTTTCCCCCTTCATGTGTCACCTTGCATAAATAGGTGGAGATTCTGTTCCCCAAAACTTTCTGCTGGAAATAAGCCAATAAATAGCTTAACTTCTACTACAAAGACAGCTGAAACTATTTACCCTGGGATTACCCATTAGCATCCCAGGGTGCTTTCAGGAAGGAGAACGGATGGTACTGCAAGGAAGGGTATTTCTCTTACACAGGTTGGAAAGTGGAAACAAGGTATGTTGGAATTAAATATGCCTTACGACAGAGGTATTTATTTCATGAACATAACAACATATATATTCTCCAGGAAAAATCAATGGGCTGAAATTTCAGAGATTTACAGACCTGGATGATTTCTGTTGTTGCCCTCTGCCTTATGAGAAGTGCTAGAAACCCAGCAGAGGAGGGGAGAGCACAAGAAGAAAAATAATTTATGTCGAGAGACTTTTCCAGCATATTCACACCAAAAGGGGGGGGGGGGAGCAATTTTTAAACATATCAGACACTTCCCAAAGCAAACGATTTAACAACTTATAGCTCACTTAAAAATAAGTCTGTGATCCTGTACACAGGTAGCAAAGCCAGACTCATAGCATATAGAAACATATATACATGGTGCAGACGTTTCCTAACTGGAGTTTCAGAAAACCTGTGTGAACTTCAGATCTTAGTACAGAAAACCAGTTTCCCTAGTTCAATGTCACACCAGATATACCAGGAAAAAAAACATAGCCAGGAGTGAGAACACAGCAAGCGTCATGTGAATGACAAGACTACACATTACAGTCTCATTACCCTTACGCAATATAGCGATATGTAACAAGTCTTCAGTAATAAAACATAGTATGAGACACTCTGAGCTTCAGAGTTACAATTTACTAGGTAAAGTAGGAAGCAGGGGGGAGGGGGAAGCTTTACAAAGGTCATGATTAAGCTCCTGATTAAGAGCTGACTTTCTTTTCACATACAGCCATTTCCTCCAGAAAAGTACGAGATTTTGGTTGGTATTCTCATTTAGTCTGACCTAGAGTTAGTCTCCTGGTACTGAATGTGGACTTGGACCCCCTCCCTTTTTTTTTTTTTTTTTACATGGGTATCACCCTGGTCAGTTTATTCTGTGAAGAAAGAAACTGAAATTTTCTCATAAGGATCCCCAGTCAGCTTGAATATTGCTGGATATATCTACACCTGATGCCCACCAACTTTTAATATGCTTTTAATAGCTTAGCTATTGCTTTCCATATGCAAGCCTGAAATGGAACTCCCAAAAGCCAGGCACCATGATAGAGTAATAAATCCAGAATTTGTTGTAGATGATAGCAAATTAGCCATCATCTAAAATAGCTGAGATAGCAAGCAGAAAGAAATGTGAAGTCTACAGTAATATCAAAACCTTTTGATAGACATTTTTAAATCTAAGTATCTTTCATACTCCTCAGGATAAGCAGAGAACCAGAGGTTTAAATCTTATATTAGGCTTTCCAGGCATTTTCAGCAGTGCAGGGAAAATTCCTAAGCTGAGGTGAGGCTGGTTTCTCCCCATATGTATTCGCTTACACAGTTAGCCTGAGCTTCTCCTTGAGGGGGCAAGGAAGAAATGAAGAGCAGAAGGAGCCAGGTAAATGGTTTTACCTCCAACTTATTTAGATCATAGGTGGTCAAGTCCCATCTCTTCATACACCTCCATCAACACAACCCTCAAGAGAAAAATATTTTACGTTTTCATGCTTTCTTCAACGGGGAAATGCAGAGAGTCACACGCTATCAGCGAGATCATTTTGTATTTACTGGGATAAATCTCTCCACAGGGACCAAGTCTTGCCTCTTCGAAGCTGAGGTGCTTTTCTCTCTGGATACTCCCCATGCCTTTAAGGTTTCATGAAACGAACAATCTTTCCCGAAGACTTTTGCTACATCACAGGAACCAGTATTCTTTGTAAGCTCTCCCACCGAGACTGATTTTTTTATTTTTTTTTTTAATGTCCTACAACGATTATACAGCGAATTTGCCAAAGCAACAGCCTAGCAGAACAGGCTGACATATTGCTTATGGTTCCAATATTGCTTTTGGTTCTGTTCGGAGCTTTCTTTACTATTCTAATTGAAATTAAAGCTCCGGCAGCCTTACTTTCCTGCTGTAGCTCCTTCCCTACTGAACCGGAGCTTGCACACAACCAGCACAAATACACCTAGTGAAAAAGGTCTGTTCTTATCTGGCGTTGCGATGAGAACTAGACTGCCTGTAAACGGTTAACTGGAGAGCACGTAACAACACGGCAGAGGCCCGGAACGAGAAGCCACCAACTCCAACTCTCCCGCAAACCCTTCGCCGGAGCGAAGGCAGACGGAGGCACAGCCGCTTCTTCCAGCAATGCGGAATGTTACCACAGGCTGACGCTCTTTCTACAAGAATAATGAGACGGTTTCCGCGTTGAATGCAGAACTCCTCACTTCACAGCTTCTCCCTCAGACTTCACTTTCACGCTCAATATTTACAAAATAAAGCCTACAAACACCTCATGGCCAAGATATTCCCAGAACAATTAGGGTACTTAGCACTCCCGGCGCCTTCCCGCTTTTCCCTAACGCCTCGAGAGTGCTTTCGCGGAGCGGGGGGGAGAAGTTGCCCACGCGAGCCCGATCCGCCGGAGCAGCCTCATCCCACGCAGCGCTGCCACCACCACCCGCGGGGCGCGGGGGGGGCCGGCAGGAGGGCCGCC
>JANZLQ010000031.1:10336065-10362762 GCA_026212715.1 Elanus axillaris | reverse complement strand
GGTGGGGGGGGGGCGGGGAGGAGGCGACTAGGTCCTCAAATTACATTTGGACAAGGCAGGAAAAAATTCCTTTGATTTACTGCCGTTCTCAATTTTCCAGCCCCTGGGGAAGACTGTTCAAAACTGTTAGAGAAAGCTCTCTGCCAAGGAAAGGGTTAAATGAAGCCTATTTTACAGCATAAGCTCTCTGGATCACCCATACTGCTACAAAACTGTGTAATAAAGAAACCGTACTTTGAATTTCCCTCTTAGAGGATATTTTTGGGTCATCCCACCCCTGTCATTGTTCACATTTATAAAGCTTCAGCTAGCACCAGGGGAAGTAGTAAATTTTCTCCTCCAGGACTGATGCCCTCTGACCACATAGAGTTTTCTGACACACATTTTGTTAAAAGGAGACATATATCACTCCCCCAAATCAAGACCACATGTACACTTCACAGCACGAAACAGTCACTAAGCATCTAGTATATAAAAAGAGCTTATTAGATGCAAAATGCCTCAGAAAAAAACAAGAAACATTAAATCTACTGAATATTAAACTAGCACAGTCCGTATCAACATGCATCCAAGAACCTTAGAACTTTTAACACGATTTGCTTCACACTGAGGTAGGAAAGTGTGGTAATCCTGATCCTGCAGTAAGAAACTGAATTTCCAGAAACTACACAAGATCCCTACACCGAGGATAGTAATTACAGTTTTTCCAATTTCTGGTGCCCTAAATGCATGACTATTGCTAACCTCCACTCACATATCCTCAAAAGGTACCTTGCTCTTCATTTAAGGAGCCACATTCATTCTTGTCACACTTTTGGAGGTTGTGAAGGGCCTGGAGAGGGGAGTTTCTCCGCATATTTCTACAAGACACATGTTTGCTTCATGGCACCAGTACAATTAATACCAGTACATCCGTACCAGGCGCCCCTTTTCCTGGCTGGAAATATTGGACTTCTGGCTCACCCAGCAGACAAGGCTTTCAAATCTAAATGTTCCCTTCCTGGTGGATGGCACTGAAGTTGGCCAGAGCCCACGTTATCTGTCCATCTGCAGTCACAGCTCATCACCTCTTGTGGCCTAACCATGTTTCATAAAACGGATTGATTTTATTTTCAGTTGGTTCAACAGAGTAAGTATCACTTACATCCACTTGCTATTTTGGTTTTGTTTTGAAAGGTGATGCTTCAAGAATTAGAGGGACAGTGCCACCATCCTAATGAATTAATACCACACCCAGTATCAAAGTTAACTGCTACTCAGCTTGCTCCTCTGTCTCTTAAAAGCCATTCCTGTTCCCACTTCTTCCACCAGCCTTTCTTTCTCAGTTTCTCACTTAAAATTGCCACCAGCGACTCACGTTTTATCTTTTCAACTGTTGGATGAAGACTGTTTGCTGAATGCAGTAGATCAGCAACCTACCTTTTCTAGGCCAGAGGTCTGAAGCTTTTAATTAGGTGCTTCAGAAATAACATGATCAAATAGGAATCAGCTCATTTCTCAAAAGCATGAACCACTCACCATATTCCTCTCAAGATATGTGAAGTGATGTAGAACCTTTAAAAATTACAGCGAGAAATCAAACCATATTTGGTAAGCACCTACTTAAATACGGATTTAAGAATGCCAAAACTCTTATTAAGAATATAACTTTAATACTCCTCGATTTGCAAGCACGGGCCAAAATGGTTGCAATTTATCCTGAATAGCAATCATTCATTTTCATTCAACCAAAGCTGTCAAAAACTCTATATGCAGTCTTGTAGTGAAATTCTTATATACATGCCAAATGCCTGTATAGCAAACATCTGGCCTCACTTCTGTTCCATGAATTTGCCAAAGTGTAAGTCCATCAGTTGTTTGTTTCTTGTGACTTTTTTTTTTCCCTCTCTGCTGTGCCTCAGGTCGTTTTTCTTAAAATGAAATCATTAAAACAGGCAGAAAAAGCAGAGGAAGGAGGAGTAAGAAGAGCTGTAGCATCTGAGTAATCTTCCAGTGGGACTAATTTTACTAAGTATTTGTGCTACTGCTACCAGTCAATCACTACAAGTATTATTGAGAAAGCTAAAAAAAAAAAAAAAAAAAAAAAAGAACAGTAATGCCGTTGTGTGCTTAGAAAGGCGGTGGGTCCTGTGTTTTCCTCTTCCCAGGTCAAAATGACAAAAAAAAATAAAGAATCGGAGATAATCAGATTAACTTGATTTAACTAATTTAGCAAAGGGGTCGGGTAGAGGGAAGGGAGCTCGCCAACGCTCTTCGTTGCATGAAGAAATGCGCTGAAGGGCAAAGGAGGGATCATTCCCCGCTTCTGGAAGTCGGCTGCCCTAAAGGTCAGCGACATTCCTTGTCCCAGTAACTAATCCAGAAAGAGTGCTCTTTCGGGCTCGGTGCTGTGTTTGCCTCCTGTTTCGGTCTGGGTAAGCAGTGCAGTTTCAGAGAGGAAGATGAGCACCCTGAAGTCACGCCGCCAAGTTTCTGGGCTAACAGCACAGGGTGATCCACAGGTAGCCCACGCTCTTACATGAAGGAAGCCTGATGCCCCAAATCTAAAAATACAAATAATGCACATCATGTGGTCTCTCCAGAGGGACTTTCTGGTAGTGAAATCCGAAGTGTCAAGTGCTTTGTCTTGCTTCACCATGTGATGACATGAATTCTTAAAACGGGAACTTCCCCAGAACTCCTGGAAATCTAAGGCAAACCGACCCCGTCCACTCTGCAAATGTATTTGCTGTTCTCAGGACAATTTTCATGATGACTAACAGCTAACAACGCCTCAACGTTACCATGATACAGAGTAGGTTTAGAATAACGCAGCCTGTGTATTTTTTACCTCGTGTACTGCGCTTGTGTTCTGTAAAGCGGGGTAGGGGTATCTCACTTTCAGAACTTTAAAGCACCGTCTTTGGTTCAAAACATCCTTCAGTTCTTCCACATCATTATTAGTATTACCTTTCTTACTGTATGAGCTATGCTGTGCAATCTGTTTTTAACATAATTTGCTTTCTGTGCTTACTGCTCAGCAGAGCTCCGTCGTCCTTTGTTTTCTCGGCAGATTTCTCTTCACGGTCATAGTACTGAGCAGATTCCGGAAAAATACTCCCTTTAAGATCAATAATCTTTTTGTCTTCATGTTGAGGCCGATTAAGATTTTCCATTCGGTATTTTTTTTTCTTGCACATTTAAAAGCAGTAGGATATTCATTAGTAGGGATCTTCAGTATTTTTATCGCTGTAGAGCCTGGAGATCCCTTCAAAACCTTGCGAGGCATTGTACAGAATTGCGTTGAGACAACCACCTAATCCAGTTCAAAGTTGTTCTCCTCCTATGTTTTTTTTTAACTTCTAGTGATTTTAATAGGGTGTGCTGGTTTTGCAACCACTTGGGCTCCATTACAAATTAAGGGCCTAATCTTGCCGCCTTCATTGGTACGGGAAAGCCTGTTGAAGCTGGTAGGGTTGTGGCTGGGAGAAAAGACAGAAAAGTCAAACTCCCAAAATTACCCGAGCGCAAACAAACATAGAAGAGGAAAGGGCTTATAGGCCAGAACTCACCGGTGCTCTTAGTGTATGTTTTGGTTTAAACATGACAACGGTGAGATCAATTGGTATAAATACAAATACATGGTTTGCTGGTTTAGGGAATTAAATAATACCCAAGAACCTTGGTTTTAAAGCAGATGATTAACTCTTCCCTCATTTGCATCAAAATAATGAACAGTATGTATTTTCTGTCAGTGGAAGCGAGGATGAGGAAGTCTTTGTGAACGTTGCAAATAATTTCCAGTGGCATGGTTCAGAGCCCAGAAGTTGAACTATAGAGCTTACATTTCAAACAGGCAAAACATACAGAGTCATTTTGTAATTTATGCTTAAGATAGTATTCAGAAAAATTATTCGATGACTGTTCTGCTCTCAGATCAATATTGAAAGTGTTGTTTAAAGTCCGTAAGAAATACGAGAAATGACGAATGTTACATTAAGGGCATAATACTTAAATCAGAAGTAGTATATTTTGTTTAGGGATTCCCTCACTCCTTTGTCATTTCTCTTCAAAGCTGTTTCTACCTTTCACTTGAAAGGAGCTCTTTGAAATCTGAGTAAATAGAAAACATCTCAAGCTCAGATTACTGAAATGTTTTGATAACTTTACAGGAATTTAAATGTCATTAGAATTTGTCAATATAATTATTAAAGATATCTTTACATGCTATTTCATTTCAACTGTCTTAAATTCTGAGATTCGCAATTAATTCCTTTAATGTCTGTTGGGTTGACAGAATGTGGATTTGGGTTTTTTTTACAGATTATTTTCTTGAGCCATGCTCCCCTTCCCATTGAAGTTAATGGGAGTATGAGTGAGTCACTGATCTGTTGGGAAAGCAGCAACTGCCTGGCTTTAAAGTCCAAAATAAGCATTTATTTTGAAGAAGTTACAACACTTACTAGTAAAAAAAAAATAAATCTGTAGAAAATAACTCTGTGTTTGAAAAGCACTAATAATAATAATAATAAAATCTTTGATGAATGCTTAATCCTATCAAACCATACATTTTCTGTTTATGTGACGAAGTGGATTAAAAGTGTAATCCATTAATAATGGTTGTGCATCATAACAAAGAGGTTTTGTTAAACTGAAATAGCATTTCCCATTTACAACAGATACATAAAATAGTTACTTTGAAAGCAAATTTCTAGCAAGAGTACTAGAGAATATGGTTGGATAGAGCAGTGCTCAACACTCCTGGTAATTTAATCCCTTGTTAATAGTGAATAAGCTTTAGTCTTGGAGGATAGTTAATACGATGTCAGTGAAACTGTGCATGCTGTTTTGGCTCAGCATTCAGAAGTACAGTCTGCAGGATGGAAGCCTTCTGTTGTTGAAACTGCCCTTGAATTATAAGAGAACTATCGAATGCAACATCCAGCCTTGTATTTCTGTAAATCTAGTTCTGTTAGTTTAGCTGGAGACTGTTCAGTTAAAGGTGTTAATTCAGAAGATACCTCCATGGGTGTAGATGCTTGTCATTTGTGCTGGTACTCAGTGCAACATTATCTAACACGAAGGATTAAGCGTGAATGTAATCTATACTGCCAGTTACAACATTGCTGAAGGAATTGCTAGTGAATCATCGGGGACTTGGGCCATATTTTTATGAGAATTAGGAAATCCACAAGGTGCCTCCTGCTCCCTTAGGCACCTGAATACCTTTAAACACCAGGTTCTGCAAATATAAGCCAAGGCACATTGAAGCCAAGCAGAGACTTTCGCTGATTTTGCTTGATTAAGGTACAAGCCGCAGCAGAAGAGTACTCATGTTTGTCAGGAATTATTTTGCATTGCTCAGTATCCGCACGTGAGCGTAACTGGTAGCAAAGTCTTTCAGAATTACATCAACTGTCTATGTGGAGTGTCTCTAGGTTGTAAGGTATTTCAAACAGAACATGCAGGACACGAATAGAAGATGGTCAAAAACCAGATGGGGTAAAAATAAACTGTGACCAATAGTAGCAAAGAAGAAAGCCTACTTACTGGGGTTTCTGCAGCTAACTGCAACTCTGGCTGTCTCCGATCTAAGTAAATGAGACCCACTTATTTGGAATAAATTTTAAAAAAACCCAAGAAATTGCAGAGGAAGGATACCTGGAATCTGTGTTTCCAGTATTTCTTCACTGCAGAAATGATCCTACTCAAAAAAATCAGCAAATGCCTGCCAGTATTGTTATTATAGTCATCAGCATAGCAATTAGGCTCCTGAAACAAACTTATTTTCCTATTACCCATGTCCAATGCACCTGTTTTTTACATAATTTAACTAAAGGACCAGTACTGTACAAACATTCATTAAAATAACATTACACTTGTATTATATACAAAGTACCCGGAATGCCTTCAGCTGAGATGAAATTTTCAGAAAATAGGAGTGAAAGATGGGAGGAAGGAGTTTGAAGAATGGGTGGCGGTTGTTGTCTTTAAAAGTTTGCGATCTGCCTTTAAAAAAGAAAACAGAAAGGAAAGAAAAGGCTAGACTAGAAGCAGATCTGACGCATAAAAAAAATGCAAGAGCCACAGCGGCTTGACGTGTTAACTGAGAAGTGTATGAAGAGCAAAATCAATCCAGTTCTTTAGGTGGGACCAGTATATATCAACTTTGGCTGGCTACCTGCTTGCCTTTTGTGAAGGCTCAGTTCCCTCTTCCTCTGCAGTTTTTTAAAACCGGTTCGAGGCAGGTAAAAGTAAGCAGTTTTCAGATTTCAGGTCTCTTTTTTCATTACAAAAGCTGCTTTTGAGGGCAAGGAATTGTTTTTATATGAAAATCCAGGGGGACACACAATGGCAGAGTGTGAAGAGTAGCACTGATAATGTATTGGAGATGTAAAATAGCTGTAATACAAAGAAAGAGATTGTTAACACTGCTAAAATGATTACAGTCTCTTTCCCCTTTTCTCAGCATCCCTAAGACCAAGTTCTTTGACTTTCTGTGCTTTCTAGTCCTTGATGGTACTTGACTGTAGCAGGAAAACACCTTAATACTATAGGAACTGACAGATCCCCCCCGTACTAAGGAGCACCCTTGACAAGACACGTCGCGTTCTGCCAAAACTATCCTGCGAGCACTTCTGCAACATCTGGCTTGCAGTGCTGGCATGCTGCGAAGGAGAAAGGGCCCGCATAGTGTCATGTCATTTCTGAGGGTGCCGGTGGGTTTCTCTGCCCTGTTTGGTGGCTTCAGCCAACTCCTGACGCTTACCCATGGCCGGTGTGCCTGCGTGCGGGCTGGACTTCCACGTGTCTTGAGCGGTGCAAAGCACGGTTCTCCGAAGGGGTCTGTCAACAGCTGACTTGAGAAGCTGCTTCTTGGGCTGAGGAGCCTTTCTACGGGGCTGTCCAGAGTGGAGTGGGGTTGGTCCTGGCGTCAGCTTTACCTGGAAGCATCTCTCCATCTGTTCCATTGCTGTCGCTTGCGGCTAAGGCTTGGACTAACTTGATTCTTGCAAGGTCAGCTCTGGCATAATCTGGGCCAGCTACCAAACCTGGGCCTCTGTTGCCTGGTTCTACCCATGCTGCCAGTACAAGTGCAGACAGCGTCCTGGCAGAGCAACGGAGGACACTGGAGGCCCTTTCTGGCCAGCATCCTCTTTTTAGCTCTGCTACCATGCTGTCAGTCAGGAAGCAATCCGTAATCATTTCGGGATTATGTGACATCAAATGAGCTGGTGTAGGAGCTAGCGTTGGAACAGCACTAGGAGCGCCGTAACAGCTCCTGGAACGTGGGATAGTGCGAATGGGAGCTCTGGAGGCATGAAGAAGTGGGTCCTTCCTCACGGAGTGCCGCCTTGCCGGGGTGCCGGGGGGCAGCAATCCCACATGGCAACAACGGACATGGCCACAGGTACCCCCTCCTGTGTCAACAGCGAAAGACCATTTAAATAGCACTGTATTCAGAATTAACTTTAACTTCCTTTTTACAGAGGCTGTGCCTGATTTGGTTGAAAAATTTCAAATTCTTACTTGGATCACTGATTTCTGTATGAGCTATGTAATTTTAAAAATCTGCTTGATCAAATCTAATCAGAATACCGATACTGAGCAATTTTTCATGTGAGGGTCTTACACTGATTAAGCCTCAAATCATGACGCCTTTGTAAGGTAGCTGCTCAAATAGCTTTCACTTCTGTCCTGCCTTTCATGGGAGGAACTCAGATACTTGTGAGATCATCAAGTGCTTGGCAGCATGTGACATTAGAGAAGATACTGAACCCTAGAGTAGATGAACAGATTTACCCAGATCTACTTTTTTTAAAAAATGGTGATCTACGGACAAAATTCAGAGTTCCTGAGCTTCCATCCTCAACAACAAAACTAAAACCACGCTCTGTTTATACTTGTGTTAGATAGAGAAAGGTGCTAAAAACAAATTTAAAGATAAGAAGCAAGGCTGGTAGTCAAGTCAGTGAAATGCACCTGCCTGTAGTAGTTAGTGTGCTTATGTTTAATTTTCAAACCTAGCCAAGGGAAGGATAGTGAAGATAGCTCACTCAGAACAGTCATGCATCTGGGCATGTTGTGGATATTCTCCTTTGCATTATGAAAACAAAAATGAGAGGAAGGATGGAAAGCACTTAGGTATAGTTGATAGAATGTTTGGAAGGCAAGACATGAAAGAAATGAAAGAGAGTCTGGTCTATAACTCATTCTGACCAGCACACTATTGCCAGGTCCATAGAGGAAAGCAAGAAAACAGTCCTCTAGTCCCATCTCATCTCCACGTAATTCTTAGCTATGATAAAGAAGAAAGTACACAAGGACTTAGTGACAAAAGGAGCAAGAGCCAAGAATAAAAATCTGAAATGGAAAGCAGAAGAAAGGGAACAAAAGAGAAAAGGTAGACTTAGAAAAATAAATGTTTTTTTAAGGGCTACTTCCTGCCACGTATTCTCAATGTCTTTCAGCATTTTGCATTACAAATAGCACAGTTGATACAAGTAGGATTCTTGACAGACTATAATTTTATAGTGATGGAAAACTGGGTGATTCGGCTGGTCTGAGCCTGCACTTGATCCACCTGACTGCAGACCGAGTGGCTTTAGGTCTGCTTGTGGGTGAAAAAACCAGCAACATTTGGAGGAACCCATAGGTCTCTGTGCGGAAGATGGACAGGACAGCAGACAGCTCGGAGCCTTTCATGCGTACTCAGGGCTTACTTGAACCAAAGGAAATTTGTTAGTCCTCTTCAGAAGCAATTTTCTTCCCTTTTTGTCTGCTCTGAACCAAAGCACGTGGATCAAGCATTGAAGACTGATGAATTAGTGTTTAGTGCAGGTGTGTTTGCTGCACCCCACTGCAGGGTCTGGCTCCTTCAAAGTGCTGCTTCTCTGAGTGATGCAACAGAGTGAGAGTTGAACAGGAAGAATTAAAATACAGTACCAGGTTCACACTGGTTTGCAATGCTAGCACACTGCATTCTGTACAACCCAAACCTGGGCAGTTTCCTTATGTGACAGGTACTACCTCAAACCCTGCTGATCAGTTTTGCCTTACAGTCCTGATGGTAGTAGCAGACCTTCTCATGCCGCATGCCTTTTAACACGAGTAGCTTTCATTCGTTAACTTGGAGGAGAGGGTCAGCAGGAAATCAATGATGCCTTTTTTTATCTAGCTATATGCAGAACCGCTAAAATGAATTCACTGACTACGGTCCAGCATTGCAATTTCTTCCTTGCAACCTTTATTGCAGTGTGTCTGCCCCTGATTGTGCTACATCAGCACTTGCAGATTAGAAAGAGCAATTCCTAAGCAAATGAAAGGCGTTGCTTCTTCCCAGTCTGCTGGTTACCCAGGGAAGGAATAGGCTTGCCTCAAGGAACAAAAAGGCCATCGGTCGATCACATGTTCCTTACAGCCATGTTGTTGTCAGATCGTTGGAAAAACGTATTTGATCTTCTGTCCTTTAACTGGATACTGGTGCCAAGGCTAAATTTGTCATTTTTTACATGCCTGAAGATTGAAAGGGTTTTAAGACCAGACTGTTTGGATTGCAGCACAACTTCGGGGGAAAGTATTGGACTATCTCCCTTATATACACAGCAGTGGTTCCTCAGAAGGTGAAATTAGCCCTTAAGAAGGATACAATGATTACAAATGTTGAAAACTTTTTTTTATTATCAGATCAATAGAAATATGATAACATATTTGAAGGTGAAGAGGAATAGGAGGCGGGGTGTGAGAATTAGCCATGTAGAATGATGATTATTATATATGTTGCATTAGAGCAAAAGGGTCAAAAGTGATTGGACTCCCTTTAAATACCTTTGCTCTGCCAGAGCAAGGAAGAGCTCCTGCTACATGGAGTTTACAGATTAAGTAGACAGGATGAGCAAAGGGTGGTTTAAGGGAAAAGAAAAATGTTATTCTTATTTTACGAATGGGGCAATGAGGCACTGTGAGATTGACATGATTCTCCAGAGAAAGAAATTTTTAAACTTAAATGGCCCTAAAGTCTGCCTTTTTGCATACGTCAAAAATCACAGGAAAGATGTTCTATAAAAATTTGCAGAACAGTTCATCCTTAAAAAAGAAGAAAAGGGTAGGATCCATCTAGAAAGATTTTTTTAAGACATTGCCAATATAGTATAGCAAACACTTTGGGATTAAATAAAAGTGCATCCACATTAAAATATGGCCGATAATATATCACCCTGGTTATGTTTAATAGGTTACAGTATTCTGCACACTACATTTTTATGTTAAAGCAAAAAACAATTATAGAAAAAATCAAATCGAGCTTGAAGAAACTTTTGATCTGCAGAAATTAAAGTAGGAGATGTATTTTCATAAAAATGACCTTTTCGTTATCTTCAAGAAACTGCGGGGATGTCTTTGGGAAGAAAAATTTGTGACACTGAGCGTGTTGGCAGAAGATGCAAATGCAGGTTGTTAGATTAGGGACTAGTGTTGAGTTACGTCCTAGAAGGTAACACCAACGGCTGGTGCATCCGTATTAGAAAGACTAACTGGGGTGGCTGCCCCGTGTGCTTGCAGTGGCTAAAATGATCGGTGCAACTGCAGAAGCAATGCTGCAGGGGCTTTTTATTTTTTTTGTAGAGGGCTGGAAGTTTCTGATAAGCATGGATAACTAATAAACATATTTTGCCAATTCTCTTTAGTAGCGCTCTGCAACTCAAAGGTTGAAAGACAGTTGTTATCAGCTGTCTCAGAATCAGGCTCTGCAAGAGGTGGCACATAGGTGATTCAAGGTCAGATTCACATTCTGTCAGTATGTGTGAAATGGTTCTTCGCTAGCGATGGCAGTCAAAAGGGCTCAAACCTTCCTGGCACTAATGTTCTGAAAAATTGCAGTTAGTAGCAACAAAGGGAGTCTACCTGTTTTGCTAAAGGCAGACTTATCAAGATCTCTCTGCTTTTCTGGCTTGCACTTGAACTAACTTTTTTAGTCCATGACATTTTTCAGATGGCAATTTATTCCCTTGATTCTGCTACCCAGAGTTCAGATTTATTTTCAGACTTGCTGTTCACCCTATTCTCCTATTGTCAAACAGTCTTCTCGGTCTCATATTGACAAGATGTTCCTCCTGCATCCCATTATTTCCCTTGCTGCTCTCTGCCACGCTCAGTTCCTATGTGTGCCTATTTCTTGGTTCCCCCTGCACTTCAAGTCATTTGTCTTAGCCCAAAGGCAGGTTTCTACCTGTCTGCTTGTCCACAGGCAGGCAACCTTCAACCTGCCGGCCAGTTCTTCTCCCCACTCTTTTCTGTGCACCTTCTTCTCTGGCTCTCACCATCAGCAAGAACCCCTTAACTCTGCTTTTCGTTTCCACCGTAAGTCGTCTGCTCACTGGATGCTGAGCTCAGCAGCACGGGGTTCTCCTAGTACTTGGAAATTCACCTGTAGTCTTGTACTGGTTTTGGCTGGGATTGAGTTAATTTTCTTCATAGTAGCTAGCTTGGGGCTGTGTTTAGGATTTGTGACCAAACCAGTGCTGATCACAGAGGGATGTTTTTGTTATTGCTCAGCAGAACCTACAGAGAGTCAGAACCTACACAGGCTTTTTCTGCTTCTCACTCCACCCCACCGGCGAGGAGGCTGGGGGGGCACAAGGAGTTGGAGGGGTCACAGCCGGGACAGCCGACCCCCACTGACCACAGGGGTATTCCAGACCATGGGACGTCATGCTCAGTATATAATGGTGGGGGAAGGAGAAGGAAGGGGGGTACGTTCGGAGTGATGGTGTTTGTCTTCCCAAGTCACCATTACACATGCTGGAGCCCGGCTGTCCCGGAGATGGCTGAACACCTGCCTGCCCATGGGAAGTGGGGAATGAATCCCTTGGTTTGCTTTGCTTGAGCGCACGGCTTTTGCTTTACCTGTTAAACTGTCTGTATCTCAACCCATGAGTTTTAGCACTTTTACTCTTCTGATTCTCTCCCCCATCCTACTGGGGAGGAGTGAGTGAGTGGCTGGGAGGGGGGGCTGAGCTGCCCACCAGGGCTAACCCACGACAAGTCTTGTTCCTTTTAGAATTACTTCTGTCTCTCTGATTTTCTTTTCTGTTTTGGATTTTTTTGATTCACTCTATGCTAAAGGTGCTAAATAGTTACTACAAGTAAAAAGGCTTATTATGGCTTTATATAGCGTTATTACTAGATAATGATATACACAGAATAGCGGTCATGGCACCTATTCACAAACAAAAATGTATATTCAATACGTAGTCCAAGACATGAAGATGCATTTGTACAAGGATAAGAATGTTTACAAGTACAGGATGGATGGTGAAGATCCATTTGATCCTTAAACTAAACTTTTGCTTGCTGTTCTTTGTAAGAGAGTTGTAAAATCTATTTAAACAAAGGCATATCAGAAAGTGGTTGCATTCATCACAGTTCTTCTGCCCCTTGTACACTTTCACTCACCTGCTCTTCAAGTAGAAATCTTTGAGCGTTATTGTTTTCTCACGTGAATAAAAGGTCAAAACAAAAGATAAAGAAGTAGGAACTGGGAAAAGGATGTAGGCATTTAATAACAGTCCTTTTATGGGTTAGATGGGGAAGGAAATTAGAATTTGCTTCAATGAAACAGGGCAGCAGTGTACAAAATTTCAGTTTTCTGAGAATTGAGGTGAGGTTTTAGAGAGGCACAAATGCAGTAGTAGATTGCTGAAGTGAATGCTGCTGTTAAGCAGAAAGGTTTCCACTTTCTTTTGAACTACTAATCTTTGCATACATTGTGGGCTCTTTTTTGCAAATCATATTACTTTGGAGAGGGATGAACCCCTTGAAAAGCAAAATCCTCTAACAAGGCAACCAGAAGGATTCGAGTCTCTAATCGAGCTCATGCTGAATTAATGTTGCATTTTCAAATGCAGCTTGATGACATGGGGGATGGCACAGCCATGTCATTCTTATGTTGTGTGAAGCAAATTCTGAGGTTTTGAGAGGTTCTTAGAGATGACATCGCTCTCATTCAAGCCTAAGTGTCTCTCAAATTTTAAAAAAGAGAATAATAATACTTACACATGGCTTCTATGAAGTGCTCATCATACACAGTTCCAACAGCACTTTAAAAAAGGATTTCAGTATCATTATTCACACTTTGCAGATTGGGAAACTGAGGCAGGGGTTGCAGTGTGATTTCCTAAATCAGCCAGTAGGTCTGTAAAAGACTTGGGAAGAGCTACAGTGTCCCATAAATGCTAATACTGCCCTGTAATCTTCACCATCTTGTTTCTTCCTCTGAATGTTGCTTGAGAAAAAGCTTGAGAGAAGCTCTTGAATCGGGCCACTTGGCTTCTTTGAGAAACCTTAAGAAGTCTGAATTTGAGAATTTTTTAATCCAATGCCTCTCTGGTATTGAATCCTTCATGCCCTTCCCAAAGTGTATGCGGAGCCTTTGCAGAAGCCATGGATAATCTGGAAAACAGTGTTATTAGGAGGTAGGCAGCATGCTGATTTATTTCCTTTGTATTCAAGTCATATACTGTGGTCTTTGTGATTTCAATAGCTGCCAACCACAAGGACCAGAATGAAGAGCAGGGGGAAGACTGAGCCAGAGATGACAGAAGGAGAGCTAATATATTGGCACAAGGTCTTCGTAATGGGTGCATTATCCTCCTGTGACAGCAGATTGCCCTCTCAAGGTGTTTCTTCAAAGATGTTACTGAAGATAAATCCTGCTGAAACATGAAGTTTTAGGTAGTGTTGGTTCAGTGTGATTTTCATCTGTGTGTAATGAAATAAACTATGATTAGGTGATTGAAATTTTTTATTTTGATAAAAAAACTTCTTTGAGATCTTACACATGAAATCTCTAGGACATGCTATTAACCTGTAAACAAACTGGACATAGACAAGGCTATCTGGAAACCATGGGGGACAGGGGTACTTTTCTTGTTCAGTTACAGTTAATGTGATAGTGATTATAATTACTAGCACTTGTTCTGACCTTTTCATCCCGAGGCCCTAAATCCCAATCAGAACTTGGGCGGTACCATCATCCTTATTGAACATTCATGGGAAAAGCTGGATGGAAATGTGCGACTTTTGGTGTGATCCAGAGTGTTGAGGCTGTTCACGGATGAAGGTCTGTGGGAATTGGGTCTTGTTTTTTCAGAAAAATACCATCTTCCCCATGCAGAGCAGCTGCTCTTCCTGATGACTCCTACTGTTTGAACACATGGAACGCAGCAGCAGTGGCTACACATGAATGTATATATGTGTATATAAGGGAAAAAGTAGATTGGAACTCATTTTGAAAATTCCTTCCCCTTCTCATCAGCAATACATTAACTTCAGGGCTAACCCACTCGTTAACAAGTTGGAAAAATGATTCAGTTACAGCTGGTAGGAGGCTGAATGTAAAAACGCAATAGTGAGAATGATTGCAGAGGTACATTGTACACCTGTTAACTCACATTCTTGGGTTTGCTCATTTTTATTATTAGCTTTAGCACTATTTTATTTTAGTATACTAAGTTTGAGAAAAAGTTATCATTTAACGTAAAACTTTGTCTCGTAAGATAATCTTTGCATAACTGCTGTCCAGGGCTAATTTATTTTCGTTATTCAAATTTACTCCAATGGCACATTCAAGGGGCAACCCTAGTCTTGACACTCTTGTGCAGCATATGCAAGCTGATCTTAATAAACAGATTATTGTAGAGTCTGCTATGAAATTCAGATTTTTACTTGTCATCCATTTATCTATATCAAAACTTTCCTGGATTGTCAAAAGGCACCAGTATTTTTGCAGAAATTACTGCTGACCTGGGGAATTCTTTATGCACTTAAGTCCATCCTGTTTGTCTTAAAAGTGAGAGAACTGTATTAAATAGCTGATTCAGGGCAATAGCTTTTTGAAAGAATATGTAGTATATCTTCATTGCCTTTTGGTCTAGATACAGCTATCATAGGCTGCAAAAGTTCCTCCTGAAATTCTGTAAGGAGGTGGGTGAGTTAACCTACTCCGAGTTCCTATTATTATATTGCTCTCAGTACCCTAACTAGTACCAGCCATTGCTGCTGTAGACACACACTGCGTAACAGCTTTGGTTTCCTTTCTCCATATGCCTATTGGTGGCAAGATGCTGTTTCCATCTTAGGTACTTGTAATTTCTAATCGTCTAAATGGTATTCACTCACTTTAAAGTGATGTCCTTTTGTCAGTACTCTTGGCAGGCCACAAGCAAGTTCTTGTGCAAGTTTTTTGTTGCATGGGTCACTTAGCACACCTCCGCTGCTCCAGAAGTAACGGCTAAATTCTGCTGGTGTTTAACCAAGCAAAATTCCTTTTAAACAAGGTTATGGCTTAATTAAGATGCAAAGAATTTGATCCGGGTTTCATTTTGGTAACATTTCGAGTCTCAATTTTCCCCCCAATTTTCCTATGCTATCACTCTCTATTTGGAAAAAAAAAAAAAGTTAAAGAATATAAACAAAGTGAAGAACTTACGTGAGTATATATCCTAGTAACCAATTAAAATCTCAATTTTCCATTGAGACTGAAACTTTATTTGAACTCTCCACTAATGCTAAATCCATGGTTATCAAAGTGTTCCGCAATACTGTGGGAGTGAATAAGGCAACTATTTTTTTGAGATATTGCTTGTAATTACTGGAAAAGATAGGGATATTAGTAACAACATTCAGAAGATTTATGGCTTGTTTGCTGATGCATAGGAGAGTAAGTGCAGAGCACTGAGGGTTCTGCATTATGAGGTCTATGAATTAAAGTTGTTATCCATAATTTATTATTCTCCATGTGCTTCTAGTCTACATTTAGTTGGAGAGAAAGTAGACAAAGTAGGGAGGAGTAACCTTGAAAGAGTAAGACTTACTTTATATAATTACCATTTTCACCCTGTCCCTGAAAACAAATAGAGAATCCTATTGTTATTAAAATACTTGATTGCTATCTTGCTTTAAGGTTTGGAGACCCATTCATTAAAACAGAAAAACTGCAGCAGTCCTCTTCCCCAGCTTCTGTGCCTTGGCCATGGTGTTCCTGTGGAAATTTCTGAAGATTAGGAAAAGTGACAATGAATGCCAGAAAGAGTTTAAATGGAGCTACCCAAAATGACAATGAACTCCAGAAAAAGTTCAAATACAACTACCAGCTTAGTGGGATCAACAGCTTCTGGTTTTGCAAGTTTTTATGTACGTTTTTCATAAGTGGTGTTCCTTGGATCTAGTGCACAGGTCAGATCTAGTGCACTTCCATATGCGCTTCTAAAGTTGGGTAACAAGAAAAAGATAGCACTAGTTTGATAGATGGACTTCTGTTTATTAAGTCCTAGTATATTTTTCTCAGGGATTGCATCTATACTGATACAGATGTTTGTATTTAGAGAGAATGTTGTACAGTGCTTCTCAATAGAGGAGAAAGGAAATGTCTGTAATTTCTTTTAAACTGAGTTCAGGTAACTTGATTATCAGAATACATCATTTAATGCTCTACCACGTAGACCTTACATTAGCAGCACATCAGCTTCACGCCGGTACATCTTTTGTCCCCACGAATTTCAAGCAAGTAATAGTTTAATAATTGAAAGAAAATTTTTCCTGTGCATTTTACTTTTTCAGTGTCTCCAAATTAGCTTCTAAACTCCTGCCGTTGTGTTACATGGTGCAAATTCTGCAGAAAATGAGTAAATTCATCCACATATAGATGTGTTGGCTGGCTGGTTTTGTAGGTAATCAAGATTTAATTAGGTAACAGAATTGTTAAGTTAGAGTCTGCCTAGGCAGATTGAACCTCAACATTTTTAAAATTGTCATTAATGTTCATAAAGTGATGATACAACATTTTATGGCCTGGCAGTAATTTGTTTTGCATTTATTTACTGGTTATTAATTCTTAAATTTATAAAACAAAAGTAAGAGGAAGGGACCTGTCTGATCATTCTAGAAATTTCTGACATATATCTGAAAATGTAATAAATACTCACCAAAAGCAGCGACCTTGTAAAATGAGAGGAAATCACTGGGTAGATAAAAAAATAAAAGACTAATTTGCTGTTTCAAAAAGATTCCCAATGCTTTTATAGCAGCTGTTCTAATAACTCAAATTTTGTGTCAAGTCCCGATGAAAAAAGGAAAGGGGTGGCTTTCAGCAGTATTGAGGAATTCATTCAAAAGAGAACCTGAGAGCCATTGCTAATGTATTGCCAAAGAACAGAGTTCATCTCCTCAACTCCAGGCACTTGGAAGTCAGACTACTGGAAGAGCTGATACTCAGTTCTCCAGTTGGTGGCTGGAGTAAGACTCCTCCAGAGCAATTCACCTTGTATCTTGTTTAGCACAGTGCAATCACAGAAGTGTTGACGTTGCTTCTTGATTTACTCTTGAAATTTAAAAATGAAGTTTCTCACCATCACAGCGGTGAGATTCATTTGGCAGACTTGTTAACGCACCGAAAAAGAAAATAGCTGGTTTTATTATTAAAATGTATTCCTGAGCATCACATACACGTCCTTTGTCCCTGTATTTCTGTATTTTTTCCTTCCTTTTTTTTTTTTTTCTTTTTTCCCCCGCTATCTTTCTTTTGGTACGAGTCTGAAAATATTTATTCATGTGCTCATTGTAGATTTGAAAGTATTCCAGATGTTGCTGCTCACATCCTTGCAGTGAACTGTTCTGTTTGCTGGACCTTTAAGGGCTCAGGTTGTGATGACCATAATGTATTTTCTTACAGCGTCATGGCTATGAGGTACCTGGCTTCCACCAAAACTGATGGAAATTAGCTATCTTAAGTACCTTTGAAAATCTGCACCCTCGGTCATTTGGGGTAGAAACATTTTTTCCCCTATTTAACTACGGAACAAACTTCTAGTTGTGTTTTAGCAGCAGTAGTAATACTACCCGCACTCACTGTCACTATTTTTATATGTATATAAAAGCTTTTTTGTTTTCTGTTATTCCTCCTGGACTTGTTCGGTCTGGAGGAGAGAAGGCCTGGGGAGAGCTAAGAGCAGCTTTGGATGGAAAGCAGAGGAGGCGGTGGAGAAGGTGGAGGTAGGTTCCTGACGGTGGTGCGTGCTGGGAGAGCAGGAGGCAGCGGACAGAAGCCTGAACGAGAGAAGAAAGGTTCAAACTGGATAGGAGGGAAAATCTTTTTCCCAGGAGCACAGTGAGGCAGTGGTGCAGGTTGCCCAACAAGGGCGACCTTGAAGGATGTCAAGGTGTGGCTGGACAAAGCCGTGAGCAAGCCGGTCTGCCCTCACTAGAGATCCTGCTTTTGACCTCCTGAGGTCTCTTGGCACCGAACCTTTGCGTGATCCTGTGAGCCTCCCATTTTCATCACAGGAGTTTTAAAATAATGCTACTGGATCAGCTAAAAATGGCTATTGCACTCAGACTGTGAATGAATTAGTCTAATCAAGCAGTTCTGTATGAACTACAGAATCAAACCCTTCCCTGATACTGTAAGTACGTTTCTTTATAACTTCTGAATCATTGTAGTGATGCCACATCTAACGGCATGCAGGTGCTTGAATATATTTGCTGGAAAGACAGGTTGATTTTGTTTTCGCTGTCTAGCTGTTGAGATAAAGAGGTTGGCAATGCCTTCATAAACCATAAGAGAGGGAAGCTTAGGATTGCTAGGGTTTTAGCTGCTAATAAATTCTTCCGTTTCTGGCAACTAGCAAATTTTTTTTGAAAAGCAGAACTTAGTCAATATTGTTTTCCAAATGAGACTTCTAACACCTAAGATCTATTGCGCTACAACATTATTTTTTTTTTCACATGGGATGTTCTTTAAATCACTTATCATGGCAAAAGCCAGATATACTTTTATTCCATAGTATAAAGCAGTGTGTGTTCATGTTACACCTCGAAAAAAATCTGCTTCTATCTTTCAATTCAAAAAGTCCCATCAAAATGTGCTTGGTTTTGCTTTAGATAAAAATAAAGAGAGAGAGAGAGGGAGAGAAGATAGAGCTTTTAGATTTTTTTTAAAGATTCTAATTTCAACAGCTGCAGAGAGTAATTATTATAAAGACCGTAGTCCCAATTGTTTTGAGTTGATGTTGTAGCCATACTGTAGCAGATACTCAGCAGATGCAGACTGAAGCACACAACTTGAAACATATGGCAAGATAAAATCTGAGAGCTATGCTAGCTAGCTACCGTAAAGATTTTGTGAGGGAAAAGAACCTTAAATCAACATAGACTTTTAAGGAAGGACAGCAAAAACGTTATAGGATAGAAATGATGATACCTCTCTATCACTTCTGCATCTGTAGCTGAAATCGCTGGAAGTAGGAGTTACTGTGTTTTATTCTAATTGAGGAGGTTAACAATAATTTTTTCAAGACTTCATAATCTCAAAGCTCAATTATTGCACATTCTATTATTTCAGTGTCTTTCTTACTGTAGTGATACTCTCAAGAAGGCAGAATGAAATTTCAGATAGTAGCAACAAGAAAAGAGATTTCAACTGAAGTAGATCTTATTAGCTGAGTAGAGCACTGAGAAAATTCCTGCCTTTTGGAAATTGTTAGGTGATTTCCACTTGAAGCATGATGTAAATAACGTAGCACCTGCCTTTCTCCCTGATGGACATGTTTAGCTTTAATTTGTGTGGTAGAATACATTACTGAAATATAATTGCCATTCATTTCATTGTAAGCATTCCGGTGCAGAAACAATTACATGCATCTTAGAAGGCTTGTAAAAAATTATATTTTCTAAACAACATATATTTTAACATTGATGCTTATCGTACCTTAAAGCTGAGACCATTTCTTTCACTTGTATATATATATACCTCCCCTACGCACAGACATTAAATATATGCACAGACAGTAAGAATCTGTTATCTGTACTTGTCTGCCTACTGTCTTCGTTTTCCATTGGCAACTACTTAATACTCTGCTCTGCTAACCATCATTACCCTGCTTTTCCATCTTTCACCCTCCCATCACCCATCTTCTCTAAAAAACTTCCCCGAGGTGCCGAGTCATATTGAAGCAGGTCTGACGAGCAGCGGTGGACATCACAGAACTACTTTAACACGTGGACACTTTACTGTAAACTGTGCATTTATGTTTTCTCCCATATATTTTGCTGAGTGTGTTTCTTGTTCGAGTAAAATATTTACATATATAAAGTAAGTGCTGAGAAGATGGATGCTCTTGTGTACAGTACAATATTTTTTTCTGTTTTGATACTCTTTGTGTATCACACTGATGCTTGTAGAACTGAGTGGGTTGTCTAGCGTGTGGTTTGCAGCAACATCTTCCTTTTGCATCAGAGCCTCTAAGATCTTACTTTTCTGGTTAATGTTAACGGCACATGAGTGGGAAAGATCGTACAATGCAATGCACTGTCCCTGTCTGTACATATTAAGTGCCTGAATGCACCTTCTCTTTAATACAGCAATTCTTATGAAAAAAATCATTTCGCTATCCATTCACCTGCTAGCCATTGCCCTCTTCAGAAACTCACCCTCAACAGATAGCAGGATATGGCTGTATACATCTGAAACACACGTTCACATCTTCAGAGATGAGAAACAGCATGCACCGTGACCAGCAGATATTTCACATTGGCAAAGAATGATTTTATGTCAGATTGGAAACTGCTAGATGCTATGAATGCCAATGATGGCTCCAGCTATCCCTTCAGAACAGAAAAATAAAAAAATAGGAAATGCATACACACCATGTCAGAAACACTTGCAAGAGTGGGTATGCATGTAATTGAAGTGAAAGGCACCTCACACCTGCTGTTCAGTTGAGAGATATACCACAAGATAACTATGACATGGCAGAATGTGATAGCAGGTGGAAAGCCTTTATTTCAAAATGTGGTAGTCCATATTGCTTACTCTGTAAGCCCCTTGATGACAGGGAATGTGATTTGACTGAGGCATTATACGATCTTTGACTTAGGTGAAATATCTGGCTTTTTAGGAATCTGTAGTCAAGGATTTGGCTGAATCACTCCTGTGTTCTGTTGAAAGACTTTTTTTTTTTTTACCTGCGCAGGAAAAAAAATTGTGCTTCCAAAAATCCCATGATGAAGTACAAAGAAATGGTTTTTGCAAATGTAGGTAGGAAAACCGGTAAAGGCTCTGTTCTGTGCTTGATTGAGTCCAGAGAGGAGAGTTCGGGTTAAATAAATGTATGTGCATTGTCATTATTAATATTATTTTTGTAGCTATTATACTTAGTACCTTCATTACAATAATTTTTAAGGTTAGTAATAGAAGTATCACTCTAGATATATTTATCAAGACGTCCTGTTTGTTAAGAATTTAACTGCTGTACAGTTTTATGGGGGGAATAAAGCTTGTAAAGCAGATGAGGAAGCAGCGGGAGAAAAAAAGTGAAATGAATATGGATTTTTTTTCTTCATAGTTTGACCCAGGTTACCTCATCCGTGGAATTTACAGAGACTGCATATGTCACATCTGACTAAGAGTTCAGTTCAAACTATCAGAGAAGGCTGGATCAAGTCTTTCATGAAACCTCAGTCCTACATCTATTACGTGCTGCGGTTGGGAGTTTACTACACGGTGTTCCCGGGCAGAAAGCTGAATCCAGCACTTCCTGGCTTTTCATTGCTTGTCATTTGCATCTGTCTATGAATCTGAGAGGAGAGGCCATGTGTTTCTGAATTGTGCAGTTCTATGCTATTTTGCAATTCTACTTTTGATGTAGCTGCAGTATTAAAGAAAGGGCTTTGGAATAAGGAATAGTGCTCCATCCTGCACAATTAACGTAATATACATAACTGGGCCTGGTTCACAGTCTGTGGAAGTGAGTGGGTAGAGTGCCCATGACTTCAGTGGATGTTTGAATCGGGCTCGGGGAAGTGATGGTGACTGTATTTGCTTTTGCAGGATTGAAAGCAATATGCCATAGTCAGTGAACCCCCAGTAGTTAACATACGCATACAGAAAATGTACAGGTATTTGAAGTTAAGAGGAGTGTTCGCTTTTTTTCCTTCCTGAAAGTCTTGCTTTCTTGATGTCTTAGAGAAGTGAAATTAGTAAGTCAGATTGGAGAGGTCTTTTTAAGCAATGCATGCATTTTACACATCTTTAAGTGAGCAAGATCTTTTTCCTTTACGTAAGTAGGTAATTTCTGTGTTATGTGTGTCCTTGTTTTCACTCATGGCGAGGACAATACAGCCTTGTAGCTCAGACCTCATTTTCAGAAAGAAGTTCAGGCATAGCAGCATCAAATCTAGTCATGTAATCAGCATGCTCCGCAATATTACTACTTTAGGGACAGTGAAGTTTATAAATCAGCAAAACTTAGTAGTAAAAAGCAGTGCATTTTTAAAAGGAAAACACTGTTTAGAAGAATAATGATTAAGCGAGATGGAAATGATGTTACTCTTAACAAAACAATTTACTGAAACATTTTGAAAATGGAAATGCCAGCAGGCAATTTGTTTTGTTTTGAAATAGGCTTCAACACTGCCTTCTGCTAGTGTGATGGTAGGATGAGGGAGGAATATATACAAACACATGCATATATACAGATATATAAAGGTACACACACTCACACATCTACACATATGCTTATGAGCACAAACGTTTGTGCAAGGAGATGATAATGCTTTCCTTTGTATCATTTATGTTCAGCTCTCTAAACCTGATACCTGTTGTGGTAAAACCTCTGTCTTAGGGTCTCACAGCAATCGTATAATGGAAGCAAGGCTCTTCTTACAAAAAACCTGAAAAGTTTTAAAACATGATATTAAAAGTGTTTCAGTAGTACTGAATTTAGCTTGACAGAGCCTCTTCCAAGCTCTTTTTTCTACATATGGAGCATCTCAGGCAAGTAGCAATAGCAAACAAACCCTTTTTGTTGCAAGTTGTACTGTAGAGGCTATTCCAGACTGTAGTCAAGAAATCTGATAAATTCATTATTGAGGTGGGAGGAGAGAAGATGTGGAATGAAGACTAGAGGACATAGCATAAAACTGTAAGAGTTCCAGAGGAAAACCATCAGAGTCAGGTTTGCCAGGCTAGAACTTAGGATCCTGTAAGTTCACTGTCGTGTGCTCTTTCCTTTCTTATTTTGGCTAAATTCCCTTCTTGTACAGCATTAGTAGTAAATACTGAAATCCTTTAATGTCACTTTCTCCCATTTCCTATGTTATGCTCATATGCTTTGGACATGCTAAATTTGACACAGCCCGGTGACTCGGAAGGTGTTCAGAGTATTTTGGAAAGAGACCAAAACAGATATGAAAGTGCCTTTTTATACAGAATGCATGTGAAAAGGATCCCTGAGTGTACTGGGTACGTGCGTGGCAGGCCCCCGAGAGAGGAAGCGGAGGAACGGGGTTGTTTGGGGATGGCTCCTGTCCTTGCACGGACATTTGGCAACCGACCTTCTCTAGCTGTTGGCGAAACCATTATTCCTGCTCTTCCTCTCAAAGCTCAGATTTAGGTTCTCTCTGAGCATCTCTCCATGCTAGTATTTTGGAGTTTGTGTGCAGGATCGTGGGGTCTTGTTCATAACCGTCGGAGCTAATGCTCTGGGGGCTCATCCCCCACATGTGGATATCTGAAAATAAGATTTCAGAAGCACACAAGCCAGGTGGAAGTAGGTTGGCCAAATGGACATCCATCATAGGCTTTCAGGCCCTAGGGAAGAAGAAACATTGTGTGCTGTCTCGCTAGCATGTATGCATCTCACCTAGGAGAGAACATCACTCCAGAAAGGCTACACTTCCTCATGTATTCAGGAGTTTAAACTTGGTGTTATCCAAAGACTCCTAAAACCCGTATCGTTTTCCTATTGCTCTGGATATGGTAGTACCTTAGTGAGTTAAAGCCGCAGTCAGTGGTCCAAGTGCAGTGTTGTTTGAATGAGAGTTACCAAAGTGGTGGGACCAGCAGAAGGAAGAAGATGCTGCTTACCTGCTGTCCTTGCTTATGATCTACCAGAGAAGTATCCAAAATAATCCCACCATGTTTCCTCTGCCAACACTCAGACAAAACAATCTACAGCTTGTTTAAGAAAAAACACATCAAGATAAAGTAACAGGGCACCTTGCAGAATATCTGTGAATATCATGCTGCCTTTATGGCATATAAACAACTTAGCAAAAATAGTTAATTTCTGTGTCAATCTATATCTTCAAAGAACTGGAAAAGCATTAAATCTTCTAACCCAACTGGGAGCAGGAAGGGAATATATTATTCTTGTAATCTTTTGCTTTTATAAGTGAAAACATTAAAGCGGGTTGCAGCCCTTCTTTCTCAAGAGGTATAAGATGTCACTTCATATCTTCTCCTGTTGGAATCGATATAGGGCTGTTTGCAGAATAAGGAGCTATGCAGCATGAGCCCAGGTGCTGTGACTCGGTACTGCTTATTGCCTTGCCAAGGGCACAAAGGGAATCAATGTTAGAGCCAAAATGGGAATTCAGATGTTCCAGGTGATAGTTTCGGACGTGTTGACGTGGTATGTTTATTTTGCCCTTCCAGAGGTTTCATATAAGCCAATTCAGACAGAGAAATTAAGATAGTATCTTCAGGTCTCATCCTATGCACGTTGCCTGCTCCTGGCTGAAACCCTCACCTCTAACTTGTTCCATTTATTGCTAAGTATTTGTATTTGTGGTTCAAATGCACTCTCCAGAGTCAGTAGAGTATGTAATTCCTGCCAGCTCTGGCCGCTCAGTCACTGTGCCGGGCAGCTGGCACTTTTGTCAGCACCTTTGTCAGCAACAGCTCAGCGGGGCAGTCCTCCTCATTTTGGCAGTCAGTGACATCAAAGATCAGAAGATTAGGTGCAAAACCAGGACACCAAGAATGGGTCCCTCCGACGCTAACTCGTCTGGGGTTTTCCTAGCTGACACACAGGTGTTGGTTGCTTGGATTCACCTACACCTTCCGCAGCTTGAGCTCTCTTCTAGACTAGAAGGTTCCAGAGCCACAGTGTGGGGAAGTGGCTGCTTATGGCATAGTTCCCCTGAAATTAGGACATTAATTCTGGTTAGGAAGCCCAGGCTGCTCACGGACAATGCTGCGCAAAGCATCTGTGCAAGCTGAGGATTCTGCCTGCAGCACGTCAGTGATAGGAACAAATGTACCTCACCAAGAAATGACCCCTGGGACAACAGGAATCTGTCAAAACCTCCTAACACAGCTGCTTCTGATGCGGACATCATATTTTGGCTCAGAAAGCGTAGTTCTTTATCAGCTCATAGGCAGCCTGCTCTAGCTTTATGAACTTACTGGAAAATTCAGAAAGTTATTCGAAGACATGAGCAGTACCGATGGTGCACTCAAGGCAATAATTGGGCTCTGTACCAACTTGTTCTTTTATATTGTATTGAAACAGAGAAAAACCCTATGTGATAGAGTTTGGAGATATTTCTTGATTTTTATTTTTTTTGTCTCCTATTATTTTATCACTACTTTTAGCATGGCTTTTTTGTCAAAGTATGGAATAGATCCTCATCTTTCACTTCTTTCTGTAGGTCTCTGATTTAAAATAGAAATAATGCATGATGGGCTGAGAGTAAATCCTATTACTATTCAAAAAAACCTAGTCATCTGCTGCCAGCACAGAACAGACAGTAAGAAGAGATGCGGAGGTTCTGTAGTAAACCGGTATAAGAAGTCTTTCTTATAACATCCAATTAGAAGTCTTTGTTATAACATCAAATTATGTTTACATTATAATTTAGCTTATGTATCATCCTCATAAAAGGGGTTGAATGTAAATTTGTTTTGTCAGTGAGAAAATGGCTTCACTGCATGTTGCACAAAGCACAGAGAGATCTGAGCTAATTTTAAACTCTCTTGTCAGGGTAGACACCTGTACCACCATAGCTGGATTGCTTCTGTACTAATTCACATATCTCTACAGTATATAGAATTATTCTATAATGCCCCTGAGTTATAGACCGCATGCACGGACACCCCATACCAGATGCACTTCCTGTATTGTAATAGTTTTCCCAGCTGCTCACAAAGATTATTGTGTAGATTTTGACATTTTCCCCAACTAATGACCAAAACTGTAGCATGAGTCAGGAAATTAATACCAGACAAGTTTCATCAAAGTACTTGGGAGTTTTTGCCATTAGCGTCGGTAGAGCTGGTGTTCCATCTGCTGTGCTTTTTAGTAAAGATACCCTTGGATAAACTGCAAGGGCAAGCACGGGCACATCCAGAGGGAGTGCTGATCAAATCATGCTGCTCCGAAGGAAGAGGATAAATCTTCTTAGTCCCCTTAGACAATACACATCTCGCCTTGCTTCCAGAAGGCTAGTGGAAAGGTCTTTGGCCCCAGGTTACAAACGGATACTAAAAACCTGGGAAGCCCCCTTAAGTCTTACCCTGGGCCAGCCACACGGATCCTCCTCCTTACTAAAATCCCTCCCTTGAAGTAGTTTGGAGGATTAATATAACAAACTTTTCAACCAAGTTTAATTTTTTTCTCAGATAAAATGATATCGAGTATTGAGTTACTGTCAATGTTGAACACTTTGTTCAGTGTTCCAGCTACTCTACCTACATGTTTTGAGTATCAGCTTTCATTCTAAATTAAAGTTTGCATTTTGCATCGTTGACACGTTTCTCTATGCAAACACCACCTGATGGCTTTTTTAAATGGCAAGGCCAAAGCATGAAACGCTTCTCTTGTAGGGAAGCCCTTGCAGGGCTTTGAAGGCTTTCAGCGCCCTTTTGGGGGGGGGGGGTGG
>JANZLQ010000031.1:10267637-10332803 GCA_026212715.1 Elanus axillaris | reverse complement strand
ACATCCCCTGTTCCCAACACTGGTTTGGCCACAAATCCAAAACCTAGCCCCATGCTAGATGCTATGAAGAAAATTATCCAGTCAAAACCAGCACATCATGTTTAGGAATTTTTAATTGAAGATTTCTTCTAATTACTTTTTAACATTGTTAACACAGCTTTCGTTCTGTGAATAATAAGATCGAGATAAGGAAAAGATAGTTTTATTATACTGATTGCTTACATTTTGTTGCAAGTAAATGCTCTTTAGCCTTTATTTCAATCCTTAGTGCTTAGCAAGAACTTCTAATTAAGTCTGATACACATGTGCATTATATTTTTTGGGGGGTGTCCACTATATTAAAATATAACATGTAGCCTTTGAATCCTTTTGAAAATGAGAATGCAATCTTTTTTTAGACATTTTGACAAAGATTTCAGGATCTGATCATTGTTTGTAACCATTGCGTATTTTACAATAATGAATTAAAGATAGCAGCTTTCGCTTGGGAATTTAGAAATGGTTCATGAATTCTTAGTCCTAGTCACACCGTTTGGTGGAAATTATTATTATCTCTGTTTTAACACAGGGACTGCAAACGGCAGAACAAAATGATGCTCTTTCCACAAGCTATTTTCACAGGTGCTGTCGCCCCTAACTATTCCTTCTCCTCCAACCAGTTTCTGAACTCAAACGGTTTTCAGTTCAGAGAATTAAAGCGTTTCGCACACTGAAGTCAATGCCTAAGACCATGCCCACTTTGGAAGGCAGCAGAGGCCACTCGAGGGCCGTGGGTGCGACTCAGATTTAGGCGCTGAGGGGCCAGAGCCCCATCTGCGTGCCCAAGCTGTGGGTGGCCGAGTGCTTACGGCTGCTCCGCGCCGGCTCTTCGGGAGCTTGCCGGGCTCGACCTGTAAACTGCAGGCATCTCCTTCTGCACTTTGCTTCCTGCCTTGGTTTCGTGGGCTGAATGGAGGTGAGGTGTTCTTAAACTGATAAAGGAGCTCTTAAGAGAGGAATTACTTAACCATCCGTATGATGAATGGCTGAAGAGAGATCAAGAAGAGACGAGCTTCAGCTTGGCATCCAGTGAGAACACAAATGTATGTTTTGTGCCAGACATCTGTGTTTGTTCCAAGGAAAGCCCTAGGAAAGAGGCTCTGGCCTTTCTCCACCTGGAAGCTGTGACAAAGGCATGAGAGCTCAGTTTGCTGTTTACTTGGTGTGTGCTGTGTTACGTCCCACGATACTGGAAGCTCTTAGACGTGGAGCAGTGTATTTCCATTCAGACCCTGAGCTTTACCGATCACCAGGTGCACCGTATAGTTTCCAAACCACTATCCTAAAGTGTGCCCTGGATAGTATTTCTTTTAGTATTTCTTGCCTTCTGGCTGGAAATAGAGAGGGTATGCCCTCATGGCGTTGCACTTCAGAACATTTACAAGTGCGTGCAGTTACAGTCTTCTCGAAGAATGTGTAATGCTCTCAGTATATGCAATTAAAGGTTCTCAGAGAATTCTGCAGTTCCTTTAAAAATCCACAGCCCTTTGATGTGATACATGTCATGTTCCATGTTCATTGGAATACAGGTGAATATTTGCTTCCGATCCCTTTGTGCTTTGTTCTCTTAAAGATGAATATCACCTTCCTCTTCTTGTATAAAGAAGACCTCTGGGTTGGTTGCTTTGTTTATTTTCTTGCTTGTTTTACAGTTAAAAAATCCAAATCTTGCCTATTCTGAAAGACTTCTCGATTGAGCAAGAAGACAGTAAAATTCACGTCACAGGTCGTAGGGTGTTCACTTTAAAGTATACTTTGGTTTGGTTTTGCCAGCCTCTTATAAAGAAGTAGAAGAAAATTTGTCTTTGATAAAGCATTCTTTGCTTCAGTTATCTCATGCAGGAATTCCCAGTTCACATCTCTTTATCATCCAAATGATTCATCTACTAGAAAGGTTTCAAGCTCATTTTTTGCCTTTGTTAAATCACATTTTATTTCCCTTTGATGTGAATGGAACCTTGAGACCTGGCTCATGTTTTGGCAGCCTGTTACAATGCCTCTGGACAAATCAGGAAAATACCATGATGATTATTTATTTAACCATTTTTAAGGCATCTAGAACAGTTTGCTTAATCCTGAACATATAGAACCTGAAGTAAAGATGTGCTTATATTAATCCGGTGGCTAGAAGAGGAGCAAGATCATAGTGAATTGGTAACTGGCCTCAAAAAGGATCAGCCTGGTATATGAAAAAAATGGTGTGGCTGAGGCAGGAGGAAACAAAGCAGATGATATTCCTAGTATTTTTTTGCATGTGGCACCTCAGTAGATTCTGTTTTGCTCTACAGAAAGTGATAAATTTGCAAAGTGAGGATGTTCTCTGGATTCCAGCTGAGCTCTTGCAGCCCCCCAAAGGAGTTCCAAATCAGGTTCTGGCTGAAGAAGAGAGCTTAGCAATAGAAACAGAGCTGTAGCTGAGTGGACCTTATTCTCCAGTTTTAATGTATCCTGCGTAAAACTACCAGGCTATTTCCCCAAACATCCTTAATAAAGTGAAAAGTGGAGTTTTCCAGAAATTATTACATCAGCCCAGATTCTGCTGGGTACATGTATGGGTTGTCACATAAGAAATCAATAGCTATGCTGCAGTCATGGGACTGCTCGATGTATAAACACGTGCATTTGTTTTCTGAAATTCAGGATTAAAATAGGAGAGTGAGACAAAAGGTGCCAGTGAGTAATGGGGCTGCACTAGAGTTTCATAAAATCGTAACATGTTTTGATGGATGTTTCAAGTGCTAATTTGGAGGGAAGCTAGATGCGTAAGTTCAAATGAGCTTGTAATATCAAACTCATGCGCTGTACACAGCGTGGAATTACACGTCTGCCACTGGGTAGCCGCTGCAGTGCGAGCCTTTAGTAGGAAAGCCGTAAGTTTGATGGAGGCAGCTGAAGGGTAGCTTGAGTCCAGGATGACCATAACCTTGCTCATTGGCATTTGTCGACTTCTGTCAGCTGTCTCTGTGGCATTGACATAAACGTGGCTGTGTCAAGCTATAAACATAGCTCTGGACCAATATAGTTCAGTTCAATTATTTTAGCTCTGAGAATGGCTGGGCACTGATAGCTGTAACCGACTAGTTCCTGGCATAGTCTTTTCAACACATTTTACAGTAATTTGAATATCTTGTCTATTTAAAGGCATTTTTGGCTTGATACAAGTTTAAATCAGGTTAGAAGCTACCAGTTAGCTAACTTAAAAAAAAAACCCAAACAAACAAACTATAAAAAAAAAAAACAAACAAACAACCCACCTCCTAAAATTCCAGGTGTGAATGACACACTTACAGCATGTCTAGGCCAGATTCTTCTGAGCCTGTACTCCAGCTACATACATGGGCATCCAGTTAGCATGCACATGAAATTGCATGACTAGCTACAGTTCTGGCACTGCTGCAATAGGCACGTATACCGCCACGTAAAACAGTGGCCAAGATTTCTGCTCGGTTGCCTCAGCATAAGTGTGGAATAGCTCTCTACCATCTTCAGTACCAAATCTAAAGCAGTGCAAAACAGATGGACACAGTTTCAGAGCTGCATTTCAATCAGAATGCTACCATTCTGAGTGTGAAAGTGTTTTATTTGAATGAAAGCTGATATTTCATAGAAAATATAAGGTTTATTTTAAACAAAATTATTATTAGAAATAATTATGGCAGAAATATTACCTTTGCCTGCGTAGAGGCAAGTATATATATTTTAGTAATATGTTTAAATTATGTCAGAAAGCGTATTTTTGTAATGATTATTAGGGGTTACATGACATTAGTTATTTCATTATTCATATTTAATATTAACAATTTATTAAACTGTAATAAAAGTACTCAGCCTCATCCATTGCAGGCTGAAAGTTAGGAGTGTGAAATGTTATCCCTGAAACCTATTAAAGGTGCAGAGTTAGGAGAATGTAAAAAAGAAGAGAAAGTTAGGATGATATTTCTGAGAATCTAATGATAATAAAAGAAGACTATTCATTAGACTGTATTTTTATTTTATCTTCCTTCTGATTCGTTAAAGGTGCCTAGCTGGTCTTTGTGCTATGCCTGAGGTTGTGCTAAAATACAATGTGGAAAAGCGAGAAGGGTTCTCCAGGTGTGCTACTAGAATGAGACTTGGGTCTACCTTTCGTCTTGACCTTGTCGGTTGCCAGCTTGGTGACACATCATGTCCTTACACCCGTGCTGAACTCAGGCTTTGGCTGGTTTGCCTATTTTCACCGTAAGCTCTTCAGATCAGGATCTTCTGCTGGCTTGCAACAAGAACAGCTGGGGTTTGTGCTCAGTAACTGCAGCTCTTGTTTCTTGACTACTTCTACAATGCAAATAAAAATAGTTGTATTAGTAGGCATGAAAATTATGTATTCGGAAAAACCCAAATCCCAGCAACACCACCTCATCTCCAGCTGCTGTCTTCCTGCTCTCTAATTCAGTCCATAGCTGCCATCCCAAGTCAACATCAATGGCACCCTTCTGCAGTGAAGTCTGCAGTCCTGTGTTCTCCAGGTTACTGCTTCCCACTAAAGCTGGATTTTCCTGGCCTCTGAGCATGTGGAGCAGGGGCAGAGGAGGGAGGGTTGAGCTCTTTGGGAATTGTCCTGTACTCGGCACTCTGTCTTGTAGAGTTGGTAAAAGCAAGGTTTGTTGGACTAAGCAAAGATATAAACCTGCTGGTCAGGGTCTGTTGTTGGAATTATCAGCTTCGTTCTCTCACTACTCATTCTAAATTAAAAGATGATCAAAAGGGAGGTGGTGGTCTCTGCAAAGGCCAGATTAAATATGAGTGCGTGTGTATGAGCTGGAGAGCAATTGGTCTTTCCATGATATTGTTCGAGCAAAAATGTTGACTCCGTTCTTTAAATGTGGATAATAGTCCCTAACTTTTCTGTAGCAATTTGGAGGGGGCAGGGGGGCAGGAGTCTCAGTCTTTCACAAAGGAATTTGTTAGCTTTGCCTTGATTTTGCAGCTGGTGACCACGGCATGCAGGAGGGAAGTGATAGATTTTAAGGTTTACATTAGAATGAGGAAAGCAGGGCATGAATCACCTGGGTCCAGCCCATCCCACTGTCCTTTAGATCAGAAAAGAGAGATGACTTGAGGGTCAGTCTTATGTCTAAAGCGCAGTGCATTCCTTTGAAAAAATTGAGTTATTTGTCATGCCGAAAATTTCCAAAGCTGGCTCTTTAGAGCACAGGCTAAAAATCTGCCGTGTTATATAGGCACTGTCATGGCAAGTAGCTTCCAAACTTCAGGGGTTATTTTTGCTTGATTTTATTTAATGAGATTGTGTAACAATGAGGAACTCACAAACTGAAATTAATTGATATTTATTCCTGGAAGTAGTGTTAAGATCAGCTCACAGGGGCATAGACCAGGGCAGGGAGAAGCCAGGAAGCCTAACAGGGCTCAAGAGCAAAACTTAGTAGTGCTTGTGCCTGGGATCTTGCCATGACCTATGGCACGTCTGCTCCTCAGAAGGAAAAAGGATAAACACCTCTGCCATTTCTGAGAGTACTGTGGCTAGGAAAATTAGATACATTTCATTTCCATCTCTATTAAGCTATGTTGACAAACCAGGCTATTGTCCATTTTTGCGGAGGGTTAGTAATTAACTAGGTAGGCTAATTATCAGAACTACTCTGGCCTCCCAGGAGAAAACGATTAGAAATCCATTTCCACCTATTATTTAAAATAAAAATACTGCACAAAGACAGACTTTATTGGCTTGGCCAGTGGTTTGCAAATGAGTCCTAGGACACAATGCATTGCTGTTTGAAGTTGCATTTGGTGGCTTTTAATAAGAACCCACTGTTTATGGATCAGATGGAGCATAATCTGTTTATTTACTTTTTCCTGTGCAAAGCGTCACTTTAATGCCAGTCTGCTGAGACTGGCAGAGACACAGTTGCATCATTAGAGCAAAGGTGCCAAAAGGGATGTTTGGCTCTTTCAGATCTCCAGCTCTTCAATCCCATTTATGCCAGCAGGCAATATTTATTAAATACTCTGAAAAGCAATTCAGCCGATTTAAATTACACTGGCAGCATAAAATTGTGTGCTTAGCAGAGAGAGCTGCTGGTCTGAGCACAGGACAGGTTACAGGAATCCTTAAAGTCAGATTGCTCTGCTAACTGCGGGTCTCGGCGCCTCACTTTAGACGTGCCTACGTGGGTGGGCACAGGTAGATCAGAGCTTGTGGTCCTCTGCGTTGTCTGGATGAAAACCAGCTCTGGTTCAGACCTTGAGGAGATGTCCTGCCGGGCTGTCTCAGTCTGAAGGGCAGAGGCTGCACCGCCGGCTAAGGAGAGCTGCCCACTGTATTGCAGGGGTGCCCCAGGGTTGTTGGCGGGTGGGAGGTCTCCGGTGGGTCTCCGTTCAGGTACCGAATAGGACCTTTACTACCGTGGAGGAGAGACTATGTTCCTCTCCCTTCTGTGGCAGAGTAGCTGGTGGGGCTTTGTACCTCCTGGAGTTCTAGCTGCCATTCAGTGCTCTTGTAATGATGGGCAGAATCACGCTGGAAATATTTCTCAAGGGCTTGGAAGAGAAATGACTCTCTGTGTTGCTTCATGTCCTTTCAAAGTGTTGCTTTTCACTTTTAAGGAAGAAAATGCAGCTTGTTGCTTTTCTTGAGGGCATCATTAATCAGGTCTGACTGAATGCTCATCAGTTTAGTAGATTTATGTGTATTTATTGTCATTGTAACATTTCATGTGCAGTTACATCCATTACATGGAGTCTGTGCGAACCGAGGCAGATGCAGATTCAGGGCTCGTCAGAGGTATTTTTCCTTTGCTGAGTCAGGGGCAGATTTTACCCAGCCAAGCCAGAGAGTCTGGGCTGGTTTTATAAATTAAGATGTATTTAATAGTGACAATGTTTGAAATAAGGGCACAAACTGAAATAAGAATCCGGTTCTGCTCAGCGTCATATGAGTACACAGTAAGAAGAGTTTTACAGCCTAAACAGGTATCTAGAGGGGAATGTTTGTTTGGGAAAAGTCACAGAATAACCAAACGATGTGTTCAAGATCTCACCGCAGATTGGTTGCAAATCGTGGCGTGAATGCGTAACTCCTACTTTCTGGGGCTGTTCTCTTGTTTCTTTCCAGCTTTTCCTGCCAATACAGAGTTATCATCCATACATGGATATACAGATGCCACAGTGCACCGCAAAGCCAGATCTTCAGCTCATTAAAAATCGATGCTTCTTCATGATGCCAATAGAGCTCTGCCGATTTACTGTATATCAGGACTTGTCGCTTTGTTTATGTTAAAAATTTCTAGTATTTTTAAGATACAGAACTCTAAAGTCAGGACTTTCAGAATTTCCTGCCTAATTTATGCATTAAATCTGTACATAGGCTGAGAAGTGTACGGCCTGATTTTTGATGAGTGATTCCACTGGAAGCAGTGGTTGCCTGAATCCTTTGTAGCTCGAATCACTCATGTCATCGCCTACACATGAAAGTGGGTGTTTAACTTCAGGCCACCTGGTTTGAAAAATTTGTCTCAAGTATTGCTGTTGCCTGCTAGACATTTCAGCATAGCCACACATTCCTGTTGCCTTTGTTCGGTTCACCCATCCATCCTTCTGAGTTTTCTTCCTTCTGGTGTGTAGCCCTTACATTAGTTTGACCTTGTGTAAATGGGTAACCTTTGTGAAATTTGGTTCAGCCCTTCCACAGGTTCAGAATAGGAACGGATCAGGTTCTATATTGGGGCCTTTATCCCACTGGACTGTTGCTAACTTAAATGGTACAGGACAAATCACCTGTAAAAGTAAATGGGCAAAAATGCCCTCACTGAGTTAAGCATAATGGTCTCAGGTTGGTTCTCATTCTCAAGTTGGCTTACTTCTAAAATCAGCGTATTTCTGAGGATAGTTACTTTCAGCTCAGTTGCCGACATCCTTTAATTTTCAACAGTGCTTTGAAAAGACCTCGCAAGGTGATATAATAACTTTTTACAAGGAGATCTGGAGGCTGTAGGAACATGTTGGGCTGGTATTTCGCTTACATCTGGATGTACTGTGTGACATATTAACACCGCAGACACATCTGCTATTCCTAAGGGTCTGAGGAAACTTCAGTCTCGGGCAGATGCAATATGCAGGGTTGACAGAGCCGACAAAGAATCACCGCAAGTTACTCTAGCAGGTGAGAGATGGATGCAGGGGAATTGAGCGAGGCTTGTCGTGGTGCTGCGTGATGTGCAAAGTAACATAAAGCATGTGGCTGTGTCTAGTCACTTAGAAATAAGGCATAGACAATGATGCACTAAATACATATCCTGAATATAAAGGAGTGACTGTTTATGGCTTAACTTCTGTCACTCTCCCAATAGCTTGAAGTCTGGTTCATAGTGACTGTACGTCTGTAAATACCTCTGTAATTCTGCTGAGCTTGATCTCATCGATGAGACCAAAAGGGTCGTTGAAAACACGAGCAGTTGTCAGCCAAGTCATAGTTTTACCTAGAAGTTCTGAAACACTAAATCCACAGAATCAGCAGTATTCTGTGGGGTTTTGCATTTGTTTTGTTTTTAAACTCTTAAACATTTCTTACATGCAGCTGACAGATCTGGCAAGGTTTTGAACTCTGGAAACAGCTTTTGGTGCCCATCATTTATAGTCAAGTAACTAGTCAGTATCACCTGCATTATTTTTTTAATAAACCACTTGCTCCTTAATTTTGAAAGCTTCTTTAGAGTTTTCTTTTCAGCTTGAAATGTAAATTAGCTGAGGTAGAGACTAATCTTTCTGTCCTCTGCCTTTGTCATGGTTTCTAGTACCCTTAATAAGCAATAAAATAAGAATCTTTTCTCCCTTGTTCTCCTCTTTCTTGGTATTGTGAAAATTCTTATTCTATACCATATGACTGCAATTTGATTTGACCATTTTCTTACTTTATTTTGATGATTATCTTCCTACTGTGATCTGTCTTCATTTTCCTTTTGCTTCAAAGCTGCCTAACCTTGAATGAGAAGAATAGAGCAATTAACAATGGCAAGGTAGTGCATTCTCACTTACAACAAATTGAGTTGCTCGTTCCAGTTGTTTTGGCGGCCACCAATTCAGCACCTGTGTACCTGCAAACCGTTTCTCACTAACACCTGAAAGCCGAACTGGTTGTAGGTATAGGCAAAAAATAGACAGTTACCTGAGATAACAGATTGCTCTGGAGCAGTCGTGTGGTCACGACCTTCTTTCTGATAGCTCTCCCTGTGCTAGAGCACTGCAAAATCAGGCTGGCTGCAGCTGTTATAAAAATGAAGCTGAAGATAGGGTGGTTGATAGGCTGGGGGGCAGCACCTGTTGCTGGAGGTGAACACAAAGCTTCTCCTCTTCCCCAGGTAGCAAAAAGAGCACCAAAAGCAAATTTGCGGAGCTGTAACGCAGGGTCTCTCACCCAGTTCTGTCTGCATCTCTTCCTTCCAAGAGCAGGGGAAATACCGCTTTGTCTTGATCCGGGCAGTCCTTTCTTTAATTCAGCTTTTCTTATGCTGCTGAGAAGCCTCAAGTTGGAGGAGAAACCTTCCCAGAGCTCCTCAGAAACTCAAGAACATAAAAATCACGGCTATTTTCAGGGTAATGAGGCCCTAAATCCTTCAGTCTTTTGAAATCTCCTCCCTAATACATAAGTTCAGTTAAACCGCCGTAATACAGCCTTGTGGTTTTGGCAGTTTGCTTTCAAAGTTCACCCACCACTGCAAATTTTCTTACAGGAACAGTCATGACCACAGGTTGGACCACGGTGTCTGCAATTTAGGGAAGTTATTCAGGGAATAAAACTAGGTGTGCTGTGGGCTAGCTCTGCTCCCCTTGAAGGCAGTAATACAGTCGAATGGAGCACCGTTGCGTATTCCGAGTACTTGTGACATATATCATTCGCTAACAAAGCGATGGTTTGCAAATAAAGCAAAGATGTAAGCCTTTCCTCTAATGGCTGACCTCAGCGGTGAGGAGATGATCTTCTCAGGTCCCATATAGGAGAGCTGAAGCACGATGGAGATTGAGTAGATGATGGCAACCCCCCGTTGCAGCATCAAGGGAGAGGTCGGACGGGATGTGCCGGGAGGCTGGGTCCAGCCCCGCACGCTGTGCCAGCAGAGCTGTGTGGGAGGAAGCACTTTCTTTGGTACCATCACATCTCTTCTGACTTGACGGTACCAGAAATACCTTCTCATGCTGGTGTTAGGGGGATTTTCCTTTCTTCAGAGGTGACTTCTCCTCAAAGGCTGCATTCTTATTGACGGTCCAGGACCTGTTTTCCGTCCCGTCTCCCAGTCCAAATGACACAGCACATGACACAGTTCTCTCTCTCTCTCTCTTTGGATCCATATTAGGCAATATTGGCAGGACTGCAGCCATGCTGCTTCTGCATGTGCTGTACCTGCACTTAATTATAGGTTTTATTTTTGACAGCTGCCAGTCTGACACATTGTAAAAAGCTAAATTTAAATGAAAAGGTGAAGAAAGAATCATCTCTGGGAACTTGCCAATAAAGACATGTTGCTCTGCATTTGTAGCATTTGCGGGAGGTATGTCCAGTACTGTGTAATTCCATGTTAGCTATGAGGCAGTAGCAAAATAGGGGTAGTCTTTCAGCTATGCAAAGTATAACAATTTTGGTAGAAAAGGAGAGAAAGCAAGGGACTGGAGGTGGTTTTAGGATCCACTGTCTAGAGGTTACAGGGTAACATTTAATTTCCTAAACTACATTGATCCAGCTTGCTGAAAATAAGTCAAAGAAGGGATAATTTTCACATTTCATTTAAATTATAGGAAGACCTTGTAAATTAATTTATTGGTCGTCAGGTAAAGTTTAATTGCACTAAGCAAAGAGAAAGTTGCATCTTTCTCAGTACGGCTCCCCTGTGGGTAACTTTCAGAAACAGATTCAGAACATCGTTAATTCATAGACTCTTGAGACTGAACTGGCTCTGTGACCATTTATAATCCAATTAACAAGAAATAAATAAACAAACACACAAACAAATTCCAAGCCCCATCCAAACTGTCAACACAGACAACAAAATGCATTAAAGTTTAACTCCCATAAAGTTTTCTTTAATGAAGAGGGTGCACTAAAGTAAATGCCACAAAATTGCTTCTTTTAGCAAACTGTAGGTATTAGCATATTTAGGATTTGAGATTTTTTCTGAAGCACCTGATAGTCCCCAGTAGCTTCCCAATCAATTCCCTGTTATTGTTCTCCTGTTTTTTGCAAAACACAAACAAGAAAATGAAAAGCATTAAAACATTTCATCATATGCAGCAGGATTTAAAGATGCTTTAAAGATGCTTTGAAGAAATTGCACCTCATTATCTGGAAATACAGCTATCCAGTCTGAAAAGAGCGCAAGATGATAGAATGCAGCAACTTGTCTGTTTAGAAACACAAGCAACCACAAGTTTATTTCCCTAGTGCTCTGTTCTCCGTTGGTTCCCCACTGAAAACGGAACGAACTTTAAGATTTCTGCCTTATGTTCAAAACCCTACAGAGCATTTGCTGGTCTTTTGCTTAGCTGTAATAGGGACCTACTATATTAGGTAATTTGCAAAGTCATACCTGGACAGTTCCTCCCCTGGCACCATTGAGGAAACAAAATAAGAGGGCTAGATTGAGTGATGACTTTTGGGCAAGTTCACAAAACAAGCCGGGAATGGAGCCAAATCCTGTGACATTCACACTAGTTTCATAGCAGCCAAATCACAGTGGCTGCCAAAGCTACTCAAGTAAGCACATCTTTCTCTACAAGCATCATCTTTTATAAGAACTTGTATCATAATAGTGAAATTTCTAATCTCAGGATGCAAAACAGGCTATTCTTCTATGTCATTTGCAAAATTTATTTTAGCAAGCAATTAGAATATTAGCCCAGGAAGATCTGTCAGACATGCTTGTTCCTTTGATCAGCTTTCCAACACCCAACACATTTTTCCAAATCTCAAGCCTAAGAAGGAGAAGAAGGAAGAAGAAAAGTTGCGGGAGAAAATCTTTTTGCCTTAAAAATCATCCGGCGTCTGGACAGCACAGAGTTGAGGGTAATATGCACAGCTAGATTAATAGGAAGGAACACGTGAGACAGAATTTTCTTAAACATTACTTATTGTTCCTAGAATGTGTCATTTGGTCATCTTGAAACTCTTTTGCATCCTATCTTCTCCAGTTTGAAGCTTGAACCTGAAAAGCTCCCTGTTTACCTCTTGGGTTTGTGTTTGGATTTGATGTATGCGTCCACATCTGCATCTGCACACCCTTTGTGGGCTGAGAGCTGCTTGGAGCTACTTTTTCAAATAGGTTCCCAGCTACGTGGATCCATATGCAAACTTGTTTTGCAACCATACTTCTAGAAGAAGACCTAGGAGCTCAGCTTGTTAGCTGCTGTAAATTTGGTCAGCAAAGGTTTGCTGAACAGAGGCTGGGCATCCTTCCCACGTGCCCTGGACAGTAGCCAGAACCCAAATCGTGTGGTGCAGCCTTCACCATTAACTTCGGGGCTGCATCTATCTCAGCGACTGTAGAAAAGTATAAATATTTGTCTTCCATAAACTACATTAAGGAGGTAAACGCTTACCTTAATTATGAATGAAGTGCAGCAGCTGAGTGTCTGGACAGAGGTACTTTTAAAAGGATGTACACTTAAATTTGTCTTTCTTTGAAGCTTCAGCCTCACTGTTACTTATCTTTTTTTATTAACCAGCTACCTATGTTGCCTAGGTGCGTTGATGAGCTAGTACTTCAAAAATAAAATAACTGTGATTATAATCCATATTGCTATTAATAAAAAACACATTTGACTGAGACAAAGCTTGGATCACATGAATATGTAACTGTATTATAACAGATCTGCCAAGAGATTTGCAGGATTGTAGACAGAAGATGAAGTAATTAATTAAGGAATTACATCCACAAGGTGAAAAGTCCCTAAAGATAAGTATTTCAAGAGCTATTTTAGGGAAAGGATCTGGAGTTTCCGCATCTGAATAATTGTATGCAAATCTTCAGTGACAATGCTTGTGCGCGTGTGAATGTATTTTCCCTCTTGCATAAATGCTCTCAATTCTGGGGTCCCAGATTTTTTGTGACAGACCCTCAAAAACTCAGAGGCTGTTCCTACATGATGCTCGTCATCAGCGTAGCCTCATACACATCAGTGGTATACCGGCAGCCTAGAAGTTACAGGTGAGGACCTTTCAGGTGGTGAAGATAGAGTGAATGTTTGCTCAGGGAAAGAAGGACTGAAGAAGAGCGTGTAGAACACGGAGCCCTTGGCTAATGCTGAGGAACGTCGTCTCTTACCAGGGCTCTGCTTAAAGACCCCTTTAAATCGCTAGAGCAGTTTACATAAAAAATCTAACCCAAGCTCACAATGAGAATAAGACCTACCAGACTGTGGCTTTCTGGACGTGTGCAATAACCAGGTACCCTATTTTGATGTCAATTTGACACAAGTTGCTCCAGTTCTGTGTGATGCTTTCCATTCTTTAGTTGTGCCCGTGTGAGAAAAAGGGATTAAAAACCATTTCTTTAGTGCATGGGTATCCTCTCCTCCTCTGAGTTATTTTGAAATATGCTATTTGTACTTTTCACATGGTTAAATGCTTGGCTTAAGACATCTGAATTATCTTGTAGTCTGCACACACACACGCACCGTAATAGCATGTAATGCATACACAAACGTTCTCATTATTGTTTCTATCCATCTTAATAGCTTCCATTGTTTTTAGGAAAAATCCATATGTGCACTAGCAGTTGTGTTCTTAGTATATTTATTTTGTCAATGCTTCTCTTTTGTTTATTTATTTTGATTTTTAGACGGCAAATAGATTTCTTTTAATTTGATGACCTCCCTATCATATTCAACATGCATCTTTCCACTCTGTTTTCATAGTAGATAATACCTTTTAGCCACCAAATTGGAATAATTCCACATTCTAGTCTATTTTAAGTGACACTAATGGTGATCTATGGTTTGTTTTAGATAATGAGCAGGTTGAGAGGAACATTTTAAGAGGATTTTATACCATTTGTAAAGCATGCAAGGGAACAAACACACTAATAAAATAGAACAAAAGACAAAGAGGAACAGTCTCCTGTTTTTCCTTTCACGAATTCCTGCAAGCTGAATTACTTTATGCTTTTGTGCCTATTTCAGTGAAGGCTTCTGCTTGTTTAGGAAATAACTTTCTCTAGATCATGAGATGGAAGAAGTCAGACTAACAGAGACAGTGTAGGTTGCTTAAACATGGTAAATGAAAGAACAAATAGTAGTGACCAAGCATTGCAGAATTAGAAAGCAGAAAATATAAATAATTGCAATTCTTACAGGTATCTCTTTTGGACATTAGAGACATTAAAACATTTGCCTATCTTATGCACCTTTTGTATAAGATGTTTTTGGAGAACTGCTGCTGTTGCTGGTTGGTTGATACTTGGTAATTTGCAGCAACCCAGGTCTGAACCAGGCAGCGCTGCTGTGTGACGTGTCAAGGGGAAACTCCTCTTTGGCATGAGCTCAGTGATCTGGGACCTCTGATCACACCCAACCAAACCGGTTCTATTAACAGAAAATTACTATTGATTATGGTCTATATTTTCACGCATTTTTAATGGAAGTTCCTGCCGTCATCCCAACACACTTTCGTCCCAAATAGTGGAAACCCAGTTTTGGGCTTACGGTGAGGAGCGGACTGTGGATGCAACATCTCCCCGTATCCAAGCCTACCTAGTTCCCTGCAGTCCTTCGCCCCAGCTGTGCCTAGTTCCCTCAGTAAGTTCTGGCATTTTTCCTGCTGATGAGGGTGAGACAATCCACTCAGTCTCAGCTATGCAGCTCAGACAGCAAAAGGTGAATATTAAAATCCAAGTCAACAGCCACAGTCAGAAAGTTTAGGAGGCGTTCTACAGACAAACTACATAGGTACAAAAACCCAGGCAGGTTGTTTTCAATGATCCATGTAGCCAGCACTGCAAAATGAGAGCATGAATTTCTGCAGACCGTCACCTAGGCACATTTTGTTCACCAGACTGTCATATCTAAATCCGAATCAGCTCTGTACACGGAATTGAGCTCTGCTGCCTCCTAACATTAATTGTAAATGGAGCTATTACGGAGCCAGGGAAGTCATTACAATGGCTCTTTGTCTAAGTCATCAGGCAGCCTGTAAAACATGCCAAGTTTATGACGGTAAGTGTTGTATGGCTGTAAGAGCTGTATATCATGCCCGTCGCTCTGGAGAGGCACCTGCTGGCAGTTCATATGCCAGCTTGTAAAAAAGGTATGCAAACAGCTTAGCTACAAAATCTTCCTTTTATCTTTAATGAAACCAGTTTGAACCTTGGTCTGTGACCCTGCAAGTAATCGTTTAAGACGCTGTCCTTTTAAGAACCTATGCAAGAAAAAGAAATCCTTTGCCCGTTGCATAATTGGTTCAAGGACAGAAAATTTTGGGGCCCTGCTACTCCTCGACAGTCATGCTGTATCTAGATGTAAACCACCTTTTGGTGCTTTAAGCTCCAGAGCAAACCCTACGGAACAGAACTACTGCCCCAAGTTTGCCTGTAAGGAGAAGAGGTGGTGCAGTAAGCCGAAGATACCTATCCCCGGGGCGTATCATCGTCAGTAGTTCCAGCCTTCTGCACAACGTGCTTGCCTTTTGGCCCTCCGATAACTAAGGGGATGGGCAACAGCCTGGCTGCTCTCTACCTCCCATCCGACGCCTTCTGTTGTGTGGCACAAAGAAAGGGTTGCTTTACCTCGCGTCTCTGCCCTGCAGGTATGCTGCTGGTGCTTCCCCTGTTCTTGCCCACCTTGGTTTTGGGGGCATGGCAGGATTCAGACTGAAGGGAGCCAACACGTTTGCACAGCAAATGTGGTTTAGGAAAAGCTGTAAGTGTCCTTGGTTTCTGTATTTCATGCAGAGGTGCTTGAGGACACATATAAATATCTGCAAGGAGTGTTTATGGGATGCATAAAGCTCTGTCCCCGGCTTTCATGCTCACTCATCCTTAACCCCTCTAGAATTAAGAGATATACATAATAAATGATTCATTATGAGCAATTACCTCTGGAGATTTTTTTAATCTTATCAAAGCATAGACTATGTCAATCATATGCGAAGTCTCAAATGGAATTACTTCTCATAATCAACCACTCTTAAGTTTGTATCTCATTTTTACTGTGTCATTTTAAAAGGGGATCTGATTCTCAGTGCCTCTTTTGCAAACTGAGAAAAAGAAATAATATAGTTTTAAATCTGTCTTCAGGACTCAGAGCCATCAGCTGAACAGCCTGTGGAGTCCTAGGATTTCCAATAAACTTTCATCAACAGAAAATCAATCACTTCAGGGAAAGATATCTGTATCCCAGTGGTCACATACAAACAGAAGAGAGGTAACACGTTTTAAATTAGATGCCTTATCATGTGGCCCAGTAAGAATGGTGCTAATCTGCATAACTCATTGCAACAATAGCCTGTGACACCGCAAAGTGCACTGTTAACTTTAATAAATAATAATATTTCTGAGCGTACAACACATTACCAGATAGCCTTTGAGAAAAAGTAAGTAAAAGAAAGCAAGCCAGACTTTTGAGGCTAAAAATGGAAAAGACATCCAGTAATTATCAAGGTTCATGGAAACTGACTTGAAAGTTTCCATTGTGAGTTTCTAATATGCATGTAGGGACCCTACTGTTGAAAACTTGATGAAAAGTAGACAAAAAGCATTTTCTAAAACAACATCAGGGAGTAAGTATGCAGCCTGAATTGCGCAGCTTCTATTAAAGGTAATGGGTGTTTCAATGTATATTTCTTGCATTGAAAATTTGCCCTTGATAGTCTCATTTAATCTCACCAAAAGAAATTTCAAACTCCAGACAGGAAAGTGCTAAATATTACACTGCACAAGAACAACCGGGCACAGCCCTAATTTTGTTCACCGGCTCAGTCCGTAAGACTACTGCAGAGCACAGCCCCGCAGACGGTATCGTCCAGGCTGGGAGCTGCCTCCTTGCTGAGACATGTGCCAATCGTTTCTTGCCGTGCTATCGGGTGATAACGCAGCACAGTGGCCCAGGAAATCCTCTTGGACCTTTAGCTAGAGACGAGAAGGAAAGGAGCGGTTCTACTTGACCTGCATGGCTCGTGCTGGGTATTGTACTTGGCCAGTTGCTGTGCAAGGTCAGTCCCACTCCAGTCAGCACGTGGGCTGGTGGCTCTGAAAGAAGAGGGGAAAGGTCCCAGTGAGAATTTGGAAAGGAAGAACCTCGTAAGGTGGCGAAGCACCCCGGGGCCTTGGTAGGATGCTGAGGGGGTCTGGGAGACTCCGCGGACTGCCGGGGAGTCACCAGCAGGAGACTTGTTTCCATTCAAGCCAGCAACTTCTAAATCTCTTCTTTAAGCGAGAAGTGTAGAAGACAGATACGTTAGAAGCTAAAGCAAACATTTCCAGTCTTTTCTGGTGATTCCGCTGGAGTTTTCTTTTGGCACTGCGCCGGCGTGGTGAACAGTAGCCTAAGAGTCACATTCAAGGCTAGTGCCGTGTTCTCACCGGCATGGAGCAGATCCAGGGACGGGGTCTGTTGAAGGGGAAATTGTATGGCGAGACAACTCCCTTGAGTCCCTGCAGAACAGAAACATTTTTCGCCTGCCAAATTCAGATATCATTATGGCTTAATATACATTTCTGCTCAACCTATAGCCTATTATCACAATTGAAAAGTCTCCTATTGATTTGGCAGGACTTTGAACCAAATGTATTGAAGATTTTATTCCTACGTAAAACTACATGTATTCTGTGTACATTCATAGAGCACTGTTTAAAGCCAGGTCCTACATACATCAAGACCTCCACTCCCAAGAACACGCAATGAAAACATTTGTAATTTTTCTAGCTTTATGTCTTTCTGGTGCCAGAACTCATAAAAATGGTAGAAATATTTTCTTTTTTTTTTTTTTTATAAGCAAAGAGGGTTCATTTTAATTTGTGTCCACTCTCCCTGTAGTAAAGCAATGTTTGAAACATTCCTGTTCATACTGTCAAAAAAACAAAATACAAAACCAAAATGGGCATGTGAAAGGTCACCAAATCTGCAAAATTTTAGTTCCAAATGTGTTTCCTTGGAAATTTATGAGCAGATCAAAACAAGGTGTCAGAACGACAATATGTGGGGGCCATTAACTTTCAGTATAGTAATCGTGTTCGAGCTAGAATTAGATCTCATTTTTCAGTAGTTCATTTAAGCCTTGGCGCTTTAAATAATTAAGTCACAAAATGAAGAAACTAAGGTGGATGTGATTTTGACCTATATAAAAAATTTTTTTTGTATATATAAAAAATATATAATATATATATAAATATATATATAAATATAAATATATCTATATAAATATATATAAAAATATATACAACGTGAGTATGTCAGTGAGCGATCAGATAAGCACAGCTCGGTCTGTTCTCGGCGCACACGGTGTGTTCATACACGCACTGAGAGCAACATCGAACTCTGTGTCTTTTTAACCAGTGTGATCTGGAGCCAAGATCCTGAGTAATGCAGGTGCAACTGCAATATCCAGTGATGAATTGGCTACATGTATACGGATTGCCAGAACCTAATATTGGCGAGAGGAAAGAAAAGGTCCCACCTGCATTCTGTATGTGACAGGTGCGACTCAGTCTGTTGACTCACAGTAGCAAATGTCGCATCGTTATAAACTCTGCCATGTTCTTTGTTAAAGAGTCCTCATGCGGTGCTTGCGGGGCAGGGTGCAGCACACAGGCTTTTTTGGACTGAACGCCTTCGGTTCTATTCCAGCAAAGGCAGGACGCAAGGGGGTGCGAGGCGAAAGGCCACACCAAAGTTTTCCATCCCAAAGTGGTGCATGTGGATACGTGGGCTTAAGTCCTGGAGTGACCGACTGCCGTTTCTGTAGGTGTAGGAGCATTTTCAGGGGTCACAGTCTGGAACTGTTAGGAATCAGTGCTTCAGGGGGGCCTTTTAGGATTCCTTTGTAAGGACAGTGTGTAACTAACTGCAGCTGGTGGTCAGATGAGTGGAGCACAAAGCATGAATGAAATGGAGGGTAGTAAAAAGCCACTGTCTTGATAACTGCTGTTCACTGAAGGTCAGACTGCGTGAGGAAGCCTCTAACTTACGGACCATGTAGAAGTGACTCTGCCTGCCATCACGAGGGTGCAGTGAGGCGGGTCCTTACAAGACCTTCTTGAAGAACTTCCATACCATAGAGAAGCATTATCCCACAGCCCTCTCATTTTCCCACTTTTTTCCAGTAGCGCTGGCAGGGAACGGAGAAAGAGAAAGACAAATCGCAAAGAAAGTCATATAATTCCCAGAACCTGGGTAGCTCCACATCTTTCTCCATAGAGACCATTGCCTCAGATAGGTATGGTAACTTGCTGTGTTCTGGTTATATTATTATTATTAATCTTTAAATTCTGGTCTCGTGTCTGGTGGTTGATTATATTTTGACCCGTAAATTGCCCGTTCAGTTCTAGTTTTCTGTGATAAGGCTGTTGAACAGTTGCCAATTTTCATACCAAAGGTGTCTGAACTGTAGTGGTAGATTAAATAATCCCCGCAAACCACATTTCTATAAAGGCTTCTAAAGCATATTGGGACCTTTTAGGGATGAAAAGCAATTGCAAACTGCAGTCATGATTATCATACAACACTGAAGTGTTATTGTAACAGAATGAAGAAAATAAAAGCTATGGCAACTGACATGAGTTTGTGATGTGTTGATCTTTGGTAATAAACGCAGCTTCTTTTTCATGGGTGAAGGTACAGAAATAGTGTCTGAATCGAGATCTAGTAAAATTTCATTGTCATCCTCTAGAGGTACTAGCCTGTATTTCTTATTTACCTTTAACATTAATAAGGACCCAGAAGCAGAGTAAGTGAGAAATTAGTATCCCACAAGATATTCTGGGGTTTCAAAGTGTGCTTTTTTTCTCAATTACAATGAAAATCTGTTAGACGAGAAATTCTGATCTATTTTATTCTGAAACTCTGAACAGCTTTATTTTAATGATGCTGAAGCAGACTATTATATTAAACCAAAGTCTTAAGAATAATACGGAAATAATATGAAACCTGAAAAACTAAAGGTAATAACAAAATGAAATTACAGGCTTCCAACTTTTCAAAACACAAGGTTTCAACACGATGGAATCAAAGCAGAAGGTGAAACATGATGCAATTTGATACTTTTCTCTCAATTTTGGGATGAAAATTGGCATGGTCTATTTTAATTCAGCATTTCCCAATGTGAAGCCGTTGTCTCGAAAATGCTTTTGAGCATATACTATTTGTTAAGAAAACATGTACATTAGAATAAGTCTTTGCTTGGTTCCTTCACTCAAAGTAACCCTGCATGTTTGACTCTGCCTGGCAGTGACTGCAAGGCATTACCGTTGGCAGCTCTTCCTTACAGTAGAGGAGATACCTCTCAATCAAATTTCCGCCGGCTAGGTGCCAGTATCGAAACTCTGCTTGGCTTAGATGCAGGTCTAAATGAATGACCAAGTACTAAATGGATATAGCAACCAAGCTCTTTTCTCATCCTTCTGTCTTTTCTACAAACAAAGTTAGTGCTATAGAAAGCTAGAGCATGAAATTACAATGTGGTGGTGTGCGCAGCCCTATCTGCACTAGGGAAGAAGAAGGAAATGGTTGTGTGGCCTTGCCTGGTCCTATGTTTTGGAAATGCAAGTACCACACTGAGTGATATTAGTAGAATGAGAGTACAGAATAACGAATAAGAGTACAGATGCATTTTCTTACCAGTAAATCCAGCCTTAAGCTAGGTACTCCAAAATACCTTCTTGTGTAGACAATTTTATGAGCAATAAGAGAGGTAGCTTACTTAGAAATGTGCTTTCTAAGCTGTTTGGCTCTCAAAGCTATTTCAAAAGCTTAATGTCTTTGAAGATGGGTTGAGGTACTTCATTCATATTTGTGGCATTAATAAACTTCTCACAGGGAGCTGTTGTGGAATGGCATGTGTTCAAACCCATACTGACTTCCTAACTTGTGCAGTCTACTCTTTAGACCCAATTCCCTCAGCTCAGCATTGACGTAGGGCCACTGGCAATATTATCTTGCGGCTACATGTAGACTAATGCTTAACATGTTATCCCTCTGCCAATCTCGAGACAGACTAGCATCAAGCAGCTGCCACCAGCAGCTGTGGGCATTCAGCACCTCTGAAAATTAGCTGCAGGGTATCTTAAGTCTGGTATTCCAAAAGTGGTGAATCATAAATTGGAAGCTGCAGTTGAAAATATAGCTGTAGTTCTTGAATTTTTCATAAGAATTACTACAATTAAAGCCTCATGGTAGATAAAAATAAGTGGGAAAAATCAAAAGACTTGCTGTACCCACTTGAAAAGGAGAATTCATGTGAATGATACTCACTCTAATTGTTTCAAGTAACATCTTAAAAGTAATGTTGATGATTTTGAAATAATAAATGAGATTACTAAATTACCAGTTAAGTGAAGCCACAGCGCAAGGTCAACAGCTAGTGTGGCATCACACTAAACAACAAAATGAGCAAATCTGTGGGTTAATAGTTTGATAAACCTACTGGGGTCTGGCAAGAAAAGCTGAACATCAGTAGTAGTTAAATTGGGATGGAACTATCTGAAGAAAAATGAACGCAGAAAACTAAGAACTGAAATGCCTCATTTACCCAGTTTTACCTTGCAGTTTCTTACCCAAGATCCCACGTGCTTATCAAATATTTTACAGCCAAGATATCTGATTCTACTCAATAACACAGTTTAAACAGATAGTGAGACAGCCCCATTTCTAAACTGATAGTGGTACTTAGTTTGGTGTCAGATATCATCAAAAGTATTGCTAGTCATATTGCATGTCACCAACTATGCCATGCAAGTTGTAAAACAACAGCTCCAGGCCTAGGAAACCCCCTTTCCTCCGATCAAGCTTTGTAAATAAGAAGCATTTAAGCTGTCACAGTCAGTGGGACAACATCCAAATCAGTTCATGTCACTGAACTGTCTTAAAGTTCCCTGACTTTTCTTCTAGGAACTTCATTGATGTGTCCCCATTAGTGGTTTACTTCGGACTGGTTTGGGAGTTAATGTCCTCATTGCCCACATTTAGCAAGCTTTCGCATCATGGGCTAGTCTCAAAGTATTCAAAGTGGCTTTCTTTTGGATGAAACTAAACCAGGAGACATGCTCCAGTCATGCTGCAAATGCAGCGGGCTCAGTGCATGGGGCCAGACGAGAACCAGTTTGAGGTAAAAGCTCTCTGAAGTGCAGATATCGGTTCCTAAGCACCAGCTGTTTCTGAGTACAAATCTTCCCTTATTGGCCTGCGTTACTCGATAACATAGACAATAGCTTGTCCATCTGCATTGCTGGCTGGGGATTGTCTGTGAGCCAGGCTGCCTACAATTCCTACGCTGCCTGGCTGCATGCAACATCAAGACCCTTCTAAGACTCGTTTGCTTCCGCAGGGTTTGCAGAGCATAAAATGAGCTTTGGAATAGCCTTCCCTCTAACCCACTTTGGATACAGGGCAAGCTGGGCTTCAGAAGGCAGTAGACTTAAGACTGGGAGTCTTTATTCTGGCTCCACGTGGACTTGCACCAAGTTTTTAGGAGCTATGTGTTCGCCTTGTCCGCTGGAGCTGAAGCAAAAGAATGAGCGTGATTGCTGGTGGGCTGGTGCACATCCTGGAAGAGGTGCAAAACACAGTACAGCTGTTCCTCATCCGTGTCTTTCACAGGATGCACAACGACATGGGCTTCAGGGTGGAAGGACTTTCTGGGAATGAATCATAGAATGGTTTGTTTTGGAAGGGACATTCCTGGAGTTATTCTTCCTGCTCTTCTCATTCCCAAGCCCAGTTTCTTCCTTTTCCACCTTCTTCTTGGAAAGAGTCCGTTACATTGACTCATAGGTTTTTGTTGTCCCAGAAATGCTGGAGCGTTCTATTTTCTTGTAATAAAAACTTTAATGTCTGTAGCAAGCCTCACCAGTTTTAAAAAATCCATATGGTGTTCTAAAAAATCCATATGGTGTTCCTATATCAGAACTACCATGTAGAATCCACAGAAAGCATCCACCCGGTGGCTTAAGAATGCAGCAAGTCCTCGGTAAATAAACAAATAATACAATTGGCTGTATAGTCAGAGGGAAATGCTGGAGATTCCTCCTTCTCAGGGCTTTGTCCGAAGGCAGAGGAATGTAGTTCTCATGCCTGCCACCGGGAAGAATGAGCTTCGTAATTCACACTGGTGTTGTGAATGTGCAAGGTCTCTGTAGGTACCTGGCTAGTGGAGATGATGATGGTGGTGACTGTGTGCAGACTCAGTGCACCTGCTGAACCTCCTTGGATATTCTCCGTTCATTTCGTGATTTCTGTTAGCAAATGGATTTCTGGAGAGGTTTTTTTTCACATGCTCTTATCGCATCTTTCTGTGACCTGCTGCCTACGAGCAGCTGCTGGACAGTGCAAAAGTTGTGTGCTTGATGAGAAGTGCCTCCTGGGAACTGACTGATGGGCTTTTTCCACCACTACGGCCCATGCATCAGCAGTGCACATTTAAAACATGACGGGGGTCTCTTCCTGGTACTTGTGAATTCTGAGGAATGTGAATTACTGATCTGTTTTGCTTATTTTATTTCTTTTCGAACACTAAGTCTTGGTTTCCTTGGGTTTTTATTTTGTAAGATGGTTGCATTAATGGGCTGCACCTCCTCCTTGCGGCCCATGAATGTTAATATTTTCATGTTTATTCTCATATCTCACTTGACTGTCAAAGTAGTATTTAGCAGTACTCTTCATTTGGTGCAATGTATTAAAGTAGTACTAATTCAGAATAAATACATTATGCCTCTCATGCTTGAGATGAAATTTAGAAAGGAACCAGATGCTAAAAAGAAAGGAAAGAAAGGAAAGGGGAAAAAAAAATAAAAAAAAAAAAAGAGAAGAAACAAATAGCCGTGGACACCCAGAAGCCAAATTGATGCAAATTGGTGTAAGCTTCATTGGAACAAAAGGGAAAGAAAATGATTTTGCATAAATAATACTCCTTCTCCTTGCATGTTCATATTGTTTAGATGAGTGTTTATGGGACTGGATGGTGGTGTCTTTCATTTCTTTGGATAGGGAAGGTTGTGCACGTGCTGAAGAAGAACAGAAGATAAAAAACAAAACAGCCTTAATGGAATATCAGGGCCTCTGCTAGTATTCTCTCAGCCCAAGGAAACTGTAAGCAAATATATCAGAACAAGCACACAGTGTCTGCAGCCTTTCTTTCTCCGTTTCTCACAGAATTAGAGAACAGTGGGTTAGGAAGGACCTCAGAAGGTCAGACTGAGAAATCTGCTGCCAAAAATATTTGGTGGTTCCTTCAACGGAGAATTAAAAATAAGCTTAAAAGCGAAGCTGCTCATGCATGATTTGGCTGTAATTAAGCATTCCTCACACTTGTAAGTGTTCCATGTGCTTGCTGCTGATACCACAGGACAGGATATGCTGGAGCCCTACTGCAGCCCTGACCACTGCAGGTCGGTGTTACACCAGCGCTTGTCCATTCCGTTTTTTGCCGAGGGAGGTAGCTCAGTAAGGAGAGAAGCACCCATGTGGACAGTTAGTGGACAACCTAGTTCATTGTGTTTAACTGATTTAGGTCTTTTCAACGGAGTACAGTGCAACATGTACTGCTACATGGCATGCAGAAATTCATTTTTTTTTCTGTCATCAAAAATAAAATCAATTATTCTTTCTTTGGCTTTTTGACATCGTAGCAGAAAATGACATGATACTAATATTTTTGTTTGGTTTGCTTTGAGGACATCAGTAGTATGTATGAACAGGTGGGGAAAGCTGTAAAAGCTCTTCAATCTAGTAAGAAATTTTTCAAGTTTCTTAGAAGGAACCTTTGCCCATAACATTCTTTCTCAGAAGAACACTGATGGCAAAACCATCACACTGTACTTACACATTTGCTATTGTTTTATTTTGGAATTCACAATAAGTGGGACTCTCAGAAGCTCTCTGCGTTGACCTCATTCAAATCCTGCTGGCATTACATGGCTGCAAGGACATGCCGCTTTAGAAAAAAATCCACCTCAGAATCACTTCAACTGTGTTTCCACATGAAAGTAAATCTAATTGTAAGGCATGCTGTGGAGAATCAAAACGCCATGGCCACAAGACATAAAGCACTGAACCCGTACAATGTCTCCCTGTCAGTCCAAGTTGTTAAAAAACATTAAAGGGGAACCATTTTTCCAGGAGATTTTACATCAGAAAGGCACTGTTTGTCTGTTCGTAGCTGGGATAAAGCTGAAATGCAGCTCGAGACATAAGCGCCATGTTGTTGGGTTGTTCTGGATAGCTGTAGAAATGTGGCGGGGTCCTCGCATTTAGTCCTATGAGAACATGGACTCTTAGCTGGGTAGGGACGTCCCGTAGTGATCTCTTATGAGCAATCGTAGAGTCAAACCTCTTTGTAACAGGAACGAAGACATCATTGTTTTCAACACAATGTACCAAGTTCACCTATTCCTTCACCTGTCGAAAGAGGGATGGATGTCTTCCTAGGTTTATGGCAGTGTCACGTGGGTGAAGGAGTATCCTTTTGTGATTTCATTTTGGGGCAAAACTGAGAAGAATCACACTGTGAGTCCAGTGCTCTGTTGTGGTAGTGTATCTTTAGAATTCAATCTACTTTATCGACTACAAAAGGATCATCTAATGCAGTCGAGTCATGCCAACTGTCAAAAAGTAAGTTGAGTAGTCGGTGAGCTCAAGTGTGATCTACTCCGTTTGTCAACTTTGTGAAGTTAGGGCACTTTCTGGCATTCCCTCTGCCTAGATCCATTGTAATAAATTTGGATTGCATGTAAATTACTGCGATTTATGACTACCCATCTCTCCATTCTGAATATGTATGTGATTTTAATTTAAGGCTTCCTTACTGTACAATATTTATTATCAGTTCCCTGGTTTAACCAGCATTGAGATAACTGCTATTTTACACTCTTCTAATGTCTTCTCTTTTCAAGGTCATCAGTTTCACGACATCGCTGAAAATGAAGTAGGACGTATGGTTCTGTTTAATCAAATTTCATGCTCTGTTGCCTCCTTCTTATGGCCTCTGTGCTAATTGATCAAGTTTTCAATTAAAGTCTTCCATCTTTGTTTTAATTCTTTGTTAAGGTTTTTATTCCATTACATGGTTTCATGAGATATAAGTTGTTACAAGTGCAAACTGTCTCTGCCTTTCCAACTGTCTAGTTACAATGATTTAGCTATATAGTTCTTCTCATTCCCCTTTCTTATTATTAAAAGCCTCAGTGGACTAGCTTCATCTGTTGGATTGAGACTTACAGTCCAAAAATCTGATTCATCCATCAAGGAGAGATTAGTTTACCTCATGAATTGTCATGGCTAAAAATCTTTCTGTATCTCAGCACCTTCCAGCCATCTTGCTCAGCCACAATTAAGCAAATTGCTGTTCCTAAAGAAATATTGAGATGACTCTCACTAATAAATGAGGCCATGTCAGGCATGTGCAGAAAACACTACCTTATGGAGAGGTTTTCCTAAGAAGCAGTGATTCTGTTTTCATTCTTTTATTGTGTTTATATGGATCAAGTAAATATTAATATGGCAAATATATATTGATGCATGGGGTTGATTACTCATTCTGCAGTTTATAACTCTCTGTTTCAGCCCCTAATTAGTACTGTATCAAACATGTTTTGAAATCCACCAGCATGTTAATTTCTAAAATCAAATCATTTTAAAATCAAATAATCTTTTGAATCAAATGTTTTTTGAAAGGCTGAAGAAGATGTGATGACAGAATCCATATAAATACAACTTTTTTCAGGGAGGCTTTGTTCAATTAGGGGCAGTTCCCTTTTTTTAAAATGGTGGTGGCCTTTTTACTTAAGTTCTGATACTTTCAATTCTGATGAAAATATAGACCAGATCATTCTCTGAAAAAATTGTGATGACTGTCAGCAGTCTTAAAAGGTTTACAGTTCGGAGTCTTTGTAATATGAAAAATCTCACTTTATGATAATCTTCAAATAAAGCATGAAAGCCTATAAAACATTTTCCATTTCCCTATTTAAGATGCAAATATGCGTTTGCTTTCCAACCCCAGCTCTCTGAATGTTAAACCAGAGCCAATGTGTTGCTAAGAGTGACTGTAGCAGACCAATTCCACCTTGTCTGTGCTAGTACATTTTTGTATGCTGTTTTAGTATGAAGTCCTGTAGTCCTTAAACTCTTCCTCCAACGTTCTGTTGAAGAGCATGCTACAAACCTCTGTGCTTTGAAAATCTCTGTATCATTTCACGCTGAATATTCAAGCAGTCACCAGGAGGAACCCTGATGTGTCAGGGAGTACTTGAGCCTTGGGACTCAGGTAGCACAAGGTGAGATCCTGCTTCCATTGCAGGTGGTGCCAAACTTCCTACTGATTTCAACATGATCAAGATTTCATCCTTCCATCCAAGCTGAAATCATTCACAGGTGAGGGCATCATCTGTGGCATCAAACTCTGTCAGGGATCCATTGGGTTTCTTTGGGCAAGCCCACTGACCACAATAAGCAACAGAAGTACCTACATCAGCACAAGTATTTTTATTTGTAGAGTCCGTCTTCAGACCTCTGAGGCATTTCTTGAGGGATGGCAGAATTCACCTAGCCTGTACGCAGCTTTTGACAGTGGTCGAGCACTGAATATCTAGGGAAGATGTAATAATAGGGCAAGCATATGGTGCTTCCCTGGCATATTCTCCCAGCTTCCAGCAATCCATAGTTTAGCAAATTCTTTGGTTCTAAATGTTATTTCTAGGTTTAACAGCCTTGGTGGGCTTGCTTCCATGAATTGGTCCTGTTCATTTTTGAACTGGTAAGAATTTACAGTATTTAGAATATCCTTGGGCATGCAATTTCCCAGTTTATCTGTGCTGCTTGAAAAAATGCCTTCTTTTGTTTGTTTTCAGCCTGTCACCTGATAATTTCATTTGTTGCCTCTACTTCTTGCACTGTGAAAAATCAAAGTAATCATTTCCTAATGATCTTCTCAATGTTATTGATGTTTCTATTCATTTGTGTTACATTTACCCTTGGTTGTCTCTTTGCGCTGCAAAAGAGTCTTAATCTAGTTGTTTCTAGTTTGGACGCTATTCTTTACTGTGTGATACTTTTATCTGTATGTATTTTCATGCTAGTACAGCCTTTCTGACCAGAAACCCAGAACTGCAGGCAGTGTTCAGCTATGGGCACACCAAGGGTTTATACAAAGGCATAACTATATTTTCAGCCTGGTTCTCTGTTTCCTTCCTGATAATTCCTAGCATCCTGGTTGGTTTTCGTGCGCCAACTGATGTTTTCATGGAACCAGCTGCTGTACTTGGGAGTTCTCATTCCAGAGGTGCAGCAGCTAGTTCAGAGCCTGTCCTTGCACACGTCAAGTTAAGTTGTGTCTCCTAGGTGCACCACTGCATATTTACCAACACTGCATTTCAGCTTTCATTTTCTCCTCCACTGTTGTGTCATCTTTCTGTATGTCTTTACTGCATCCTTTCATTTCCACTCTTTTGAATAATTTAACATTAAAAAATTTGCCCTCTCACTCTTCCCTCCTTTTTCTGGGATGCTTTTGAATATGTTTATTAAAAGCCTTTTGGGAGGAAGCTTGTTGAAAGCTTTTCGAAAGTCCTTTCACTGTGCTGTGAAAAGCCTTTGAAAAGGCTTGTACTCTCCATGTACAAAGCCTACACGTAGAACAACCTCAAATGGGTGAACGCTTTTTCCTGAATGTCTCTGTCCTTCGCTTCTCCTCCTCACAACAGTACAGGTCAATGATGCCCCTCTTTTGCAAACTATTTTAGGCGTTTGGGGAGTAAAGATCATACCAGTGCTAGCCATTAGTATTTCTTAATTTAGCTATTTCAATAACATGTTATGTGGTGAATGCTTGAAGGAAGCCATAGGAAGAGCACAAGCTGTTCTTTAATTGTAACTGGCAGCCATAATAATTAATAATTGTAAAGCAAACATTGTCTACATTTGAAGTATGCAACTACTACAGTGAAAGAAGGTTATAATGTCTCTTTGCTTTTAAAAATCCCTCAAAGCCATTATGTTCTTTATTAAGCATATTCTGGAGTATATTTTCTTATGCAGCTGGGCAATTCAAGAAGTACAGAGACGAATACGCTGCAGTACACATTTAAATCAAGATTAAAATAAATTCAAAGACAGTTCAAATTATTACTAAAGTTAGTAAAGCAAATTCCTGTATCCTTCCCATGGTTATTCAACACTGCTGAGCTTGCAAGAGAAAGATTAAAAAAAATCCATCCCCTCATCCCAACAAATAAGGAACACAATAATAAACCTCTTCTATTGAATGTTTGATTATTTTAAGAAAACCTGTTTGTTTTTTAAAATGAATGCTGTGTTCGGTCTTGACACGGTGAGCCACCACACGTAAAAAATTTTAAAACAGTTTTATCTGTGAATGCATACTATTGATTTAAATAGCATTTATGTTTTAAGAGGACAGTAGCTCAGCAAGTAGGAAACTACGTGAGCCTCCACTTGCTCTCTGCCGAATTCTAGACAAAACAAGAGCTGGTCTGGCTTTCCTCATTCTAGCCTGAGGAAAAGGGAGTGTTCAGCTCTTTTGGAAGTAGATTTGGCACCAGTCTGATGTGGGAGTCGTAACCTGGGGAGTGCTCCCCAGCACCCATTATCTACCAGACATGGTAGAGCCAGCGCAGGTTGCTTTCAGTCCTACCTTATTTCTCGACTCAGGGTCACCTGTGAGCTGGAAGGTGCTCACTTCTAGTCCTGTTCTGAGCCATCCACCCTACAAATCATAAACGAAGCTCTCCTTGAGTCTTTGCCAACCATTAACATCAATAGCAGTTCGGCTGCAGACACGGCTTGGACAAGCTCATGTTTCCTTCTTGGTTTCACCCCTAAGTCTGCTATTGCTCTGCATTCTGTGTCACCTACATCTTGTAGGCACCGTGCTCTGATCATGATCAACCAAAGCCTTAAGGAGAACAGAGGGAATAAAAATGTAAATTATACAGTATCACATACATTATACTGTGTACATCCACAAAATAGGTGGGAAATTCAGTTGGCAAGGAGAGGAAGGAGAACAATATGCGCAATGTCCAACTGCATATCTCCCTTCCAGACGTTATAGTCAATGTCAGTAAATTTTGGTCAACCCGAGACAAATATTAATTCGTCCAGATCTCGATATGATGGCTCCTTTCAGACTGCTTTAAATCTTTGTTTTCAACAGGCACCTAATTTGCTGTGCGCCAGGTCATGTCTTCCAGACCATGCACTGCACGTTCCTGCACAAGGGAGGCTGGAAGGTGGAAGGAGGCACAGGACTCCTCAGGCTGCTGCTTTCTGGCTGGAGAGGCTGCCAGGTCCCTGCCTCGGGGAGCACACCTTACTCTGTTCAGTCTAGGTACTTCTCCAAGGCCTTTTCCTCTGCTGCAATGCTCAACGTGCACAGATGGATTTATTTTTTGCTAGGAAAGTGGAATTTATTTATTCCTTCCCCTTTTCATTGTGCATGCTTCTCTTACCACCTGAGTTTCCTACCTTCTTTGCAAGATAATGACATAGAGAGAGTCATTAACCTTTCAGCGCCCTTGTAATCTTTAAGGGTTTGGTTGACCGTGGCCAGAGAGCGGTGCCTGCAAGTCTTAGATGCTACAGAATGCAGAGGTCTCCGAGCTGTAACACCAAGTTGTAACACCAAGTGCCATTCACGTCGGTGACTTTGTACGTGGGTGAGAACTCATATTACTGCTAAGGTTAATGCTCTCATTTAACCAATAAACACATTTAGCACAGGCTATCCTACATTATCCATTTAAGGTGACTCTTTTAAGCCAATTTGCTACTAGTAAACTAGCAGAAGAAACCATGATTCTTATTAACAGCTGAATGATACACTTGTAATCTCTATTTCAGAAGCTGCTGTGGGAAACAGCCTCATAGCTTGCTGTTTCTTCTGCAACCCAGCTGGCTTGCGCTAAGCTGATGGTTGCTGTATTAAAAGCCTAAAATTGCTATTCTTAAATTTAGGTTTTATTGAATTTAATCATTCTATTTTTAAAACTGCAGTGCAGTTAATGATCCAAACAGATCAATATTTATAACCGGAGTTGTGCAAACTAAATACATTAATAAGGAAAATAGATGTACTTTAGCATAAAACTTAATTAATCTGATGTGAATTGTAGACATTTTTAATTGGGAATATCAGCTAAGGAAAATCAAGTGTTTACCTCTCTCTGCAGAGAAAGAGAAATTCTGGTTATTTCTGAAGAATTGGTCTGTGCATGAGAAAACAAGCTGAACCACTCAAAAGAGTTTATTAGCCGAGACTCACGTCCTTGGTGGTTGTGAGCATTTTTGTTCTGGAGTTAGCTAGGTCACCCTCGGCTCTGTATCCTTTGCGTGGTGCTCCTCTGAGCTGTGTAAAAACTACTCCAGAGCAAAATTGCCCTTGATATGTTTATGTAGTCACCCTCTCCATTAAGATACATCAAAGTCTTCCATAGACACGACAGAAGTGCCAGCAGACGTTGCAGTCTAAAGCAGGTGCATATATGCCATATGGATTTCCTTCTTCGTGTGTTTGTGAAGAATATGCTTACCCTTTTGCTTACGTGGACAAGAGTGAATTTCTGTCACCTTTCTATTCCTTCTCTATTTTGCCTCCTGGAACAAATTTGTCTAATCCCTGGGCCACTTTATTTAGGACAGTGACGACTGGATCCCCTATGGATCCCTGGTTGTTCCAGGCAATGAGAGCTCTCTCTGTACCTTGGGAAGGGGGAAGAGAATTCAGGAACACACAGTGTCAAGTCATCAACGCTGGCTTTATAGAGTCAGAAAGTCTCCTATTGAGTGTAAAGTGTGCTAGGGAGGAGGAATAAAATATCTCTATTCTATATAACCAGAATTACGTAAGACCACAGTTCATTCACTTTTGTGCACAAGAAAAAAAAAAAAGTCCTGTTTTTTTCTCGGCTTGAGTTGTTAGATCAAGAATCTAACACTAGTGGATGCCACGTTGTACTCGTCCATAGATACTAGTTGGTGAAGACCGATATTTTTCTACTAAGTCAGAAGTACAGGTGTCTGTGTGGAGAGGTTTCATTTCTTCCTAACTGCTTCACATACATTTTGGTCCATGTTAAGTTGGTTCCACACCAAAAAAAAAATTAAAAAAAATCCACTGTCAACAGCAATTGCCAGCAAGAGATTCCCTCCCTCCTCACCTGTCCCCAAAAGTGGTATTAAAAATGGTTGAGCTGCTAATGAAGATTAGACAAACCCCTGAGAACACTTCTGAGTAAACATTTGTCAAGTAGATTTTAGTCAAGCCCCTTCATGAAGGACCTAACGAGTATGCAGGGTCTTGCTGCTGTAACAACAAAAGAAGTATCCATGCTTGTCTTGTGTCTGCAGACCTATCAGTACATTTTTCTTTGCAAGAGGGAATATGCCCCCCCCCCCATCTTGTCTTCCTTCAATAATAAAGCAGTGGTAGGTTATTGTCTAATTAAGTTTTAGATTTCCCAGGCAGGAAAAATCCATGCATTCTCAAATTCCCTCTCATCCAACTCAAATTCATTTCTGAAAAACCCATGTCTGAGATGCTGGTGGATGGCTAGACACTGTGTAAGGCTTTTTGCAGTTCTGAATGGTGCAGCTGGTGTTGTCAGTTCAGTTTAGATGATTTTAAAACACCTGAGAACCCCTGGAGGAAGTTGTTTTGTGGTTCAGTAGGTTTGGCGGGGGTGGCAGTCCTGCCCAGGTTGCCGTAGTTCCAGACTGAACACTGCAAAGAACTTCTCCTCCCTCTGAGGAGCTTTGCCTCTAGGACTGTCAGCCCAATGTGTTCTGCTGTGTGGCTCCTCTCCGTTTCCCAGTCTGAACACAGGAATCGAAAAGTCTGGTCTTGAAACCTTGAAGTTTTCAAGACTTCATTTCCAGCTCTCATACTCTTTTCAGGAAAGTCTGACTCTAGAGCTTCCCTGGCTCTGCTTTTCATTCTTTGTTCCCATTGTATCTAAATCCAGAGAGGAATCTGTGGCTTCTGTGGATTTCAGTGTGACTCTGACTTAGATGGCAAATGGGACAAGGAGGGGCCACCTCTGTGGTCGGTCCTTCGTAACAGTTGCTACTTGTGTCTGGAAATGAGGAACAGGAGCAAGAAATGAAGAGGTGTGCAGGGGCCGAAGTGTCCCTGTTTAGTGCAGATTTCTGTGGGAAATTTGCAAAGACCTCCAATGTACTGCTCTGTGCACGGCTGTCTGTCTGCTGGGATTCTTCAGCTACCCAGTGACATGAGAATCTGACCTTGTTGCAAAATTTAGCTTCAGAAATTAAGCTTTTGTGGTTTTGCTTAAGTTTCCACCTTCCCTGGTTGCACAGCACCTGATCTTTGTGTAACCCAGTGCTGTATTATCCTCCCCAGCCTACACTCCGACAGCATTTAAAAGAGGTGTGAATTTTCTCTCTTCATCTCTGTGGGATGTGTAAGGCCCCACACCTAAAATTCAGCTTCCTAACTATTTTGCTCCTGCTCATTTCAGCTAATAGAGCCAGCTAATCAGATTCTTTAACTGTGTGTTCCCAGCATATGTTACATAGCCTGTGTTAGTCTCTGCATAATTGTTTGATCCACTAACAGGTACTGGAAGAGTGGGAGTGAAAGAACAGTTTAAGAATTTCAGCCTATTTAACAAGCTGATTTTGCCTTTGCCTGACAAAGAAGGTAAAAGGAGATGCTATATCACAACTGCTTCCTGAAGATCAAGCCACCTACCTTCTTCTGGTTTGATTAGATTGATCCAACATTTCAGTTTCTGGCTTCCAAAATTGATTTACCTATTTTTCATATGTGATTCTGCAGCACAGTGGTGACAGAAAATACATTATGCTGAAAACCTGAAGTTTACTCCATTTCACAGTAAAATAAAGAGAGACGAGGTGACTAATTACAGGTCCTTTCTAAGAATATTTTTAGAAGTTGCCACAAATGTCACTGTTGCTCCCAGCAGGGTCTTCTCCCAGAATTTAGGTCTAAAGACTCGGAGACACTGCCTGCATTTCCCATGCTGTAAAAACCTATATGTTTGTGTTGCCGTATTACACATTGGTTTTGACTTTGAATCCCTCAGGTGCGGTAATAAATAATGCACTAATACAACAAAATGATCACCGCTGCCCATGGCTGTTGTGTGTGAGTGTACTCTTGTTGCTACAACCGAAATAAATCATAACTAACTCTTATGTTCGATGTTAACACTCACAAAATCCCAGAACCCCACAGGCTTCTTACAAGCGAAGGAAGGCCAGTTTGCTATTTCAACCTCTTTTTTTCTCTAGAGATACCCAACCCAAGAATCAATTGGGTTTTAAATGAGTTAGTTCCCAACGTCACCACACCAGTTCCAGTAGAGTTTCCTGACATGTGAAGATGCAAACCTTCTTTTTAATTTGAACGGTCTCTTTCCTTGTATGCAAGTTCTCAGGTGTCCAAATTGAGGAAAAGGGTTGGAGTATACTGTCTACACCTACCAAAAATTTCTTACTTTCAGTCAGTGTACAGAGCTGAGATACGAAGTCTTCAGAGCTCACCTGATTCAGCTCCAGCTGAGTGGTCTCCAGCTGAGTGGTAGCCTAAATAAATGAAGTGGTTTTGCCCCAGGAGGTCGTAGATTAATATGATTTCATCATCATTGTAAGGATTTCTGAGGATCTGTACAGCCCATATTCTTTTTACATCACTTCTGATCATAATCTCCAGGAGAATGAGAAGAATTTGTATTTTATTGTGTTACTTCTGTCGTGATTTGGGTGACTGAGAATGTAGAGCATGCCTTTGCTTTTGTCTTTTCTTGCTTGGAAATTCCCTTTGTAATCAGACACTTACTCTCATTGACTGCTATGGAAGGAAAACAGTCCTTGACACGCAAGAAAGGACTAGTGAGAAAGGTCAGGTGAATGAATAGCTCTTTGGAGCAGAAGCTGGGTTTGAGAAACAGGATAAAGCATGCTGCAAAGCCAGGGCAAGGGGAGCATCCCAGGTGGGACTGGGCGTCAGCCTGGAGGCTGGTGCTGGTGCTGCACTGTTCCAGGCGACGCATGGCTGGTTGCACAACAGAAGGAAGTCCAGCCGAATGATTCCACTCTCTCTGAGAGACTTTTATTTCACCGAGAAGGGAAGAACTCAGAGCAGGAAAGCATGGCTTCATCTTCTGATTCCCATAGTTGTTTCCAGATCCTAGAAACCAAGTTAACATTTTCTACCCAGACTGAGCATCCTCAGGGTAAGGGATGGACTGACTCAGCCGTATATCATCTTGCAATGTGTATATCCCTGCAATACAAGTCGGCAGGCATTTGTTTTCTGTGCCATAAAAGACCAAGCAAACATATCATTATTATTACTGTTATATTTATTGTTTTGTATTTTAGGCTTGTATTGGGGAACTGTGAATATATTTCTTTTTTTAAAGAAGGAACTGGCAAAGAAGATTAAGTGATCTAATAATTTGTAATAATGAGTGCTGCATTTGTGAGTACTGCCGAGTGTTATATTCTGGCTTTTGGGACCATGCATGCATTTTATAGGGGACTAAATATATAATCATTTGTGACTTCAAAATGTAAGTCTTCAGAAAGGAAGGGGAGAGAAATGAATGTTGATTCAGAAGGGAACTACCCTTCCAGTTTGCCATAATTTTAACAAGAAGAGATCTGTTGAGTACTTACAGGAGAACAATGTGTAGTTAATTCTTCAAGTTAAGTACTGGCTTGATTTTTTTTCCTCTTTATTCTTGGATCCAATTATGAGTAATCTACAGAAATAATGAGAAATTATTGAAAGTTTTCCAAATTTCAGACCTTTTTTAAGGTAATGAGAAGGAGCTTTGTATTTTAATACCTTTATATCTTGCTTTACTTTTCAAAACTGGATGAACTTCCCTATGCAGTTCACCTCTGAACCATCACTGTAAAATCTGATCTATTACTACAATTTATGGCCAACTGGATATTGATTTACTCACACCAAATGATAACATATGTTAAGAGCAGTCCCATAGGATCAGTGGAAATACTTGGGCAGTAAAATGCAACTTAGATTTTCAAAGTCTGGCCTTACGGCAATAAAATGGTTTAATGTGAAAAGCTTTTCAGAGTTTGAGATTTACTGATATTCCCTATTTTGAGGAAAACCAGGTTGCATTATGAAAATATGGTTGGAACTTTGGTTGGATATGAGAGCTTGCTATTTGCTTTGGATGTGAAAAGGGATTGGTACGTGTTTTACCTCCCTTACTGAGAAGCAGTAATTCACAGGAATAGTCAGTGACACGGCTTACAAAGGGGAGTTGAATCCTCTCCTGGATTTTAATAATTATAGTTCATATTGTGCCCCTGGCTGTAAAACAGATCTTCTCACTTCAGGAGGTACACTGCTGATACACTGGTATGAAATTCAGCTTCCAGCTGGTGTAGTAAGCTGCGTAAGGAGTGAACCCAATGATAAAAGTCTTCGGAAGGATTTCTGTGGCCTTTTCTAGGCATGGAAGACCCAACCTGTCTTGCAGGGAATTTCTGGACTTCCAGAATGAATCCCAGTTTAGATTCTTTGGCCCTCAAATTGCTCCTAAGATAGCCAGAAGACCATAACTAGGATTTATTACTTCCTATAGCCTAGGAAAGAGAAGTCTCAGGTGCAAAAGCGCGTGGACCATGGAGGTTGGCATGGGAAAGTCAGCTACCAGTGTTGCAGCCACACTGCCTTGCCTGGGGGGGGGGTTCTGGGGGGGTGTACCCTGACTGCACAGGGAACAGCCTGCAGGACAACGCCGGGGCTGCACCACTCCTCACCACATTCTGCCTTCCAGGGCAAAAACGTCTGGATAGCTGACCTGGGGGAGAACCAGTGTGTCCTGCAAAGGATCCTCTCTTGTGAAGACTGAAGAATGAGGAGCGCGAGGTGGCCTCAGAGTACACCTGACCCGCATGTGAGACCCAGACAAAATTGCTGTAGTCGATGGTCTCTTTCTGAACGCTTCCAGGCTGGGTGCTCGGAAGCAAGCGTGCTGTCAGCCTGCTCTAGCAATGAAAGCCGCCTGCAGAGCGGGCATGGGCCAGTCTGCATTTCTTGGCCAGGGACGCATGGACTGCTGTCTGAGGTGGGAACTTTTAGCAATGTGGATGCAGCCTTCGGCACTTCCACTGATTTCAAGCGTCTGGAAAGCGTGCTGGCAAAGGTTTTTGTTAGCACCATGGAAAACTACTCCTGTTTGGAGAAAAACTATTAGCGATCGAGAAGATGCAAGGAGTTTCTACCACTGGTGGCTGTGTGTGGTCTGTATTTAGTTGTTCAGCTAGTGCCACGTTGTAGGGTTGATCTGTTTTTTAAGAGCGCATTGGCATTTTGTGGTTAAGTTTAGTACACTGCATGGCTGCACTTGCACATGCCCTCCCCTCTTCAGAATTCCTTATTCCCTTCATTTCCCACTTCTGAAGTGTTATGTCACCTTTTAAGAGAGAAGTGTTAGGCAGGAAATGGTGGATACAGCCTCCAGCTGATGTAGTTACCATTTTAGGGTATGGAGAGTGAGGGCAACATTTGTTCCAAGTACCAGATACAAGCCGTTGAACAAGAAAATAGCAGTGGCACTTCCAGCGTGGTAGGTATACCAGAAATAAGATTTTGTGGCACCCCATACACAGAACTGAGAGTCGTAGCCAGTAGCTAATACCAGAGTCCATGGCTCTTTCCAGGTGTCCAAAGCATGGGGGAGTCAGGGGACATGGATATCACAAAGCAAGAGACAAACAGCCAAATTCTGCACTTCTATATACTCTAACTCAGAGTAATTTCACTCACGCCAGGGGAAATATTCTTGTCACTATTATTAATAGCAATATTTGACTCAAACTTTGGAAAGTAAGGTTAGTCTTTGACACAGTAAATATTCAGTTTTCTGTTTACCTGCTTCATGTTAATGTTTTAAAGTTTATGCTGTAGTAAATAATATAATAGTACCTTTTTTATTAGATTGAGTAGACACTTTTACATTCCGTTATTAGCTGTTTAGACATTGGTAAATGGGCTGTTCTCAGAGATGCTGATCTTTGGACATCCCTTTTCTCTCCAAATGTGTATTCCAAACCACAGACCATTTCCCTTCTTTAAATCTTACCTTTTCAGTTTTTGTTGGGGATGGTATGCGTGGATATTTTATTAATGTTCAGAAGCAGTCTTCTTTATGATTCCTTATGATACTTTCTCCCTCCCCTCAGAACAAGATACATGAATTAGTGCAAAGTAAGATATAAGGAACTTTTTTAGTTGTTCATGTGATCAGTAGAGAGCTAGCACAGAGCCTTCCAGAAGCTCTTTGCAGGACCCTGAAATGATCATCACAGATGAGTGGCTGATTGCAGAGCTGAATCAATCGGTGATTACATTACAATATAAGGGACAGTTTCTGCAACCCCTTATTCATGCAAGCAATCCTAATGGAGGCAAAGTTAAGGAGAAGAAAGCTGAAATCATCAAATTCCTTTCAAGCATAAAAAACATCCTAAGGCGTGAAGGGGTTAATGCCTTGAAGACTGCCTTTTCCCCACATTTTCTATCAGCTGTATACAATGTGAAATGAAGGGAATTATTTTAATAGTTGCTAATGGCTTCAGCAAAAGCAACCTCTGTAAAGCCCAGTCCCCAAAAACCTGCAAGGATTGCTGACTCATTCTGCAATTCAGAGAAGGTATTTCTTCTAGTAATGTTTAACGCTGAAAGACTCATGAAGAATTCCTTAACCAGGAGTGGCTTCTACAGATGTTTAATTTGAGGCATACCCATCTGAAGCTTTTACTTGAAAAAGCAGTGTATTCTGTTACTATATTTTGAATGCAGAAAAAAGTGTAATAGCAATTAGCCCATGTTTCCATCGTTATCCCTAGTCCAGCTTAAACATATGGAAACATGACATGATGCGTTCAAAAGGCAGAGGAATACATGATAAAAATGCAGGCACAAGAAAACATAGTGGGTTGGGTAACATGCCTCTATCATTGCTTATTCCATATTCCAAAAAGCATTTAAAAATCCATGCTTAAGCTGTGTATTTAATAAAGCCTGTCCCTATGCAAAGCATTTAAGCTTACGCTCAGCTTGAAAGCTGTGGTCAAGCTGTACTGATGTGAAGAGAAAAGTGGCATCCAAACTGGTCAGCATGAAGCAAATACGAGCTGAAGCAAAGCCCACCGATACCCGAGGAGGTGTATCGGACCCATATTTAAAGCATTTCCTAAAATGGGCTCATTCCTTTTTTCACTCCACAATGCCCGAATGTACCCCTGCCAGGGGTGCGGCCGTGGTCGGCTGAAGGAAATACAGGGGATGCAGTCTCAGCCCTGCATAACCTTCGATTTTGCGCAGGGATTGGAAGAAGTTTCTTAAGTACATTCCAGAAGGAGAAGTATCTGGCATTTTCTCCCCTTTCTTGGTCCTATAGTATAGAGTCTTGTTTGCCTCCAGGTCCGCTGCATTTCAGGAGACTGTCTCCAGGCATCCCTAACTGCTGCCACCAATAAGCTCTGCACGCTCTGTTAAGGGAGCAATTTCAGGAGCATCCTTGGGGCCCGTGAAAGGTACTGAATAATCAGGAGATGGGAGGAGGCTGTAGGAAAAGCATGATAGTTTAAAATTTCTACTTTTTTATTGATAGAATATGTATATACAAGTATGGAAAGATTCCATTTCACCTGTTGGGGATGTTATTTCAGTTATCCAGCACGACAGAGTTGCCATGAGTGAAAGGAAGAGTACGGCGCTCAGTTTTTCCAATGCCCTTTCATTTTAGAAACAGGTGAGAAAAGCTTCCTGCTAGACACTGGTCCCAGGGCACGAGAATAATGTGTGTATTTAGGGATTTGTAAAATAAATGTACCTGAGGCTGCATGCGGTCTCAGTATCGGTCCTGCAAAATCTAAGATGAAAACATTACAAAGCTCTCAGTCTGCTTTTCAAAGAGGCTTTAAAACAAACTTTTGGACACTGAAGCTTTGCTGCTGAGTACGGGGGGAACTACAGGAGATTCACGGGTGCAGGGCAATGATATAGGTGATGTTTTGCGGACCAGAGTACAAGGCGTTAAACAGCAGCGGTACATTTAACGTAGTTTCGCACTGGAATGTTGCGAGTCCCGATGTTTCTCTCAAGGTCTTGCACACAGAGCGGCAGATATGAGATGCGCGGAGTGGGAGAAAGCTGTGCAGCCTTGCTAGGGTTTGGCAGCCTCAGGACTGGGTTCATACACTATTTTGCATTTCTGTTCAAGTAAGTTGTCCTAAAGCTTTAGGCATTCCTGAAAAGCTCCAGTGAAAGGGACGGTATGTTTTCCATAGGTTCTGTGACTCTATGGGAGAGCTGACTATGCAGCCTGTCTAGTGTGGAGGGAACTCGTGAGTGGGGAGAAAAAGAAGAAAGCTCAGTTGGGAAAATCTCATAGAAATAGGCTGTTCCTTAGGCTTGTATAAATTTCTGTCATTGGCCAGTGATAGGGGAATGTTCAAGCAAAGGTGACTTAGTGCTGTGTTTGATCAAAGGTAGTAATCTTGGCCCAGGAAATCCTTTCAGATGTTAATAAAAATGGAAAAGTCTGAAATCATGGCATTTGCAGGATTGTAGGGAGGCTTTGTCTTCCTTCCTGCGATTTACCCTCTTTCACTGCTGGGGCCCAAATGACAATGTGGATAAATGGCTGTTATCACAGGGCCTGGCTTTACACGCCTGGTGCAAGGGTAGGAGGAAAATTAGTACAGAAGCAACAATCTGATGAAAACCATTGTAACGATAGCCACTCTTTGTGAAGTGCTGCATCCTAAACTGACTTTCACTAAATGTCTACAATCGTGTATCTCTGTGTCTGAGAGACGTTTTTGTTTACTGTATGATTTATTTCATCAGCTCCTACAGCTTGAAACACCACAAGGCACCCTGTGCTCTAACCCGCAAAAGCTGATGGATTCTCAGTGAGGGGGGATTGTACAAGACCCCACCCCCCCAAAAAAAAAGCAACCCAAACCCCAACTTCTCAGGATTCTGGAGTTCTTGATGTTTATTCTTTGATTTCACCTCTGGGGGGAAAAAAAAAAAAAGATTTGCAGCTGAAAACTGCACTAAAAAGAAAGAGGGGCGGGGAAAATATGGTCCTAAAATGTTTTGAAGAATAGGAATTACCTGCTTTTTGTGAGCTGTGTGCAATAAATTCAGTCTGGGCATTAGTTATCCAAATTACCTCTTCCTTTTATCTAACATAAAAAATACTGTCACACTCTTAACTAATGTTTCATTTTTGTGTGTAGATGCAATATCGGATGCTTAATTAGGCCAATAATTATCCACGCATTAGTGTGAACTTTTTGAAGTATGATGGTAACTTGTTAAATGTATAATTATTACCACTGATAATTAGCAACCTTTTTTTTAATGTGCACCACTGGTCCTGAGAACAAAATAACATTTGCAATACTGAATGGTGGAATTCAGTGGAATCCACATCTCCTCACACGACCTGAGTTAAGATTGAAGACTTGACCTTCCTCAAGTAGAAGTCCCCATGTATTGTAGTCTTGGATACTCAGTTGTACTCTACCTTTCTAAGAAGCCGCTATTTTGAATTTCCTGCTAATTTAATGCCGTTCTGTTGTCTTTGCAACAGGAAAATTGTATCCTTTGTGTCATTGTTATGAAAACCTTTAAGTCTCCTTTGACGCAACTAATTCTGTGTGCAACCCTTGCTTTGCTTTTGCTTTGGAAATTCAAATAGCAAGCATTTGATTCCACAGCTGAAATTCTCTGTGAGGAAGTCTGATGCATATTTTCCAGTTCACTTTAGAAATTTGAATGACATAATACTTGAGCAAACTCGAAGATAAAATGCTCATTCCTGCTAAACGCTTTGGAAGTACTTCTCTAGCCTGACCTATTCTTTTTATTACTGTGCATGACTGTGTTGCCTATAAATTTTTATGTGTGTGTGTCCATATATATAGGTAGGTATCCATCTATATATGCTCCTTATATATATACAATTAATGCACGCACACATTCTTTAACATAACATTAAATACAGAACCATATGTTATACAACATTATGGCTTCACTATTATTCACTCAGAAGTTAAACATTTCAGAAGCTGAGGTACATCTTGTGATCATAACTGCAGTCTACGTATTTTACAGTCTTTAACTGGGTGATCAGGCATTACTTCAAATAATGCATCTATGTGCAGCTTTACCTGTATGCTTAGAAGTTGCAATATTTTAAAAATACACATTTCTCTGCTCCCTCCCCCAGGAGTTTAATCTTACCTGGTTTGAAGTCAGTGAAAGCATTCTTACTGACTTCCGTGCTGCAGGATGCGGAACTCCGCTCCCTAAGCTAGTCCATCCTCTGTGCAAATGTAACTTGACTATGGTATTTCAAACCCTGAATTATCAAAATTTCCCTTCATTGTTTACAGGTATAGTAGCATTTGCATGAGTTTTATTTTGAACCTTTTATTCTTTTTTTAATAAAATATATTTATGAAAAAATTTACTGGGACTACTGATCAATTCCTTTCTGATACTATGGGAGACTTCTATATGTACTCAGCTTTACACATAGTAAGAGGTCATAGGACAAAAATTACTACCCAATTTTTAGAGGAAGTGTAGGGGTTTTATTTTTTTTTAAAATAAGCTTTCTGAGAGCAACTTTGATTTTAATTTTTTAAAAAAAAAGCACAACTACAAATGGTTCCAAATAAAAATATTTTTATTGGACTACTTCAACTTGGTCCTTAGTAGAAGTTGTAAATGTACCCTTTTACATACACCATTCTATTCTCTGGCCTTATCTTCCCATTCAGGTTGTATTTTCATATTGTCTTCCATTTCATCAGAAAGAGAATCTATAGTATGCAAAAAATGAGTATCCAGCTAGAGAAGTCCCAATCCTTGAAGATACCTAGATTTGAGAAACAGTTTGGACGCTTAGAAAAGCACCAGTTATAAATTTTGGATCATGTTTCACATTTGGATTGCTGATTTGAATGAAATTTAAAGGACTTCGGTGATGGCATCTAGATACAGTTCTTCCCTAACCAAGTTATAAAGCAGATGAAAAGAAATAAACCAAAGAGAGAATGATCAAGAAGAGCAATTAAAAGCTAGATAGTTCCTTGCTGTATGAGCGTGGCAATAACCTTTTGTGGCCTTGGTTTACTGCTTTGTAAATAGGGAATATCATGGCTGTTTCCGATGTTTACACAGCACTGAACAGATAATTAGGATTGCCTACATGCTAAGTATTTCACCCATATGTGATATTTTAATGGCAATACCGAGACCTGCATATCAAAGCAGGGTAAGACCACAGTTTTTGCATACTTCGTCTGGGACAAGACAGGATGTTTTCTTCAATTTCCCATAACTCATTTCCTTTCCTCTGCTTGGAATGTAGGAACTTAGCAGAGCTGGTACCTGGAGCCATAACATGGTGGAGGTTTTGAGCGTAAAGATATTTTCACATGAGTTTGCTTGCTTTCTGTAACAACTGGATATAGATCCTGATGGTGGGTGAACTCAGTCCCTTGGGAGGATTCTCAGTATCCCCAGTAAAGACTGGGCTGGACAAGAAAGTTGTTGAGTCTGCTGCTCCTTTTATCTCCATTTGCATAGGTTGTCCAATAAAGTTAAAATCATGTTTGTAAATATAACAGGGATGAAATACTATATATACTATATACTGTATGTATCATTGGGCTGTATTTCCCTCTTTTTTTTTTTTGCATAAGAGTGATACATAAGGCTGGAGGTAGTAGACCCTTCCTTTTAACTCCTTCAGCCTTGCCTGTTCTTTGGGCAGCTGGCTCCTCCGGGAGGCATTGTGCCTTGGGAGATCATTGTCTGTGCAAACTTGGCTGGAAACACATAGCCCTATCACCACGCTGAGCTCAAGTTAATATATGCTGCCTCTTGGTAAACCTTGCTAATTTGGGTTCAGCACCATGCTAACTTTAATTAAATGGCTTCTAATTCAGAGCTGGCTCATATCTTGGCTCCTCTGCCTGTTCGTGGGGAGACTGAAATTTGTCTGCCCACAGTGATATGACAAATCCCCACAGTTTCAGTGAAATTCTTTACTGAGTTGGTATAACTTGGCACTATGACTATAGTGGCCTGACTTACCAGAATCAGTGTGAAGGTTTTATTAGTATTTGCCATCAGATGTTCAGCGAGTCAGGGAAATCTACATTAAAACATTGCATCCTTTAGTCAGAAGCATAAAGGAAAATATTTTATCTGTTACGTTTTTTGCCTCCAGAAAGTTGCCGCAACAGCAGCAAAACTTTCTGAGTAAATAATGTAAACAACACACGAGAAAAAACTGCCAACAGTGTCATAAAGCTAATCAAGAATATATTTTGATTTGGACTGAAAATGATGTAATCTTCTTTTTTGTTTCTTGCAGTTATAATTTCTTTTCTGTTTTAAAATAGTGATGAAAGCAATCAACATCTGCCAAAAGCAAATGATGTGTCAGCTTACGATAAATTCCTTGTCAAGTCTGGGCAAGTGTAAAAATGCTAAATGTAACATTAATTGATCGATTTAACATACCAGAAAAGCTAAATTGCTCCATATGATGAAAATTACCATTTTTGCCATGTTCAGAATATCCTTTTCAAGTGCAACTACTTTTTCATTGATCAATGACCATGCAACGGAGATGAATTTCATATTCATTCTCCATTGTTGCAAATTATTTTAATTACTTCTGCAAAGGGTAATTGGCACAATCAGCAGAGGTTAGCAGATCATCTGGGAACATTTATTTTGCCGATTTATCCATTCTCGAAATGTCAATATTAGAATGCTTTCTTTTTTGTTACAAATATTATATATATATATACAGCTATAGCAAATGCAAGTGTTTTCTAAGAGAACTCGTGACCTCAGGGTTCATGAGTTAATACATTTGTTCTGGCTACTAAAGCTAAACTGAATGTTAATGCAACATTTCAAATACTATCATCTGAAGTCTTTTGTAAAAACAATATGTTTGTATTGTAGCACAGGATTGTATTTATGTAATGAGAAAGCATAATGTGCTCAATAAATATTGAAGTTCTTGGCCTCCTGTTGAGCATTTGATATTGAAGCGTACATAGTTATAGACTTTGAAATTGATGCCCCTTTTCATTCCGGGCTGAATTTGCACCTTTGCTACAGTCATTTTACTTTGCATTTCTGCACATAATTATTGTGGGACTGATTCAACAAGGGAACAATAGCGACAGATAGAGAGAGGGTTCTGCCTGAACAGCAGGCAGTGGTGTATTATTTTAATGAAACTGGAAAGGTTGAGGAACTAAACCAGTAAATACTGCAAAATGCCCCAAACAGGACTTCAGGCATTTGTCTTCTGATCCTCTGTTACCCTCACAGTATTTGGAACTAAATTTCTGTGAAGTGACTTATAAGTGTAAAAGAGAGCACATTTTGGCCTTTGTGGTCTCTTCCACAGCAGAGTAAGGAATCCTGTATTAAGCATCCATCACCTGTAGCCTCCAAGCACTTAGGAGCTGATAGGATACCTGGGTAAGGAAATGCAGCAAGGGTGTCAGACAGGCTTATATCTTCCTAACCCTAAACTCAGTATGAGTTCCTCCTTATGTATTAACTCTTCTGAGAACTCTTAATTAGCTCTCAGGGAAATGGACTCAGGAAGGCGACTGGCTCTTTTCATTCTGCACTGAGTCATCATAGTTTTAAGTCATAAGTAGCTATAATCTTTTGCTCCGTGAATGTGTGTGTTTTTAATGTTCATGTCAGTGCTGAAATGCCCTCAAGACATGACTATTTTGCATTGGGATAATGAGCATCTCAAGGAGACATTCACAAGCCGAGCAGATCCTTAGACCCTTGGAAAGTGTTGCAATACGAGCACTTTGAGGACATTCTAATTTAGCAACACTCCTAGATTTGGGAGGATGGTGGCGGTCCCCCAGAGGGCATTTCACTTTGCTGGCATCCTCTGAGAGCAGTCTGCATAGACTGTGCCCACTGGAGAGGCAGACCCTAGGCATAGTCCTACTGAGTCACTGACATGAAGCAAGTTCTTTCAAAGAAGTTAAGACCATTAATGAAATTTTGCCCCCTTTGAAGCCAATAGGAGTTCAGCTGTTGTCTTGCAGCATGGATGGTGTTTAAGCCCCAAATCTGCAATAAGCTAAGTGGTTGAGTTCAGAAAGAAGTATGAGAACTGACTATTCCACAGAAATTAGTGGGCACGTGGGAGTAGTCTGGGTTGTTGGGAGGGAGGTTTTCCAAGACACATAGGAAGTTACCCCCATTTCAGCTGAAACTAGCTACTGAATTTCTCCTTTGTGTAATAACAGATCTCTCCCAGTGTCCTTATTACGGTTCATTCAATATAAGAACAATAAAAGTGTACACAGAGGCCCAGCTACTCAGGCACTGTAGATGCATTGACTTCAAGATCTGCTGAAAAATCAAAACAAAAGCATGCACAGAGGGGTCTTCAAACTTGATCCATAATTAACTTTAAAAAAAAAAGTCTGTGCCAGTTCAAATCCTCATATTATACAATATGATGTAAACTGACATACCACCACTGACGTTGCCAGACTTGCATCAGTCACCAGCGTGATTATCTCATGCATTGGGCCACTGGTGCCAGAGACGTAAAATGAAATTCCAGACAGTGTAGTTTTTCAGTGTATTGAAACCAGAGCCTTTACAATTCTCGTCGGCTCACTTTCTTAGGACACATCGCCTTCTAAAATTTAACTTCGATTTTACTACTTGGCTCAGTAAAGGGGCAGAGGGGGCAATGCGATGATGAAAGATTTTTATATGAAATCACTATCACTTAAGGTTATCAGTAAGTCACTCTCTCCCCCATCACTTTAGATATTCAGGTTTCCTGCACATATTTCTTTGGGACGTATCTTGTTTAGACATTAACACCCTCAATGGTCTTTCACAAAATATGTTTCCAATTTCTTTTTCCTAAGCAGCAGAAATGTTGCAATCAACTTTCTATGGAAAAACGCTATGGGCTACATTCATTTCAGATGTTGTACCCCAGCAGCTGCAGTTGTGAAGTGTGTTGTCAGCAAGAGAGTGGGTTGTTCCACTCACTGGTTGATGGTCTTCGTTTGGTGCTCTGACTCAAAAGGAACTTTTGCTATGGTTGTTTTCAAATTGCAGTCCTCCTCTTTCCCTTCTTTTCCCACTACCATTTCTGTACACTTGCCTATTGATTTGCTTCTCTTTGATAATTTTCCTTCTGCACGAATTGAGGGATTTATATTCCTGACTCATTTTCCCTGAGTTAGCACCACTGTCTTCACTGCCTTTCACTTTGTTGAACTCATTTACATCTCTAAGGAGTGGGAGAAAAGTAGCACCCTTCAGTGTTCCATTTGCTCCTCTCATTGCACAGGGGTAAATGATAAGGTAGGAGATTGTCAGGAATTAGGTCTGGCTCAAGTTACTCAGGCATTGAGTTGTGCGTGCAATTTGAGGTTGAGAAAAGACTGGGAACTGACAATTTTCACGTTGTGCAGTGGTGCAATGGTATGGAATAGGATAAAATCTTACTTTGATCCACATTCACTACTCATTTGTGTGTTGTAGCAAATTCTGAACAAACCAGAATTTAGATGCACATTTATAACCCCTGAATTGGGCAATATTGTTTCCGAGGTATCAGGTTTTGCTGCAAGCATTCCCTGCTACTCTGTAGCTACTCTTTTGTTTGTAAAGGATTCAGTCTTCTGTAGGTTCGCAGACATATGAGAAAGTTTTCACTTCAGCTGGCCATTCTTCCCTCAGTACAAGGGCATTCATTTGCTCACCTACCAGTTTCTGACCTATAGATATAACACCCCGATATATTAAGAGAAGTGGGAGCCTGTTTACTGTGCTGGCTTAGAGGCTGAAATCACCCAGCAACCGCTTCACGAGCTGAGGTTTGTGTGGCCGTAGAGGACTGGGACCTCACAGGGAAGATGGACAGCTGAGGATGGCAAGCACCACAACTCTTTCCTGGTAAACCATCCTGCTGGTGTATCAGATTCCTACATGTGGGTATATCTTGAATTCATTAGTTACTTTGAGTTCATTAGTTATTCTGCCCACTTATCCAGGCTTCCATTCACAAATCCAGTGCATCTCAAAATTTTGGTTTAATACTAGTTTATTAGTAAAGTTATTACACTGAATAACTTACAAACTCTTAGAACTTTGTTGTAACAAGTATCTTTAGCCATGCGCTTCTCAGAATAAGCCTGCACAGTGACCTGAATGACATGCAATATTTTACCCTGGTTTTAAAATAAAATGATCTGCATTCTGTCTTTGGAGCCGTATTCAGACCTGGGTCCTATGGACTTCACAAAATCACGGGAGGGTTGAGGTTGGAAGGGACCTCTGGAGGTGATCTGGTCCAACCCCCCTGCTCAGGCAGGACCACCTACAGCTGGCTGACCAGGACCATGTCTCCCCTCCAAGGAAGGAGACTCCAGCACCTCTGTGGGTAACCTGTGCTGGTGCTCGGTCACCCTCACAGGAAAAATGTGTTTCCTGATGTTCAGAAGGAACCTCCTGTGGTTTCGTTTGTGCCCATCGCCTCTGGTCTTGTCACTGGGCACCACTGAAAAGAGCCTGGCTCTGTCCTCTTTATGTCCTCTGTTCAGGTTTTTGTACATATTGATGAGATGCCTCCGAGTCTTTTCTTCTCTGGGCTGAGCAGTCCCAGCTCTCTCAGCCTTTCCTCATAGGAGAGATGCTCCAGCCTTTTAATCATCTTCACGGCCCTTCGCTGGAGTCTCTCCCGTAGCTCCAAATTCACAGTCATTTTTAAGGGTAAAATTTAGCCCTGTGGCTTTTTTGTTTGTTTGTTTTAATCATTCTGGTTATTTCAGGAACACTTAAAGTGGAAAAGTAATGAGAAAATAAGAATATCTAATTTACTCTCAATTTCTCTTTTCCTGCTAGATCTTCTTAAGAGGCTGTGGTCTTGATCTAAGTCTTCTAAGAAATGAACAAAGGAACAATTTATACGGGAGATTAATGAGTGTGAGGGGCTTTGGTAATATGGCAGTAAGTACCATAGAAATGTTATAAATACCTAAAAATTCAGCACAGAGAGGTATGGGCAAAACTCCAAATGGTCGTCACTATTGTAAGATGGAAAATAAAACCCTTAATGGGCAAAACCTCTGCCTGTTATTGGTAAGAAGCACTAAAAGTAGCCATTCTGAGGAGCACTTGTGGTTGACTAGCACTTGTTATGCTACAGGAGAGGAGCAGTAGTCCTGAGGAAGAGGTTTTTCTTTGTTGTATCAGCAGATTTAAGTAGAGCGCAGATGCTTTATGCTTCCAGGCTTGGTTACATTAGAAGATGTATTGAGCACAGTACAGAGGATTTTTTTAAAAAAGTAAGTGATGTGCTAGGAATTAATGGTGTGACTAGTGAAATTTTGCTTCTCTCACTTGTAGAAACTACAGGCACTTTTCACTTTTGCATGTGTTTCTAATTGAGATAGGTGTAAAGTCAGATATTTTCACAGAAGTCACACAGGCCAGGGTGTACAATAGCAATTAAGTATTGAGTGTGCATATGACTAATTAATTAGTGCCATAAGGAAACATATGTTTTGGCTCCTTCCTGGAGCCAATTACCACATGCCTGTGTTATAAGGCAGAATGAGAAGCGGCCCCATGCTGAAATAGGAGTTCATTACAGAACAACATGACAAAGAAGGAAGCAAGTACATGCTGACCAAGCCAACTAGAGCAGAGCCACAACAAAGGAAAAAAACATCAAGGAAACTTCTGCACTGAAAAGAGAGCTCTGGCTGCCTTCAAGGGACAACTCCAGATCACAGGTGCACTTGCACAACCTCTTTTTTTTCAAAATTAATGTACAATGCTTAAACATACTGTAGGGCTGAATATAGCCCATGGTTGAAAAAAGCATGTAACTTACTTCTAATGACCCCATCCCCATCAAGGCTGTAATGGAGATACAGGTTTTGATACTTTCTTTTTTCACTTGGTTTGGGTTCATATTTGTGTATTTACAGTGTCACTTTGATTCATGAACCATGCTTCAGTCCTGAGCTGTGGTTCCCCTGGTTGTCTTCCCAGCCTCAAATCAGTTCATTCCTCTTGAGCATAACCAAGGAAATAGTTTGCCTCAGCGTCAGTATAAAGATACACAATGGGCTTTTGGCCAGGCTGCTTCTAAAGAGTTGGTAAGGATACAAGTCTAGGCTCACCAGCTGACCCAAGGGCTGGGGTTTGCTCCCTTCTGCACTTCCCAAAGACAGCAGAGACTTCCCTATTCTTCCTCGCTTTTAGAGGTTGCAGAGATGGTCCCTTCCTCAGACTTTATTCTGCTGGATTTTCATTATCCTCCGAACATTGTCTCCTTGAAAGATGCTTCTTCGAATGATGTGACTAGGCTTTCAAGTACAGTTGCAGAAGTCAGATACAATTATACTGCTTGCTTATATCTGCTGTGTCAATTATTTTTTCAAGCAGCATTAAGAATATCGTGCTCTCAGTCACTGAGACTGTGGACAGAGTTCAGCTGCAGCTTGGCAACTGAATGTTGGCAGAAACTTCGTAACATATTCTTTGAATATTTGCACAAGCAGGGATTACGTCAGTGACAATAGTACAAATTTGTATGTTAAATAGAGGAATGCCTTCTAGCAAAATGACAGAGCAACTGGTAATGCCTTCTAATTCTGTGATTTGCTTCAAACTTAGCTTAGGTATTATGTTACCCAACTGCTGGCACAAAGCTGTGGCAAGCACAAGTATGTTTAAAATAAATCTCTTCAGAATTCTTCATTCTTCCATTCCCATCTTGCATGAATCCACCTCACCAAATACAGTGCTACTCTATGATGCCTCTATCCGACCTAACTGAACAGGATTTAAAAATCTTTAACATGGCTTTATGGTGAGAATATTCATGAACACAAATCCATAGTTTGCTCACACTTAACATAATCCAGGTACACATTCTTCCTGTGCACTCATTCACGGGAAATGTAACACAGATGAAAGACCCATACAGGCTCATGTTTTTTTTATATTTGACCATCTGTGCTTCTTGCTGCCAAGAAAAAGTCCTTTGCCTTTGCTCCTGTCATTTTATTGACACTCTTGGCAGGTGGGGTTTTTATTAGCTTTTTATTTTTTTACCTACTTTTAGTCCTTCTCTCCCCTCTTTAGGTCCACGGCAGTATTTTAAGAATATGCCCTCTTCTTTCCTGCTGTTTTTTTGCACCTAAGCATCCTATTTAGTCATTTGGCTTCTCCTCTTGACAGCTGCCGACCCCTCTGGCTTTTCTGCTTCCACCTTGTGGCTTCTGAAGACTGCTGCTTTAAACCTGAGCGCTCCTCATTTCTCCCCCACCTCCTCTGTGTTCACTTTAGGGAGCCATGCACCCAGCGGCAGGCCCGCTGAAGCCGTGGATCCCCAGCGATCGCCCTGCTGCATTAGCAGTCATCTTGGCGTTTGCTCATCGCAAGTGAGCTGCTTACAGCTTGAAGGTGACTCTGCATCCATGGTCCCTGCCAAAGAGGGCAGTAACTTGGTTGTGGCTAAAACAGCCGACACAAAGAAGGAAAGAAGGATGGGCCAATGACATCTAGAAGTGACACTTGCTTCAGTTTCTGGGTTTGTTGAGGTCTACCCGTGTTTCTGTGAGGACAAGACACCTGGAGAAGCCAGGGTAGGCTCAGCTCAGCCAGTGACCACCTCTCCCCAGCAAACGTACTCCTCGTCTTTTCAGCGGGGCCCACTCTTCTCCAAAGGACAGGTCTCTGGATCTGCCCCCAGCAGCGTGGCACGGTCTGCCTCGTGACCGCGCTCCCATTTCGAGGACAGTGGGAATGCCCGTGAGTGGGCTCGTGTGGGCTGGCTTCACTGGTGCTCGGCCAGGGCTCGGCCCAGGTGTGCTGCCAGCCAAGCTCCGGTCGGGCCTAGCTGCTCCTGGCAGCGTCAGCAATCACCGAGGATCCCGGTCCTGAAGGTCAAGCTCGGAGGCACCCCCAGCACCTTGGTTTTTCATGTGCAAAATGCTGCTGATTGTGCTGAAAAGCACATTTCATTTCTGTTTCCGTAATCCTTCGGCGGGGCACTGTCTTGTACAGGTTAAGATGAGCCTCAAGGCACTCGTAGTGTATTAATAATGCTACACGAAGGTACTGGACAGTAACAGGAAAGGCCTTGGCATTCTTTCAAAGAACAAAAGTTCAGTTCACACAAAAGTTCAGGTACTTACAAAATCATCATAAAAAAAATCAACAAAGGTTTCTTTAAAATCACCTTCGGTTGTCCAAGCTCTGATCCCATACCTGCCTGTACTGCTCCTTGGCACATCGGTAATCAGAGACATGTAATAAATAGGTAAACAGTTTATCACATCTTTAATGAACTGGACAAAAGAAAACTCAAGATCATGTTCAAAACCAATTTAACAAAAACTCATCAAATGAAATTATTTGCTGTAATTGTGGTCTCCTGGATTTTGATTTGTTGCCAGGCAATATTATTTAATGTGCTCAGAAATGAAGAATTTGTATTCCAGTGGCACAAGATATCAGAGCAACATCAAAGCCATTTATAGCCTGTATGGCTGGGTTGCACATGAGGTTTAAGAAAATATTCTGTTTAAACACACTTAGTTGTGGGGGTTTTTGTGTTAAGCATTATCAGGGATAACAATATTTCATAAGAGGCAGATGACTATCCAGAAACATAATTAATCATGATTATTTATGTCATACCTAATTATCAGGAAATCGCCCTAGGGACACACTTCAGTTATATTTCAGAACCTTCAGACTATAATTACTTTGCTTTGTATTAAATATTCTTTCCCTACTCTTGAAGAAGTTTAGAACATATTTATAAGAAATAAGGTCAAAGGGATAGAAATAAGTAATGTACAATCAAATAATGAAAATATGTGCGTTTGGGGGAGTGCTGAGCTATTATGAGGAAGTATAATAATTTTATTCTCTTCATAATTAGGTAGAAGAAATGGCTTTCTACAGTAGTTTTTAATATGTGAGCACACTAGCATAACAGCAAGAGCCTTAAAACACAGGCCTTTTAAAATTCTGTTAATGTAGTGTAAAGTGGATTAGAAGTTGGAAAAAAAATACAATCCCACCTAAGGGTCTGAATTCTCAAAGACTTTTCATTTGTAAATTTTGAAAGCTATTTTTCAGTGAGGACCTTTCATATTCTAAGGAGTTTCATGGCTTCTGGTGTTGCTGTAAAAAATATTTAGATACATTTCTGGCTTATTATTTATAATGCATTGTGTGTAATTAAAGCATTTAATAGGAGTTGTAAAATTAGGTAGGCAATGTACATGAGTACCTATGTGTGTAATTTACATTCCTGGTTGTTAACGATATTGAATACCTTTAAAATGAAGAAAGGATAAGACTGAATATAAGACTTCAAAACATGCACACACTCATGGACCTAAGCTATAATTTTATTGAAGGGCATACCACACAACAAAGTCATTCCTGTATAAATGAAAACCTGGCCATTTATTTTTACAAATAAGGGGGGTTTTCCCTTGTTTTTGTTGATAAAAAAGACAACAACATATTTTCAGCACTGCTATAGCCAGAGGCTGTTTTTGGGAACATGGTTCTTGCATAACAGATTTGCAGAACTATGCTGGAATGCACATCGTTATACTGTCTGGGAAAGGAGGTTGGGGGGGGGGGGTTGGCTTTGGCAAAGTTTTGGTTTGGGTTGTGCTTAGGAAAATTATATACGACCAGGCCCAAAATTCACAGTATATTTGGTTATTTTATTAACTGACAGAATGTGAGCTTAGAAGTCTACCTATTCAGTAGAGCATTTTGGTGTGTGCTTAATGTTAACGTGAAGTTGGAGTGTACTGACCCAAATTCATGTGGCTTCTGCTATGTGTGTGGTGAAACACAGCTTGTACCAGGACCAGAAGCCTCAGTACAGCTCTCGCTGAACAGACTCCTGCTGGTTTCTGGGACTCATGCCCTGGGACTAAGCACTTCCATCCAGGTGTCATGTAGCGAGCGCTCAATCTCCTCTTGGTTTTGGCAGGAGTGCTTTAGGATCTGCATAGTTTCACTCTTTAGGCCTAATCTTACATAGGTCCCATTGACTTTGGAATCGTGTTTTGCTAAAGCTCTTATTATGACTTGTCCATGATTTAGTTAACCAAAAGTGAAGTGCCTTGGCAGCCACATCATTGCTGTATTCACTACCCATGCCCTGGTTTTAATGTCTAGGTATTTCATGACACAGTTTTGAAACCTCTGCAGGGCTTGACTTTACAAAACCCTCATTAAAGTGAAATTAAAGGATTATTCTCTTTGTTAAGTTATTCAACCTGCTTAAATACTAAGAAAAAATAATAGAGAGGATGTTATTTTAAAATACTAAAAAGGAATGCCTCGTTAAGGTTCAAAGTCAACAATCTCCTCTTAACACTGGAGCAGACAAATAGAGAAATTGTCTAGTATTTAACAGAGACAGCCCTCAGATAGAGTCCATTATGGCTTAATGACAGTGCACTGTTTATCTAAACCAGTGATGAAAAACAATGTGTACATTCAAACTGCCACCCTATGTCTTCTGTGAATAATCATATGTGAAATTGAATGTTACCTGGGGAAATATTTCCTTAATAAATGTCTATTTTTTTTCTATCTCCTATCCCAAAAGGTATTTTTCTTCTCTGTTTGCTTCCTAGCCGTAGCTGGACATTTTTTTTTCACCTATTATTTGGTTTACATTACAACAGAAGGCAAAGTGTTTGGGTAACTGAACATTCAATTAATTAAACCAACTAATATCGAAAGCCAGTGTTATGAATTGACCACTTTCACTTGGCATTTTCCCTCTCTATTTTTATCCACTTCCCTGAGATTTCTGAGCATTACTGTGCGCTGCTTGTTGCTCCTGATGGACAGGAGCCGCCTTGCCTTAATAAAGCACCAAGGTGGAAACAAAGATCTAGTGACTTTTTGGAGAATATTAAATGTTTCATTTTAATTTTTTTCTCCCAACCTACCAGCCTCCAAAGGCAACCCCTAGGTAAGACGCAGGGAAGTTTATATATCTGATGTTGGTTGAGCTTATGCTGAGGCCAGCTGAGGCACTTCCCTGAGCAAAATTTCCTGAGGCGGTGAGTGGCTGAGGTGAGAAGCTATCCATCTCCGAAAGGCTTAGGGGAGTTCAGCTACCAGCAGCACATGGGAAATGAGAATAGAAAAATAAAAAAGAAAGAGAATTCTCGAAAAGAGAAAGTAGTCTTCATCTAAGCTAAACACGCTATTTTTTTCCAGAAGGAGCTGTCTTGTGTCTGGGTCTAAACACCCTCCCTGCCTCCAGTGCCTGATTTAATCCATGGGTTCTGCATAAACTCCTGGGCCAGGCCAGACAGACACCTCAGCTTTCACCACGTCTGCTTTTCCCCAGACTGAAAGCTGTGTCTTTCCTAAGCACCCTCCACTGATTTGAAATGTGGGCCGTAGCCACCAGAAAGCTGCAGCTCATTTCTGGCTGGTGCGGAATGGTGAGCAGGACGTCTGCGAGGGAGAGGGGTCTGCCAAGCTGGGTAAAAAGGACACTGGAGAACTGAATTTTCTGTAATTTTGACCTGTCATGCCGGGAAAAATGGGAGAGGTCAGGGCTACCTTTTCCAAGGACGTAATGGAAGAAGGGGGATTATTATTTTATGCATGGTGCACTTGAAATGATCCACAGTAGAAGTTTTTGATGAAATAGACGTAGAATGCTTTAAATAAGTCTGTCCTTCCAAGAGAAATCCTCAATATTGTTCTAGTGGTGAGGGCAGGAGCCTATGGTACATCCTCAAGTGTGCACAAACGCACACTGCCTTCCACTGGAGGGTTTGGAAGAAAACAGGCACTTTTTTTCCCCCAAGAAGCTTTGTTTGCTTGTATGTGGCATTGTGAAGGCTGTGGCAACTTCTGCATTGTTAGAAGAAATTATCCCGTGACCATTTATTCTTCCCAGTCCTTTCCTTCATCTTCCATTTATTATTTTACATCTTCTCTGTCTCCCAAGGTTTGTTCTGCAGGAAGAGAGATTTGGCTCATGGCATCCTTCCTGCATTATTAGTCTCTGTGGTTGTAAGCCCTGGAGTGTGACTTCAGTGAGAAATCGACTCCAGCTTAAGCTGGGAAAATAATCTCATTTCTTTCTAAAAACTGCAACCTCAGTAGGGAAAAACCACAAAGCGTTGGCAAATAATCTGCTGTTTGTATACATATTGTTTCCCGCCTTTTTATTTTAAGTTTTCCCAGAGTGGAAGCCCATCTTTTATCCGACAGTTCTCTCCTGCAGTCTTCCCAAGCCACAGCAGAACAGAGGAACTATTTTAAAATTGCCATCTATTCATATTGTTTGAAAACCTATTAAAACACTACATATACAACCTGGAGATATTTTTAAACCCTTCCTGGAACCTATTAGCAATTGCTGAGGCTCAGAAACAATCCAGGTGAAAAACACTTTTATATGGTACCAAGTTACATCTTTTTTAGAACCATATTAGTCGCTATAGATAATCTCCTAGTATTTGAATATTAAGTGCACACTAGACACATCTGTACAGATATTGAGCTGTACATCCCTCCCAAAGGAGGAAAATAGGGAAGCTTATATAAATGAGCACCGACGTACCATTTTTCTGTTACTCTGCCCTGTCTTAAATTCTTTTAGGATAATCTTATGGAATTAATTAGATTATGATAATGACCTTGGTTTATTTGCATTCATCCATAGAAGTAATGACCTGGAACTCGAGATCCATCCCAGCTACCTTTCCTCATTTGGAACATGCAGGTTCTCTCTGTATTCGGTGCAGTGAGACAGTGAGGTGCGGAGGGTTGGTTATGCAGCTCCCCAGTCTCAGAAACCGCTGCTGTGGGGCATGGCATTAGAGGCCCTGAGCACCTCCAGGGTCCCCTAACTTCAGTGTTGTTTATCCCCAAACTGAAGTGCCCACAGCTCTATACAGCTCTTTCGCAAGAGAATGGACTATGTGTCTTTAAAAAAAAAGCTTAGACCTCTCTGTACGAATCCTTGTTTAGTGTGCAGAAGTCCTCTGATCCTGTAGGATTTCTGTGTAATTTTCAAGACATTTCTGTAAGGACTTACTCATGTTGATGCACTTTCATGCGTGATCATTTTTAGCACTTCTTTGCCCAACAGTCCCCTGGTCATCTGGCCATGCCAGGCACCTCAACGGTAAAGAGAGAAGGGTAGCAGTAATCTCTACTAATGGCACCTGAATCTTTCTACAGGAAATTAACAGATAACAGGGCTGTGAGTAATGAAGTCAAAGGCTGCTTTCTCCCTTGTATAGAATTCTATGATTCTATCCCACTGGAAGTCCAGCCTAGAAGGTAGTTAGGGATGACCTCTACATACATGCTACATGTAGGCATATGGAGAGAGAGATGACCCGTCAGTACCATGCTTTTTAGTTCAAGGGAATCAGTCAAAAAGCCCATCCTCTGTTTTTCAGTTGATAGCTGACTCAAGCTGACTTGACTGTTCTGCTGAGGCATGTAATATATTCCTTTTTTTTTTTTTTTGTAGCGGGGGTGGCTCGTTTTATGACATCAAGAATGCTTGGAAATATTTTTTTCATTTCAACAATGAAAATTAGCACATTGGAAAAAATCTAAATATTTATTTATGACATTTTTAATCATTATTTCCTTTTTTTAAATTTAGAAATTGTTCATTTCCATTAAATGTTCATTTAGAAATATTTCTCTGATTTACATAGAAGGAATAACAACCTTTTATGAAGTTCTCAAATTGGAATTTAAAAATCCTGGTTTGCGTAAAATGAAACATTTATTAAGTGAAAACTTTTATATTTTAACTTGTTGATTCACTACCAATTGTCAACAAAATGGCAAGAACAAGCAGCTAGAAGAGTTATCCGCCAACTGTTATTGCCAAAAGCTGTTTAAAGGCAGGGAAGTGTCTTTATTTCTAAGATGTCTAGACTAGTTTTTCACTTCCTCTCCTTTTTTTTACCTTTTATACACTCATTAATAGTTGGATATTTTGCTAAAGAACTCCAAATGGGTGGTTTTGTTATTCTTAAATGCAAACCAGAACCAATCAATAATTCTGTCTGCTGTTAAATAGACCCAGACTCTGGGTGGTGTTAACAGTAGAGAAGATGAACAATACAGGATTAAGTATTTTGATCTCATTGCTTGTTTGATTCAGCTAAAATACAATAGTATTTTGTAGGATTAAACAGGAATCTTTATTTAAGGAAATACACATCAAAGGGTTGCTCTCTGTTTTTTGCCTTTTTTTAAAACCTTCTGTCTTTTACTTCAAACTCTTTGCAGGTGTCACACTCTTTTTTCCACATAGCTATTGCATTTGTCCATTTTCTGTATTTATTCAGCATTAGCTACAGCAGGTACTCAGGTAGCCCGTGCAATAATTTTGAAGAGCTTCACCAGAACCTACTGAAGTCAAGAGAACATCCTTCATTGACCTCAGCAAACATGTTGTTTAGAAGGAAGCTTCAGGTGTCAATTGAGCGTTGCAATAAAGTCTTTCAAGTGTAAACTCGGTAGCTGCATATCCCCTTCTCTTTATGTCACTTCATTACATCTCATTGCAAAAGGTCAAAGCAATAGAGAGTGATACATTTCCTTTTATTAGGGAGCAATGGCAAGGAGTTGTTGCTTAGGTTTGGTTTGTCGTGACTGTTACTCTCAGTGTCACTGAAACACAGTGTGGAAATTAAAACATGGAAAGGAAATATAATAATTGTGAGTTGCTGTCCTTGTCTATTGAATAATGGGATCTTTCCTAGAGGCTGTGTTCCCTGTGGCTAGTGACAAGCTTTGGCTGAATGTGACTGAACCTTAGAAATGTCATTTTTTTCAGTCTGGGTCTTTATATCTGAGTAATTATGAAATCTCCAGAGCAGGGAACTCTTCAGATCAAACATATGCATCAGAGTAAAATATTAATTCAGCAAACATGACACAAGATAGCACATCAGTCAGCTCGTAACTGGCTCCTTTATAGCTCTGCAGTATTCTTCTCCTGATCCATAAAGGTCACTCAGGAACACAAAGTATCTTCCACTTCCTAAAACACAGAAACGTTACGTCCCTACATCCAAAAAGCCTGAATTTTTATAATTCTATTCCAAACTGCAGTAAAATGCTGAAAATTCAAAATCCTCAATGAAAAGGGGCACTTGCACAAAGTTTAACGTTAAGTTAGGCATGGCACTGTTCTTTTTGCTGAAACTGAAGCACTCTGCAGGAATTTGGACCTTTTTATTTTATCTTGTGTTCCACTTTTATAACCTGTAGCAATATGTAATATATTTTGAAATACAAATTTATTTTGAAACCAAGCATCAAAACATTTACTTCTGGAAAAGCTGAGGCCCTCTACTTTTATTGTGCCCCAAAATTATTTGTTTTCCAAAATCAAAGCTCTTCTTCAGAACCTGTCAAGCTTAAGGGATCTGTGTATTCCCTCAGGATATTTTCTAGTAGCTGTAGTTTTTTGACTGCAAGGATCTTACACAGCAGTTGCCCCTATTCTGATTGGGGTTTTAGATGTTGTCACAGTGTAAATAGAGAATAATAACAAATAATAATCATTAGTGGAAAAAGAAAACAGAAACAAGGAAAGTATGAGTTAGCTTTAGTGTAGGCAGCAGCATACCTCCAAACTTTCAATTCCCCTGTGGTCAGCACTTAGACTGCTTTCGTACATGTATATGTTTTTCCTGAGCTAACAAATATTTCTTCTTCTCCTTAAGGATGAATTTTAGGTGTGAATGAACATGAAGACAGTGTGTGTGAGAGGTCTGTCTTCAGGGGTTGCTGATCCCTTCAAAAACATTTTAAAAGCAGCTTCGATAAGTAGAGGTAAAAAAGCTAGGGAAGTAATGTGACACTGGCAGGAGAGAAGGCTTTGGGGGCCTCATCTCAAAAGGAACAGTCAGCTAAAATTCACTATTGAACTAGTGGGGAAAGAATGCTAATGAGAAAGAACAAACAAACCCTGGCTGGTTTGCTAATGTCCTGATTTATGTACTGCATCAGGGCTCTCTTTTCGCTTCCCCTCATCTTTCCAGATCTATTGCTGCAGATGAAGAAGATTTCTATAGAGGAAGTGAGCAGCTGGAATTAACCTTGTGCCCATGAATTAAGCAAGCATTTCACTGAAAAAGGAAAAACAAGATAAAAGAGAGAGAGAGAGACAAGTGAAACAACATGCTAAGTCAGTCGGTAGACTGTGGTCTTTATTAGCCAGAAACAATGATTATCACTTAGCTGCTGGTTTTCGAAATGGAACAAACTAGTCCTCTACGGATCAAAGCACCAAGGGGAGAAAAGCAGCAAGGAAAAGAAATGCTCATATTATCTGGCCAGTGAAAACGCCTGCATTATCTCAACATCTACCTGAAGCTTGAAGCTAGCAGCGTTGCAGAAGTGAGAATAGGATTAGTTTCCCATTTAAAATAGACGTAGGTCTCTCTGAGAGCATGTAACTGTTTCTGCAGCCAGGTGACGGGGAGCAACCACCACCCGATGAGCACGTCCTGTGTGAGAGCACAGCAGGACCACGGGGTGCTGCCTCACATGGCTATTCGATGCTCTGTCATCGTGCCAACCCCGTGAGTATTTCTGAGCTGTAAATTGATTTAAAAACACTCATAATGACCTGCTTGCATCAAATCAATCAAAATTCATTACAGAGGTAATAAGGGTATGTTAGAAACTGTCATAGATTTTCTTAATCACTCCCTTGGATTTCCAGTTCTTTGGTATTCATTTTCAGCTCCCGAGCACATGCCAATACCTGGGTAAAGTGAATGAGTGGAGGTGTGTCATGAAAAGGTGCAAAAATATTTCACACTGACTATTCAAAAGGCTGCTTCTAGATTAAAAAGCAGCTGGCTGAAAACAGACTACATTGTATTATGCTACATATGAATGCATATTTAAGTGGCCTAGAAAGCCACATGGGATGGCCTAGAAAGCCCAAAAGAATATGTATACAGGTGCCTCTGAAAGCATGCTGATGCCAGGGAGTGCTGGCCTGACCTCAGCACACGGTCCCTGCCCATGGAGCATTTACTGATATTGACACAGCAATGCTCCTACCTTCCTAGTGTTTTTGCTGAACCTGGTGATGCTGCTGCTTTCAGCTCTACCCAAGTCAGCAGGGAAAAAAAAAACATTCAGGAGCTTATCCTACTTCTTCCTTTGAATCCAGCTTAGCTCACCTCTCCTTCTTGTTTGTGGCTCTTGCCAGCAAGCTGTCCGACTTTGCTGAGGTCCCGATGCTCACAGGGCCAGGAGAAGCTCTGCTGTTCTTTTCGGCCCAATGCCGAGCTCCCTTTACTAGACTGAGCTGTTACTGGATGCTAGCAGTAGCATAAAAAAGCTGGAATTGAGAAGAACGTTCCAGAAATTGGGAGTGAGTTTGGGAAGGCACTCAAAAACGTGGAGGAACATGAATACAGAAAAGGACAAGAGGTAGGAAACAGTTTAGGGAAGAGAGGCATGTATAGGAATGAGCAAAGAAATCTGTATGTGTTTGAGGAGTGTAGAGCTACATGTCTTCCTGAGAAAAGCAAGGGAGTGCTTGTGTGTCTCCAAAGATCAGAACTGCATGGAGAGAGCTGGAGAAGGTTTGCGTGGCCTAGGATGGGAAGCTGAGGAAGGACAGCTGGACAAAGCAGCAGAGATAAGCTGAGTTCTGGCTCTCTTATAGGCTCTTGGCATGGCCCAAGACACATCGTTTAGTCTTCTTCTCGTTACTTTCCCAGTTCTGGTGACCCTATTTTGTGGAGTTGTTGGGTCAAGAAATACTCATCCAAGATTATGAGGACTTTGACAATAACACTCATATACATAGCAACATAGGTAAGACCTGTCTATCTGCATGTTCCTGTAGTACCTGTTCAGCATGTATCTCCGGGCAGGAGCAGGACACATTGGCCCATGTGCCTCATGTCTTGGCTAACAGATCTGGAGCATGTAGCCCAGGCAGCAGTCTCAGATGGTCCGAATAGAAATCTCCAATTCCGAGGATCTAACCTGGGTCTGCAATTGCAATAGCAGAGGACAGGATAGTTCATCCCTGTTTCTATTTGTAGACAGAGGGGAAAAGGATACGAGTCTGATTATGTACAGGTCATGTACACGCATGAATAAATTCTGTGGAAAGGGAGTCTGCAATTGTGAACAGATTCTGGGACAAGGCAGTAATGCGCCTAGGAGAGGTTTAGAGAAGAAAAGGCTGCCAAGAGAGGAGAGTGTGTTTGATGAGAGGCTGGCATCAGCTTTTTTTTGTGGCTATGGAAAGGGATTATGTGAGAATTTTGGTGATAGAGGAGATAGGGTAAGAGAGAAGATGGAGTGGGGCAGAGAGGGAGGGAGCACAGAGCACCACAAAATGGGAAGCATGAAAGCAAGAAAAGAGCTCTATAAAACGAGGGAGAAGAAGTGATGAAAAACACAGGGAAGAAAGAAAGGAAAATAGCAAGATAGGACAAGAAAGAAGAAGAACAAAGGGCAACCACTTCTGCACTGGATAGAAAAAAATGACCTTAATAAAAATTAATTAAGAAGGTATCTGGAAAGATAAAAGATGTCAGAGAAAAAAGAACAGAACAGAGTAAAATAGCAAAGAGAAAGAGGGAGACAAAGTACATGTAAACGAAGTTTTTAATTAGCGCAAAGGATAGAGATATCTACAGAAAAAGAAAAAAAAGCATATGGATGAAATATCAGAGACACTCATTTATGCAGGTCCCTTCAGGCTCAGGTTTTTATGCCTCTTTTTCAGTACTGATGTTTTAAAGTTGAGCACAGTTCTGCCCTCTTGGTCTTTCTGGCTCTTTCCCCCCCTCCCCATGACTATGTATATCATTGCTCCAGTAACACAGAATGAGGTAATGCAAATTTTCCATGTTTATATTTCTATCTTTGCTCATTTTTTATCATTTTTATTATTATTTGTTTTCTACTGACACTGAGTCCCTTGTTAAAACAGTCTTTTTATCTGTACTGACTGCAGGTTTCTGGATGACAACTTCTCGTCTGTCTGGGGAATTTTTTTTGGTAGAACTGTTGGCACCCAGTCATTGTGCATTTGCTCTGCAGCTCTCAGCACCACTTACCATGCGTCCCTCTCAAGGAATGACATATCTTTCTAAGGAAACAGTGGTGGTGAACACTTATTCAGGCTACATTTGCCATGAGTTTGTTCATGGACAATATGTTTTATGAATACTGTTGCAGTTTATTTTTCACACAGATGACTCCTATGAATTAGCTTTTGTCAGACAGACACAGTCATCAGTTCCCATTCCAGTCCTTGACACTAGCACAATCTGTGGGTTTGAACTCTTCATTAAAGAAATTGGATTATAAAATACATGTCTCTGAAACAGGTTTAGTAAATCATGGTAAAATATAATGAAAATCTGAAAGCCCTGATAACTTATCTTTTACTGTTTTGAAAAGCTTGACATCCTGTTTTGTATTGTAACTTCCAATTCCCTGTTCTTCTCAGTGAAGCTAATGTAATGAGGGAGGCAGAAAGGTGGATAATAGTCCTGCTTTCAGCATCTAGACGGCAGCATGGATTTGAGCATAGTTTTAAAAAGGGACCGCAGATGTGCCGTATGGTTTTATGTTACGCTTTTGCAGGCTGTGAATGAATTTGATATGTACCACAAAAAATTTCTAAAGTAAACTTTGCATGGAAGGGGTATAATGAAGGGACCATTTGCCCCATCTCATTAAACCAAATGGTAAACTTGGGATCATAGCTGTGTGAATTTTACATGTTGTAACTGAAGGGATGACCTCAGAATGGGCATGTGCACTTGACAAACGTCAGTCTAGCTAGCACAGGAGCAAACGTCAGTGGAGATGTGGCAGTCCAGAGCTCGGCACCAAACGGGTGCTGGAAACTTTGTCCAGCTCATAGCAAAGCAAATGTCACCTTGTCTTCACCACATGGGTCCTGTAGGTGATTGCCCATGGGGAGAAGCTGTAACTAGACGTAAGTAAGTGAGGGTGTGTGAGTGGCCTGGCAGTTTCCAGTGTGCATTTTCCCCTTGCCCTCAGAGGCAGTGAAATGACATTAACCCAAAGCACGTCACGCAGAGCAGGCCCTGCTTCTGCCTCTGAGAGCGTGATGGGAAGAAACAGCCAAGACCTGAATTTCTGAAGGCATGTAAGAAACTGGGCACCCAGCTTCCACCAGCTTTTAAGAAAAATGAGGCACCTTAGGCTTCAGTTGTGAGAAATGTTGAGCTTACGCCAAATCCATGGTCTTCACTCAGGGCAGAAAGTTCTGCTCACTTGGCAGGGTCACCCAGGATCTCCCACGGGAAGATCTTGGCTGTAAGACCTTCTGTCACTGCCAACAACCCTCACACGTTGTTTTTTTTATGAGATTCTACTGGAGTTTTCTTCCATACAGGCTCAATACCTAAGCTCTGCCCCCCAAACCAAGAAGAAGGAGTCCCTGGACTGCAGTGAGCTGTGGACAAAGCCTGCAAGGAGTAATGTCTTCTGAGTGAAGGAAAAGGACGGTGGGGTTGGAGAGCAGATGGAAAGGAAAGGGAGACCTCCACCAGCCAGCTCACGATTCAGGTTTTGAAGCATTATCAGCCAAAAGAAAAGCCTGGGAACAGTCTTCCATCAAAGCTCTCCTGCAGAAACACAGTTTCAGGCCTCCTTGTCAAACCACAGTAGATGGTCGGCATGTTTGGAAGGATATAATTTCTTTCTCTACTAGTAGACTTGTTCTGTAGGGGACTCGGGGCGGGGGGGGGGGG
>JANZLQ010000031.1:10216258-10267537 GCA_026212715.1 Elanus axillaris | reverse complement strand
GGGGGGAGAGTGTGTTAAAACCTGTAGCAGGTGGGTTTAGCTGCTGACTGTACTAGGTACTATTGGATTTGCAAAGAAATACAGATATGCTTATCATCACTGCAGGTAAGATGACAGACGACAGCTACTTGAAGACCGTGACGGTCTGTAAAGGTAGCTATGCATGTCACACAGACAACATCCTTATATGGCTGTGTACATCCCATTAAGTTAAAGGAATACCTGTTTTCCTTTTTCCACTCTTCTAACTATGCAATTATATTTCTGTATAAAGGGAAGAGTAGGTAAAGGGAAAAATAAGTACAGTTGTTTTTACATGCACACATACATAAATATGTATGTGTGTATATGTATATGTATATATATAAAGAGTTCTACTACAATAAAGCCAGCCTGGCCACACTATTTGTCTGCCTCTGGGAGATTTTGTATTAAGCCTTGTGTTCTTACCAGCCTCACAATGATCTCACATAAGCAAACTGCACCTTTGTGAACAGAACAGAAGAAAATCTATAGTTCTGATGTTTATCTATTTGCATATTTAGAAAGAAGTGTGATCTCATCCTCCATTAATTGCCTTGTTTTATTCTTCAGTTTACCTCTGAATACATTTTCTTTGACCATCTCTCTGATGCAGCCACTTAAAGAAATTTTAATGAGTGGAAACCCACTGGATATTATTAAAGCTGTTTAAGCAATGTAAGGTTTCATTTTCTTGTGTAGGTTCCTCTTATTCTTAATTGTAATGATCTCATTCCCTAAAGTGTCTGTGCTTCCATTATTAACTCCTATTAATAACTTGTATTAATAATACCCCACACAAGTCCCAGTCTGTGCTGAAACACTGCAAAACAAACCTCAGACAGGGAGGAAACAGTCTTCATGTTTTGTTTTAAAAGGAAGCAGAAATATTCCATTTAAAAGCAGAGCCGAGTACAATGTTGCACTAGATTCTCCATTCTGCTGATACCTCACTCTTCTTGTCCTACCAAGAAGCACTAAACATGTCCTGAATAAACACTGGAGAGGTCCTACCTTGAAAGGTCGAGACGCTTGCGGCATGAATTGGGAGTTAAGGTCAGACTGCCCTTGTGCAGCGCGATGCCAAAGCTGGAACCCTGACTGTGGTATCTTCAGTAGGAAAAACTGTAAGCCTGCCCTGAATTTCTCAAAGACCGCTGCAGAGCAGAACGAGCTCATAGAGGTGCAATACATAAACAGCAATGATGCTATAAGCGTCTGAATCAAACTGTCACTGCCACGCCGTTGCAGCCAGAAGCACCGGTGCAGCAAGAGGCATCACCGAGTCGTCACCCACCTCACTGCAGCTGATGTAAAAATACCTATTACTGCACGTAGGAACCACGCTATGGTGTCACCCAGGCAGTCCTCGTGCAGGGGGTGCAAAAGAGGGGAGGGGAAAGAAGGAAGAAGCATGGAAGCAGCCGCAAAATCACTGCTGTAAGCCTCCATCCAGGAGGCAGGAGAAGGACTGCTGGGCTTCGTCCTGCAGCCCCCGAGCTCCCAGTGCCCCAGGGCAGCCTGGCCAGGGGTGGAAACTGGGGCAGGAAAGAGGGATTGAAGTGAAGCGTCCAGGGAACACAGTAGCAGGAGGAAAACTCTCCTCCTGGAGTGTGTGGTCTAAGTCTTTTGCTTTACTACGACATAAAGAATTCTGTTTATCGTTGTTTCTAAAGTTAATATTTTACTCTTTTTCCCTACAGGACTTTTTCAGTTCCAAGTATGTAGGCCGACCACTTCAGCACGTTGCCTTTTTTGTAGCACGCTTGGTAGCGCCTAATTTTCCCATGCTTCTTGCGAGGACTTGAGCCCGCGTCCTTATTCATTTTAAGCAGCACCTCCTAGACACCTGAGCCTTTCAGCATTGCTGCTGGTGACGCTGGGCAGAGAGAAGCAGGGACTGATCCCAGGCAGAATTATTGTGGAGGAGCTGAGCCCTTGTGACACCGAAAGCCGAGCTGATGCCTCTCGCCAGGGAAGGGTCTCCCTGCCATGTCTTGGGGAGCCTGGCTGGATGTGTCCTGCGGGATGTGTTATCAGCACAGTGCCTCTGCTTCCACTTCTGGCAGCACACAGCGAGGACAGCAAAATGCCGGAGTCTGTGCCTGGTGCAGAGATGATCCTCTTGGCTCTCCTATAAATATTTCATTTGAACCAAGTTCAGGGCTCAGTCAGACTGGCTCCAGAGCCCCTGAACACAGCCTGCACGAGTGAGACAGACTCAGCTCAGCTCAGCTCTGCTCCCCTCATCCCTCCCATCCCATGTAAGCCATCACTTGCTCCCCCAGCCCTTTGGGAATGGGGAATATGCATGCAAGGGAGCGCTCGCTAGCTTTGGTGGTGTCCCTAAATATGGCATTTCCTTCTATTGTATCAGCTCTTGCTTCCCCTACAGCTTTTCTAGCTTGCTTCAACTTGTGGCTTTAATAAGAAATGAGTTTGAGGGAGGCAGAAGAATGATTGCACAGAAGGGATATCAGGTGCCTGAACTCTCCTTGTGTAGATAAGTACTTCTTAGTAGATATGGTCAAAAATGTTTGGTGGAAGCAGCTTTGTGTTAGATAGTATCAGCTTGTTATTACTGGGACATTTTGCAGGAAATATTGATTATAATGATATTTCATTTTTGAACAAAATGGAAAGTAATGAAGCGACCTCCTCACTTTCTGTAATGCAGTGTTTTGAAAAGACTGGAGCTGATCAGACTGGATCGCCTCGGCTCCATTTTGGAGTGGCTTTCACTGCAAATGTTGCTTTTAAATGAAAAATTATAAACGACAAATGTCAAAATAGTAACATTTTAATTAAAAACATTTGTAGCGCAAGTTCTGAAAATAAACATTCCGTTCTGATCTCATATGGAAAGATTCAAAATCCTGGGCCATCTCCGAGACAGAAATTCTGCCTCCTGCATAGCTCTGATAATATCCAGAGCTCAAGTGGTGCATTGATCCTGGATTCCTTGACCAGTAAAACTGCTTTTGTGTATATATGCATGTGTGTTTTCTGCAGATGGCTTCCATCCCTCTTTATCGTAGCAGTTCGCAATATCAGCCAAAAATATCTGCACAAAAGCCTCTGTTATGTCTCTGGGCTTGAATGCTGGCCAATGTTACATATATGGAGAACAGTAACTCAGTATCTTGAATGGCTATCTCTTGCATTATACCGCCATAGCCTGAGCTGGATAAAATGCAGTGTGTAAGCTGAAATTGAATGAGCCATAAAGACTTAAATTATTCATTTGGGAAGTATGTTCTGAGTGTCACCGGAACCCTAGAGAACAGGGAAAAATAAATAAAAGCATTTTCTCTTTTGTTATTGCCTTGTATCTTTGCTTACTGAACCCTGTGCTGGGCAGCCAGAAAGGTCCTGCAAGGGGCGGAGGACTTGAAATTTCCATTATGCTCTTGCCCTGTGGCAGCATCTGGTACAGGTGAAGTGCCTTCTAAAAGCAGCCTCTGCACAGGGCACACAAAATTTGCAGCAGCTTGAAAGCTACACAGCTTTGCCTCTCATTACTGAAGAAATAAAGCTTCCTTTTAGAATTTGCCACAACAATAGGGGTTCCAGATGCAGTTTTCTATTACAGAGCAGCAACAACACAGCTATGTGTTTTCTAGAAGTAAGTGCCATTTTCCATTCCAATAGGCCTATGTCTCTACATGTTCCTTATTTTAGGATTAATATATCTGACAGGAGGACTGCTTGTTCAGATCCCCTGCAATGCAAGGGGAAAAGGGTGCTGATTTTTAGAATAAGATGTCAATTAAAGTACTTAGACTACTCTAAAGTATATGTATTAGTATTTTTAAAAAATTGCTGTCTAGTAGTCACCATTTAATTTCCATTGCCTGTAGTTCATGGAGCGGGAGAATATACAGCTTGAGAAAACAAAGCTGAAACTATCTGCTCATTATTCTACTGATAATAGAATAATAATAATAATAATAATAATAATAATAATAATAATAATAATAATAATTGTTATTATTATTATTAATAATAATAATAATAATAATTCATTTATCTACTGGTTCTAATTCTATTTACTGCCTTTCCTTATAACACAGACAGGCTTCCCATGGCATATATCTCAATAGTCTCTGCTAAGCCGTGCAGGACTGTTCCTGCCCGGTGCTGGGAGGTGGGCTGCTCACAGCGACAGCGCAGCTTGGTCAACACAAAGCTTCCCCAAATGGCTGGGTACCCTCACGCCGCAGCATCTGCCCGTACATTGCATTGGGGATCCCCAGACCTCCAAAGCTGTCCTCGCAGCTCAAACAGGTTCTCCTTGCTGCAGCCCAGGCGGGGGGATACGGCTAGCAAAAGGGTTGTCAGGGCTCAGTCATTGCATGGGTGCATTAGTAAGGACTGTAAATTAAAGGAAACTCTATGTGGTATTTGGAGTGTGTGCAGCCTGCAGATGGGAGAGTCTCCCCCGACTCGTTCAGCTGAGCTGGGGGATCCCTGATCATGGAGAGGACTGCAGAGTTTAAAGCCTTTTCACACCTCGGGGGTATGTTTGCAAGAGGACGGTCTCACACGCCTGAAAGCTTCAGGCCAGCACAGAAGAGAGCAGTTTGGGCCGGGTGGCAGGGGGAAGCTTTGGCATTCGGAACGCATCCAGAAACCACAAATTTCCTTTTCAGATCCCTTTTACTCCATCCAGACTGCAACGCTGCCAGTCTGGGAGGGCCACATCCATCGGGGAGCAGAGCGAAGGCCCTTTGCCGCCAGCCGGGAGCCTCCAGGGGACACGGAGCGGCCGAGGTGACTTGACTTACCTCTGTGCTCCGGCACCCAGAGGGAGAGGGACCAGACAGGGTTGTCAGACGTAGCGTTTCGAGCACCCTGGAGTGACAGGGAATTTTTCTCTGTCATGGGATCATGCGAGCAGCCCTCTTCCACCCACCTGTATCATTACCGAAACAATGGATGGCATATCTTGCCTGCTATTGTCTGGGTGGCAAATACACTTTAGGGAAGGAATGAAAAGTGGGTGTGAGAAAGCTCGACTGCTATAATTGTCTCCTATTAGCTTAAACATTTCTCCCTCTTTTCTGCACATCGATCCAGCCTTAAGACGGGGGAGGGAGTAAGGAAGATGTTATCTGGGGTTGGTTCACTTCCTTCTTTTGTGTTTCGTTTGTTGGTTTATTTTGATTTTTTAAACTGGAAATTAATATTTAGACTGCCCAAGATTATGTGTAGTTTTAATGAAACAAAATCATTCAACCCTTTTCTCCTCCTTTTCACTTCAACCAGTCCCTAGGAAGCTCCCCTCAACAGGCTAAACGCTTAGATTTAAATGACATTTCCCTGTTCACAAAAGCAATGATTTCCTATGTGATCCGTGTCATGGGAAAGTGACATAATTCTTGGGAAGGATAGGAACTTGTAGGTTAGGTTATGTGAGTCTTGAGTTACCACACGAATCTTATTATTCTAGGTAGGTTCCTCATCTTTTTTTTATGTTTTCATCATATTCCACTGAAGGCTTTGACGTACATTCAGCAGCAGATTGAACTGTGACAGGCAAAGCAGTTTTAATCTCTGGCTTCTGCCTCGTCTCTTTCTGGGAAACTTCTGCCCCCGCAGTACGGACTGTGGGGCCTCTCCTAAACCCGTGCAGTTAAGAGCCAGGCTTATTAAAGTAAATCTTAATCCGTTTTGATTCATGGTAACATACCATCCTGCAAAATGTGATGGTCAAGAGGTGACTCTGAAGCCACCCGGCCACCTCAGCTTCAGGGGCAGCAGCTTTCGGAGAGCGGACGAGGGAGCAGGGATCACTTTAGCAGGAGGATTTTAATCTGACAGTAAATGTGTGGCAGGATCCTTAAAGCCTCCCAAGGAACCGAAGTTACAGGACCTCCAAATATTTGTATACTTGTTTCCCCATAATTGCAATATTTCTTTCCCCCTTGCGCCTGCACAAGTTCTTGGTCTGACGACAAGGATGGCGTTGAAAGTTTAAGCCGTCTTCATCTCATTCTTGAATTTTCCAATAACATTCCAGTATGAAATCCGGAGAAGGGACAGGAGCATCGGCTGTCATATTTAGCTGCCGTGAAATTGTGTGACATTAAAGCACAGGGAGGAAAACAAAATCTTGAAAGCTGATAATCCCTGCACTTTGTTGGTTACAGAAAAGCCAGGTTAATCCCAAAATATTGATGCTGTTTCTGGTGCTGGCATACCATCTGCTCTTCTTCATGCTAGACGTGACCGGATACGAACTTTAAAGCCCTTCTTGTAGGTGACACTTATTTGTGTCTTCAGATGTTTTACCTTCATGTAAACATGCTTTTCCTTTCCCTTCTAGAAACCTATTTGCTTCAGTGATGTAATTAACACGTGGCAGCAGACGCCAGGGGCTGGCCTGGGGTTTTTGCATTCTTTCCAGAAGGGTTTTGGTGGACCCTGATGCCTAGTTCTCAGGTGCAGCAGTACGGTCTCCTGCTGTTTCGGCAGTCCATTTGCCTTGTTCCTAAGTGGCAGACAAAGCAAGCAAGGCTGAATTCTGGCAGCTAGGAGTAGGAAGGGGAGAAAAAGTCCTGCTGAAAACTGGCTAACGTGCTTAGAGAAGCTGGCTCAAGAACCGATGGGTAAATCCTCAGCAGTGGCTTGCCTTTTACAGAAAGAAGTTGTTCGAGGATTGAACAGTGACATTTTGAACGAAAGCTAATATTAAGCCTAGCCAGTCTGCAAGCAACCCATAAATTCCTCTATTTCTCTAGTAGGACACATTTTGAATGCAGCTGCCTGACCAAACTAGAATGGAATTAAAAAGAATAAATAAATTCTTCTGGCTTAAAGGAAAAAAAGAAAAAAAAATTTACTTCCTGAGAGCAGTGCTGCACCTTGCTTTAGAAAGCATCTTATTTTTTAAAATATTCAATAGCAACAAAACATTTTATTTAAACTCATTCTAGCAACTCACAACCCAATTTTCCTTTCTCATTACAAGTGTTTATGACAAACACATCATCAAGGATTTTTCTGTATATGGAGACATAAATACAGCTTCCTTAACTAATGGGATTGCCTGTTTTATGCTAGATACACATTTAACACATACATTTGTAATACAATTATTGATGCAATGGCTTAAATATGGGAACTACAAAACCACACAAGAAATTAATTCCCAGTTACTGATAAGGCTAGAAGGATTCATGTGCACTAGGAGGAACTAGTACAACAAATAGAAAATGTAAACTGTGACAGTATTTCTTGCTTTATCAACATTATGGGAATAAGACTGTATGCCAAAAATAGACCTGTTTTGGAGCTGTATTAAACCACATGTTTTTAAATAAACATACATACAAGGGTGTGCAGAGATGGTGTTAAAAGAACAGTTTTGTGTTTGCAGTCACTTCACCAAATACCAGGAAATGTCAGAATTAAAATCATGTAGGAGATAAATCTGTCCCCTCCATTGTGTCTATGTATTATGACATAGTTGTTAATGACACAGTCACATATAGGTTTTTTCCAAAGGACCATATGCATTCATCACGCAGGACGGATGCTGCTCACTTAATCAGCAGTTATTCAGTCTCGTTTACTCCTTATTATAAGATGAGAGGCCCCAAGCCTTATTTACTGCACACTATTCAAATCCTTCTCTAAAGACAGAATTTTCAGTTGCCTCCTGGGCTTTTCTATTGAGCTCATCCCTGTGGTATCTGAATGCATTTATTTATACAAGACCCTTGTGAGGATAAGGGATATTATTAGCCCTATTTTACAGATTCACAGACAAAATTTTCGTTTTCCAGTCTGAGGAACCTACGGCCAGATTTTTCCAGTGTGCTCAGCTTTATCTGTTTAAAGCAGAGTTCAGGTCCTATTGAACTCAGCTGCAGCTGCAATACTCAGCATTTCAGCAAATCAGGCCCTAGGGTATGAAGTCAGATCCCCAGAAAATAAACCATGCAGAATTACTTTCTGCTTTGAGAAAGTCTGCTTTTTGCTGTTTCTGACTCCTTGTCCGATCCATTCCTTCTGCCTGACCCCCTCTCCCGTCTCTGACCGCTGCCCTGACTCCTCTCGTGCCCGGTGAGGGGAACCAGGGTCAGGCACAGCCAGGAGATGGATGTGTGGGCAATGCCAAAAGGCAGCATGCAGAGGGTGGGCAGCAGGGAGGGGGTCTACGGCGGGATTTAGAAACTTTGCCTGGGCAGGCAGGCACCGTGTTAGGAAAGCCAAAGCTCAGCTGGAGCTGATACTTGTGAGAGATGTCAAGGCAAAAAAGAGGAGCTTCTCTGCTACGTTACCTGTAAAAGGCTGAACAAGAAAAATGTGGGAACGCTGCTGGATGGGGCAGGTGATTTAGTGAAAGCAGGCAGAGATCAGCCTGAATATAAGGAAAAACTCTTTCCCAGTGAGAACAGTCAGGCTGTGGAGCTGGTTGCTAAGAGAGGCTGAGCAGGCTCCGTCCTTGGAGGTTTTTAAGGAGGTTAACTGGATAAAGCCCCGATAAGCTCGGTCTGACTTCTTGACTGACCCTCCTTTCAGCGGGAGATTGGACTAGGGAACTCCCTACCTCTCTTTCCAACGGAATTATCCTCTGCTCCTGCAGTTTCATCTCTACTCTGTCTTACAAGCATGTTTTTCCCAAACAACAACTCATCTAAGATTTGGCTGTGGTCTTTTTGACATTTGAACTACATGGCTTTCTCAGAAATTTAATTGCAAGAAACCCTCCTCAGTCCTGGGCTGTCTCCTGCGCAGCAGCGCGGACATCTGAGAAACAAAGTGCCGAAACCTGGGCGTTGACTTAAATTTTCCCTGCACATGTGAAGTGAGAGATTCCTTTCTCTTCCAATGGATTACAATAAGGTGAAATTCAGGAGTTTTATTCATGGGGAGAGGAAAAGGTACATTCCTGACATGAGGACCGCAGTTTCTTTGAAATAGGAGGATGCTGGTGCTTTCCAAAGTGAAGGTTGGGAGAAAGTGCCAAAAAAAAAAAAAAAAGGGAAAAAAGGGAAAATGTTGTGTTTTTCCCCTAACTTCATTCTCAGATAAAGAGTAATTATATTTCCTCAAAATAAAGAAAACCACTAACCAACAACAACAAAAGATGAACAATGAATACTTCCACCTAAATAGCTGCAGTCTCACAAAGCTGTAAGCAATGCGGGTACGGCCTGGTGTGCAGAAGAGCCTTAAAATAGTTCACAATCTCCAAATCACCTAGAACAAGGGGCTTTCTAGAAATGCTTCTGCATGTTACCTTCCCATGATGAAGATACAGCAAGTAGGAAATGAGCTGCCAGAAAAGAATGACAAATCTATACTGGCCTCAACCGTAGTTCTCTTGAGTGCACAGCCCGAAGCGTCTCCCCCTTTTCACTCAAAGTTCTGCATATTCTTTTTTTGTGTGCAATACTATGGATCACAGGAAAATAAGAAAAGTCCTCAAGAGCTTTTCCATCTATATATGGATTTTAGAAATTTCAAAGTGCATTGCCAATGAAGACATAGTTTCATGTTTGAAAATCCAAAACCACTGCATATGTGTCAAGTTGTACTCTCTCAATTTCTTGTTCAGTTTTTTCTCAACTAAAAGAATAGTTATGGGCTCCTGTGAGGGCAGAGGACATATTATTTCTGTATGAGAGCAATTTACTTCAGTTACATATACATATACATACACACACACACACGAAGGAGTGGTTTGAACTAAGCTGAGGGAAGCCACACCTGACCTGAGAAAAGGAATACACATGCGTAGACAGATTTGCATCATTAACTAAGTCAATTTTAAACCCTGGAAGGCCTTGCATCCTTCACTAGACGCAGTAATAGAAATATTATTTCCTTAGTTGCATGCTTATTGAGGCCAACACTGAAAGTCATGTTAGGCAGTACCTAACTTCCAGAGTGGAGGTCTCTGCGGAACCAGTGTCAGTGCTGGAAAGCTGAAATCCTGCCGCAGTGGCAGGAGCCTGTACACCCTCTCTGCATCCCCCTTCTAGCAGGGAACACCCTTAATATTAAAAATTCTTTGCACAAGCAAATGAGGTGCAACGCTCTCAAAGGGTACACACATGTGAGTCCGATGAGATTGTTGGGATCTAGACCGGGCTACTAAACCTCAGCTGCTCAGCAAAGGACCAAAGCAATCAAGTTGTGGGCAATCCAGTCTTCCCCAACAGCCTCAGGTTTTAACATTTTCATCTCTGGTCACCATGAGCAGCGCTGGTACCTTTTCTAGCCCCATACTGCCCATGGGTAGTACGCTGGTGTGAGAGACTGAAAGACTTAATGTCTCAAACACTGCGGTGGGACAAGTTCTGCCTAAGGACCAACTCTGCCCACCAAGGATCGCTGCAGAGCCAGGAGCCCCGGGTGAAAAGCTGCCCATGGGCACAAGACAGCGGCAGCAGGAGGGGGACCTGGGGCTGGGGGGTGCGCAGCTCCCAGGTCTGGTGTGCTGAGCGGGACCGCTCACCCTGCATGGCCAAAGATCACCTCTGCAGGAAGGGGAAAGAGAAGTTACTCCCCAAATGACCCCCAAGCCCATGGACACATTTCCCAAAGGCTCCCAAACTGCTCATGACACCTAATTAGCCTAATGAGTTCGAGGGCCCATCCGAAGGAGGGGTCAGGATGAGAAAAGGACACAAACAAGCCCCAGGTGTGTGCACCCACTGGGACTGGAGCCTTCAGTTGACTGAACCAAAGATGGAACCAGGGAAGGTGACCCTTCCCCTTCCCCTTCCCCTTCCTCTTTCCCCTTCCCCGAACCTCCTGACCCAGCGGGATGGATTTCTCCTTATTGTTTTCCTTGAACTGATTCCCAGGTAAGCAAGGCCTGTATAGGTTTGGTGATGTAGGGTTAGCACATTACACAGTTTACTGACATAATTTCATGCTAATTTTTATGGTGAGCAAACAAATGTTGAGTTTTGTGAGTTAAAGGATCCCTGGTGTCATTTCACTTTAATCCTGACCTGGGAATCAGCAAACCTGAGTCACCGTCCTGAGAAACTGGGATGTGACAGCTGGGAAACCACTTTTCCCCCTTCTCAGCCTGGCTCCCAATTTCATGCTAAGCCATGCCCTGCAGCACAACTGAAGTTCAATCAGGAGGTGAATGAATGCATAGATGGCACAGCAGCCTTAATCCCTGTAACTTTAATTTCCTTCACCTTTATAGACTGGCAAAGGAAGAGGTAACTTTTTTTTTTTTAAGGGAATGAATGCTGTGGCTGTAGGGGATGGGCTTCGTTGAAGTAACTTTCTATTTACTATTGAAAAAAGAAAGCTTTAGGTTTATTGGAATCGTTCAATGAAAAAGCAGGTCATCCTCCTATCTCTCATTTCCTCTGCTTTCTTCCTACCCCTTCACACAGTTTGAGGGGGACTTTTTGACATCCGCTCTTTAATTTGGGGCTGTTCTGGGCACTAATTTTTAGTTTCCCTGGGAGCATTTGAACTCTTGAATAATGCTTCCCTTATCATCGCCACACCAAGTAGTTATTGTTACAAAAGAGGTGAGAGATAGAGAGGTGCCTGATACTTCCCAGCTGATGCAACTGCTGCTACTAACCTGCCTTTGTTACAGAACAGTGAGTTACGCATTAGGGTCGAAACAAGATTTATTTATCTGAGTTAGAAGAAATAAATAAAAATTGAGAACAAACAAACAGGAGTCATTGGCAGTCAGTTGGTACCTAATGAATCACATTCTTGGGTTAGCAGAGATTTGTACGTTTACTGAGTAATTTTTTCCTAAGTGCAGTTGCTCTTGGAGACTTCTGTGCTGGAATTAATTCTGTGATTGTAACCCTCTCTCTCTCTTAACCTTCTTTGCTTCCTGCTCGGTAATTTTGCTTTTTTAGAGACGTCAAAGAAAAATATCTCTTTTTATAACAAGAAGGAAGCATCATGTGCATAGTGAGAGTTCCTCACTGACATGTGGCTTCCTAAAGCTGTGCTCTCGTAGCCAGCTTATGATTCGGGGTGGAACGCACTCATGGTTTGGCAGACCTTGCTGGTGACTTGGTACAGACATTTTTCCTGATTTTTGGCTCCTTAAGTACACTAAAAAGATAAAAGTATTTAGTGCATAATCATCTGGTACAACTTTGTTGTCCTGTCTGTTGCTCCACTTGGCCCAAGGTTGTTACCAGGGTCAGGGCTGGGGTGGGATGTCCCTGTGAAGACAAAGGTGCTGGACAGTCGTCTGACTCTGTGCTCTGATAGAGCCCATGTTGGGGAAGAAAAAGGAAAAAGCCCTGGTTAGGAAGCTGCTGTTTCTTTAAATGGGAGATAGACAGCTGAGGGAAGGTTTTAGGCAGAGGCTGTGGAGTGAAGGGAAGAAAGATTCACGGTAGTTTTCAGCGGTAATCTTGTTCTCCTTTTTCTAACAACATCCTTTGTTCACTTCAGAAGAAAAGATGGGTAAGAAGGGGCAGGATGGAAGTACAGAAAGCAATGAATGCTAGAGAAAAGGTAGATCAGTTATGCCTACTTACTGTAGTATGAACATGCAAGATAATAGGATATTGGGAATGTGTCTGTCAAAGTAAAAGAAAGAAACAGGGAGAAAGGGCAAATACAAGTGAGTTACCTGTTTTCTGAGTTCAATGTCCACAACAGGCATTCATGAACAGGCCTCGGCTGTTCTTTTTAAGGTCTGCAATACAGTTGTTGCATTTCACATCGATGCCAGGGCAGAGGTGACTGGGATTTGTAAAGGGACACAAGCGCACCAGCTCAAAGTGCCAAATCAGTCGCCCAGATCCATTCAAAGCCCATACATGCTACAAAGGCAAAGAAGATAGGAGTGACTTCTTTGTAACCTGGTAATCCAAGGCTCCTCCACCAGCCCTTGCAAGTGCACAGGGAAGGCCCCGGGCCTTGGCTTTGTGAGACGCGTGTCCTTCACGAGGGCTTCTGTGGATGCCAGACACCCAACCCTGTGCAGCCAGCAATCCCACAGGTCCCCACGAAAGGCTGTTCTTGGGCAGAGAAGAAAAAGGTGCCTAACCGTGCCACAGAGGGGGAAGGAAGCGGAGCGTCGAGACTGCTTGCTTGGACTTGGGCTCTGTCGCCGTCCTACCCAATGTGGCAATAGAGCCCTCCTTGGGTGCAGCCAGAGCTTCCCCAGTGTCCTCGTCCGGCTTGGTGACAGCAGCTGACGAAGTGCAAAGGCCCGTTGGGGAGTTTAGTTCTTCTGCGGACCCTTGGTCTGAAGGGAAGTGAGCGAGGCGCTGCCCACAGGGCCTCGAGGGAGCAAGTGGAAGTTTATAGAGATGACATTTCAGTTTATGGGAAGCATAAGGAAGGACAGGATGGAATCACCTCTGGACGTTATCTTAAAGGCTCCTGGACTCCATGTGAATATAGAAAAACGTACACCGTTAGAGGTACGGCTGTGGCATTTAAGGTCTATCACTGCTGAATATGGCTGGGGAGCAGTTCAGCACAGGCACTATTTTTTGAAAACCTTGACCCAAGCTTTAGGATGTTCTTGAAAAGGACACTCAGAGATGTGAAAGAACACAGAAATGACTCTGCCTGGGAGCTTTGATTGGAATAAATTACAATCAGTAACATAGGCTCTCATAACACAATCTCCTCTTCTTTTCATTCAAACTCCTTCTGTTACTTGCGAATCATCAGAGGACAGTAGAATTACTTTGGTGTAAAGTTATTTACTTCCAGACTTCTGGTACGCTATAGTGAATTATAGTTACTGAACAAGCTTTTATCTAAGGTTCCTGCAACTGAGCAATTAGCTTTCTGACTTTTACACTAAAGCAATTTATGTAAACAGATTGTGGTTATGAAGCAAAATGCTTAACAAGTCATAAATTGTGAATCAGTTGTTGATTTGTGCTTTTTTGTTTCTTTTATTTGCTGAACAAAACATAAATTTTCTGCCTGTAGTGAGGTGGTTTTTTTCTCAAGTATTGTAATGTGCATGTCTTTGGGATATAGAAGAATTCCCAGAAAGAGTCACAGCCCCTGGCAGTTTACCATGTAAGGTGAGAGGATTCCTCTAAGGAAGAGGCATTTGAGGAATTGTTACAAACAAGACGCCATCAGTTATGACGGAGTGTGAATTCATAAATTTATAAGCAGGGGAAGATTACCTTGCATTTACCACGAATACAAAAATGCAGCTGTGCAGCTAATGTGAGGTAGGTCAGGCTATATAAATTAATCTTCTTTCTTATTCTTCCTACTTTGATGAGTAGACAAGACTACAGGATAAGTAATCTAGCTCCTTTGCATGATGATACTTCTAATCCTTTGTCCTTGCTTTGCAGAGCTCAACAGTGTTGCCATATAAAGCACCATCAGTATCACAGAAGCTTGCCCCGTTTGAATAGATGGGACAGCTTCAGACTCCCTGCAGATTCAGGCCTTGTTTAATGTAGACTTCTTTGACTCACAGCTGCAAGAGCTACCTAGATGGTAACTTCTGGATAATAATGATATGCCTATGTATTTCCTTTAAGACTAGTCCTTGCACCGGCCCTGGAAGATATTGCACTATGAGGATTATGGAGCAGAAGATGAGAAGAAAGGATTTCTCTGACTCCTTCAACTGCTTAATAATTAACTATATGACCTCTGTTTAGAAGTAAAGCCAAGCCAATTAATGCATACTTCCATAGATTATATTGCCTATAATACAACTATGATGTATAATGTAAATTTAGGAAATATGAAGATTGAGTGTGGATAAAATGTTCCATATACACCATGACAAGGATTATAAAAACACTTATTTGCAAATGTCTTCTCTCATTCATTCTATGGCACTTTGCGTCACTATGTAATTATATATAATTGCTTGAAAAAACACTTAGACTTCTGGCCCCTTGGGGTGCAACTTAGTCAGAGAGAGACAAAAAAGGGTCAGCGTTTGAGTAAGGAATGAAATTTTCTGCGCTAGTACAGCGTGTTCCCTGGAAGTGGAAATATTTCTGCAACACCTCCTGCAGCAGGGCTCATCCTAGTCATCTACATCCTACGCACTTTTAATCCAAACTTGAAACATTTTCTGCCACCTACTGCTTTTGCATCATTGTTGTCCTGTTATCTAAAAAAAAAAAAAAATAATGCTCAGATCAATTAATGTCTTCTGTCAAGTTTTTGAAAGTGATTTTTGGAAAATCTTCACAATGTCCAAGTGAGCAAAACAAGTGCATTTATCTTCATTTTCAAGGTAGAGGTACGGAGGAAAAAGTGGAGGTAGGCTCTTCTGGGTGCAGGGCTGTAACAGGACTAAGGATGGTCTGGTGTTGAATCCTGCTGTGGTGGGTTAGACAGACAGACACCTGCTTAACCTCTCTTGCAAGCTTATACATTGTCTTAATGGCAGGTTGGGTTTTCTCACTTTAAGTACTCTTATGTGCACAGAATTGCCTTTCTGTGACAGTCAGCTGGAGCCTTTCAGCAATTAACTGAAAGATTAGTGTAGGAAAAGAAGACAAGAGTCCTTTTTCTTTATTGTATGGACTATGGTATGGACGATCTCATTAGTTAACTTTGTTATTTGACAGTTGTGGAAAGTGTCATGAGGTCTGATTAACTGCAGTTACTGCTCACCTTGTTCTCTGTGCCTTAAATGCTTTTAGGTATTTTGCCAAATCCTAAGATAAACACCGATATGCAAACAACATCCCTGAGATAAATGGCAACAAATGTTCTGTATGACACGCTTTATTTCTGAGGTGCTCAGTTAACAGAGTCATTGGTGCCTGGTTAGACAGATGGGGGGGTTTATTATTTTTCTCTGATCCTTATAAATTGGATCTTCTGTTTTGAAAACTGATTTGACAGCCGGTAGGGCTGCTGAAACTGGAGGCTTGAGAGAGGTTGCACTATTCCAGTGCCACAAAGGCAGGCAAAATGGAGAAGAGTGGTGAGAGCTAAACTGCACTCGCCATGACGAATGGGAAATAGCATACAAAGTCTAGACCAGATACGGGCTGAAAATGTCCTGTCTGGGTAACTGAGTAGTTAAAGGCGTCTGTTTCGGGGCTGCAGGACCCACCGGCCGGTGGTGGTCAGGGCTATGCGTCAGCCTTTGGGCTGTTGGCTTTTGCCTTCATCATCATCAGGAGCCTCTGGGTCTGCAGCCGTGCGGCGTAACGGCGCTGAGGGCGACCCTGAGGCTACGCACAGGAACCTTCCTGGCAGCTGCAGAAAGGCAAGGCGGAAAGCAACAAAAACACAGTCAAGCCTGACGTCTGGCCAAGTTGTGTGTCTGCAGCCCCAAATCAGAGCACTCTGTGCACGTATGGAAATTGTTTCAAGGCCACATCTTCAGTGCTAGTATTACTTACGAGCACGCCAGGCAGCATAGTGGTGAGAGTTAGCTGGATCCCAGATCTAACTGCTTTGCCTTTCTTCATCCAGCTTTGGAAGGCATCTCTACAAGCAGTGTTTCTGTTGTGAATTTGGGTTTGCCTTTGGAGTGACGTAGCAAAACGAGGAAACCATCTCTTAAGTTACTCCTGGTTAATGCTTGTTTTTCTCTCTAGATTAGCAATAACCCTATATTCATCCCACTTTTTCCTTTCCCTGTCCCCAAAGAGGAGTAGCCTCTAGCTTTGTGGTTGCAAATCCAAATCTGAAATCTGTGACAAGGTCTTTTCTCCACTAGGCAGCATTTGGCCCTTGTCTGTCCTAATTCAGACCTGTGGGAGAAGCTCCATGCTGCATGATTTGGAGAAGTGAATTTTCTTTCACCCACAAGATTTAATAGCCTGAAGATATCTATGCTGGGCCAACAGCAATCAGAATGTTGGAGCCATCATCTGGTTTGGTTTTGGTAAAACATTCAGTGGTCTCAACCGAGATGTGAGGGGACAAAAAACTACATCTCGAGTGCTAAAATTACAGGTGGAGATTAGAACTATTCCTCTGGGGCAAGAGAGTTAACTGGTGACAAAATGGCAAATATGCAAAATCCCTTAAGGAGCACTTAAAAAACTGCTTCGTCATGGCAGTGTGACATGGACATGAATAGAGGATTGTTCTCTTCAGATTCCAAGCAGCCATCGACTTTATTGCATAATTTCACCTATGTAAGTTACAAATTAGTGACAAATACGTTTGAAAGCTAGTCATTACCTCAATCAGTCAATTATTCAGAAGATGTATCAGTGTGATTAGTTGCTCTCAGTTAATTATAGGAACAATAATTAGCTAATAAGGGAGTACCATCATTCATATAATACTGATTTTCATTGTTTCAGAGACACTAATTTTAAAAAGTCCCTGGAATCTATATTTGAGAAAACACCCAAGATTACTTTTAAAACAATGTTAATCAAGTTGTGGAAAGTGCTTTACTCTCTTCTAGCTCTTTTCGCCAAACTTATACTTCTGCCATCTTCTCAGCAATGGATTCTGTTGAAAATTACCAAAGTTATCTTCAAATGGAGCCTTAGTAGTGAACTGCCTTGAAGACTGAGTGTCACACAGATGATGAGACAACTTGCTGCTTTTAATCAACCCTGGACAAATCTAAACTGATGCCAAACACTGGCAAAGAAAGATGGGTATGTTGAAGACATTATATTTCATGCCTATTATTACAGATGCAAGACCATAGGATTTCATACTTCTCCTCCCTAAAAGTAGCACGCGGGAGAATGCGTGGTGCAGGCATTTTGTTCAAACGAGATTCTGCCTGTTTGTTCCTTGTATTTGCATTTCCTTCTCAGGACCATCAGCCCCAGCTTAAACCTTTACAACTTAGTTATCTTCCCAAGTTCTAAAAATGAAGAGAAAAGGCCCAGATCCTCAGGGGTAAACAGGGACCTTACTCACTGTAACACCCCAAGATGTGTTTTCAAGTCCAGCCCAGTGCATCTGGCTCACCCTCACAGGGCCAAGCTAAGGGCAATAATCCAGCATTTGGTGCTGAAGCCACTAGATACGCTTTGTATGACCAGGGTGGATAAAACAAGTCTGAAAGGAGTTGAGAGTTTTCCAGCGGCTGAGAGGGTGACTGTAAGGCCAAGAGTAGAGGTCCCTACCTGTGGTTAAAAAGAGCAGTTCCACATTTTCCCATCTCCACAGGCCATACGTGCCTGACCATAGCTGGCTGGCACAGGCAGCTAAACCTCCAAAAGCCTAATCCCACAAAAGCAGGCAGGGTGAGGGGAGCACGGCCCTCCAAGGACACGGGGAGTGGGGCAACGGGACCGTTGCTTTCATCCGCTGTCAGCTGCTACTTCTGCTTGCCCTTATCATCCATCTGAACCACAAGCACAGGCTATTTTACTTCTACAGAGTGGCTGAAAACTCTTCAGCCACTCCAAGAAAGATACTAATCTCAGAGTGTAATACACTCCTCCTCCTACTTACCTCTAGCTTGTAATCAAAAGGAACCTTGAGGGGTCGTCTTCGCAGCCACCTGCAGACTTTTCCCAACTCCCCTACCTGGTGAATCCCCTAAATGTTTTTATCATATGCTAGAGACGAGCTATTAGAATACTCTCCCTTCTCCCCAGCTCTCCTGGTATTTTAAAAAACATATGATTATCTAAGGCTTTTGGTTTTAATCTTTTTCATTTCACCTCTATCTTTACTCTGAAAGTCTCTCTTGATTCCAGCTCCAGTTCTAGCTGCCCTGGGCAACAATTGCGTTAACATATCACTAACACACTCCATTTATTTATTTAAAATAATAATAATAATAATAAAAGATTGATAAAGCCCAGTGAGATCTCAGTAGACTATGACCATCTTTAACTTAGCATAGTCTAGTGGTCAAAGCAATAGAATAGAAGGCAGAAAAATCTGCATCTGACAAAAATTCCCTCAGAAAATCATGTAAGCTCTGTATCACAGCTTCTTTATATGTGATGTAGGATTTGTACCTGACAAGGTGTGAGACATCTATATATGGTATGCATTATTTTGCAGTTCTCCATTTCGTTATCATAGCTCCTAAATACTAGTTAGATGACTTGGACTCACAGTTTTGGCAAACTCCCTTGCATGCTTTCCAAATAAAACCACTCTTCGCTACCTGTTTTTCTTTCTTTGTTGTACGAGATAAAAAAGGTTAGAGGAACACAGAAATCCTGTTGTATTGAACTTATGGTATCTAATCCCGTTAATGCTTTAACCATTCAAAACCATAGTTTACATATAGTTTTCAGACTGATTTTAAAACACCTGTCTCCAAATAGTGAGAGGAGTAAGAGCCCTCGAACATTCAAATCAATGTTCTTCAATGTTTAGCTCAAAGCATGGCATTGCACTGGTTGCTTTGCAAAAATGGGTTAAAGGTGTGCAAGTTTCATATGCATATAACACTGCAGAAAGGTGAAGATTTTAGGATTTATTTCCCTGAACATTTCTGATTATTTTGTCTGGACGTACGTGACACTCTAGCCAAATCACAGGACCTCTGATTTCTCATTACTGCTGTTGTTTCTTTGCGACAGCTGCAGAGCCCCTTCTTGTATCCAGTACTGAAGAAGTTTTCACTTGATAACCTGATAGCTATTTTTTCCTTTCCCTGTCCCTGTTGCCTTTCCTGTTTCTTCCTTCTAGTTCAATCCAGGCAATTTCCAACTCATCCCTGAGGCCTTTTCCTGTCTCTGTTGTGAAAATTTTCCCCCTTCTTTCCTCTATTTTTTTAAATCTTCTATTTCATGTGGCAGGCATGGAAGGAGGCTGATGGGAGGTATCAGTCCAGGGACTGGGCTTTATCAATCGTTTTTTATTATTATTATTTTAAATAAATAAATGGAGTGTGTTAGTGATAGGTTAATGCAGTACTACTGCTGCTGAAGGGAGAAGGTAAAATAGGTGTCACTGCTGAAGAGAGGGACTGAGAGAGATGTCGTGAGTGGATACGTCACCATCTCTGGTACTTGGCAGATGGAGGGGTGAAGAACAAGATGATAAACTGTGGCAGCCATACAACTATGGGTAAAGCTACAGCAATAGGAGGGAAAAAGACTAAATTAATTCTTCTGGAAGTGGATGCACTAGGGATATGGACAAATTGGGGTAGTCACAACGAAATACACCCCCGTTGCCGTTCCCTTTTTGCAGCACTTCAGGAATAAATAGGTCCTTGCTGGACCTACAATGATGAGACTCAACCGCTTCTTCGTGGCTTCACAAAAATCCCTCTTCAGGCCCAAACTACCATGTTGTCACACTCCTTCCTGCTGGCACACTCCCGCAGCAGAACATCTTTGAGTAAACTCAAAGCTCAGTCGGTGCACTCGCTAGCCACGTGGCCAGGCTGCATGCCTGTGCGTGACCAAGCACCTCCACCTGCCTCACTTGCCCTTCCTGCAGTGCCACAGCGTGGAAATCAGGTATCTGGGGCACCCTGAGACTATTCCTCAGAGGCCAAACACCGTCTGCTGAAAAGGCACATGGGTTTTCTAGGGAAACCTGAATAAGAAGTACTGTGTCTTGGGCTTGCCTTCACATGTCTGCAGCCCTGGGAATTGTGGATGTAGCCCATTTCACCAGAGCACAGCACTGACAGGGAGCTGCTGGTGCTCTGCAGGACAACAGGAGCCTGCAGGTATTTCAAGAGACCAACCCAATAAATTCCGAAACCTTGAAACCTTTCATTTGGTCATCGTTGCTTGGAGAAGACATTTGGTTTCCCCAGGACAGGCAAGGGTAGTCAGTCGTCCCCTATCTACTCCTAGAAAGGTCTAAGAATCTGAATCTTATAGACTCTGAGAGTTGAAGTCTGTGCTGGAAGAACAGGTCCAGCCTTGGGATAAAAGGGAGTCCAAGGGAAATATACTGATAGAGGGGATTGCCAGTACTGACAGAGGGCCAAAGGGTGAGGAGGGGAATAAACAGCATTTCAGTGAGGAAATGCTCTGACTTGTCATCGTAGTGATTCAGTGGGATTTGAAATGACAGCATATCCTGAGCTTCCCCGAGCATTTGTCTTGCATAGGCACTGTGACCTGCCACAGGCTGGTCCTACTCGCTAATCTTCTTGTTATTTGCCCAGTTCTTGAAAACTTTACACCTGTATGACTGAACGAATGATTCACTCCTTTTTCTGGAAAGGCTTACCTTCTTTTGCTGGAAAATGGAAGCAATGCAAATGTTATTGGATCAATCTGATTCAATTACTTTGTGTAATCTTGGATTTAATCTCATTGATAAGAACTTAGAGAGATATTGTGAATTACTTTTCCTTTTTCTTTCTTCCTATGCTCAGTTTTGTCATAACAGACCCTGGAAAGCACTAATTTTGCCCCTTTCTCCCAACAACTCTATGAAAAACGCTTAAGTTATTTTAAGTGCATTTCTTGCATTTTATCAGAAGCTCCTCTTCTCCTCTCCAGATGCATATACAATTACATACAAGCCCCCATGCAGTTAGTATGGACTGGGCAAATACAACATAATGTTCCTGTGTAAAAGATTCTCTATAAAGCCGATCCTTCTTGGACATTAGAACAGGCTCTCCAATAAAGAGAAAAGAAAATGAGGAAAGTGCCTGACATTAGGAAAAGAACAAACAAAAACTCTGGCATGCTAAAAGTCGGAGGAGTGAGGAAAAAGCAAGTCAAAGACCTCTCTCTTGAAATCTCCCCTAATTGGCAAATCTCTTCTATATCACCATGGTACTGCAGCACCATGAGGAGACAGATGCTCCCTAAAGCAGTCAGCATCCAAAGAATTCAGTATATTTCAGGCCAAAGCAAATAACCTGAAATCTGCTGGAAAACCACCGAAACCCCAGAACGTTTCATGGAAAGCACATGTCATCGGCTTCCTCTTAGAAGCACTGTGAAGCAGGCAGGGAAAAGAGGGAATTTTTACCATTTTCTAGAGAAGAACTGTATAAAATGCAGAAGATAATCAACTCACGGGCTCGGTCTGAAAGAAAATTTTCCTCTGACAGGGAGAGAAGAACATGCTGTAAGTGCTCTTGATCTCTGCTGGCTGAGACCTACAGGATAGCGAACGAGTAGCGCTCCTCCACATCATTTTGGGGTGCGCTTGCTCAGCAAGGGACAGGCTCCGTCCCTCAGCTGAAGGGTCTGCGGCAACAGTTTCTATTTCATTCCTGGTTTCCAGCATTTCCTCAGTCTTAATTCAGCTTTGCATGGCAAAGCAAATACGTGTTTTTTTCAAACACGGGACACTTGCTATGTCGAAGCTTGTCTAGAAGAATTTCAGCAAGCTCGGTGAGTGCAAGACACCTTCGGAGCCCCTTCAGTAGCATTCATGTGTTTCTGCATGCTATTTAATTTACTGCTGTTATCTAAATGCTTTAGTCATCCTGGAAATATTTCTGTGTTGATAAATTTTGGTGGTTGTAACAATTAATGCCTACTGGATAAAAGGTGTATCTATGAAGTGCTCTATGTTTTTGTGTAGGTATAGCTGCATATAGATGCAACCACAGGATTTAATAATCATAAAAAAAGTAGGAATGCTGAATTTAGACCCAATGTGCCTATTGATTAAAATGCCAATAACAGCTATATGTTGTAAAAATCAGGGTCATATTGCAAGATTATATACAGAACACACAAGTAAATAACTTGCTAAGATTATGTTATTATCCCTGGTGAAAGTAGTTCACTTAATTGTTCTGTCAAATAAGTTTTTTACATCACAAGTTAGAAAAATGTGGGGAAACCTGTTAACCCCGCTTGTCTGACCTGTTCCTGTCAGAACTATCTTTAGTTGGAGCTACAGAAGCAGCAAACCGCATAAAGTCTACGCCCCCTTTCTAACATTATTATCCCCCCTGCTGTTTTAATTTATGTGTTTAATTTTGGTTTGCTGGGTGCAATATGGCTAATTGCTTGAGAACTGTGCAACCTTACAAGTGAAATTTTACTTTTATAATTTGTAGCACATCAAGTGTAATAATGTACATTTAATTTCTCAAAAAGATAATTATGCTAATAGAATTATTTGAATAAAAATTCACACTTTATGCAGGATAATGTCCTCTACCTCTTAATTTATACTAATGTATGTCTGTAAGGAATTTTTAATAAGCTACTTCAACCCAGGGCCAGGAAGGGCTAGACAGAAGCAAAGGACGGGCAGGTCTATAATGGGACAAAAAGGCTTCTGAGGTCTTTGTAGCAAAAACTGTCAGAAGCGATGCAGGTACTGGGTTTGGATAGATGCTACAAGATGCAGTGACCAGCCCTGGTCACGTGGGAGGATGTGGTCTTGCTATGTTTAGCTTACGGAGGAAAAATAAGGAAGGAAAAACCCGACACTTGAGGTGAGCAACTGCATTACACGCAAGCAGGGCTTGCAAGGTGCAAGCCTTCATGCAGACAACCCATCACCTCCCCAAAACGCGTGGCCCCTGAGAAGGGCCAGCCCCTTGTGAGACTGGCCCTGGAGAGCCGGTACCCAAAGGATTGGGGCACCCAGCCTCTCCCAGCAGCCTGGAGAGGCAGCTGGATGGAAAGCACAGTGGCTTTCCAGGAGAGGATCAGCACCTCCTTCAGCCCCAGGGAAATGAAATTTATTTTTAAGGCCATTCATTAGGCACCAGTTAGGCGTGAGGGCTTGGAATTGGCTCCAGAGAGAGAAGGATGTGCAGACAGCCTCCATGTCAGGCAAACTCTGTTTCAGCATTTCAGCAGGGTCTGCAAGGGCATTTCTGACCGATAATGAAGCTTTTGGAGCTGGGAGGGGCCATACCGAGGCCGGGCTACCCAGGGGGGCTGCAAAGCTGTAGCCCAGCGTGGGCCAGCGTCTCATCCCACCGTCACCGTCCCGGGCGATGCGCATTCAGGCCGTTCCATGCCCCTAAGCCCTTTGCACACAGCTGAGGTACCCCAAGAGGTGTCTCGGGGCCTTTGCTTTTCAAGGATGGGCACCACATTAATTTTCCTGGATGTTGGGATTCTTGCTGCGTTGGGCAACTCTTTGCTTGCAGCTGGGAGAGCCATGCCTTCAGCTAACGCCCTTTGCGTTCAGTCTGTAGGAGCCCTACGCAAATGAAGCGTTAAAGCAGTGCAGCACTCTTTTCTGCATTTTACTTTAGAAGAAATCAGTTATCCCTGTGGCCAGGTTTAAAACCATGGATGTGTGATCCTCCTCTTTTCCCAGAGAAAACTTCTGCCCCTGCCCCTTGCACGCGCTGCTCTGTGAAAGGCTGGCCAGTGGTCTCTGTGAGCATCAACACACGCTGAGCTCACATACAGCAGTATATAGTTAATGCTTTTAAAATTGCGCTGCTGGGGGTTTCCAATGTCGATTATTGCATTTGTAGTAATTCCCTAGCCTTGGAATGAAGAAACTATTGCAAATCCTTTGTGAACGGCTTAAACAGGGAAGTATGATAAATGAAAGTTTCTAAAGGTGGTGACTTTCATACTAGTTTAATATAAAACGCCATGATTAATGCCCAGACTGTCAGTTCATATTTTCTCCCTTAATTATTTCAGGACTTTTTTTTATATGCCATAAGTATATTTATAGGTGATAAAAGAGCAGGATTGGCAGCCTAAGAGCTTGAAAAACTATTTATCCATGGAAAGGGTGTAGTTATGAGCAGCAGGTTTTGCAAAACTCCTCTGTGTTTCTTCCCTTTACCAATGTACTTGTCTTCCTTCTCCCTCTGCACTAAGTTAATCATCCACAGGGCTGGTGATTTCAAGGTCACAAATAAGGAGACACTTTTTGCAGCGTCTCCTTTTTGCTAGAAAAGAAGGGGGGACTGAGGTCAAGCCTATTCATTTCACAAACACTGGCCAACATTAATATCGGAATACTTTCTTGATTTCCTCTTTTAGGTACGGGAAATAGCTTTAATATCTTGGATACCACAATGTGGTAGCTATTGCCTTTTAATGCTGATCCCTACAGGCCATCAATCCCTAACTAGTGTTACTACTTACTGAAACTGAGGTGGTTTCAAACTGAGATTTATAGGTAAAAGATTCCCTGTCTTATGACTAATTCCTCGAGTTGTGAGGTTCCGCTTCATTTTTTAAATTCCTTGGGCCATTGACCACCACTGATTTTTAGATAGAACTCTTCACTGATTTGTTTGGGGAGTACTTAAAAACATTACTGGATGATATGGCCTCATACTTTTATGGAGTTGAGTTATTTAATGATGTCAGAACGTGGTGGGGTTTTTTTTTTGAGACTTTTGCTTTTTTTTCCATTTTGTTTTCCTTTGATAGCTTTAAATACAAAGTGCCTTATAACTGGGGAAGAGAGAACAAGTTTGTATGAAATAAAAATGGCTATGGATCTTCACTGAAAATGCATATCGAGGCTATTTTTACTTTCATTGCTGAGTTTTGCAGAATAAACAGATTACAATAAACAGAATACAGAGAGGTGATAGCATTATTATTATTATTTATAAAGCACTATAAATGTGCATTCTGCTTAACAGACAAATAAAAGACATCTCAGGAGATCACTTCAAGTTCAACTTCAGCACAAAGTACAACTTTCTCCTGAACATTTCCTTTTTTCACGGTTGCAAAGAACAAATGTTTCAGACTGGAGTGCATTAAACTGAGGAACTGACACCCTTATCTAGGCTCAGAAAGAAAGTGATTTGATTGCACTGCTTAAAAGTAGAGGCCAAAATGCACTCTCTGATAAAAGTCCTCCTGAACTGCAGTGGAGGCCAGAGCCGACCCAACATTCCCATCAAAACTGCTGGAGTACAGGAGTGCCCTGAACTTTGGAAAATTAAGAAGAATTTTTATGTTTTTAAAGGTGATGCCTCACTGTAGGCCATAACACCTCACAAAAATTGTGTTGTATCAAACTCTGCATTATCACGGCGCTGACTTTCAACAAAAACCTTAATCTTTTAAAAAATGTTATCCTTTAATTTTTTTAAGAGCGTAAATGCTGATGTGGCCCAGGCCTAGTGAAGCTCCGTAGGGATGGAAAATCTTGGAGACCGAATTGATTTAGAAACCCCCACTGGAGCACTGACCTGAGTGATGAAAGACAATTGTGTAAGCCTACCTCCCAAGGTATGGAGGCATGCACGCTGCTATTGCCCATAGGCATAAGCTGGGAGCCACCGGAGTGAAGGGCAGCACCCACTCCAGAGGAACAAAATATTCCAAATGAAGAGTTTCAAAGGAAATTCACTGACAATATTGACCGAGTAACACAACAAATTAATTAAAGATAATGCATTAAAAATACTAATTAAAATAAGTGCCTATCTAGTATAATGTTTACCTATCTCAGAGGGATGAAAGAATGTTTGTCAGAAACATCTGTAAATTGCAAGGCAATAGGAAACACTGGCAGGTGCCAAGTCCGTTAGGGATAAATCACAGCCAAACTTCGGATGTTAAGTCAGGAAGGAACACGGATAAGATTTTTGGCAACACGTAAAGTTTTTCTGTGCCAGAGGGACACCTCCTCAGAGCAATGTCTTTCTTTTCTAGCTTAATTGTTAATGTAAGCCCACATTAATACAAATGTGGCAAGCAGATTTATCTTAATTTAATCTCTGGGCAAACTGGGTAGTACTTCTAGATAGCCTTTTTCATTATCTCTGGGAATTCAACCGACCAAAAGAAACAACTTCCATGCTCTTTTCATAGTCAATGGGGAGAAACAGTCAGCTTTATAGTACAGTTTGTCTCATCTTGAAGTCAACATCTGATCAAATGAATTGTGTGAAGATACCTCCCTTGTGCAGCTGTTGGGGCACTGAATGCTTACTGAAGCAACAAGCAATGAGATATAGTGCTCCAATAAGAATATCACCCTAATTATTCAGCTTTTCATCCTTACACAAAGACAAACCCAAGTCAAAACCTATCCCCTGAATACAAATATTCAGAGCATATCCCCAGAGCCACACTTCATCTGTTGTCCCTGTTTACTCACATAGATGTCAGCGGAATGCTGAGGCATCCTGCCCAGATTTTTGTAGCTCCCCTAAACATGAAATAATGCTATTCTTTCTAATCTTCACTGTCAATTAGCTAAGGACTCCAGAAGTCCCAGCTAAGCAGTGGCAGAGGATAGACTTCAATATATTGTAAATCCTGCTGGAAAACAGGATACTGCATTTTTTCTGTGCAAAAGTTTGTTTTGAGCATAAGCACCATCCATGTCCTGAACTCTCTATAAACTGTAAACAGAGGAGTAGACAGAGAGTGCTGCATTACAGCACTGCAAAAATCTTCCAGAAGCCTATGCTTGTCTTTAAGTCATGAACAAAAATTGATTTGTGAAGTCGGTATTGAATGCTTCATTTTTCAGAAGTAACATGTGGAAGTATATTTTTTTAAGAAATGGAAGCAAAAAGGGCGAAAGTCAAGTAATTCTTACTTCGAGCCAAATAAGATCTGACTCTTCCAAGTAAATATGAATGGTAACAAAGATATTCTAGCTCTGCATTATATTCTCAAGTTGCAAAAATTAGTAGACTGGAAATGTGCATCATTCCAGATCTGTACAGGTAATAGGGCCTTTGGTTCTCAACTGTTCATCCGTAACAATTCAGACCACTTTAGAATTTGGGAACTTTTCCTTTTCTATTGGTTTGACCCAGGGGTTAGGAAATGACCCCACTGGAAAAAAAATGTTGGCTCTTGTGAGTTCAGTCGGACTTTTGTAGTCAACCATGGCTGAAACAGGATTTCCCTGATTGTCTAAACCAACTAGAAGCAAAGAACATTAGCCTGATACAAAGTTTTACAAAACTAAGGAGAAAATTCCTCTTCCAGGGATTAGAAAGCACTGAGGCCAGTCCTGTTGAATTGGGGCCCACCTTCTGACATACTTTACAGTCCTTCTCGGTGTGATAATTGATTTCAACTACCTCCTGAAAACACTGTGGGATGGCATCCAAAAAAAGGGAGGATCTGGTATACCTGCTTGACATTTTTTATTACAATCCAGTTTCTGAGCAAATGCTTTTGGACAGAGTCCTTTTTCTGACCTGAAAAATAAGACCAGGAAGATTACAAAGCAATTCCAATGAGAGAAATAAAAATTGACCCGGATGTTTTGTTTTAAAAGTCTCAATCAACAAATAGCCTCTAAATCAACAAACGGCCCCTAAAGCTGTTTGAAAGCCTAATACAAAATTTCTGTTTAAGGGCTAAAGGAAATTCCCCTGTTCTCTATGGAAAGGGGTTCAACTAGTGTCTCAAATTCTGTTCCAGCCGGTTTTAAAGCTGACTATTTTAGATCTGCTTTACCTTGATAATCCTTCCCAAGTCTATCCAGGAAGAAGTCTGGGTGCTCTGAGGATTCAGAGATGAAAAGAAGTCTCCAAAGTGGTCTTAGTGCTAACTTCAGCTGCCTCTGGCCCTCATCCAGCAAAGCACTCAAATCTGTTCTTCGCTTTGAAATTGGCTTGGCGATGTCAACACGGCTTCTCATGTATCTGCAGTTAAATACCAGCATAAATGATTATTTAGATCTAACCCCTCTGCATCAAGGCTTGAAGTGCCCACAGTAGTCACTGTAAGGGAGGGCATTGCTTTTGCTTCTGGTCGTCACGTAGACGAGTCGCTTTTCCCTTTCAGCAAATACCCTGGCATTTGGTTTGCTGCACCATGCTCCTGTTGAGGCTCCAAAGCTTTTCCGGCCCACACTCTTCCCTCTCGATCTCGCATCTGAACAGCCCCACTCAACCCAATCAAACACCTTCTTGGTCCCCACACAGATTTACTGCAAAAGCCTGTGCCCATTGCTTGGGAGAGCTGACCCTCAGTAAAGCCAGCACGGCTTTCACTAATTAAAGAACAGGTCACCTTCTCTAGCTTTGCCCTTCGATTTCTCCTAGAAATCCTTTTCTCCTTAATAGAGAAACGTCTACATGATGAAACAAAGCGCAATCTTCTGGTGACCCTTGTTTGAGTAGAAATCTAATAGCTGTCTTGCAAGCTGGGGAACCACTTTTTCTTTTTCTTTTTTTTTTTTTTTCCTTAGAACTTTGTAAAAGCTAATTGGAAAGCAATCACAGCCCAGCACTTAATAGACTTTCACATTACAACAGCAAACAATTTTTTCCCGTGTTCAAGAGGCACATCCTGGGCAATTTGCTCCCTTTCGTAGAAGGCAGGTAGTTTGATCTTGGTTAGAGAGAAGGCTACAGTATATCACTTTTATTACCTACTTTATATGAGAATAAATGTTTTATAAAAGTTCTGAAAATAATTTATTATGTCAGGGAGGGCAAAACTTAGTTCTAGTACTCAAGAAGCTTTAATTAGTTTTCCCTGAGTTTGTTTTCTTGGTTGTCTCACTACAACTGGATCAGTTTTATTACTCTGAAGAAATAATTTGCTCTTATTAAGACCGAGTACTCTGTTCAATAATTTAATATGTTACATTCTTCTTTAACATTAAAAGGCCTGAGTCAAAGTTCACTGAAATCAATGGAAAGTCTGCTAGGGACACCAAAAGGGCTTGGATCCTTTTAATGGAGTTTTAGTCTGAAAAAGCATCTACGCTGCAGTTATGTGCAGCATATCTAACTTGGATAGTATTCGAGGTATAACTATGGTGGCACAGGGCTTTCTGGGGCCAAATGGTAAGTATTTATGCAACTCCTGGAGCAGGTGGGGATTTTTCCAATCTGAGCTGAGTTTTATGCTGCCATGGTTACATCACTAGAAATACCTGCCCTAGTTAGCTTAAATTTAGCTTATATATGCTTACATATGTTGAAGTATAGACATATTTACCCTCCCTAGAGGTTTCTTGTGTTATAGCGGTATGATTTCATCACTTAAATCAGAGATATATCTCTATCTAGTTTTGCTACATCAATGGTTGGATCACGCTCCTGCTCGTCAGCAGTCACCCATAACAGTCTTCTCTAGCAGTATTGTCATTTTCACATTACAATCTATTTTCTTCTTTCATTACTTGAAAAGGTTTTGATACTCCTCCTTTTCAGATAGGTAAATTTTTTCCTAGCCACCTGTGTTTCCCTGGTGGATATCCTAATAGCAATAAATTAATCCCTAGATGCGTTATAGCATGGTTGAGTACCATTATATTGACAAGTGAGCCAGAAAAACCCTTCTAGCTCAGTTCCTTGGAGACTGAATAAAAAAAGCCATCCTAGAACTACACTGATATTAGGCAGTATAAAAATTGTGTCGCGTGCTGGAAGCATTACTTTCCTCCAAGTGATAGTCAAGCCTCAAGCTTAACAGTCGTATTTAAGAAGTGTCCAGTATGCTTGCTTATCAGTCTGAGAGTCCTGAGGATCTAGACTAATTTCAGAAGAACAATTAAAATCCCACAATAAACACGTTAAACATTCATTTAACAAGGGAGAAAGTCCCTTATCAGGTTCATTGATATTCAAAAAGGGAAAATCTGATGTCTGTAAGCAATCTTAGGTACTCAAGTACAGTCTGTCTTTGTTATAGTCTTGTATGTCCCATTGAAAATCCTTCACCGTACCCTAATGTGTCGTTATGGACCAGATCCTAAGCTAGTTCAGACCAAGAATGGGCTGCCTAATACTTTCACTCTCTTTTGCCTTGTACCAGATGGAGCAAAAAACTTGCTCTCTCTAACCTGTCTGTAATGCCCATTTTTTCAAAATGTAATGAAGGTTCCTTATGGCGGGCAATTTTGTGTCCTCATTTTCCATTGCTTTAATTTTTATTTCTTTTTTTGAAGTTTGTCAGAATTTCAGGTAGACTTAAGTAATTTCTTCTAAGTTTCTTCACAAGTGTGACAGCCACAACTTTTTAAGGAATGCCCTGAATGAAGTGAGTGAGGCATAGAGTGCTCTGGCTGCAACAACAGGTATCATGACCCCTGCAATTAATTTTCAAGTCACAGTACTGGAACCCTTCCACCTTCCTGTGTCCTCAGAGCATGGACTTCATGAGAAGTATTACTAAGACTTCTAAATGGAAGGAAAAATGAAGGAACAAATTGAGCAGTTATTAAGAATGGAGCTATTTTCCTGATGAAACATGACTCATGCTGACAATGGAGATTCAAAGTAGTCTGCAGATTTAATAGTCATAAGTAATATTTCAATAGTGATAAGTGATGCTTGAGAAAGATAAATCTTGAGGGGAAAGAAATTCTGCCTGAGTTTGTTCAGACACTTTTGTATCTTTATTCTTGAATATCTTTACCACAACATCTATAAGGAGCCAATGCCTGGGCTTTGGGAACAGCTGAACTTAATTTCTAAGCCCAACACATGCACGTCCGTATACATTGGAGTTTTATTCCCTACCTTTTGTATTTTTATATTTTTACTTCAGAACAGAGGCTATTTCTATTGATACGCATGAACTGGTTAAGTGAGTCACCCTGATACAACCAATTAATAACGTATATTCTCACTTATCTTGAAGGGTTCATGAAGACAGTTGTTTGCAGGCAGATTTATAACATTCAAAATACCTGGCATGAAGGCATGAGCTCAGAAGCCGAAGGAGGCACAGGCAGACTTCATGCCTTACTGTCTTTTCTTTGCGAGGTTCAGAAATACAACGATTCAAAAAAGCCCTTGTCATGAATGTGTGTAAGTGGAGGCAGGACTTATGTATTAATTATAATCTACCACAAGACCATCAGATTGCTATTGTTGGACCAAAGAAAAAATACTTTTTAACTGTAATCTTGAAGGTGTATCAAGCTACCATAGTTCCTTCTGCGTATGTAAGAACGAGTGCATTACAGTATAACTGTATTAAAGTAGCTTTTTCAAAACTTCTCAGCTTTTTCAGTGAGTTTTAAAAGCTAATATCAGGGTTGATGTAATATAAAAGGAAGATTTTGTTCTTACACTTTTTAAAATGTGAAGTGCACGTTTGATATTCTTCATACAATACTGGTTTTTAATGAGGTTAAAGGCTGCACAAGGTGTCTGTTTCTTGACTGATAGAAAGGCAGAAGGAGAAATTAGTACTGGGAAAGAACATTATTTGCTTCTCTCAGTACCATCTTTTTGTCTTCAAATCTGAACCCTTTATTATTTTCATCCTTGCTCTATTGAAATCTGGGGGCAGGGGATACTCAGGTAGCTGGATATACCTCCAAGCAGACACAGGTGTACTAAAAAGCCTTATGTGTGAGCTCCCGTGGTGTTTCTCTAAATCCTTAAGCTAATCTATTGTCCATCTCCTTTATACCCAATGCTCTGTTCTTATTTTTCTCTGTTTTCAAGCTGGACAATTCTATTTTCTGCTTCACCAAAATGACAGTCAAAAGCCTTTGATTTATACCCTCAGTTATCTCATTTACAGACAGTACCATTACAGAGATTTTTGACTATCCATTCTGCTTTCAGGTAAGGTTAAAAGTGCTCTGGATCTTGACAGCTATGCAACAGCAGTGGGCTCAGGAGAGCTGCAAGAATGAGTCATGTGTTCTCCAGTGGCAAGTGGGGAGGAATTTGTATTCTTGAGCTTCAAGAGGTGGTTTTCTCCTCTTTCATTTCAAAACCTAGGTGTTCTAGCCAACTAAATTGATCAGTAAAGCCACCCGTTTTAGGTCAAGAAGGAAGGAAATATGTTTTGCAGCTCAACCCAATGCAGCACATCCCTTCCCATATGAGGACAGCCACACGTCTGTCAGTGTTCCTCAAAGGTTGCTCCTCTTCCCTTCGCCTCCAGGGCCTGCCTGAAGAAGTTGCGGTTAGCTGGGGTGCCCAGAAGAAGGTGGGCACATCCTTTCCCTCACACGTTCCTTGCCCAGCCACCTTCTTTCAGGCTGTGGTCCCCAGAAGGGTAGAGCGCAAGCTGCCCTCCGACAGCGGGTATTTATGCTACGATTGTACAAGCTGCTTGCTGCAAAGCCGAGAGCCTTTCACGGGCCAGACTTTACTAGCAGTGGGCAGCAGAGCGTTTGCAATAAGGGAGGAGTATCAGGCCAGGTACACAGGGAGAAATTTTCAAAGGGATCCCCAAATCCTACTGAAAGTTGATAGGGGTTAGGCACTTCACAGACCCTTTCTGCCGCTGCATGCCTTGTCCTGAGACAGAGATGTATTACTCATGCAGGATTCAGTGCTTCTAAGGTGGGCTGGGGTTTTTTTTCTGTTAAGAATGAAAGAAAGAAAGAAAGGAAAAATCTCAACAATATTAATTTCCACTGGGTTTATAAATGTAAATGCCACAGGGTTCAGGTTCCCCGTGTATATTTTTTCCTAGCTAGACTCTTAAATATGTTTAGCTATACTCAAAATATAAACTACAAGAGGGAAGATCAAGGGGGTTTAGTTCCATTTTCTGACAACCCCTGATTTAAATTCATTGCACTAATACATTTTAAAAAATATAATTTCCCTGTATTTAAATGGATTTTAAAAAGTATTAAAAGCGGCTATGCATTACTGATGATGCTAGTATTTAACAACCCCATGAGTGGTGATAGGCTGAAGTATAGGGTGAGAAGGAAAGCGAAGTTTTTACAGCTTTTGTGTTTCTGAGATTTTTCTTACAACCAACACTCAGCTGAGCTGGGAATAAGACAGCAATGCTGCATTCCTTTATGTCCTGCCAGCTGTATGGCACCTCAGGTTAATGCAGCCCACCTCCAACACGCTGAATATATCAGCCCATTTTAGACACAGGTGCCAGAACTAAAGAGAGGAAGCCAAGTGGAAGCCCAGGCACAGGGGTACTTTTAGGCTGGCAGTCAGAGAAAAAGCTTTTTCTAAAGATATTTTTTTTGGAGGAAAATTTATTTTGTAGCATCACTGGAGGTCAGAAGTAAAATAAGATAGCAATTTGTTGACAATATGGGGAAAATGCTGCCAGTGGACTTTGAAGTGAGAAACGTTTCTTAAAACCAGACCAGATGGGAGTTGATCGTTTTGATGCTTGCAGGACACAAAACAGACAGATTGTCAATTACCTAAAAGACTGCACAATTTGTCAAATATGAGTTGGACAACAAGCAAAAAAGAAGTTAACAGTATAACGGAGTTCAATGAACAAGTTAGCCTAGTGGTGTGAAAATCTCTAGCAAAAGATATTACTTTCAAGCATATTTTTAACCCCAGAGGAGATATTTTAGTCAGCAGTGATGTGTTTTCTCAGTCTTGGTTTTAAGCTGGATTTCCCAAGGAAATGTTGCTTAAGCACTAAGACAGTCCACCGATCTTTCGGGCCCTTGCCTGAACTTTTGAATCAGCTGGCGGTTTTTGACAAAGGGACAGGGATCTCAGATACACTCACTTCCTACACGTTTAGTGCATATAGACAGTTTGTTTGAGAAGACAACCCCCTGCTAACATCTTCTTGTGGCAGTATGAGCGTGAACTGTATCAGGCGTCAGTGAATCTGTACTGGTGCAATTTGCACTGAGAAACAAAGCGAGAGAAAGGCAGGTTTTACTCTTTGTGCTGCTCACGCAGAGATTTTATTCTTCCACAATCTACTAAATTCAATAGCCAGTATATGCAAAAAGATTGTCACATTTACAAGAGGACATACATCAATGAAATAATTTTTTTTATTATTATATCCTATTTAAAATATTTGAAAACCTGCTATGCTACAGACTTCCATAGGCATCCAGGCAGCCAAGGAAGAAATGGACTGAGCCATTTTCTACTGAAGGCAACCACATCATTTTCTTTGCCTCAGACAGAGTACTATGTCAGGCCGCTGTGAACGATATTGTACGGGAAGTACGTGAGAGAGGAGCTTATAATATTGGAGATGAGCCATAAAAATACCTGACTCTGTGCAGTTTTGACCAAAAAGATCAGGCCAGGTATCTCAGGGCAGCCTAACAGATAAGCAACAGGGAGAGGAATCCTTATACATTCATGTATACACACATGGATGGGTAGTAGGAAAAAATAGATATGGAGGGAAAAAAGGGACCTTCTTGTTATGTCTGACAGTCACACAATTATGGATGCATGAACAAGCAAGCTGAGGTATTAGTCAAAGACAGATATTAAACAGAACATCAATCTGACCTAGACCCAGTACGAACTGAAACTAGTTTAGATCACAGTAATGCTCAGCAAACGGAGCTGGGGGATGTGTTTCAGCGCATGTGCGTGTGTGTGTAATATACTCAAGAAGTGCCAGATTGGTGGTAAACTGCAGGCCAGTTGTTTATAGCTTAGAAAATACTTAAAATAACATCAACAAGAAGCCTGTGGGATTATCCATACAAGCACAATCCTAGAGGCATCACAAACATCTTTGCATAAAGCAAGACCAGCTGGCAGAAAGGAAGAATCATTTTCTCTAATTTTTGAACTTATTAGCCATAAAGAAAGCCTGACTAGAAATGTAAGGCATGGCTGTGTACAACAGGAAGCAGACCTCAAATAAATGCTGCATATTCTGAATTCCACAGGTAAAAACACCCCTCCAGAGGACAGCACTCACAAGCTTCAGGGGCAGTGATGATTAAAATGAAAGAAGAAATTACAAAGACAGAAGCAGTAGCAGAGAAAGTCAACATATTCTGAGCTGGCTGCTACCAATCAAGTCAGTACATTGCCCCTTATTAGCTGGAAATTTAGTTTTCCCTCAGCAGAGCTGACTACATGCACTTTCCCAGTCTACTGCAATGGAAAGTTCAATCACCTCCAGAAAGCAAGTTGCAACCCCAGGCAAATGATATATTCATGAAACACCCCAGATAATTTTAAGAGCACTGCTCTAACTTGTTTGAGATACAGCCTTATAGAAACCTTTGTCTCAAGGCATCTTTAGGCTCTCAATGAAGTCTAGGGGGTTATTTAAAATATAGATATTAGAGACCATGTGAATTTGATAGATATTCCACAATGTCTGTCCTAAGGCTACAAACCACCAGGCTATTCCACCAGGCAAAAAATTATTAAAAAGCCATTAAACTCAGCCCTCTCTGAAGTCAAAAGTAAGAGAGGAAAAACTCAAATCCTCCAAAAGTTGATGTGTTCAATGAGGTTGGAATGACTGCATTTTGTACACTATACATTTATCTACTAAAGCACTCATCTAAAAAGACAGGAAACACAAGGAAAAGACCTGAGGGCCAGAAAAAGGCTAGCGTAGTCTGAGGATCTCAAAAGACACAGTGACGAGATCCAGATGCACAGAGCTGGAGGAGCTCTTCAAAGTCAGCGCGAGAAAACCACTTTCTCTCCACTCGAGACGGTATTGCCCACAAGTCTACGACGCGTTTTCTCACACACATAGACCAGACCCTGGCAAACTGTGTTAGATGGAGGGGGGTGGCGAGGGGGGGTCCATGGCAGACTGACAGCCTGAGCACACCAGTTGACTCGCAGTAGTTCACTCACCTGCCACTTGCAATATCCTCCACCCAGGAGGTACTTCACATGAAAGAAAATGAGGTGTTAGCTGACTTAAGCAGTGCAGAGGTCACTGCTGATGAAAGACTAGCGAGCAGGAATTCAAAGGAGCAGCTTGACAGGAACGCAATGGCATGACAGGGGCGAAAGGAGTTGAGCATGCCGCCCGCATCTATTCCTGAAGAACAGTACGGAGGGAGGTGAAGAGGCTCCGCTGTTTTGCATATAACCTGAGGAAAGAGGACTCTGTGAAGGAGGACCGAAGAAATCAAAAGTAGGTTGTCCAAAAGAGATGACAGTGGCAATGTGCTTTCTGCTGCCCTTCGTCCTGCCATTTGCTGAGGTCGTGCCGTGCCATGGGCCCGCGTGACTCCTTGTGCGCTGGCACAGCGGGCTCATCGTACCTGCACCCACAGCGCACGAGGAGAGAAATCACATCCGCGTAGGAAGGGAAACTGCTGCTCAAACATACGTACTTTCTCGAAAAGAGGGGAAGCTGATAGGTGAGCACGAAGGGTAAGAACAAACTCTCGGGCACACTTTAGGACAAGGTAAAGCCTAGGTCTGCTTGAAAGTTTTCTGTCGCTTTTACTTAATGACAGAAAAGGGGGTTTTCAGCTGGTTTATGTATTCATGAAAAGGCCCGATTTATGTCAAAAAGCTTCATATTTTTAGGAAGGGGATTAGAAGAAGATGAAATTTTTCATGTGACTGAAAAGACTGCAAACACTTCTTGATTGCTCTTAATGTTGTCTCAGTGTAAAGAGCTGCCAAAATTTTCTTACCACCTTCATGATTGAGTACAGAAATGAACCACAAGCCAATGAAATCTATTTTAAACAAAGCCTTGTAGTCAGCATTGCCAAAATACATCTTTATCGTTAAAATAATAAATAACATTGACAAGATGTGCAAAAATAGGAAAGATCTCTCTGTTATGGCCCAGCTCAGGGAAAATACATGTCAAAATACCTGAGTGACCTTTTGAAAATATTTTATGCTAAAAAAGTATGAAGCATGAAATTGAAATCATATCCTGCTCCTTAGTTAGTGTCACTGTGTAGAGATAAGAACCAAACCACTTGTTTTGAGGTCTGGAAAAGAATGCAGGCAATAAATATCAGCTTCCATTATTTCTCCTTAAACAAGCAGTGCAATATTTCAGCCTACGAATCTCAAGCCACCTTCAATTGTTGCTAACAGCCAAATCTAATCTAAAGACTGGGGACACGGGTGGAAGTGATATACAATTTCTGCCTTATCCTGAAGTCTATACCAAGGATAGCCTTCACTTGAACCAGAAGAACAGCTTAAGGCTCCAGGACTTGAATACCTTCGCTGTTGCTCACTTATATCCCTTGCTTGCAGGAAATCGGGTTCCTGCTGCCAATTACGTTCATCATCATCACTCATCCACAGAGCCTTACTAATCTGAGAGACTTTTGTTACTCTGTGTGCGTGTGGCTACCCTGGGCTGGGGTTTAACCTCACCTCTGCCAGGTCATGGTGTGTGGTAGAAGAGCACATGATGCCTCTAGGGATATGGAGGGGCAGAAAACCCAGGGGTGAGTGGGTCAGCAGAGATGATTCTTCCCTGCTCCGTTGTGCTTTATGTGACATCTGCCACTATGACATCTCTACATCAAGGTTTTTTTTCTTGAATAGCAGCTTTAGTTTCCCAAAGCAAATCTAAAAATGCCAGATTTGGTATAAATAGTCCAGTCCTGAAATTAAAATGACGTTTCCTGATGGGCCAGAAGCAGGCTGCTATAGGAAGACACTGCGTTATGTGCGGCTGAATGCAGGCTCCTGAGTCTTGGAGTTTGGCCCCTTGGAACTCCACTGCTGGCATCTCTTCTGCTTTCAAACTTCCCTTTCTGAATGGAAATGTCCAACACCTTAATTCAAGACTGTATTTCCTCCTTTGCTAGGAAGAGGGAGTGGGATTAGGAGGAGGGAAATCTTCTTAACTTGTTTTCAGTCACAGTAGAATAATGCTTCCAAGCAGCTTTTGCTCACCGGGCCTCCCAAATAACTCTGTCACCAGGATGAGGAGATCCCGTGCAAAGATGGAACTAAGATGCAAACATTCTCAGGTGCATGAATTAACTTTTTCATTATGCTCAGCAGGTTTCAGAGGTGCTCTTTGTAAAAGACAAATAGCACTTTCTATGTAGATAAATACCTATGTAGACACCCAACCCTCCCAGACAACCCGCATGAGGTATTTGCTGTCTGAAACATGTAAGCCCTTTTCAGTTAGTTACCTCCCTTGTTTTATTCAGATTTTCCTAAAGACTTTTGTTTGTTTGTTTGTTTTAATGTGCTTGCCCTTGTGTTTAGATTTGCTAACCCATTCTCAGGCCTGGCTAAGCTTGTTTTGGTTCTATTGCCACTGAGCATCAATATATATATAAAATCATTCAGATACAGAAGTGTTTTCAGAGCCATCAGATGGCTGTGACAAATTACAGGGAGGGAGTTCTCACATGGGAGACAATTCCTTAAAAGAAAAGGAAAAAAGCAAGAAAGGAACATTGCAGTAACTCAAAGAGCAGAGCTGGACCTTGTTGAGGAAAAGAGAACTAAGCTAAAACCCTGTTAAGAACAGAGCTTGGCAAATTGATTTTGGTATCTTTTCAGCTTTTGTTGCATGCCAGCATTCTGTACAAAGAGTGAGATTTAAATGAAAAGTACAATTTTGTTCTTTTCTGTTTGCAAAGATCCAGCCACTGCTCTGTCCCCACAAAATTATATGAAAAGGAATCCAGCTTTGAGGCTTCCCAAGCGCAATGGATCCATTTAGCTGCCAGAATTCTATGTGCAGAGTCCAGTCCCCCAATTTCTGTCTCTGTTTCCATTTATTGCATTAAAGTGACAAGTTCTGTCAGGGTGACGATGCTGAGCTCATTAGCTTGGGATGGTGATGCACCACACGGTTCCTTTTTTCCCCTGTAAGTGGCCAACTGAAATTTTGAGAGCTTCATTCTTTCATGGGCTGTGGACTTGCTATTTAGAAAGCTAACTTGTTTCAGAAAGAAAAAGTCACACTTTTCTCCAGGTGTAGGAGGTGTATTTTCCTATGCCACGGGTAATGTGAAGACTGGTGTTGGTTAATCCTGCAGCACCCTGATGGGTCTCGTGTGTTTTCCCACCCTCACTTTCTGCTGTTACATTGGCTCTCAGGTTTTCATTTACACTGCACCCACAGGTCTATGGGCCAGCCTGGGGAACCCAGGAAAAAATAGCCTTGGAAAATCTGGGCTTGGATTCTTCCTGCAGACTGTCCAGCTGTTCCCTTTTGACTTTCTGTTCTCTATACCGTTTCTGTGTACTTTTCATTTACGCATTTACATTTGCTTCTGTTTTGCTCTGATTGGCAGCAGATCCCTGGGTCTGTTCACTGACATTTGAATGAGATGGATCCTTCTATCTAGGATTATTCCTATTGCTGAATGCACTGGAGTATACTGCCTGAGTAGTTTCCTTTGCTTTGGCCATGTAACAGTTAGTCAACGTATTTTGCTCCGGCTGCCTTATTTCTGGAAGCTTGCTTCAGACTTCATTGAGTTTATTGCCCACACTGTGTCAAACTACAGTTCATTATTGTCGTCATTTTATTAAAATAGTCCCTAAGTGCACCAGATTCTGAACGCTTGACTGCAATATTCCATGGAGATCTACTTTATTTTTACATTGGTCAAAGCCAACAGTAAAACTGCCATTAGCAGCCAAGCTAATGCCTTTGTGAAGTGCTGCCATGCTTTCCCAGTGCCTGGCATTTAGTCGTTGGCTCTTGAATGCTGTATCTCAACACTGGGTATATATTGCTTTTGCATACCAGGGATAAAACACACTTCTATTGCAGAGGAAAGAGCATTAAGACTAGCTGAAATCCAGTTCTATATTTAGAGCTTCATGCATTCTTTATAAGTTTTGTGTTATCTTTTCTGATTGAAAAGGAAAGCAATGCATTTGGTCTTTACGCCATATATTAAACTCTAGAGTGTTAAATAGAGAGGGGAAATGTGTATGAGTCGATAAGTGATCTTTAATATGTAAAACATGCTGCTTACGTTCTTCAGATCTATAGTAGAGATACTGTCTGGTTTATGCATAGTGCAACAATTCAAAAGTTTGTGTATTTTAATGCCAAGCTCATAGGGATGCTATAATAAAATGCAGGTTCCTGAGAACTTTACAGCAAAGTAGAAGAAAGTCAAAGAGAAACTGGAAACAACATTTGTGATTAGTAAGGTGTGACAATTTGCAATGCTTTTGTGATTCTAGGCCGGTGTCGTGAAGTAGAAACAAAATACTCAAGTTTTAGCATTTGTGTGCTGTTGATACTTTATTGTTTCATACAACCTCAGCAATAACACTGGGGAGCATTTTAGAGTTTGTCATGCCTTTATGTTGAGCTTTTCCAGGGAAAGTGGGGAAACATGTGTATGGCAGTGTTTATCTTGTGTGTGAATGACTGTTCTTGAAGTATAGGCATACTGAGAATCTCATTTTAGTGCAAGTGAAGCTCTTTAGATAATCATGTCTGGATATTTTTAATAGCTCTTGTTAATATCTTATCCCCTTCCACTCTAAGTATCTTTGAAAACCCTCCAAGTGCTCCAGGCAAATGGTCTGGAGCAGGGCTATATGCGTAACAACTTCAGTTATTATCAAGAAAAACTTTAGATAATAAAAGAAGTTCAAACCTTGGACTTCCCAGTCTTTTACAATTAAGACCCACTGGTTTCATTACAAAACTTTTATGGAGGACTAAAAATATGCAACCTCCTTACCAAACTCACTATAAAGGAATTCATTTCGTTAGCTTTTTGAGACAAAGTACAAGAGCTTAATCGTTAAGTAGAGCCGGTGAGCTGAGTGTGAGGAAACAAAATCATGACCTCAATCATATTAGCACTATCCAAGGGAATAAACTGGCCAAATCTAGTGTTTGAGGCCCTGCCTCAAGCAAACAGAATCAAACTATTAATGTAAACAAAAAAGTTAAATTTGTTTAACAGGTCAGCATTGAGATTAATCAAAGAGCAGAACCTTATAAGCATAATTTTTCTTCCATATCTTGTAAAAAAAATTACAGTCGTAATAATAGATTCCTTTCCCAGAGACTGATTTTACAGCAACTCTGAGTAATTACACACATCTGGTGATAACTTTAAAAACTGCAGTTATAAAAGGAGCTAAACTAAAGACTACAGATTCCCTGAGCTCTAATAGATCAGGTTTTGGAGCCATATCTACTGTGACATCCCTTGAAGGACAAATGTTGCTGCAAATTTGAAAAGACTCAACTGTAAACTTATTTGCAACATCGTTATTATTAACATCTGGGTTACAGAGATCTTAATTTCCCCAACAGTGGAAAAGCAGCATGAAAGATTTTGCTGCACACGTCTAATTAAGTTCAACCCAATTACAAGCAGTGTTGTATAGTAGAAATTTCACATCACAGTGTCCTTGACTGGACTGATAGTTAATCATCACAGATTAATTTTTACAGTAGTTTTCAAAAGCCCACCCTTTACACAGCACACATGTTTTTATATTTGTATAAAAAGCAGTGCTATCCATTGCAAAAATGTGTAAAGTAGACATTTTTCATCATATGGTTCAGAAATCTGTTACACGCTCTTGGCTGGCTCGTCAAACCCTGACCACTAATTCATCTTCCCTGCTCAACTCAAACATCCCGGACATCTTGGTAGTGTCATAGAGCTGTCATTTTTCAAGCAATCCAGCAGAGAAGAGTTTCCTTTCTTTCCCAGAACAGACATTCCCTCCTCCCCTGAAAATTTCAGGACAACATTAGGTACTAGATTAGTGGTAGAATTAGCATTTGATACTTCTCAAGCCAGCACACAGAGAAATGGGGACCTCGCGAGCTGTGTGCTTCCACCATATCATGAGGGTTTGGCAGTGCTTGTGTTTATTCACAGTTATTTATCACGCCATTACGTTCTTATCTGAATGCCTCACAATCTTTTGGGTCCTCAGAACAACTCTGTAAGATAAAGGACTATTCCGCGGACACAGGTTGGGCAACTAGAGCCAAAATTTGCAAAGGCATTTAGCACGTTGTGTGCTGGGTCAGAGGCAGACAGGGAGAGATGGAAGGAGGAAAAGGTTACCAATTTTAAGTGCTTTAACAGTTCAAATGCAATCCTAGGCCTGACCTCATTATATTATGAAGCTGTAGGACTCCCAATACTGGACGCTGCTTAATCTATATACCTGGCAGTGAGAGGGAAGGAGTTATCAGGGGCTCTCAAGGGCACTATCTCTGGCTTGCCCAGGTATTCAGGGCTGTGGGCTTGAAGCATTTCCACCCTGTGTTGGAAAGGTGGGTCCCTGAGGAGACCGCAACACCAGTGTACTTCTCCTGGAGCTCCTCCTCTCTCAGCTCACCAAGGTGTGCTGTACGTGTCTGCTGCCTTTGACCTGTAGGAACTGTCATGGGTAGTTGTAAGAGCTAGCATCTCATGGCTTATTAGTCAGTTCCCTCGTCCAGGAGATCTGGAGCCGAGGTGGTGAACTAGGGGCTCCCAGATGAGCATTTTTGGCTGTGCTTTAGTTTCTTGTACAAAGTAGTCCTTCTCTGCAGATGCCCGTAATTAGAGTCCCCCTTCCACAGCCGGCATGTTTAGGAAGAGGAGAGGAGGATGGCAGGGGAAGACATCGCCACGGAACTTGACTTCAGCCCTTGGTACCTCTGGGATCTAGGTAGCTTCACGCAGAGCCTCAGTGGGGATCTCCAACAGCAGGATCTTTCCCACCATGGGGACCTGGCCCTCGAAAGGACCATCATCAGCTGTTGGGAAGCATGACAGTTCTGCATGACACTTACAAGGTTTTGGGGGAAAATACCTCTTGCAGCTCATGCGCATAGGGTCGCACAAAAAATGAATACCACAGCAGAGTGCCTGGGAGCCCAGGCTAGACAGTCCCCCAGCTTCTGGGCTTATGTATATTTTTCTTACTTGAGTACAGAGATGACTGGTTATACTATATGACTAGTTAAAGTTTGGGTTTTTTTTGTATTTCCAAAAATTATCAGAAATCATCTGGGGATGGGAACAGAAAGGGAATCTGTATGCCTTTGGCGCTGTCCACTGAATTAGATTTGAGGCATCAGGCTTGGTAAGTAGAAGTAGAGGCAGCTCAGCTAGGCAAAATGTCTGACTTACTTAAGATGCAGACACACACGCTTATCGTATGTGCAGAACAGAAAATGAACTTGTTTATGTGTCTCTGTGTGTGTGTATGTTGGGGCATCTGGCATTTGGAAAGATCTGTATAAAAATTCAGTCTTTGTATTTTACCTGACAAGTAATAAACCCATTCCCAAGTCAGGACAAAATTCTCTTGCCATACAGTCAACCCCTGCTTCACTAGGGTGATGGTGGTGGGGTAAGAGAGCAGAAAATAATTAAAAACACATTCTAAAAATGTTGTTAGACTATTTCTTCTAAAGTGTGTTCCTGAAAAGCCAGGCAACTTACCAGCATCAGTCCAATTACAGGACCCAGAAGAAAGGGAAATTATAAGTAATAATTTTAGAAATAGCCCCAGGATGCACTGTGTGTGCCTCTGAGCCAGGAAAACCCCAAAGGGCATAAGTCTGGAATATAGTAGCTGGCTCATTCCCAGGAAGAGAGCTGCAGTCTCACTGAAAGCCTGACAGACACACTGCAATGCATATATCTTAAAAGCAGCACCAGTGGCACTTAGCCATTCAGATCTGATTCTTAAAAATAATTTGAGTTCAGGAGAGCAGAAATGGCAGATGTTTTGGGGAGAAATCCTAAGTATCGTTGAGGCTCTGTTTCTGTATCTTGTTGGAACGAGTGCTTTGTTCTTATCATTCAATGTAATGTTCTAAACCCTCTTCTTTTAATGGCTTAAAGAGCCATGTAGGTCCATAGGATGAGTAGTCCTGGGCAAAACACCGGACTTGTACAGCCCACAAGATCACAAGTGTACGTAAATTTTTTGTAGAATGTGGTCCCAGGAACACCAGTCATCTGTAATGTATGTAGTGACTTTCATTATGAAAGAGGATATTGTTTAGTGAATTTTTTCTGTGATGCTACCAGACAGGGCAAAACGTACTTGTCTGTTTATGCTCATGCTTTCAACTTTATTCAACAAATCAATGCTGGAGGAGTTTTCTTCCTCCATTTTAATTCTTAACTTTCCTTGTTCCAGTTTGAAGTAACACAGAGGAGAGAGGAGTCACTTAGCTTTTGAGTTTTGGAACCAGCTCTTCTGAATCTCAGCAGCCAGCCGGCAGCTGACATCTTCTAATGAGAATGATCCTTTTCTGCAAACAGCCAAGTTCCTTCTTCTGCCTTCCACCATTGCCAGCGTACTGCTATAGAAAGACTCTCAGGGACAAAAATACGTTAGAAAATAGTAGCAGGAAGGGAAATAGTATTGGCTGCAAACCTGTCAACCCAAATCAGATGTTAGCTTCCCTTCTTGCTTCCAATTTAGTAGAAATATGCTAAGGATTTGAAAATGTGACTTTTCATCAAATATGATCCTATTTTTCACTCCTTAAGTTAAAAAGTGCCATTATATTAGTTCTCTCTCCTTCTAAAGTGAAAGAAAAATGTCTTGTTTTTAATAGGCTAGAAACATAACGGCATGACAGTCATTTGCACCTGAAGCTTTCTTTTCCTCTCACTTCCATCCCCACACCCTATTCAAACCCACAAAGGCCTTTTTCATGTCAAGCACATGAGAACTTTCTGTGTGGTCAAATTGTTTTTTTTGCAGGCACTAATAATTCTGCCCGCTGTTAAGCTTTCAACATACAAAAGCAGGACATACTCTTTATATGCCTGATAGTTGTTTTTTTTAATTTTATTTTAGATGAAAGAACAAAACTGAAAGCTCCATGGGGGGCAAGAAGAGAAGAAGTTGTCTCTATAGATGTATGCCTCTTTCTTCTTCAGTGAAATCCTCCATCTTGGGGCTCCCTTCAGCACTGCAGATCTGGAAGCACGCAGCATGACTTACCAGACTTCCCGTGATATTTGGAGTTCTCCTTAGGCTCCAGCTGTGGGAAGCAGGCAACTTGAGCAGGAAAGTCAGCTCACTTTCCTTTTTTCTCAGAACAAGTTACAAGTACTTCAGGTCTCAGAGAACAGCCTAAAACTGACAGAGGTGCACCCCTCTTGACTGGAGACAGAAGGCAGGTTAAAAAATACAATTTAAACCCCCTTGTGATCTTTAACCTAATGTCTTGGTTGTCTTTCGAGGAAGTGGGGGAGCCAAAAAGAGTCCACAAATTATTTTGGAGTGCTGGGGTTTGGCAGTCCTGAGCAGACAGGTAGGCAGACATCTGATGTTTAAAAGACATGATACACAAGAGAGAGCCACAGCTATGTACACACTGCATGGAGAGGGAAGCTGGCTGGAGGCCCTGTGTTCTCTCTATAAATTGCCAAAGGGAATGAAATTCAGAGTAAATGCTCAGACTTTCTGATTAAATCAATCCATTGCCACTACCCAATGCATCTTGTGTTCTCTTTTACTGCAGCGCATTACCCAGCAATAGTTGATACCATAAATGATCTATACAATCTTCTGGAGCTCTAGGTGAAATAAGGACAGGCTAGTCTCATTATCTTCAAATTTCCCTACTTTTTTTACTTCAATCAAGCCTTTAACATCCTCTTAGATGTCCTTTCTTATATTTATTGTATAAGATGATAAAGGAATCTATTCTGAAGATGCTGAAATAATTGTGAATGAGGTAGGTGTAGAGTCAAGCTGAAGTGGATGCCTTGTTAAAATGAAATTGCTGTACAGGGGACCTACCTGTGATGGAAGAAATAGCAAAGGCTAGACAGCAAGATTCCTAAGTACTTTTACTCTTCTGTGCCCTTTTCTCTATTCATCAATTTGCCTGGTGGGGAACAGGCTATTGTTTAATTTAGTGATGCAGTCTACTAGGCCTGCTGTCAGGATCTGTGGACAACATCATAAATTAAAACCTACATTTGGAGAATTGGTGCAACAGGCCACAGGGTTGCTTCAGGCTCTTCAGGCAACAGAAGGAAAACCGAGAAACTAAGTTGTACTCAATTCTTCCCCCTTTCAAAGGAACACACAAATGTTCTTAATATTGTCCTGGTAAGTTTGTCACATTGCTTTAATGCAGTAAAAACCCAATCATCAATCCTATAGATATGGCACACAAGATAGCATATACAGGCACTCAGAGCTGCCCAAGTCCTCGCTTCTCTGGAGGTCTCTGGAATTGCACAGACAGCCTGTCCGCTTCCCTCATCCCCAAAACATCAGTGAAAAATGCTTCATAAAGTTATAAGCTCATTTAGGTTGGAGGCAGACAGTCTTCCTGGCGTAGCGCCCATCACAAAAGTAAGCAAGAGACACTGCAGAAAATTGCTGGCCATAAAATGCACACACACACGCGCGCGTATGCACTCTTGGAAAAGGCAGCTAGACCTTTCAGCCTGTCTTTATCAGTTTAATAGTTCTAAAGAAAACCAGGCAAGACTCTCAGCATCAATAGCTGAATGCCAGACTCCAACAGCCTGTGCAGCAATTACACTGTGTATTTTACGTGGGTGGATACACTGGGAAAACAAAACAAAGACAGAACTGCAATGGGCACATACGAATGTGTATACGTGTGTGAGCCTGTGTGTATCTGCAAGACCTTTGTATTCGTGCCTTCCCCCCGTAACTTAAACAGTCATGCAGCTGATAACCACAGCACAGGCATTTGCTGAAACGACTCTCAGAGCCAGGATGCTCACAGCATCACCCTACCATCAGTGTTTCCTAATATTTCACATGGATCAGATGTCCAGAGCCTGGCCTTTCCTGGAGGTGCTTCCTGGATGCCCAACCAGTCACGATGCTAGATGAATTCCACTCCTAATTCTCAACAGTGAAGATTTGCATCAAACAAACCGTGAATTCTTGCCTTTCCTGTTAAGGTGGGCTTGGTTTTGCAAGAGGATTTTGAGCCCGCGCTGTGCCATGGCTGCCCAGTTGGGGCACAGCACTGAGCACAGCTTGGATACGGCTGTGAGCATGGTTCCTTCTGGCTGAGAAGTTCAGGACATGGTCCTGGTCCTTCTCCTAACGCCCAGGAGGCAAGTGGGGAGGTGGGGGGAGCGTCAGCCTTAGAGGGAGGAACGGGGACATGCCGAGCGGCAGGGCTGAGACCTGCCATGATCCCCAAATGTGACACGAGCCCTGCCAAAGATATTCTCAGCTGGGTGTGCTGCCTGGAGCAGTTCCGTGAGGCTGGAGTTTTTCCAGAGGAAGCTGAGCCCAGGAGGACAAGTTTCAAGCCCCTGAGACCCCTGCCCATTTCATTGTGCCATGGGCTATATTTTAATACTCCTGGTCAGTGGAACTCAGGACCATTTGCGACTCCGTACCAGCAATAATGCAAGGGAGAATACCAGCAGGTTTGTCTGAGATGACAGTAAAGTAGGGTCAAGTACAAAAGAAAAACAGTTAAAGGCCTCTTTGCAAATAACGGTGGTTCAGCCTTTATTTCGCAAAGATTCATTCCCACACAATTCCCTCTTTTGAGCAGTAGCTGAAGTTTCTGGAATGTCAAACTATTTCCAGCTTTGCAGAAAGGGGGTCCTGGTGGACACCAGGCTGAACATGAGCCAGCGGTGTGCCTTGCAGCAAAGCGGTCTAACGTTACCCCGGGCTACATTAAGCAAAGTATTGCCACCAGGTCGAGGTGATCCTTCCCCTCCAGTCAGCTCTGGTGAGGTGACATATGGAGTCCTGTGTCCAGTTCTGGGCTCTCCAGTACGAGAGAGACATGGACACTCTGGAGACAGTCCCGCAAAGGGCCGCGAAGATAATGATGTGTATCTCATACGAGGAAAAGCTGAGCGAGCTGGGAGCGTTCAGCCCAGAGAAGAGAAGACTTGGGGATAAAAAAGAGGAAAGCAAACTAAACATGAAGGAAGATGTCGAAGGGATTTTCCCATCTGAACCTGTTCCTTCCCTCCCCCTATTGTCTCTTTTTCTCACAAAGGGCCTGATCAAGAAAAAGGTGCTGAACACAACCCACTAAGCCACTAAAGCTCCGTACCTCTCACTCAACCCCAACATCCATGACCAAATAACACTGTTGTTTCCTCTGTCCCACGCAAGCGTGTGCACACACACGCACTCCCTCTACAGTCCAGGCATGTCTTCCAGAGAAACAATGCTCATATATAGCGCACATCAATTCTAACTTTGTCTTAAAGAGAAAAATAAATAAATAACTCTGACATTCTTTTCCTCTCTCCCACTCCCACCCCACCTCGCTTTTTCCCTGATTGTCACTGGGAGGCACTGAGAAGTACATGTGCATGAAAACAAGCCAGCTGGCCACTAGTTTCCAGCTCTCATTAGCAAAGATTTGGATGATGAAAAACTTTGGTGAAATCTGAATGTTTTATAAGAGATAGCCTACAACCAGAAAAATCAGTCGGTATTTCTCTACCCGCTGCCTTCCTCTTTCACACAGCTAGATGCTGCTGCTATTAACACCCTGACCAGAAGTAGCCTCTTGTATCAGTATTGAGCTTTAAATACAGTTTTACCTGCTCAGAGCAAAAAAAAAAAACAACCTGCTGTTTAGGCCAGAGGGGTTTCTAGGTTTTCCATTTTACATAACAAGGGTTTGGGTTTTCCCCCTGTATAGGGCAAGGAAATCTTTGTGCTACCATTGCTTCGTAGAAAGCATCAGGAAACGGTTCTTTTAGGATTTTTTGCTTGGCTTCCTGTACTGGAGATAATCCTTAGTTTTGCATCAGGCTATCTGCTCTGTTTTGCCTTGCAAAGCGGGCTGTGGTACACCTTCAACAGAGTAGCGTGCTGGGATGACTCAGGCTAGCATCACCTAAAGTGACCGTGACAGCCAAATGGAATTGTGGCAGCAGCACAGGCCAAATGCTAAATAACATTTACAAAAACTAAATAAAGTGGCTGGGCCCAAAGGCAATGTGGAAGACAGCATTTGGCAATTGCTCTTTTTAAGGAGGTATATTTTTAATGGTATTTTTATATCATGCAGATATTGCAAATATGAATTGCTCACCAGTGAACACTCATCTTGCAAAGATTCCAGCACTAACTGGATCTTACTTTCTCACATAAAAGGCATATATCACAGAAAAAATAGGACTATCTCCCACATGGTCAGGTTTTAGCAGAAATTAAAATCTTAAATATCTCCCATTTATTGCTCTGTTCTAACCGCTGAAGTTAGGGAGCCTGGAAGGATGCCAGTTAGCGGCTAGTGTACAGGAGAGTCACTGCCTAGTCTGGTTGGTTTTCAAGACAGATTTCTTTAGCTAGGTAACTGTGCTCATGCAGGATTATCTTGATCAGGACAGAAAAACATTATATCATATCTTTATCATATTATCACTTAAATTCAGGAGTCTCTTGGGGTCTCAGGCAGACTGGGGCTCTATTGCATAAGGCCCAGTGCAGACAGGGAGTCTATGAGCAGTCACAGGCTTTGCAGTTTTAGTCTGAACACTTTTTTCTGAAAATCATAGCTGCCGCATAGGGATTACTGCCTGAAAATCTCACTTTATTTTTAAAGGAGTATGTTTCTCGCCCACAGTGCCTGGAAATGAAAGTCCTAAATGCTCCAGCACCAGAACACATATAAAAAGACTGTAAAATGAAATTGTCTGCTTTCATGGTGTTAAGTCAGTCCTGTGATTGATTGGGGAAAGGAGAGGGTGTGAGGAAGGGAAAGTGTTATTCAGGGTTTCTGAATGCTGGAGTTGGGCAGAACTGCAGGTCGTTGTTCCTCCTCCCCATTCCAAAATTTAGTGATTTTAAACAGACACCGTCTTAATCAGACCATCTGCAGCCAGAGTACAGGCCAGTAAAAACTGGTTCTGGGAGACCGGCATCTGCAGGCCGCTGCATCACGACGTAACAGACCACTAGTACCCAAGGATGCTCAGGGATATTTCACATGCTGAAAAATGCAATTCATATACCGTCATATTAGTGTGTTCCCACTGCTGGTCTTTGTGAGAGCTATTTCTTCAGTGTCCGTCCTATTTTACTTTGGCTTGTGCTACAGCTTTGGGTTGCCACTCACCCAGAACTCACAACAGATCTAGGCAAAACCGTTGCAGTTCACCGTGTGAAACACTAACCCCTGTTTCTAGCATAATCAAGACACAAATTAGCTTGCAGTCATCGTCATCTTAATTTCTGCAGCTTGGCCTTTTGACTGTACAAACCAGCCTGATACCAGCGAATTTTTGCCTGGGTGCAGAGGTCCTGATGCTCATTCTTTACATTATTGCTACCACAGCCGTTCTCAGGCATGATGAGAGACTGATTTTCTTGGCTGCTTTAAAGATGCACCATATTAGCGTTTGCTGGACCTCTTGCTTCAGTATTCAGGCCCCACAGTTCAGAGAGAAAAGGCTTCCATATGTTTTGCTTTCTGACAGACTCCTTTGGCCACTGCTCAGAAACACGTGAGTTATAGCCAGGCACCAAGCCAGTACGGCCTTCAGGTCAGCTGGGATGGACTGGCCATGACTAAGTCAGAGCTGAGGGAGGCTCTGGAAGTAGAAAAGTTATTTTTCACACTAATCCCCTTGTGGGGCTTATCTTGGAGTTAAACTTTGCTAGCTGAGCAACAAGGTTAATCCAGTAAATTGGACTTGAAAAGACAAGATTTAGGTAAATGAAAGGACAAAGAAAGCTACGATTAGCAAATGGAATCAAAAGGAGGAAAAACTCATTGTTGTATTCTTTTGAAATTTATGGGTCATGTTTTGGAATGAAAGAAATTTTTGAAAGGCTTTGCCATTTTCCTTAGTTTCCCTTCTAAAAATAGAATCATAGTTTACATTTCTAACAAGACCACATTTGGGGCCTTTCAGATATCAGAACCCTTCTTCGTTTTTTGGGGGTTTTTTGTTGGGCAGGTTGTTTGGTCGGGGTTCCCCCCCCTCCCC
>JANZLQ010000031.1:10186056-10216158 GCA_026212715.1 Elanus axillaris | reverse complement strand
CCCTCCCCCCCTTTATATCCTGTTGTATTTCTCTGATTTTTCACTCATCTTTCCAAATTTCCTCTTGGGCTGGAAGGCAAATACTGCCCATCAACATCATTGGCCAGTTTCTCAAATGCTGACCTCAGACTCTGTCCTTAAGCATTCTTTAGTACTGGCCTGAACATTGTGTGTATAAGAACGGTCCCATGATATTGCTTTCCTCTGAGGAGCCACCTGTGATCCTCTCCAATGGTGCACTGAAAGAGCCATGAGCTTTTGTTCTGAAGCAGCTCAGCCTTCGTGGGACCAGGACACTGCAAAGAGCATGAGGTAACCGTGGAGCTGGAGGCAATAACTTTTCTGTTTGCACATCAGAATGAAAATCAGGAACAACCAACACCTACAGAGAGAACGATGGACTGGAAAACATTCTATTCATGTGCATTTGTTCTAAGTTTCTGTTTGTTCTCCACCCTTTCATTACCTGTGTTTTTCCTTATTGTCTTTTGGGATCAGCAAACCGAGTTAAACATTGATCATCGGACCTGATTTTTCACTCTCTTTCTTCTTACACTGGTAGAACGAGAGTTAGACTGGCCAAGATGACTATTCTAGCTGACAAAATCACCTGATTCATGTTGGTTGATTAGTGGATTGTAGGAACGACATACTGCGTCCTGCCCTGCATCACGTCATTGATGTCAGACCAGCTTAATCAAAACCCATGAGAAGGAGAGCACAACAGTGTTCCTTTCTCTGGTGTTCCCTTTGCTGACATTCACCAGTTTAGGGACTTCTTGTGGTGGAGGCTGCGCTGGGTTTAATAGCCACCGGTAACAGTAAACCAGCTCAGTGCTGCGATCTAAACAAGAGCCCCTGGGTTTCAGCGCGCTTACGCGCATGCTTAGCCTACATGGGCCGGGGTCGAAACCGCCCTGCTTGTCTGTAAAAAGACCTGGGGATCCGCAGAGGTCTGCTCTCTCAAATCCATCACCTGGTGTCAAAGTGGGATTACATCCCCTCCGCCACAGCACGCCCACACCAGCTGGTGAGTCAGTCCTGTTTGCTCTCACACCACCACAGGCTGCTTGAACAGCCTTTTCCCCTTTCACGGGGCAAGGAGTGGCTGTTTGGTTTCTTAGCAGCATGTTCGGGTAAAAAGAGGAGCTGCGTGTAGAGAAAGGCGCTTATTGTAACTTGTGTTTGCACTGAAAATTTTGAAAGCCCAATGCAAACAGGGACATCAAATATAAGCCATATCTCAAATATGGTCTTCAGTCTGAAAAGTGTGAGAGAGAGATGACCTCTACCTTGCTGGATGTTAGGGTTGCTAACAGGACTAACATAATGGCTGCAGTTGTGCACAGACATCATGATGGATGGTAAATTTTCTGGTTAAAAAGTTCTTTTTTTTTTTTTCCCAACTTAAAACATTGCATCATTTAATCCCTGGTTATACCGGATGTTTATCCACAGTGTACCAAACTGTACATTGTAGATGCTTTTTTTTTTTTTTTTGCCTAAGGAAATCATAAAAGACATGAGAAGCCAGCACGAATAGAAATAATCCAAAATTTAGAAGGTAAAATCCTTCACTCTGAAGACATGCGTGGTAAATACTAGAAATATGCTGCATACCATGTAACTTTCACAGTAGCAGAGTAAGCGAAAGGCTAAATCACAGTGAAGTTAGGGTAGGACAGGAGAAATAGCTGAGAAATGGCAGCAGGAAAATTAGTCTCTGTAAAACTGCAGGTGTAAACCCAGGAATCAAAGTAAGAAAATATCATGAGACAGAGAAAGCTGTTAAAGAGATACAAGAAATCAATAATAGAATCATCTCAAAAGGACGGTGGTCTAAGTTTCCATGATCTGCACTCAGATGCTTCAGTGAGTGTGACATTGGTCCCAGGGTTCTTCAGTCGGGTAGCAGGAGTCAGTAGGTGCTTTCAAAGCACACAGCAAATATACATGTAGACCTGCTGTTGTGATTGTCCTCAGCAAGTGAGAGCTGAAGAAGCAGGCTCTGGCTAAGTTTGAATCTGTCCCTTGCACATCTCTCCTGAGAAGGGCCTCTGGTTCTTTGTGTCATCCCGCTTGATGCACGCTGTTCATTTTCTTAGCAGGCTCTAGTTACTGAGCATCGACTGGCATTATTTTCCTCAGGGGGATTATAAACCTACAAATTGTACCTCTAATGATTTTGAAGAAGGAGAATCTGAAAGGAGTAACTACTTGGGAATGGGTCCCAGACCTCTTCACTTGCATTGTCTCACAAGACCATCTTCTATGTCAGCAAAGAAATTACATTTAAAAAGAGAGTGAGCGAACTAGTACGGGTGCTAAAAAGCAATGCAGAGAATCTGTTCAATTGAAGATAAACAGATCCAAGATAAGGGTCCTTTTTGAACTAGAGACACTTTTGAAATTAATATAGATACTCAATTATTCTGAAATTTCAGTGAAAAAATTTATGACAGGGCTTATCCTGCTTTCAGTCAAACCTGAAATGCTGCAAACCACCCTTTTTTTTTTTTCGGTGCCAATCTCTATTTTGGTGCTTCTGTGTTTAGGCGACCAAAAGTAAAGAGGCACAAAGAACAGTGGCCTTTGAAAGCTGCTCAGTTTTACCTAAGATAAGCAGATACAGCTGTCTCAGGGTTTTCAGTATCATTTGTACTTTTCTGTGCTTACTACAGGAAATTCCTTGAATATTACAAACACCGAAGTTATCTAACTGCAAATAGCAGCTGTCATTGGCAACTGGCAAGTTTTTAAGAGTCTCTGCTGCACTTTTCCAAACCTTAACCAGAACTCCATTCAGATTCAAATCATGGTCAATGAGCAAAGTCAGTTCTTTACAGCAGACAAATGAGAGTTTCTCCTCCTGTTCTCCCTTACCCTCAGTTTGGGAGGATCATTGCTCAGCTGTTCCTCAGTTACAGGAAACCCTTGATAATTCAGAGATCTCTGCCATAGACTGTTATGAAATTCTGACATGCGGGCTGCCAGTAAAACGTAGAAGAAAGCTGCGTCGTTGCTGACATCATATGGGAAGAACTTAGGGTCAACGTGCGAGCTAGAGCTCTCATTTGGGAAGCTCGGGAAGCACTCCCGCCTATCCCACGGTGCAGAGACGTGCACTGAGGACAGCGGGGCTACTCACAACCTTCAAGTGACGCATCTCCTCCAGGGACACGCAGGACTTCAGCGAATGCACCAGACGTGCCTGCGCTTGTTCGTTGTTTCAGCCAAGTGCTGTGGAGTCAGAGAAGGCCTAGACAAACTGTGGAGATGTTTAAATCTGGTTTGGGTCTTGTTTTGTTTCATGTTTTACTTGGGCATACTCAGAGATTTCTTCCCTCTCTCTGCAGCGAGGGCCTCGGTTTATAACAACGTGGAAAGGCAATCATCTAGACCTGCCTCAGTTGGATTCACACTATGGAAAGTTTGTTTAATTATGAAAAATTAAAGACAAGGGGGATATGTTTAGACTAAGAATGTAGACAGTTTCTTGGCTAGAAGCAAAGCTGAACAAAAAGGGTAAGAATTCTAGAACAATTGTGGAGGATTTATTTACATTTTTAAAAAATCTACACGTGTTTTCACTTAAAGCTCTTGGAAGGGTCATTTCAAAGATTAGGACTCCTGGCTGTTCACATTCATCTCTACCTCTATTCCCCCTGCTTGCAACTGAACGTTAAAATACAGACCACAGCAAAAGGAAATGCATGTCAGCGAGACATGTGGCATATCCAGAGACACAAAAGCTCAGTCACATGAAACAAATTTTAAACCGATCAAGTACTGTGAGGCCTTTTAGTAACATCTATTGGTGTATTTTGCACAGTTCAGGCCACAGGAGCTTCCAGAGAGTTTCTGGTCTTGCTGCCAATGAGAAGTAAAGCTTAAGGTGTATTCTTTTTAAGCCCTCCTGCATCACAAAACGAAAAAAAAGAAATCCAAACTTTTTTTGCCAATAAGTTTCCCTTAAGTTTTTTGTTTCGCTTTGTTTCTGCTTTCTTTACTATACCTTCAATGTGAGTTACACTTAATCTCCTCTTTAAGTCTCTAAAGCTTCAATAATCCTTACCCTACCTTTCTGGAACACCAAAACCCAGCAGTATAGTTGATCTGCAGATTTGAAAATGGGCCATTAGAACTATTCATCACAAAGATGCAGCACAGTTTAAACAAGAAGGTAGTGCAAATATAGGCCATTCTGAGTCCCATTAAATGTCCGGCTGCCCTAATATTCTGGCTCAGTAATACAGGCTCCGCGACCGATTTTCGTGATAACACAGGAAAAAGTCAGCTGAGAAGAAAACTACAGCAAGGAAAGGGGATGCTCTGGATTTCTTCAGCCAAACCTTCCTCCTTTAGGGGGGATGATGCTCATGTCACGGAGCCTCAGGCTGCAGCTCACTCATGGAGCGGGGACAGGGATCAGCCTACCTATAGTTTACCTTCCCTAAAGAGCTATTATTACTACATAGTCACCCCAGGCTCCGAATACAAAGGTCAAAGCCCTTATCCATAGCTGGGAGTCTGGACTGCAGGGCGAGGTAGCTGGAGGCTCTGCTTATTGTCCGAGAGCTGTGTGACAGCCGGAGGAAGAAGGACCAAGGGGAGGGGGCAGAGCCCTGCCACGCAGGTGATTTTGCCGCTCTGGACCTCAGAAAAAAAGGGCTGAAGACTTCAAACTCCTTTCTGAGTGTTTCGAGGTTTCTGTGCTAGGAGAGCGCTGTATGTCATTAAACAAAAATAAATGCAAACTTTCTTGACCACCTTGCTGCTCGGCACACGATGAGTGCAGGCTCAAGATGGCCAAGGAGAATTTCACTTGAATTTCACATGCAAGAGGAGGTTTCACAAGGTCATGGCAAAACAGACAGCTTGCAGCCGTTGTGAGATTTCAGAAGATTTGTGGCAGCTTTTTAAACAACACATCTTCACCTCCATACACGTACACTTCCATATACATCTGTAGTGGGTGCCAGAAACATAAGCAGTACTAGGACAGTGGTTTTACTGGTGATTGTAGCAGATACAGGTATCTTCGGCTGCTTTAAGTTCTGCACTTCAAGCCCCGTGGAGTCAGGTAGTTCATCTGCCCTCAGCCTAAGGATGTCTTTTACAAACTGTGCATTTAGTACTGCCACTGCACCACATAGTGCCACTGCAGTTTTTCCTTTAAGAATGCAGAGAGTGGCACACTTCTAACTGCTAAGGAGAAATAATGGCAATATGAAGAATCGCCACAGTGTTGGTTTTGTCAGCCACACCTAGCTAATCCCAGCCTGTGAACTTTCTGTCCCGTCTCCAGGAATGTATGGCTCTGAGACAGAAAGCAAGCAGTGAATGCCAAAACAGGCAGGTAATCACTTGGCAGCAGACTCCTTTGGCTTAAGCTTTGAGCCAGAAAATGGACATTTTCATGATAGTGGCATACAGACAGAGGATTCCTTGAGGGAAATAAAACTTGATCTCAGTCTCTTCACAGGTGACAACCCCATCTGCTTTGTGCTTTATGCTCCATGTGCTTGTGTCAGTCGCATCTTCAGAAAGTAACAATTTAATGTAAAAATGGTTTCCTAGATATGAGTGGAGGAAAAAGAAACAAATCCTCCATTAAATAATTAATTAGCTGATTACAAACTGCATCACAGCAAACATTAATGCTCATGATTTAATGCCACACAGAAAATGGAAATATAAAGAACATACTGGTTTGGGGGGGACCAAGGAGAAGAAGCACGAATGACTCCATTGAAAAAATGTAGTAGTATTGTTTTCATCCTGGCTTGCTTTGTACTAGACAGGAATCCATTAACATCAAGTAAGGCCTATTTCTAATCCCCTTGCTAAGCCCCAGCCCTCGACCCAGGAGAATTTGTATATTCAAGCAGAAACATGTCAATCATTTTGGCCAATTAAGCACAATAATAAACATGAAACAAGGAAAAAAAATGTGGGCGGTATTGCTAGGATAAGGAGAGCAGTGTCTACACATTCTGAAAGCTTGTCTAGATTACGAGGTTAGCTCAATGAAAAATCATCTACAACTTGTCTCCTCGGTCCAAGGGATATTCCTGATCTATAGCTTATTCATTTCCTGTACTGATGACACATGCGTTCAGTATGTGGCAAATGGTAACAGGATTACATTTCACACATATTTCCCTGAGTTTTTGTTTCCTGAGTACTCCCCATGCTTCTGTAGCATGTTTCAAACTAACGGCAATTTAAATGATCACTGGGTTTATGTGCAAGCTTGTGAAATAAATCAAGTGCTATTTGCATGCAGCAAGCTTACTAGATATGCTGGTAACAATGGTCTCGGTGATGCTCTTAGCTGACAAGGAGATAGTTAAGAAATTTCTGTTTGATTTTTAGGTGTTCTTTAAGCTTATCTTGCAAATGGTAACACATTTTCATTTGACATCCAAAAGCACAGTGTCACTGATTTGCAGAGGGCATCAAACGTTCTCCTGAATTTTTATTATTTTTATTGATGGCCTGCTTTTCCTTCCATTGCCTTCTCAGTGACCCTTCCACATTAATTGAGCAGACCTGCAGCAGGAATTTATACCTAGCTCTACAGGTAAAGCGAATGACAGGGAACAGGAGCTGTGCAAATTGCCTCTGAAGGTGATGTACCCACCCCCCATAGAAGGTACGGGCTTATGTTGCCATGCAATTAGGAAAGGAAAGGTAAATTTTGAATAAATATAGGAGCCATAAAATGTAAAACCATCCTGAGATTAGCTGAAGGCCTAGTTTCTCTCCCTCTGTAGCAGTAGCCCAGCTCCTGAGATGATCAAAATTCTGGGAGGAAAAGCCCACGTGCAGCATGTACACATCCACGGCATCTCTTGGGGGTCAGAAAGCAAGTGGGAGAAGATGGGGGAAGCCTGGCTTGCTGCCAGCTCACTTTTTCATTTTGAACAAACGTGTGTAAAGAGTTTAGGCAGAGTCCCTGCAGACAGTGTTTATCTGCTCGGCTTCAAAGAAAGCCACAGAAAGACTGTGATGAAATCTGGTGCAATTGTCCCTTTCAAAGCCAAGAAAAAAAAAAACACAAACTTTTTTTTTTTTTTCTGGAAAAGACTGATGGCTAGGCGAGTGTGGGCTTGAACAGTCCTTATATTGAGGCATAATAAGCCATTTATCATCTCCATTTAGGGCAACTCTGATCTGTCCTTTGCTTTCTAACCATGAATGGTAGCTGCAGGAACCATTTCGCTTGCGGAGTTGATCTGCACTCCCCCAGCCACAGCTCTTGACGTATGGTTGTGCAGGCCGGTTGTAGGCTAGCTCTGATTCATGAACTATGTTTTTATTTTCCTTTTATCATTCCCTTTGGTTGAAGCAGTGTCTATAAATACCGTATCACCCAAACGCTGAGATGGTGGAAAACAGGTTAGGAATGCTGTATGCGGGAAAATCCCTCCTGCTCTCTCCCTCTCTCCCCACATAAATAGCCCATCTCTGGTTATCCATTCTGAAGTCACCAATGCTTAAGCAAGTGGCTGGCAGGTACTAAATAATAGAGGAGCAGGAAAAGCTTTTGGGGATACCAAGTCCCTCCTGCAGCCTGAACAGTACTGGTTTTGCTTTGTGATGGTCAGGAGCATGTATGAGGTTTTTTGAGCTCTGAAAAAGGCAAGCTTCATAGCTCACACAAGACCCAAATGAAGCAGACTATACTCAGGAAGGATTTATTTATTTTTAGCCTTTCTAGCTGTACCACCAGTGATGCTGACATTATGCCATTAACCTGCTCTTCGCATTTTAATGTTAACTATATATGCATCCATTGCATAGCTGTTCAATCTAATCTGTGTTTGTTTCCAGACTTTTTTCCCCCTCTATCTCGATCTAGCTGGTAAATCGATGAGGCTGCTCTTTAGATCCAGAGTCTTTGGAGATTAGCACGACTGAAGAAAAGATTATAAAAAAAGGGAGGGGAGTATCATTGCACTTTTACAGGGAAATACTGCCAAGGAACAAGCACAAAGAATACAGGGTAGCATATGTTTGGAAACCTTGGACACAACCTACACTGCAACTGGCAGTAATATTGACTTTTGTGTAGCTTTAACCTGAGCTGGATGATAATACTGAAGGTTTTGCCCTATGGGCTTATCATGGCCTGCAAAAGCCAAGCAAGGATGCTAAGGATGTTCATGCCAGCTGCAAGGCTACTACTACTGGCACCAGAAATAGCCAGTTTGAAAGTTACTTGGCATGTGCCACCACAGAGAGCTCCTGTAGGCAGGAAGAGGCACAGCCAGCACTGACGGCCTTAAGAAAACCAGCACAACCCCCCCACCAGCTTATTGTAGGTGGAGAGGTGATGTGCAGTTCAGCCCGGGGAGCGTTGGTGTGGTCTGTAGGCAAACTCTCCAGAGCCAGAGCTGAAGTCCAGCAGTGCTGTCTGGGGAAGCTGGTATTCCTTTTGATTCCGACAAAACCAAGGGCTTCAGCTTTTCAAGTTATGAGCTCCTTAGCCTTCTGCTGTACAAGTGTTTACTCAGCATGCACTCGGTGTTAGCATAAAATTCACTCAGGGCCTTAATCAAAGGCCACTGTAATCAATGTAAAGACTACGAGGAAAGTAAGCAGATCTTCATCTTCTAGGGATTTTTCAATGGAAGTTGGGTTACTAATTCTTCAAGGTTGACTTGAACTGTGTTTAACCTTTGGGTTAGGTTGAACCAGCTTCTCTAGCTAGCTAGGAAATAACAAAGTTGTCATCAAAACCAGTCACTTCTGACTCACCAGCTACAACGATCCGGTATCCACCTAGAGCCCTGTCAACCGGATGAAGCTGCCTTTTGACTGAGGCTGGAGATAACCTTAAAAAGACATCCAATCTCCGGAGTCAGAAGCCTTAACTAGATATCTACCTTCCTGTCGCCACATGAAAAGTCCTGCCGTGTACTCAACATCCATGTGGGAAAGGTTTTCCTATGGAGAATGCCTAGCGTGACAGCCACTGATTCTGACTGAGACCTTATCACTGAGTTACAGATGAATTAATGATAATTTCTCACTTGATGCTAGTGGATGCATTTCCTGTGGTGGATCTGCAGAGCCACAGTGAATGGGAGCTGAGATTTGGAAGTGCAGCCAGAGGACGCGTGACTCTGCCTGACAGTCAGGGTCGGTGAGTTTGGCAGCACTGTGACAGCCTGCCTTCCGACACTCCACACACCAGTGCTCCCCTCCACAGGAAGCCAGAAGTTAGGAGATGTATGGCACATACCAAACTGACACCCACAGACCTGCAGGCAGGATATGACCGAGATGCACAGTGTGGGTAGGAGGTGAGATCTTCACGTCTCTCCGCTTTGACACACACACTAAGTCAGGCTTGGACCACCAAGCCCCAAAAGGCAGGGAAGTTTTACTCTGCTTCTGATGCTTTATACATTTTTGTTAATTCCAAACTTTCGATGTGAGTAAAGATCCTTCTTTTTTGACAGCTCATTGCATAGCTGCTCACTTATGCTGCACAGTTGGATAGAGTTCAGTGGTACGAGCTGCTATTTCAATGGCAAAGGGAATAAAATGGTTGTCTCACCACTGCAGCAAAAATCCGTCAATCACCTGTGATGCAACACCTCAAAAGTAGGGATGATTTCTTGTGTTGCACTGGCAAAAACTGCTCTTACGGCACTGTCCAGACGATTTTGCTTTCAAAAGATATGCATTGATATGTATGGACTAAAAAGCAAGTGAAAAAGGCTCTGAAGTCAGTAATGCAAACTTTGAGAAGAAGGTGAAGAGAATGATTAACTGAGGATGCATTCTTGGCATTATGGCTCAAAATTGAAACAAGAAGAAAATGACTGTGATAGATTTTTTTTTTTTGCTTTACACACTGGATACTATCCATTATTACCTAGTACCCTTATCCTAGTACCCAAGACAATCTGCCCATCCTAGTCTCCTTTTGTTGTAGAGTGGAGAAGAGGGGATCTAGGGGATCTGAATCTGGGGATGCCTATGTTGGGTGCTCTCAGCTCAACATTTAGTGCAGCCCTTAATGGCTCTGGGCCACCCATATTCCCCTAAACCCAATATATACACCCATAAACACAGCTTAGATTTCCCTGGAGAGAAATCTTCTTTTCACCAGAACATCATGAACAGCTACTTGATAGCACAAGCTCTCCCAGCTTCCCTGACCAACACCACTAAGTCGTGCCCGCTTCCCACTGCGCAGGGCCCTAGTCCCACCCTTTCCCCCTTCTCCCATCCTCTCATCTCCCTCCTGCACAGGAAAACTGAGATGTCCCAACCCTCAGCCTCAACCCATGTTTTGGTTGATGAACCATCTCTCCCTGTTACTCTATCCTGAACCAGAAGTGCAGGCACTTAGGCATCCAGTGAAACTTTTCAGCATCCCTGAGCTCAAGAAAAGGCGTTTGCCTCCTTCCACCCTGTGACAGGAGTCTCAAATACAGGCAAAAATTATCCCCTGGAAGTGCCCACATCTTTGCATTGACGAGAGCAGGCTATGTGTCGTGCTTCTGGATTCCTGAAGCTTGAGGAAGTAGAACTCATCCTTTGATATGATTTGAAGATGTTGCTCTTGATTAAATGTAAGGGCCTGTCTATTGTTAATCTGTAAAAATGTCCAAGAAACCTGCAGTTTGTTCTTAAGATACCTTTTCCCATTTGAAAGCTCAATGTTATTTAGATCTTTTATATCCAACTACGCATAAATCAATGTCATTGGTGCCTAAGCACATAACTTTTCCCTTAGTAGAGTGAAATGGGTTTCTTTAAATAATTTAAAAATATTTAGTTCGATGGGTACTTCCTGTGCAGTGATAACTCCCCTGATCTATTATGTAAGTCATCCAAAGGAGTTCTTTTGTTATAGGCCTACATAGAGAATTTTTTTTTTTTAAATAAGATTCATATGAATTCTGATTTGTGCCCCATCTGTCTCTGGTAACAATCCACAGACAGATATTTATATTTGGAAAATAGGTTGAGCTGTCTAGTGAATATTTCATGGCACCCACAAGATGACTGCTTCTAAAAGTCACTGGCATTGGTAGTCACCGAATATACCATTTTTTTGTGAGAGACAGATAAGTATATTGTTCTCAATAAAGCTGAGAGAAATTTAAAACCAACACTTGGAAGGAAAATAGTTAGCTTTTACAAGAATGAATCTGTGCCAGTATGAAGGGATATATTATCTTTGCAGAATCTTTTGGATCGCCTATTCCAGCTAGGGATCCCTTAATATTTTTGAAGTAATTTTATATTTTTTTATAAGAGTGTCATACTTCAGAGGACTGGGCAAACAGAACAGCTGAGGGTGTGTCTTTCAAAAAAGAACTTGCAGAACAGGACACGTTGACAATGTGTGAAATGCATGGCTGGACCTCAACCAATTAAAGGGACAACTCTTTCCTACACCTCTGGAAATGAAGTACAAGCTAAATAGCCCTTGTTCAGATAAATGGCCCTGATAATGCTCTTCTAGGCAGCATTCACATAAATTAACATTAAGCAAGAAACTCATTGAGCTTCTTCCAGTTGACACACATCTTCCACCAGGATCACAATTCCACGTAATATCCACATTTAATACAGCTGATATTTGCCTTTACAACAACAAAAAAAAATATTTTTAAATAGGCATTTGTTAGTCCTTGCAGCCATGCAGATAGGAGCTTGCAAAATACTGAATGATTCCACAAAGCTCAGGAGCAACTTTTTTTTTTCTCTATCTTGTGATAGAAGAACAAGGAGACAGTCAAGGAAATAAAAAAGGTAATAACTGTCAGACTGATAAAAGGCAAAATTTGTATATTTGCTGAAATCAGCAAAACTGAGGCAAAGAAGGATACAGAAAGGAATTAGTTATATCTAAGACTAATAAAAATATCCACTGTCATATTACTCAAGGGATGACTTTCTAAAGAAAATCTTTATTCCTGGTTTAGGTCCTAAGCGACTTCCTGCTTGCTTGGGTTAGAAAGAAACTTCCCTCAAAGGCAACAGATTGTGTATTTATCTGGTTTTTTAAGTGTTGTAACTTTCAGTGAAGACTGATGCTGCCTGTTATTGGACACCACAAAAAAATGCTGATTGCTTTGAAACGAATATGAAAATATTTGGAGTGGGGTCTTTCCAGTGCTTACTTTATAGACCTTTATGTCTGAGGCAGATCTGTAATCATCCTTGACGTTTTCACTGGAAAAAAATAAGTGATTTGATGCATGTTTATTGACCACATTTAGGCACGACCAGGCTCTCATTCTGGATTCTGCAGTAGATGGGCCAGTGGTAGGTGTTAATGGTAAGTGTTAATATGCCAATATGCAAAAAATGTTTTCTCCAGCTCTTTGAATCCAGAATCACAATTGACACCACTGTCAGAAATGGCAAGAGAGGACCTTGATGGGCCAACGAGATTCTCAGCTCCATGTCTACTTACTTTCTTACAGTTGGTGAAGACAGCCTGAAAGAAGAATCTGTGGGAGGTTTATTTTGTCACTGACTGTGTTGTGTCTGTTTCTTCAGAAAAATTGAAACCTTCAGTTAGCAGCATCTTCCACTAGAAGTAACTTAAGGCCAGAGTTTGAACAGCATGGAAACACTCTACTGGGATCCTTATTCATATTCTCATCTGTGACTCTCTGCTTGCAGTTTCTAGCTACATGAACACTTACATTTTTCATGTATTACTTAGACTTTATACCTTATGAATATGAACAAGAAATTGGCAAACGCTCACATCTCTTAAGACAAAATTCAAATGTTCCCTTAAAGAAAAAAACCTGCATTCCATCTTTAAGTGTAAGATTTCCCTTATGTACTTCCAACGGACTATTTATTTTACTGTCATGTGTATAGCAAGTGAAGCAGAAAAGATCCCCTTGCTAGGAAATGATGGTAAACTTTTGGAAAGCATACTGAAACACACGCTATTGCAGTAAGATTGAAAAACTAGTTTATGCCGTCAATCCCCCAGTAGTACAGACTTGTACAGACTCATACTAGACACGAGGTTATATGGTATTAATGAGACAATGAACATCTTGTGTTGAGAGACTTAGCAAAGCGAAGTTGTTGGTCACCTCCAGTTGCTTCTAGCACCTATGGGCTATTTGATGTCCAAACTAGGGACCCTGTATGTACACAGGAAGAATTCCACCCCTCAGAACAAGGTCTGAGGTGTGCAGAAGATTGAGGAGGAAACCTTTTAAGAAAAACAATAAGGGAAAGCTAAGGTGCACCTTAAATCTTACTGCTTCCTGAGATTTAGGTGTGGCTCAGTCATGGTTCAGAGCTCCTGAACTCTTAGTTGTGAAGATCACTTTTTTCCTCCCCCATATTCAAGGAGGATAGACCTTTGTAGCCTATAGTGAAGGACTCACCCTGCTAAGAGTTTAAAGAGCAGTTCCCGCATTACGGCCTGGCAGGAGGGACAGACAGAGGAACACCCCACATGTAAATCTACCGGGGCCGGGCTGTAGGGTAAGTGACAAACTCTGCAGCACTGTCAAAGAAAGGAGGTGTACTTCTCTACCTGTGGCCAGAGGCAAAACTCCAGTGCCATGTTAATGTCAGGTAATTTTGTGGTTTTATGGTTTGATCAAAGGTGTCAGGGTGACAGCGAAGGCCCCCAGTCTCTGAGCTAATCCCACCCTTCATTTCACACAACTGGTCCTGGCAGAAGGACCCTTTAACAACAAAGAAGCTTTAAAGCTGCTGAATGAGATAAATACCCTATTGGCACTGCCTTCCTATAAAAATTCAAGGGCCTGGCTCTGGCTGTCCCTAATGATTGTTCAGAGATTAAGTAACAGCGAGCTACAAGCTCAAGGGGGAAAAAAAAGGTCACTTAGAACTCCAAGTGACAGTGCTGAGCACGGGCTCTGCTGTGCAGCGTACTGACCGCCCATGCAGAGACCCACGCGGGAACGCAATCACAGCTGTGCACTCTCCAATGCTGGACTTCTCAGGTAGCCTAGGTGAAGTGTACAAATAAAGCTGTAGGCAGCAAATGCCTTATGTCTTTATTAAAATCTTCTACATGGAAGAATCATAAATGTATCTCCCTTTTACACACATGTGCAGGGGCTCAGGGAGAGGGGTGATTTCTCTCAAGGCTTTCAGATTAACAAAGGATGTGTCTGGAGGATAGTCAGTGAATGATAAAAACTGAAAGGAGAGAAACATTCACTTATTGGCTGGGAAATTATCAAACTTGTAGAGCCTAGGGGCTATCTTCAGATGCATGAGCAGCTCCCATTGAAGACAAGGGAAATGGTGTGTCTCTGCCTGCAAACAGAAGTTGATCCTGGCCCTAGGTACTTTTGAAGGAAGTATTCTCTTGCCTCTCTCTAAAAAAAAAAAAAAGGTACTTGATTCCTCTTTCAAAAGCAAAAAATAAACATCATAAACCGCATTATTACAGACAGCCTTGCTGCGGTCTCCCCACCCTCTAGCCTTTCTCTCCCTATCTCCTGGTTATTTAAATAGAAAGTTAAATGTATTGCACAACTTTAAAGTGACCTTATATGGTAATTTTGCTGCAATGGTAAAAAATGATCAGTTTCTCTGTCAGACAGCCAAACAACACTTCTGCAGTACATTTTGTGCTGACTTCCAATCTCATGAACATTTGGTCGAAAAGCATATTTCTGCTATAGTCCTCACCTCACCTATGATGTCTGAAGTTTACAACACTCTTTTTGAGTGAAAACCAGGCAAGACCCATCCCTGATAAAAATAACAACAAGGAGAAAATCCCAGTGAAGGAATTCAAGCCAATCTTTGCAGCATGTCAAGGCTAATATAGGTCCTGCCAATTCAGAAGTAGGCGATGCATGCTTTACGCGCTTAGTACGGAAGCAAGGCAAATAAGAATAAATTGGCCAGTCACAAAATGCTCACAAAGGCCTGTCTCACACCCTGGTGCACTCAGCCATGCACCGTGATATAGGGAAATGCAGCCTTCCTCCGTCACCTTGGTCCTGCTGACATGATGGGAGGAGGAGGGCAGTGATTCCAATGTGTGGTGGGAAAGCAACCCAGAGCGAACCAAAGTGCTACAGCAGGGTACAAGTCCATTAAGGGAGTAAGTTAATTTTTTAAGCTCAGATAATGCTCACCTTCATGAAAAAGACACATTAGACACAAGACCTTCCTGCCAAGCAATGGCAGGCCTTCCCTTTTTGCATACACCACGGAAATTAGAGATAGTGAAGCTATACCACAAACCTTGGTGTGCAGCCCAGCAGAGCCAGCTTTTGTTCATGGACTTCATTTTCTCCCTAAAGAAAGGTCACACGCCAATTACTGTATACGGTGCACCTCATTGAGAGATTACTGAACACCATCAATGAGGCTATAATAGAAGTCTGCACTGCATCAGGAAAATCCAGCAGTTTGACTTGGCTGATGGATGCGTCATCCGTTCCCAATATCCTGACTGCTATTAGAAATTAAAATCTCTCTTCCTTTAACTGCTTCAGACATGTCATCTGTTCTTGTGGGTGAATGTACCATTAAATGTCAGTCTATAGACGTATCATTTGGGAGGGGTGGGGGGAGTAATAAGCTAAATTGTTCATATCTGAGTGACACACAAATCTGACCATAGGCACATAAATAAATGGGTCAACAGTCAAAAAGACCAAGCGCCTGTAATGCTTCTTGACATCTCAGGGAGCAGCACTTCCAAAATCTCAGAGGGGAAGGTCAACTGTTCAGGGGTGCAGCACAACTTGGTATGGGATTGTTGGCAGAAGGATCGAAAATGGCCCTGATTTTCTGTAGTAAGTGTTGGTAAATGGAGGTTGCTTTACGGTGTTTCGCAATATGCCCTCCTGCACTCTTACGCTTTTGGATCCCTGTGAACTGCGGATGGTTTGGGGAGTTTGTCTGGCAGGGGGTACTGCCAGGACAGGAAGGAGAAATGAGCCGATGGCACAGAGACTGCTTGTCTGACTGACTGCTCTGCACAGGGTGGCTGGAGTGGGAAGAGCTGCACTGATTTTCTCCTTAAACATGTGTTGCAAATGTGAGGAGGGTACATCAGGACTCCTGGGGCATGTTTAATGACATCAGAAGAGATTATTTAACCTCAAGAGGTTAACATTTAATAATTAGGTTAGAACCTGCTGTTATCAGACTTGTCAGTCTTCTACCACTAAAAGAAATTCTAAACAACTGTGGAGGCCACAGACTGGGGAAAAAATTGTCATGCCTCAAACGCTGGGCAAAAAAATGTATAAGGAAAACATTTTCAGAAGTGTCCTGGGATCATTTACAACTGAAGTGTTTAAAAATGAAGGTTGATACCTAAAAATAAATGCCTAGTGAGATTAAAAAAAATGTACTGGAACTTTTGTAGATGATGCGAGATGCAGGTTTTAAATACCTAAAAGACTTGAAAGTCTATTAAGTTATTTACACATCTTGAAGGTTTTTGGCCTTAAGCAGATAACTCCTTTTTCCCAACTAAATTCCCTCAAGTCCCTGGGTGTCTAAGGGAGGCTTAAGCTTCTGTGTAACTAAGGTGCCTTTGAAAATTTGCAGGAATTGTTTTTGCTCTGATATCTGTTTGAAAGTAAAGGTTGTAAATTCATTATGCACTGGCAGTAAACTAACAGAAAGGAAAGCAGCAGCATGCACCTCTTCTGCTAGACAGAAAAGTGGTGTGGTAAGAGTGTTTGCACCAGCCTTCGGCGTATGTGCAGAATAGTCACCAGTAGATTAGGAGTTAAAATAGAAACCGAACCATAAAAATCGCAGAGCAAGACAGGAAACCACCTGAAAAATTTAAACACAAAAATAAAGCTTGCACCACAGCTCAGATCAAATGAAACCAGACCTGCACAACATCTGGTCCGGAGATGGTGTGCTAGCAGCTGAGTGGCAGCATGTCTCCCAGGCTGACAGGTAGTCAAGAGAAGATAGGGCTCCCGTTGACTTGGAGGCTCTCCCACTCATGCCCGTTGCTCTCAAACAAGGCAGCCCATGAAGAGGCGGGCAGGGGAGGAAGGCTGCAGGGAGGTGGGGGAGAGGACTGCAGCAGGGGAGGACGCGAAGGTGTAGGGCAAGGGGCATGGGGATGAGTTGCAGCAGAGAAGGAGGTGGGTACGTCGCGTGGAATTAGTGAAATAGAGGCGAAGGTGTGGGCGTGTAAAGGTGGAGGAAAGTGAGGTCTAAAGCGGGTATGCTGAAGTCTCAGCTGTCGCTGAGCTGGGGAGCCGTGAATTATGCTTAGACACCCACAGGGCAAACCGGGACGAGGTGTCCACCCTTTACGCAATGCTCGGGCCAAGCTGCGCAGCCTCCCAGGAGAGGACAGCGGTTGTTTGGGGAAGGCGGTCAGCAGCAGGCCTCAATGGACCTGAGCGCGGCCAGCAGCCACGGCAAGGTTAAGGGGGTGGCGAACCGTACAGTGCGTATGCCAGGAAAGATCAGATCCCCTCAAAAAGCAGCGTCGCGGTCGGCCACGTGGACCTGATGCTTCAGTGCCGAATGCAGCAGTGGCTTCATCACCCAGACCTCGGAGAGAGGGAGAGCCCAGGCACCTAGCTCCATTCCCTCAAGCCCATGGAGCTGATGCAGGTAGCTACCCTTTCTCGAACCCTCCCCAGCCCAACAGCACGTAAATTATCACCATTTGTTCTCCTATTTTTCAGCTACCAAGACTGCTGAGAACATTTCAATTTTGAAATGTCACAATTGTATAAGAAAGAAAAATGCATTTAATTTACTTATTCTTTTTCTCAGTTTCACACATCTCCCTGTCCTGAACATCACCTTCAAAATCCTCAGTGGCTTATGAGAAACAGAGTTTGCAGTTTTCTGAGTGCCTCATAAAGCCAAAAGAGGACAAGCTTACTTTAGACCATTAAAAAACCGAAAAGAGGCAGCAACGTAACTAGGGACTGCCAAGTCACTCTGTCCAGCCTCCCAGCTTTACGCCGGACTTCTTCTACACCGCCTTGCATTATCTCCCTTTCTTCTCACCTTGTGAAGATTCCAGTCCTGCACAGATATCCACATGTGTCTGTGAAACTTCTAGCAGGTGCTTTGGTATGTCAGTGTGATTTAAGTTGTAGCCTTACGTTGGGACTCCACTGTTGCTAAAGCTCCCATGCCTAACTAGATCACATAGCAGAGTTCAGCACATGTGCCAGAGTTTGCAAGACTCTTTGCTTGAGAGCACTTAGAAAGAGACATTATATGAGGGCTATAAATATTTGGAAAGTGGCCAAGAACAAGTTTTGAAACTATAAAATAACATTGGGGTGAAATTACAACTTCCATCGTCAAAAAAGCAGTGCTTTATTACAATTTAGGATTTTTTTTTTTCCTTTCTAGAAATTAATGAAATATTTGAAGAAAAATATTGCAGGAAGTTTCCTTTGACACAGCTTCTGCTTCTTCCTAGAAACAAACATTGCCACCTTTTTTTCAGAGACTGAAAGAACCAAGGTATACGAGAATACTAGAAGAGTCTTAGCTATGCACAAGCATAATCTGGAAGTATTATGCTTGTGGCTTAAAAGATCATTCTTTTTAAATGCCTTTTTTTTTTTTTTTTAAATACACAGCCAGTGTATAAAAATATCAGGAAAATCAGAATGTTCCTGGCAAATCAGCTTTGTGACGCCTTCTGCATTAAGGTTACTTATTCAAAATCATGCAGAAATTGATTCAACGTGGAACATGCTCCAAGTCATACAATGTCTCTGCTTGTCTAGATGCAACAAATTACAACATCTGACAAAAAGTGCATAAAAGGAACTCACAAAAGAGATTGTAAGAAGGAATGATTCACAGAAAACAACATATGTTAATGACAGGCGAAGGGCAAACAAAGTGTCTATCATTATAAAAAGGGGAGGAAGGCAAATTACTGGAAGAAAGAAGCCAACGACATAGCTGTAAATACATGGAAGAAAACAAGATGAGCCAACAGCCAGTGAGGATTTGTTAGAGACAAACTATCAAACAACTCATTCATTTCAGGAATATGATAGCATAGATTCCCTTTGTGGTTAGGGAAAAGTATACACATCATATAACTTAATTTTGACAAAGTTTTTTGTGGTGTATCACAGGAAGACCACATGAGCAAGCTAGGGGAGTATGGAATGGATGAAACACTTACAGGGGAGTTATAAAGCTGTCTGGAAAGCTGTATTTGGAGAGAAGACATGAGTGTTTTGAAGACAAGTTATGTGGTGATTCTGGAGTTTTACAAGAGTTTGTCCATGATCCAGTATTAATATTTTCATTAATGATCTCAATGTTGGAAAAAAGTAGGATGCCTATTAAAGTTCGATGATGATGACCAAACTAAGTGGACCTTCAAATGTGTCAGAAGACAGGATAAATCTGGAATGATGTCGATGGGTGCTAGAACTGGGGTAATAAAAAGAGACTAATTCAGCAGGTGCAAGTGGAAGGTACATAGACAGGAATCATCAACACGAATAAACTCATGCTCAAAAATAACTGTAGAGGTAGCTTTTCTACAGACCAGATCTGGGGATCCTAATGAATTACAAGCTCAACAAAAGCCACTAATTTCATTCTGGTTTGGAAAAGGCAAATGCTGTGTCAGAAGGTATAAGTAGGAATAAGTGAATAGACTTTGACCTCTATTCGGAACTCCGTAAAACTTCAGCTGAATATTTGAACATCTGTCTAGTTTTGGGCAGAACACCTCAAGAGATGCAGGGATCAATAGAAAAGAATCCAGCAGAGTTCATGAAGAAATACAGAAAAACACAATCTCTGGCAGCAGATTGAATGAGTTCTGATTGTAGCAGAAAACAAAAGCATAGCTGGCTCTCCAAAGCCCACAGTAAGGCAGACAAGAAGTGACAGGCTTACGTTATGACTAGATTCAGGTTAGCTGTAATGAGAAAACTTGTTAAAACCGAGAGTACTGAAGTGACAGAATAGATTTCCTGGTGGTGACGGTTGTTGGAGGTCTTTAAGGACAGGTTAGGCAATACCTATGATGGAGGAGATAAATACCACTGATCTTCCCTCCAGGACAAGGAGCGGATTTCTTCAGGGGATATGGAGGCAACGATAATAATTTCTTCTCTAAAGTGCTTTTATAAAGCTTCTATAAAGAACTAGATTTGAATTGTTACTGGTGGTTTATTCCCGAAAGAGCGCTCAAAATGTCTATTTGGGAACTGGATCCTCATTTTAACTGGGACTGTGAAGTGAAAGATTCTCTCGTACCAAGACCTCCAGACAAAGCCACAGGATTTTGGTGAGCTTGCAAGATCAGGTTGCAACTGGCTTTGCTAATACTCACCAGACACTGCTATCTTTGTAAGAGCTTTTGTTGGAATTGCACATAAACAGATCTGTTACCTTGCTCAGTCCAAGATTATGACCTTGGCTGAAATGATGTTTGCTTGAATCCATTACTGGAAAAGTATATTCCAAGAAAAAAATTGCATGCAGCAATGGCCTCAAAGCAGAGAAGGAGCCAATATCAGGATCACTTTCTTATTCTGGAAATTCTGTCCAAAAAATGAGAGCTTTCAATCATACAGGTGAACTATCAAAACCCAAGAAAAGTTGGGACAAAATCAGCAGAACTGTATCAGGAAGAGCTTATTATGGCATAAATTCAGTACCAGACTTGATATATTATGATTTAGTGACATGCCTCTCTATACTGAAGTATGGCTGGGAGTGCCAGTCCTGAAGGGTGCTGTGCACCTGAACCAAGCACGCTCAGCATTTCAGCGATGTGGGCTGAGAAGCTGAGCTAACATCAACTTGCCAAACTTGCAAAGGAAAGCTTGGGTTGGAAGAAAGGGCTATCTGGCTCCATGCACTCCCCCCAAGAACTTGGTATAACTCTTCATGGGTAAGGGACTGGTATGACAGCTAACTGACACACAGGTAGGCCATTTATGTATAGAAACTGTGAAGCCATGTGCTGATTGGTATATAAAATCGTGGTAACTATTAGCTGAGTGGTGTTGATAATTAAAAAAAAGAATTTTTGTTTGTTGTTGCAGATGACTCCAAAAGCTGGATTTTTTAACGTCAAAGACCTGATAAAGCAAAAGACAAGAAGGATACTTGCGATAGCAGACAGGATGAAGCTGGGGTGCTGAGTCACTGAAATTACAGAGAGGAAACTTTATTAACTTTCTCTCCCTGACTATGTAGGACTACTTCCTTGTGGCACAGCCCCTGGTGCATTGCCGAAACTTTTTAAAAATAATTCAGTCACTTCTCAGGGGATGCAACTCTGCTAACTAATAATTTGGATTTCTTTTTTCCCTGATTCTTCTACCCACAATTTTACTTCCCACTATACTAGCCCTTGGATGACCTGCATACAAATTCCTTTCCATAAATGGAACTTGCACCTTTCAAAAACCCATACGTTGTCACATCAGCCTCCCATTTCATTCTGGGTTGGTCAAAGCTACAACATAAGGTTAATATTTATTTCTGGTAATTTCTTTTCATAAATCAGTTCCTCCTGTGCCTTAAACACATCTGTTACTTTTCTCTGAATGTCTTCCAACCTATCAGTATCCTTCTAGAATTGAAGGACCTAGAATTATAGCCAGTGTTTTAGGTGAATCATTACTTCAGAAGCATTTTGCATTATTAAGTCCTGTAAGTAGCTGCAAAAAAATTAATAAGCTGCATTCCAGTAACCCTGAGCCATAAGATGTTGGTGGTCTGTTCTGTGTGGCACGACTAACACCATTCTGTGCCTTGCGTGGGACATCACTGGGGAAAAATCCCTGCCTCGTGCTCAAAGCAGCCTGGACCTACTTCATGGCCCCCTGCAGCTGTTTTGACCTGTGAAGGTTATGGATGCTTCACTGACGTTTTCTAGTCCAGTCTGTCTGATGTTTAAATCGGGTAATGAACAGATACGGTGGTGAAATTCACCTCTGTGCAGATAACCTGCATGATGCTTAAGTTTCTCTTTGAGACCTGTTTTGAGGTCTGAGATGTTCTCAGAATGGTTTGCAGGCTTTACACTGTCCATATGTTTACCCCTAATAGTTACAAAAGTTAGTCACTTCTGTATAAGTAGACCACAACATATATTAAAGCTGAATTTTTAATTCTGGCTTATTCTTTTCCTTTTCTCCCCTTTTTGCAGCTGGGTTCCTGAGGGACCTGTGGGTTATGATTTGCATCAGGCACCAGGAAGGAGGAAGATGGGCTGTGGTAATGGGAAGGGTATAATACAAGAACTTCTCTGGGGCCCTCCTTTCCTATTTCACCTTGAACTCATTCTGAGCTGGCTCTGGGACCTGTGCTTGGTGCAGCACTTCTGCTTATACACTTCCCTTGGCTAGTCAGTCTCCCCCAGCATTTATGTTGCTGCCTTTCTCATCTGCTGGTGGTTCTGCCCAAGTTTCTTATTAAGCATAGGTAGATCCAGAGCATCGGCATACAGCAGCTCTACCTTTAGATGTATGAGCCATGCCAAGACTTCAGAGAACACCGTTCCTGCCTTTCTCAACCTGACCAAGGATGAAGCAGTCCCCTACTTTACATCCAACTCTAAAAACATTGCCAACATAGTTATCTCCTTGTAGGGTTTTCTTTTCAAAGACGCTGTGATCAAGCTACATTTATATAGCTACTTTGCATGTTGCTTTTCCTTGCTGACAGTCAAATTTTGAATTCCTAGAAAGAAGGGAGTTCCCCACACCATCAAATGGTAATTTGTAAATGCACCTATTCTGCTCTCTCTTGAAGTTGTTCTTTGTCCTGTGCATACTGCTTGTGGTTTTCCCCTTTCTTCCTAGGAACAAAAACTAGAGTAAGTCACAAACCTGCTAACTCTTCTGTGGGTAAGTGGCCCAGTCGAACCCAAAGATACTACCTGGGAGAGCTGGAGGACTATCCTATGGGACTGTAAGAGCAGGCCTTCTGCTGCCTAAGAATCTGTAAAGCAGATTTAGTTGCTTTAAAATGATGGTTGGACTGTTATCACCTGCTGTGCTCAGGTTCTTCCCACCACTGTTGATATAACTTAGCTTGGAATCTGAGTCTCTAATAAAACATTTGAGTGTTTTATTTTGCATTTTATTTTGTTGTGTTTTTTTTAATCCACATCAAAGTCATTCGTAATTCCCAGAATTTTCTACACTGAACTGTTTGCTTAAGCAAAGACTCTAGTGATGGTGTGAATTATTTATTTATACAGTCTACTTTTAAGTTGGGGCCAACATTAATTTGGCTGGGTCACTGGCATTGTGGATTTAATTGCCATGTAAATAGCTATAGAGCCTATGTCTTTAATTAGTGGGCTAAATTCTACACAATTTATGAATAAAATATACTCATTTTGACATTTTAAACCAGTTATTTTATTAATGAAGAATTTATCAGTGTTATGCCAATTCCCTTGCCTTTTGTTAATTATATGCCTCTCTTGCATTTTCTGATATGTTAATTTTGTTTGGTATAAATATTTGTCCTCATTAAGATGAATACATTGTCAATGTTGACTCATTCTCCCCCCCCCCCGACAGATAACTTAAATGAGACTTCTTTTTTTGATCTTGTGGTTCTTACTGATTTATAAGAATCATCTAGCTCCCTCTTCCACTAAGTCCTCTTCAGCACGGCCTAAAGTTTCACCCAAGCTTTCTCTATGTGATATGCATGCCATGTTGAAAGGGATATAGGATAGGATTTAGGTAGCTGTGTTTCTCACAAGAGGGAATAAAGAGCCAGGTTTTGCTAACACAGCACTGTCCCTTCCGTGAACTTCTACGGCTAGATTGGTAATTCACACATGGTGCATGCTGAGAGGCTTAAAGTATGCAGATAAGAAATGAGGGGCACGATCAGAAGGAGGCTGTGGAACCCGAGTGCTTCTAGGGCAATGGAAAAGCCATGAACTTGTATAGGAATAGCTCTGTCCCTCTGAAAAGCAAGGCCTTTTTTAACCTCACATTCCTAGCTAGGGTAATTCTGACTCCCTTTTCCTCTCAAAGAATAGGAGAGCAAACAACCAAATAAAATTGACATACAACCACGAGTCTCTTTTGACACACAGCTTGCTTATTTTTGCTTGCACATGACCTGATAACGTGCCAAGACCACCAGGGAGGAACAGGGAATGTCCTGACTGGGGAAGGAGAGAGCGGGGGGAGGCAGGTGTGAAACGATCAGAGAAAACAACAGCAAGTCTGCCTCTGTGAAACGCGAGGGCTGGGAACGGCGGCGGCAGATAGGTGTATGAATAACCAGCTTCAGCTGAAAAACATGGAGTCCCCCGGTTTTGTTAGGCACCTACACAGTGGTTTGAAGTGAGAGCTGATAAGGGAGGCCAGGACTTCGGGACTGAATGCTGAAGATAACACTTGCTGATGAGAAAGAGTCAAAATATTGACCCCGGCATGATTTGGGAACCTAGAGTTCAAGAAAACAGAGAAGCAAAGTACTGCTTGAAAGCAACTTTACAGAAAATAATAGCTATGTGATGACTGAATCAATTAAGTGAAGCATATTAAGTACAAAATAATGGAGCACAAAGACGAGAAAGAACAATGTCTCTTGCATAATTTTTATAAACAACAGAAAAGCCTCTTCACACTGAAACTGTATAACCTTTAAGATGCTAGGAAACACTGACAGTTGGGTGAGCACTTCGAAATAAATATCGCTCAAGTTTCAGATAGTAAGTTGCAAAGGAGTCAGGCTTTCCCTGTGGCTGAGGGTAGGAAAGCTGGTACGAGCACCAGCTCAATGCTGAACGAGCAGCACCTTACAGCAGAATCTTTTTTTTTATGAGCTGGTCACATATAAAAACCACATTAATAATGACATGAAAATCAGTTCTTAGTTTATTACACTGCTCTGGACAGACTCTATCAAATATTAAGCCAAATTAAGCTGAGGTTGCCTGATCTTGTGCCTCTTGGCCTCTTCTAGCTGTTAAGAAGAGTTCGGTGCAGAACATGCAAGATTTCTGTTTAATTATGCCGTACCTGTTACAGCTTCTAACCCATGCTACATCACAAACAGATGTCAGGAGAAGACAAATCAAAGGAAGCAGTCACAGCTGAGAGTTAAAACGTAACAACAGCCACACTGCTAAGGATGCAAACGAGGCTGTGGGTGCAAAATTTGACGTGGTTCCAAGGACGTGGATGAGATAAGCCACTGGGGAGTAGGTCTACTGAGAGTTACTAAGCAAACTGTATTCAGGTTCAGAAAATCCCCTGAACTGAATACAGTTGGAGGCTGGCACAACGCTGAGGGAGTGTCCCGCTTACTTGTCCAGTTCTCACTCTTCTCTTTGCAGGTACATACGGCTCCTGCGGCACAGGACAGGTCTGGGTGGATCTTGCTCTGGGTTACAGCAGCCAATGCTCTAACTTTGAGTCGCGATCTTCTCCTGTGATTTATCTTCCCTTGACTTCCCTTTCTGGCCGAACTTAGACTAAGAAGTCTTAATACAGAAAGTGTAACTTGTGAAGTACAGCTTGTAGGCGCGCAATGGATTGCTGGAGGGACTAAAAAGCGTTAGCATTATCATGTCCGCTCTGTCGCTCTCTCTTTCCACCTCCTTTCATTATAGACTGTCTTTTTTGCTCTGTATTTGCATGGCTCCCGGGATAACGAAGCCTTGCTCTGCCGCACGTGGCTCCCAGGGAGCAGGGAAGGGAGGAAAGGGTGGCCTGACTCTGGCTCAGGGAAGCTCCGCTCAGGCCAGAAGAGGTGTGGGGGGCACGTACAGCCCCGAAGGGAGGGACAGGAGCCACAAAGCCAGTGTCACCCCCCTGCTTGTCCTGTGTCCTTCGTGTGTCCTTCATGGCTGATGTGCTGCTGCACTTGCAGCAACTCTGCCACTTGGGTGGGTTAAGATAACATGTCCAGAGTATTATAACATCTCCCTGGGAGAGGGTGAGGCTCATCCTGATGAAATGGGCATGCTGAAATGGAAACACATTGAACTGGAAGAGCTATATCGCTACTTGGAATGAGCTGTAAGCTGTAAGCTACATCTGCTTGTGAGCAATGAGGACGCCAGTATGGTTCGGATGGGAATGGCCCCAGGGTTGGACTGAGATGCCTCCCATCACGGGGACTGGTCCTCCCACACACGACCACTGCCTATGCACAGTCAGCAGCTCAACTTAGCAGGTTGGATGTGTATTTGTTTTATAGATGAGGAGCTTTTAATGGGGAGGAGTTTTTTAATCAACAGTTGCACTAAAAGTCTGGAGACTATGTCTATATGGATATGTGTGGGAATGCATTTGCACAGTGCTTCACCAGTGCAGTGCCATTTTGACACGTTGAATTGCATATAAATATTGCACCTTGGATCACCTCTTTAAATCTGAATTTTATAATCCTCACAGGCTCTGTACTGTTGTCCAGGCTATGTGAAAATCTTTTTTCCGTTCCTACATTTTTTTCCCCACAGATTTGCTATAAGTAAACTTAAATGGTCAGGTTTGTGTATCTCCTGAGATAAGATTATAAATCAAAGGACAGATGGAGAATCTGGGCCTGCACGTAGATGAGATCCTGCCTGCCATAAGTCGCCGAGGAACACAGAGAACCTCTTCTGACTCTTGAGATCTTTAGCACGTGGATTACTTTCTGCTGCAGACAAATTTCAGGTCATCAGGCTTATTTCAGTTGCAGTTAAAACTATGATTTGAACACAGATTTAAAAGTAATCTGAGAGTAATCCACTGAGCTCCTTTTTGAGCCACGTCCACCTGTTTCTACTACTTTAATTTTGCCATTTGTGGACTGTGACTACATTCATATTTTCCTTTCTACTTCTATTGTTTATTTTTCTACTATGGTGTTAATTTAGCTCTTTTTTTTTTTTTTTTTTTTCAGGTGCAAATGCTTGCAGGCTTCCTCTGAAATTATTTGATCGTATACATTTGTGGAGTGCTTTAACATCATCTGCTACTTACTTTTCTAACATGCATTTTAGACAACATTGTGATTTGTTTGAACATTAAATTTGTTTGTGGATGGAAGCCAGCATACTGCTTTCACATCATAGATCTGCACTCAATTGTGCAACATTTGGATCAGGAACATTTAGGATTAAATATGTTTTCTAAATGTTTTGAGAAAGCTTTTCTCAACAGAAGCTCTGCTTCAGCATTCACACTTTTCAGGTAACTGATCTCAGTGCTCACTGCCTCTGAACAGCAGGACTTTGAAGACTTCAGCCGGGAGGTGACTTGATTAGTCAACTGTGGGGTATTTTTGGTTTCCTTTCACCTCCTCTGTTTTATTACATTTGAAAATTAAAACAAACTTTGCCAATAGAAAATTTGTTTGTATGTTTCCCTTTGTTTGCACTGAGATTTATATATTTGCATACGATTGCCATTCCTTCTTACACTGAAATCAATTCTGCTTTAGTGTCACTACAGTCTAAGTAAGGGATATCCTGCTGCAATTTCAACACAATAAAGGCTGATTGAAGTGTCAATGATTTCAGCTGTGTTTTGTATTACAAAGTTAAACATGTTCTTCTCCATTTAAGCAAAACAATCCCAAGAAATAGAGATGGCAGGATAAAGGGCAATACTCAAAGATGTGAGGTCTTTAGTGAAGCTTACTGCAATAGGAAAAAGAACCTGATTATATGGCTGCTCTTCTCTCTCATTTATTTATTTTTTAAAATTATGTGAATGATATCGTGGTACAAAGAAATTTCTTTACAACATTGTATTCCGTTCCCCAGGTATTCCTGCGGTTGGTCATAGAACTTGATTTATGAGGACAGAGAGGAACCACACACAGGTATACAGAGAATGATGCTCTAGGAAATTATAAGAACCCACATTATAGGAAGTCCATTAGCTTTCACTTTTTAAATAATTAAACAGCAGACTCATTCACCTTATCTCAAGAAGTAAAAATGGAGCTTTTGCAAAGGGCAGCCTCTTTTCCTTGAGAAAGTATGATGCTTCTGCATACAAAAACCAGAATGTAGTTTGAAATGTGCAGCAGAAATTCTGCAGAACCTGTAGAAATCAATCAAATTTCATTACAAATGCACATTAAAAACTAGAACTTTTCATTACACAGTCAATATTTATGCAAGCCAACATGATGTGATAACTCTACCGTTATTTGTGGATCAACATCTCTCATCAGTAGAGCTCATCAGACATTTTGCAGTACAAGTTTTCTCTAAAGGGAAAAAATGTTGTTCCTTGAAAGTAAAATATTTGCAGAAATAACTCACTTTCACTGAGCTGATGAGTGGTGTGAAAGCCAGTTATCTTCGGGCTGTGCCCAGTCATACCATTTCAGCCAAAGCTTTCAGTAACTCTGCTTTTTGGCTTTGTGGAAGGAATTCTGGAAGCCTAGAAAACTTAAGTCACATCTCAGATTTCCAGGTCGCTTAGCTGCCTTACTTTATGTTGAGGGCTTTCCAGTCTGTTCTTTAATCTTTCAGGATGGCTAAGATAACAACACAAGTAAAGAAATGATCATTTAGTTTCATAATTAAAAATTCCAAGATGAGATATTTTGGGTTTCTTCTTCATTCAGCAAATGTAAACATTTTAATTTTCATTCCAGAATAAGCGCAAACCTTTTGCTATCTCAGAACTTCCTACAACATTGGGAATTCAGAATTTTGAGCTGATCTAATCACAAAAATTTAGATTTATTTTTTTTTTCTGGAAATGTTTGTAAAACATTTGAAATGTCCTTAGTAGTGCCGATTAGTCTGAAAATTCATACCAAACCCATGAGGTTTTATGTATTTTTAGGTGTCCTTTACTAGGCTTCTGTGTGCATTTTTTAGTTATCCAATAAGGAGGCAGAAATAGCAGGATGTGATTCAGATGTCTGTACTGTCTCAAAAACATTAGCAAGTGGTGACTAATCAAAACCAGCAATGCACGGACTGATATTTCTTTGCATAAATTATTTTCAAATACATGTTATACTAGTGGAGCATGAAATATAAATTACAGGAAAATGGGTAATTTCCTGCCTGGGTAACTAATAGAGACTACTAATTTGACCAGCTCTAGGAAAACTGATCAGCTGCAAATACTGATCTTTATGCATAGGACTACACATTCTGGGCATTTGAAGACATAAGGAGACTCAGCTTCAGGAACGTACTTCCCAAGTCCTGAATGCACAACACTGAACAGTCAGCCAGGTACTTTATGGGTATATTTCCCTTTCTCAAGTACGAATGACTGCCAGAGGTAGTGTACAAAACTCAATGGGCAATAATTCCCTCTCTTACTGCTAGCAAGAAGTTGATGAAAAAGGTATACAGCAAACACCATTAGCCGTGATCAGCTGTAATCAATCGTACAGGTCTCAAACATCAGATCTATTGGGAGTTCTCCAGTGCCCCTTGCTGACAGCTAAGACTAGTAGAGTACTCCTGCAACACCAGTCTTTGCCGTTCAACACAGAGGATGAACTTCAAGGCTCTTACGGTTGCTATTCAAGTTTCTTGTGTCCGAAACCACGTGTATGTGGTAACACAATGTCCCAAACAATTCCGATGGCTCACCTCTCCCACCAGTCAAGACAATCTCCCTATTCTACTTGCTAACCACCTTCACCAGCCCTTACTGATTTTCATCGCCCTTTATTTTTTCATTGACTTCCTTATGACAGTGCACTTAATGGCTGTGACCAAAACCTGAGTAGCCAATCCCTACTAAAATTAAGACTGAAAAAAATGAGGTGCGTGAAAGCAAGGAGACTCTTTGATCCTTCCTGGTACATTTATAGATGGCAGTTCCTTTATTCAAGTGGTTTAAACAAGACAAAAAGTATCTTAAAAGTGCTAGCACTAGGAGAATTTTGAGAAGGCAATCTAGGAAGTCTCTGAAGATAAACATAGGTGCAGAATGTCCTGTCTACGGTTGTCTGCCATCTGTTTCAACCTGTGGCTCTAGCCACAAGGGGCAAGGCCCTAATGCTTCAGAGTGTCCAGTCACAGACTCCTTAAAAGCCTTACTGATAAAGCCCTAGTTTTGGAAACTGTTAAGAAGCTACCAGCCTTCTGAAAATCAGTCTCCTCAAAGATCTTGTTAGATTGCTGTCCTGGTTTCAGCTGGGATAGAG
>JANZLQ010000031.1:10148767-10178676 GCA_026212715.1 Elanus axillaris | reverse complement strand
AAAAGTTGGTGCCCCCCCCCCCCCCAGCCTGTCCGTTCCCCCACTCGGGGCAATGATGGCAGCAGGATTTGCTGCCTGCCTTGTCCATGTGTCTGTGGGACCTTCGATTCCCCGGGCACGACCGTACTTCACCACAAGGCTTACAGCATGTGGCTAGGTAAAAATAGCATGCCAGGAGGTGAACACAGCAAAGCCTCAGTCTTCCTGTGCTGTAACCTCGTTTGATTATTCATTTTCCTCTCCTGTATTGCTATAATGATAGCCTGTCACATGCCTTTTTTGTTTGGTTTTGCTAGGGAGAGTTTTCAGGGAAGGTTTTTCACTGGAATTCCATGTGAGAAAATTGCCATTATTTCTCAATACTGCCTCTTTATTCACAACAAGCAGAATGATTATGTAACAACTTGAAATCAAACCTTGATTAAAAAAGTGATAAAATGGTAGAGATAATACTTTTATGTTTTAAAACATGGGACCTTTTTAACCAAGGAAAATGGAAACAACGCCAAAATTTCCTAAGAAATGATGCTCCCCTCCTTTGAACAGATGTTACTCACACCTGGGATTGTAAAACTCATTTCAGACAAGTGCTGTCCTTCAACAGATGACCCTCTGAGGGGTTGGTACAGCACATAGCATAATGAATTGCTATTCTCCGAATAGGAACTTCAGATGCCTGCAGAAAGTACATAATGTAGCGGATGTAACTGTTAATAAACCCAGCGATACTAATTTTGGCAATATTCAGTCACCACCCGGTTTGCCACGCGGTGTTCTACATGGTGTGGCAAATCACGTAGTCTTATAACCTTTATCCCTGGTAATCAGTCCCCACGGTCATATCAGTGGGGCCTGTCCAAGGGGTCTGAAAGTCTGTGTCGTGTCCACAAAGGAAAGATTTACAGCTGTTTGTGTAAATCAGTGGTGTTCAGGTGACTAAAGAGAACATGTTTAACTCACCTGTTTGCTGTGTATGAGACATTGTTGAGCTCTGTAAATTAACAGGGGTAAGTTCTCTTTACCTAAATTAATACTCACCTACACTAATAGGTTAAATAATTTAACAAGGTCCTAAGTCCGCACGACAGCTTTAATTTCGTACATAACTTTCATTGCGTGCTGAAGTAGGTTCGAGGTCAGTTGTATTAAACAAATGCTAGCCTAAAGGCGGAGTTAAGCTGTGCAAATAGTTCCCTGAACTGGGAAGCACGTAACCAGCAGATAACTCAGTTACGCTTAAACTTGTTATAGATGTTATTTCTTCCATCTTTTGGGCTTTGGACCAGGCTTTGGAAATGAAACTCCTCACCGTAGCAATCACAATGACATACGTGCAGCCCCCATTAGAAGAAAAATATTTTCTGAACTGGGATCTGAGATTGAGCTTGCCTAAATGAAGGTGTAGACATTTTTTATCACCTGCTAATACACGTGCAGGCATACTGTTCTTTAGATTTTTTTTCTCCTTTCTTCAGAATATATTATTTCTAAGGGACAGTTGAATTAAGTTTCTTGTCTTTGTTTTTTCTCTTTTCCCGTCAGCTCTATATTGTCATACCTTGCCAGCCAATCTCTCTTTCCCTGGGAGCAGCATACCCTACCATTTAAGAAAAAATGGTTTTCAGAAAAAAATACATCCTAAAAGATGCTATGACATTTTGTGAAACAACATAATGCAATGCGACTGATGCAGATGGATATGCCCCATAAAGCTGAGAGATTTAGATATGTGGTTCTCCCCCCAAAATCACTTCATAAAGCAGTTTTGTTTAAAATATCACTTTGAAATCCTATTTAAACTCCTTCAAATAGATAGCAAATTTATTTAAACTTTTATATAAAAGGCTTTTTACCTGAATGCTTAGAGCTTTTTTGTGTGCAGTGCTTTTTTCAGCTCAGTACGTAGGGGAAAAGAGTATACAATATATAATAAAGCACCTAGCTAATGTTTCCTTCTTTACTCCCCTCCCTGAAGGAAGAAAAATGCTTTAGTGGGATCAATAGCTATAAATCATTACAAATGATTTGAGGTTTTATTTCATCTACTTTTATTATAATGTCCATGCCATCTGCTGTACATATTGAGCTTATTACACTAATTCATTTTGCAAGCTCCAACCTCTGAGTGAGAGAAGTCAGAGGGCAATTGATTAAGGGATATTTGTTCTGTTACACCTTTTTCTTTAATTTCTGTCCTTAAGGATTTCAGGTTGAGCAAGTGAGCTGACATGATAATGGGGCCTCAGGTCTGTTGATAAATGAGACGTGTGACTTTGTGCATTCATAAATATCAGACCATCTTTCAACCTGGTTGAGATGGGAGTGGCAGTCGGTGTCAGTTGTATCAGTACAGAGCTAAAGGCATGAGGTTGTTTCTCTTCTTAAAAAACCAAAAGAGAAAGGATGCTTGACATATAAATGATAGCTCAATCTAGGAATCTACCACCCATACACCCCTTATTATCTGTAGTTAAAAGAATTTTCTGTGATGGGAGTACGGCAAAGAGGAAAAGTAGAACAAAGAAAAACCCAAAAGGTCCTCTAATATAGCACGTGATATCACTTATATAGTGAGTGAATACCGGCACTACCGAGTATGTGTATCCACCACAACGTAAGAGCTGTTTGCTTCTAAACTTTTCAGCCATAAAGTGTATATCCTCGAATACTTGTCTTCCAGATTTGCACTAAGCAAGCATTAAGATACAAGGGTTATAGGTGCTTGGAAAAAAAATCCATCACCTTGTCCCCATCAGTTTAAGACAGTGTCAAGAAGAAGAAGTGAACAAGACATGTCATAAATATTAGAGACTTGCTTCGTAACCTTAGAGCAGTCAGTCCAAGTATGACAGTATCCTGAATATTTAATAACCAATGCAAACTTTACAACAGCAACTTGAGCTTCATCACATTTTGACCTATTTATAATTAACTTGTCCATCATGTCTGAGGTCCTGACACTATACATACAGCTGAGTAACATTTACACACATGAGCTGTTCCACAGAATTCAGTGGAAAACCATGATAAATCTTATTTAGTGGATGCTGGTGCTGGAACCTAAATGCAGACAGCCACGCATGAATACGTCAGTCTGAGATCCTCTCTAAAGGTCAGGACAGCATTTTAGCACAAGCTTCCACCTCAGGGCTCCAGGACCGTCCATCCAGAACTCTTTCCCAGCGCAATGCCTACTGCTCGTGAAATAAAACCACCTGGGCTAGAAAAGAGGCCTCGCCAAGCTGGATGACACAATATAGCTGAGATCAATCCTTTTGAGCTGTGGCCCTGCATTTCTGCATGTATTTTTTGAAGGCTTGGATCTCTGTAACACGCTATTAGTTGCACCTGCGTGCAACTTGAAGCTAGCTTGTGGCCCCTTTGAAGTTCCAGCTATTGCAGGCTTCAAATGCAAGCTTAGTTGCCGACAAATTGTCCTCTCCCTGTGTGCCCTCTCGCATCGTTTCCATTCTGCCAGCAAAGTGCCCAGATTGCCATTGTTCATCTGGAGACAGGCTGAACAACTTCCATTTATTTGGGTAGAAAGGTCCTTGGGCAATCTTAGTTTTATGTAAGGTTTTATATTAGCCAATGACTACTTCAAACACCAACTCTGCTGATTCTCAAGCACATACTTTACAATGAAGCCAAATGGCGCGCCACAGAAGTCTGTGTTAAACTTAGTATCAGGTGCCTCTCAGACGATTACAGAATTTGCTGGCTGAGAGCTTTACTGCTATAATACCTCCAAATACCTTGCGACTGCAATGAGTATATTCTGCTTCTGTTCACGAAAAAACGTCAGACACTGCACAACATGACACCCCGAACCTGGTTGCGTCATTTTGCATCTAGTTTCCTCAGCGCACAGGCTCCTGTTTTCCCTGTTATTAGGCACTTTACAGCTCCAGGGCTAATTGCACAAATCGATTCATTTACAGCCAGCACAACAGAAAACAGGGCAACAATGGAGACAAAAAGATTGGAGTAAGGCATTGCAACTGGTGTACTGATGGATGCTGAATAAAAGTGCCAGCTGTGTCTTGTCAAAAGAGGCAACTGAAAAAGAGAATCCCAACAAGGACTTTGTGAATTCAGCGGCATTTTAGCGTCTGTAGGGAAGAAAACAGCAGAAAGGATTACTGAGAGCTTCCCTACCCACTAGGTCATGCCACCACCCCGTGCTGAGGTGTGGGGTGCCATTCCACCCTTATTGCTACTGCAGTTTGTACAATATGGAATTTGCTGCTGCATTAAGAACAGAAAACTCTGTTCTCTCTCTTCGACACAGCTTCAGTTAGTCATTCTGTACCCATGTCTTTCCAGCAGGTTTTCTCTGCAGCTTACTGAACTTGCAGTACTGAATAGGCAGTGCTAAGAGCACAGCAACTGAGTCAGGAGCCTGACTGCTGGGTAACCATCTCCTTTGCTGGAGAGTAAATAAACTCCTTTATAAAATGCAGTCTCAGAAGACTTCTCCAATTGGCATAGGCTGCGAAACATATCCTTTCCTTGCAACACAGGGAGAAAAAGTAATACCCTTCTGCTCTAATCTCCCCTGCAGCAATCTAATATATTCTTATTGGCATAGCCAAAGCCACCGGCTACCAGCTGGAGCTGCGCTGAAGGCTTGCAGAACCTGTGCAGAGATAATGAATGCAGGGCATGTGGGAGACAAGCCATTTACATTCTGGCAGTCTCCCCAAAGAAGGTCCCCAAAAGAGTTTAAAGCCATCTTTCTCTGGTGGGAAACCAGACGCATGCAGCTTTGTCACCGTAATGTTTCCTGCCACTTGTCCAGCTGCCACCTGCAGGGACCTCACCTCTTGTGTAGCCTCCTGGACAGACCTATGGTGCCCACCTTGACTGACACAGCTAAATCTTTCTCAGGATCTAAAACTCTGATCTAAAGCTTCATCCCATGGGTCAGCTCCCAGAGCTAAAGGGGATTGTGTAGGGCAGAGGCAAATATGCAAAACTCCCGGCCCAGGGATTTCAGTAATTTAATAAGGACAAATAAAGCATAGAAAAGATGATTATCAGGAGCATCTTAGCGAATTAGCACCTCACATACTGAAAGCATTACAGAGTCTAAATATTGCAGCACAAACATCTTGGTTGTCTATGAGCCTGGGCGATACTGCAAACCACGTAGGAGTTACATTTTAGTTGACTGAGATGCACAGTTAGCTTAAAGAGCCACGCTCATTATTTTTAGATACGGCTGATTAATTTGCTTTACCAAGACTCAAATGTAACATAATGTATATAATGCAATTAGAAGGCTGTGGCTCTATTAATACTGTAGGCAAAATGCAAAGATAAGCTTCTGAGAAGCAATAGGAGTCTAATAATTACTTATACCTTCATCTTGTCTCTGAGAGCTCGTGGACTTCAGCCTGGAACTTTGAGCATTTGAGAGGCATGTGCACTAATCAGCGTGTTATTGATTTTCCCTCAAATTCCACACCTGAATGTGTCTTGCTCGGTTTACATGACAGCCTAAGAGTCTAACAGGACATGACTATATGCTGAGGAGGTCAAAAAAGAGGACAAATGTGCAGCAATTGGGTGCCACAGCTGGAAAGCAAATGAAAAGTAGACTTTCTTCCATATGAGTTTATCTTCTCCCAGAAGAGTGGCATGCCAGGCACCCAACATGTGTGATGCAAAGGGAGTCATTCCTGCTCCATGTTCATCCACATGATGATAACTGTACTGTACGTAGCTGAGGCCGGTCATTCTTTGACCTTCAGCACCCCTCTGCCAGGACCACAAGGTTAATTTCTCATCTTGGCTGCTCTGTCCAGCAACACACATGACAAGTATTTATTTACCTTTCTGCAGGCTAATAGCTACATGCTATCAGTTCCACATTAGGGTTAAAATTTTGGCCCATTTCTAGTCCTGTACATCGTGTAGAAATAGTCATGTTAAAAAAAATCAACAAATCAGCAACAAAAAACCCCATTCCTCAAGAAACTAAACCCCCGACCCAACACTGGCAAATAGCCTATGGAACCGATGTAGTGATGCATGCTTCATACAGAGCCTGTTCGTAGTTCTCTTTAATAAATTGCATGAGTCTTGTTTTCTTCCTTAGAGTTCAATGGTCCTTGCTTGTTTCTCATTCACCAAAGGACAAGTAAGAAGCAACCGTATTTAGGGTGTCAAAGCATGTCAGCTTGCCTATGGATATGTTAAGTAGGAACTAAATGTATAAGGATGAAAAAGGTCAGATCTTGAAAATACCCTACAGACAGATGAAGTAAATCACCTAAAGAGACTTAACTTTGGTCTAATTACAGTAGCTATTTATAGAATTGAATATGGCTGAGGTTTTCCTCACTAGCCATGCTTAGCAAACTGCATCTAACGGGTCTCTAAAACTTAAGCTTTTTTTTTGAAACAGTGTTGGAGAACTGATTAGCGTGTGCTTACACAGAAATGCATAAAATAATCTAATTATAGTAATACCCGTGCTGTGACTGAGAGGTGATTTCTGTCAAGACTAGTTCTTTGTGTTGTGCGTTTCGTTGTAACTGATCTTTTAATAAACAAACAGGAAATAGTACAAACAAGCAGCAATGGAGCAGCCATTCATTCAGCTACTGAGAAACTTAGAAACGGGTATGTGAACACCTTACTCTAGAGGGATTTCCCAAAGGAGAAATAAGGTACCTCAGCCTCCAGGATCCATTCAATCCTCAACTCCTGTATTCAAATCCAGAAGTATCTGGTATCATGATAAAGTTTTCAATAATTGACACAGATGTGTTTGCGTCCTGCACCATTTCAGTTAATGGAGAGCTCCAGGGAGCCAAGATTTTGCTTCTTGTGTATTCATTTATTATTCATTTAAAGAACATGGCCATTTGCCAATAGGAACTGAAATGAAATCACCACCTTCACACAGGCAATCCAACAACCCTCCAGTCGCAATGACATTCAGTTACTAATGGGTTAGTTCAGTTTTAATCCGCTGCCTAGAGATGAATAACATTAATTATTGTAATTGGTAGTGACAGTAATGGGTGCAACATTTCCAGGGCTAATTTACTCTACTTTTGTATCATGCTAATGTGGCTATTCTGCTTCAGTACCCAAGATAACTAAAGCTAGCTCAAATGTCTCTCTACTGTACAACATCATTGTGTAGCGCCCGCACGTCCTAAGACTTGCAGTGTACGGAATGGTATAGAGTTGCTGCACTTGGGCAATTGAACGGACACAAGTGTACTGCAGCATCATGAAAGAATTTATGTGAACCCATCACGCATTGGCATGAAATGTTTTGTTCAGTTTGGCAGCTGACTTGGGGGAAAAAATATCGGTTTGATTAAATAATAATAACCTACTTACAACAGGTGAAAACAGGAACCAGATTAAAGTAGGTCACTTTTTTTTTTCATTATTTTGTACTTTACAGATTCAGAGCAACAATTTGACCCAAGGTTTCTTACCTCTCAAGTGAGTCTCTCAACTGCTAAGTTATTAGTGCACGTTGAAACAGGCGTCCCTCAGGCTCATCTGCTCAAACTGCTCCACTTTGAATAGCATACTTAAATATTTGGTGAGGGAATACAAGTGATTCTGTAGCTGCTGGTCAGGGTGCTAAAATACAAGGGACCCAATTATTTATCCACAATGGAATAACACCAACAGGAAGGGCTGAGAACAGTTTTCCATCCCCAGCCTTTTGAACAGATGATAAACCTAAGTGTTAGACCACATTACCAGGAGAAGACGTGCTGGGGGGTTACGATGCTCTCAGGCAGAGAGGGACCGAATCTATGCCTGCATCCTACCAAGTCAATGTCCTAAACAGAGAGCTACTGAATAAAACTAGACTCAATAAGTTTAAGAAAGTGCCGAAATCTGAACTGCTTTTTGATAACCATCGCTGGTAGCTTAAAACTTAGTAAAGCACCCATGAAACCAAATTTGGCTCTGCTTGAAAGAATTCAGGAAAAATGAATACATTAAAGAAAAAAAAATCTAACCCCATCTACGTATGCATATATATATATACATGCAGGCAGTTAGAAGCTTGTAAGCACCAACAGCAAAGACTATGAAAGAAGCAAAACAGGGGTAAAAAAATTCCAGCTATTTTGCCCTAGTAGTAATGCCATCTCAAATATTAGAAGGAGCTTCCATTCACAAAAATTGAATTTAATGTAACTCATGAGAACAGACTTAAATTAGATTATGTTTTTATATACTGCCTGGAAAGAAAAAAATACAAGGTCATGAAACAAACAATCAGAAATAATCGAAAATTATTTTTTCCAGTCAGTGAGTGCTTCCAAAAAGGCTTTTATGAAAATAAATCAGTCTCAGAATTACATTAGATTATTCTTTATCAGTTTTTCAAACTTCTGACTTTTTACTGTTTTTTTTAAATTTCAATTTAATGAAAATTGATACCATTTAAAATGGCATCCTATTTAAAATTGTATATATTCATACACAGGGTAAGTTGAATTTCTGACTTGCGCAGAATATCTAAGAAAGACAGCACAGCTCCTGCCAAAGGCACGCGTGCCTAACACCCGAAGACTGCAGACTTTCACAGTGAAGGCAAGCATATGCTACCTAGAGAAGGGCACGGGACAGGATTCTGAGCAGACCGCGTGGTTAAACCTGGGGGCAGATCCCTCCACCTGTCTGATGACTCCGAAGGGACGGACGGAGGATGGGAAGTGACCACTTGGGTCGCCGAGTCCAGCTCACAGCTGGCACACGCCCCTGTGCCATGTCAACGCGCTGTCTCGGAAGGAGTTAATCTCCCACTAGTCCCCTCTGGCTGCTCCAGAGCCTCCCTCTTCTGATGCTCAGAGACCTTCCTCTCCTACACAGCCAAAATTTATTCATTGCCTGTTTAGACTCATTTGTTCCTGTGCCAACATTGTCCTTTGGCTTAAATTGCTCTCCTCCCTCCCTGGTGTTTATCCTCCCGATGTATTTATAGATAGCAATCAGAACCCATCTCAGCTTTCATTTTGCTAGGCTAAACAAGCCAAGCTTTTCCCGGTCTCCTCTCCTAAGACAGGCACTCTATTCCCCCCTCCCCGCTGTCCTCACAGTCCTCCTCCGCACCCGTTCCTGCCTCAATTCTTGGCTCGCGGGAAGAAGCCGAGACACCCCCTCGAGGACCGAGGTCCCCTCTCTTCCAGGGACCAGGCTGACAAGCGATGGGGATGAAGACCCTCATCCCGGGAGCAGGGGGGTCGCTGCTGCCTGGGAGAAGGGTACAATCCAGAGTCAATCCGGGTACGTGCCGCGTACCTGTGCCCAGTGGGTTCAGCTGCTGTTATCGCCGCGGCTTCAGCTGCCTCGGCCCTGCTCACGTGCGTGCGTGGGTTAGCCTGTCACCGCACTTGACGGGACGCTCGTTCTTGGATGCACCTGCGGGATCCATCATGGGATAAAATGACCTGCACTACTTCAGGCCGGCAGCAATGAGATGTATGCTCTTTGGGAATAACTAAATGAAAAGTATGCATTAATAGGGCTACTGTTCATATTTTCTGACAATGTCTTTCCTCTGTACTATTTATAAATCTTACATGAAGAATTATTGGTCAGATTCTCAGCTGGCATACATTGATGAAGCTTCATTAGCTACAATGAAGCCTATCACTGCACCAGCCAATCACTTGACTATTTATTAATTAAGTTGTAGAACGCGCCTTTGAAGGGGACTTTTCTTCCCTCTACATAATCCATCCGACCATATTTCTTCCTTCACTTTCCCATGAACAAAATATACTCTCCAGATTGTTGCCAAAACCCGTATGATTCACTATATTGAAATAAATCTACCCTTCTGGAATTTATAGGCAGGGGTGCTATGCTGAGTCTGATTAATCTAAGATTTGAAGGGCTTCAGCCCAGCTATAAGTTTCAGTAAAGAGCTGTAATTACAGGTTAAGTATAGCAATTCCAGATTGCTGAACATTGCTGTATTGATCCCTTTAAACCATTAAATATGGAAGTTCAAATTCATGCACAAAGGCAACATTTTTGAAATCCCAATAATGTAGGTGGATTACGTTTCCAAACGTGGTGGAGATAGGAGAACACTTGTCTAAGTAACGGCTTCTCTCTGCTGGAGAAACTCAAAAGCAGGATGCACAAGTAGGACTTTCATTTTATTTTAAGAAGGATAACGATCAGTTGAACTACCTCCACCCTTTTTTCAGTTATATTCTGACAAAGGGGAAGATAGGGTAACTAACCTCACAGCCACGAACCCAGTGATTTGCCTGGTTGCCACTCTGCTCGACAGTATGATCACACTGTCAAAAAATCAAGGACTTCTCCTTCAATAAACCTCCTTTCCATGCTGCTCCAAGTGCAGGCAACCTCTCCCTCCTACCATGGGAGCCAAGTACAGGTAATACAGGAACTATGATGTGTTGCTGCTCAGCTGGGAGCCCTCCATCGTCATGGAGTGGGTAATATAAAAACGTGTTAGCGGTGAGACCTAGAAGTCTTGTCTCCTCAAGCTAAATGAGAGTGCTCTCAGGCTGCTCTTGTCGGCTTTGGCTACTCCTTTTCCTGCTGGGGCCTCCTGTCCCAGCCCATGCTGGCAGGACCACTGCTCGCACCAGCTAGAGTACGTGACCGCCCGTGCTGAGGGCGAGGAGGAGGATGGCCCAGTTCTGAGTCTTCTGCCTCAGGGTATAAGGGGAGGCATGCTGGGGTAGGCGGGCTTGTTTTCTCTGCCCATCTGAGCAAAGATGTGACAAAAGCCCCAGAGAACTGGGCCCAAGGAGCTGTTTTTTGCCTTTTGGATTTTCCTTTAATTCAGTGACAATTTTGATATTTGTTTAAATGTATTCTCTAAGATCAGGGTTGCTGTCTCTTTGCGACTGTAATCATATTAAAAGTGCCACGCAGCTTTTCCTATAAGCTAGAATATTGGTATTATGTGTCATCTCTGCAAAACACTTATGAGATCTGGTTCATAATTACAGCTTTCTAACATCACACAAGAACATTTCTCAGACCTACTAATTGTGCTGCCCTTTATGGTCCATCTTATTGATTAAACATCTGTTAGTGTTTTGGCAAAATGAGAATTCACTTGCAATGCAATGTGTCTGGTATATTAAATTCTGTTTAAGTCAGCCCTAACTACAAGTTTGAGATACATGTATTGTATCTCCTTAATTGTATCTTAGCATTTTTTGCCTCTGTTGTTTGTTATTTGTACTGTTTGCTGGAGGGCAGGAGACTCTTCTAATGTTTTCTTTACAGCAATTTCAAATTATATTCCCTTAATTTTTTTGCCACACTTGAGCTGTTTCAGGTGGACAAATGCTTGGGAACTTTGCAAAATAATAACTTAATACAGACCATTACCTTTTTTTTCATACGTCACAATCCAATTACACAGTAATTTTTATCCTTTGTGGCCATGCCTGAGAAACTGATGTACGAAGTGAGTTAGTAAAAAAACCTAACAAAAAAGCCACCAAAAAACCCCACAAAAAAACATAAAGACTTTTTAATTAGACATTCTTAATTGTGAAGAATTTCCTTTTCAAGGAGAAAAAAAAAGGATCTTTGAACAAGATCCCTCTGCTCCTACTCTTCATAATTCAAATTAAAATAAAAAAGATGTTAGTATGCTGGTAACCTCTGGGAAATTAAAAGAGTAGCTCTTGCAAAGGGATTGCAGAGAAGCAATGCAGAGTTCTCTCTTTCCATTCCCTGTGCTTACTAAAAAAATTAGAAGTTCTCTACAAAAGAAATCCAAAAGCTGACACAAATAGAGAGGAGGAGAGAGTCTGTTTCACTGCTGTCCAATGTTATTTCAAATTGACTTATCCCTTCTTTATCTCATTTGCTGACTGATAAAATCTTGACAGTATTAAAAAATAATCTGAGTGCTATTGCATGACTTGTTTTCCTTCTGCATGTTTTATGTATATTGATTGGAGAAATGAAAAAAATGCTAATATCCATATGTTGTCACATCAAGAAAATGTGGACCACTTATTTTCCCAAATTACATTATGTCTGGATGATTTTGCAAAGATCGGGGAGCTGAGCTTGCATTCAGTTTCGAGATGAAATGAACTGACCCAACAAAGAAGGAAAATTAAATTACTTCTACCCATATTTTATCTCTTTGACATTTACTTTCAGTGCCCCTCCCTCCATCATCTCCTTCAGCCTGGCAGTTACAGTATCACCACTGAAATGCTACCTAGCAAGAAAAATACTCCCTCCCTGCTGCCTCTATTTGTTGCTGATCCAGACCCGGAGGAAGCCAAAGAGAGTCTTTCCGCTGACTTCAGGAGGTTTGGTCAGGTCCTTTACCATTTATGGATGAGAATGGAAACCCTACTGTAGTGTTTTGAGGGTTTATGCTCCTATTTAAATATTTTAGACTCTAACTGGGAGTATAGGAACAGCCTCTTAAGCTTCAGACAGAAACCCCACTTACTTAAGGGAACATAGAAGATCAAGTGTTATGCTGGGCCAGGGCCTTCAAGCTTTATCTAAAACCCAAGCTCAGGAAAGCTGCTGGGGAGATGTGCATTACTGTGACTGACTGCCAAAAAGCAAAACGAACAAGCTGAGGAAACACGGTATGAATAACAACAAGAACAAAAAGCTGCTTTTGGATTCCCATCACCGTCCCAATTAATAAATAAATAATAGAAAAATTAAGCTAGCAGACCCTGAGACCGTCTGAAAGCTAAAGCCTTCTTAGACATGATACTGTTCATTTATTTTCCATTCCCCCAAAATAAACAGACCTAATTCCTGCGTTAACACCTATGCCTTTATATTTGTGCAAGGATCTGAACAAACCAGTTCCTGCAATAACTTTAGTAAACAAAAAGTGTAGGAGCAGCAATCCAGCTCTAGAAGTTGCTATTTTGACTCAATGGAGAGTAAGTAATGCATTAGTAGCAACACTGGAAGTCTCCTCTCTTTTCTGCTGCAGAGGTCTGATTGTACTAAGTCAATGATTAAGCATGAGTGATTTCAAAACTGCAGGGTCAGAGCCATGTAGAGCCATTTCTACATCTGAAATTTAAATCAGACACCTAAACACCTTTAAAATATTGTCTGCAAATGCCTGAAGTCCATTCTGCGAAGACCATTTTCTTAAGGACAAGAAAGACATTCTGGCTCAACTGAACTGACCACCATATTTCCATCAATGAGGATTTCACTTGAGGTCACTGATCACCTCCTTCATTGCTGACAGTGCCAGCTTGGCGTTTCCCAGAGATTTCTCTTGCCATTCAGGCTTCTGAAGCCTCCCGCTCCTGCCTTGTTTTGCTTTCAAACAGTATAACCCTTTGAGACAAAAAAAAATTATGGTCTTCTATTTACCTGCCGGGCTGGATGTCTTATATTGCACCCAGCAAAGACTGAGTGCACTGGGACATCTCCAGGGGCAGACAGTAGCTCCATGCTCAGGCAACAGTCAGGGTCAGTTCCCTGTAGCTTCTGCTATGTTTTTTTTAAATGTCTTGGTCGTAATCATCCTACACACTGATCTGGGGAATTATACCGCCTCTTTAGAAGTCTAAGTGAATGCTTCCAAAAGGCTGGGGGAGCAAATATTTATAAAGAACCCAATGACATATATACACATGCGCGCGCACGCACACGCTATCAGATGATCAGCAGTAGGCAGGAAGGTATGGAAATATCTAAGTGTAAGCTCTTGTGAATTAATTGGACGTTTTATAAGAATACTAAACTATTACTCTAAACCTGAAATTGGTTTTTTTGCTTTGTAAATCCGTGTCCTTAATTATAGACAGTGTGAGAATTAGCAAGAACCTGAATTTAATATTGAGTTAGTTGTGACTCCAAAAACGTGGAAGAGCAAGAAGGATGTGTAGGTGTTTTGTATGCTTTGCGAAGTCCTCCAGCACACAGGTATGCTCAGAAACAATATTTATTTCTAGTAGCCAGCTGACTTACTGCTGCTTTGATTCTCCTTGCTGAAAAGTGTCAAATTCTCCCTTTCAACTCACCTCTGATGCACAAAGTGCCCAGGGGACAGCCTATGGCTTAAATGCAACTCCACCAAACAACTTACAACCGCTGTTATGATTAAATGCACGGCTTCATCTTTAAATATGAATGTCCTTAACTTCAGAAGGCATTTAAAATGCAATTCTCTGTAAGCAACGCAGGGACATCCTCACTCCTGCTCTAGGACAGCAAAAAAAATCTCCTCACAATTTTTGCACTAACTAATGGAAAGGTTTCTGGGTCGAGCCTTGTGGAAGACTATCCCTACTTTCTTCAGGAAACATCCTGTCATGACAGGATATGAGAGGGAAGAAAGAAGACAGAAACTGAGGGCTGCATTAAAGGTTTCTGTTGGTCTCGAGGATGGGATGCAGAAGAAATTGCGCAAGCGGCTAAGGTAGTGCTGTGCCTCAACCTATTAGCTGCCCCTGGCTGTGAAAAAGGGGGTGTGATTTTTTTCTTTTGTTAGAAGAATTATACTGAGTACACCCTGCCCTGCTGTCTGTTGGCCTCTGAGTTCAAGAAGGCGACAGCTTGGGATACTTGCTGGTGGCTTGGATGGCAGCTTTCGCAACCCTGCCTGTGTCCCGACTGCCCAGAGGAAGGGCCGGGCATCTGCTGGGATTTGGTTTCCCTCCCTCACAGTGCTGCAGAGCTCTGCCTGGAGCTGCTCCCATAAATACGTGCCTGCAGGTAGACAACAGGAATGGGAAGGGCTACTGAGACTTTAGTGAAATTCTACCCTATGCCTGTGGGGCTATGTCTGTGGTCCGATGGGAGCTGTTGCCTGTTAACCTTGTGCCCGGCTGGCTTTCCAAATCAGGGCTTAAGGAGGTCTCTGTGTATGATACAAGCTCTTAATCAAACAATTTATCTCAGCTGTTCGGACAAAGAGCGGCACTCTGAAGGTTGTCTCATTCTCCTCCTAGAGCAAACCTCAGCCAGTGTTAAACAAGCAAGAGCTGAAGTGAATCCCAGTTAATCGCAGCCTACGGGTTCTTGGCCAGTTCTGGTTGGGCAAAGTCAGCTATCTTCTGCACCTCTGGGAAAGGATCTGCACAAGGAAGGGGTGAAGCTCTTTTCATGGTGAAAGATCTGACATGCCAGAAAGAGCTTTAAATTTTGCTACAAAAAATTGCATGCTTGTTTCATGGCTGCAAAGGCAGATTTAACAGAGTGGGGACTACAGCTCGAGACTGGAAATGTAACTCAGGCAGCAAAAATGCATTCCATAATCCTTTTGTCTGAGAATTCTTTCCTTTGCTTCTGCTTGTTTTGGGCAGCATGGGCTGGATACATGATGCACAATACTTAGGCTGAGTCATGCACAAATATGTAGAAGCTGGATACATTATCTAAAGGCAGTCACAAAACAGAATTGTCACAGTACCAGTGAGCTTGCACCTGCTGTAACAGGCAGCTCCTGCAGAAGCTGTCCTCAAGATGCTTCCCTCCACTTCCGAAACAAAATTCATTGTCTTGGGTAGTGGCCAGCTCTCACCTTTGTATCAACACAAGTCTCAGAGCAAACCCCAGACTTTTCTTTCTTAGGCTGAAGCCATGTATTGTTGCCTTTGCAAGCAGTTGAGTCTAATTTCATATTACACCAAGCAGACCAAAAATCCCATTTGAAAGGTGACAGGCCAGTGCATTAAGCAATTGCACCACTGGTGGGGTTAAGGTGGATAAATTATATAAGGCTAGAGTCTGACACTAAAAAACACCAGCTGGATCAAGGACATTTCTATCCATTCTGGCTCATTAGACTTAGGACAACAAGGTCAGCTATGTTAAATTTAATCACAGGGCTTCCTAGAGGGTATGGTAAATGTGTTGGCTAATTTTTCATACCATATTCCAGATAATATATCACCCACAGCTTGAGAGGTAGCTTGCTTGTGTTTAAAATATCCACTCTACTTATGGCCAGTTAAGACAAATCTTTATTGCTTTTCAACCAGGATGAGCCAAATTAATCACAAGCTTTTATCTCCTTCCTCCCCTATTAAAAACAGAGGGGTTGTAGTTCATGTATGTTAGCACTCAGTTTGGCATCATCTTTTTAACGGAAAAATAAACTGAGCTGTCTATTCTAAATTGAATCAGGCAAAATAAATAAGCAAACAAGATTTTTCTTTGCTGTAGGTACAGAGACCATGTCCGGAATGGAGAAGGGTAATTAGTTTTAAACTCTTTGGAGAAAACAGTGTCTTTTTGTACTCTGTTTGTAAGGTCCCTAGCACAGTGGGGGTCTGTTCTATTACTACAACTTCCATGCACTACAGTAATAAAAATAATACTGTGAAATTTATTTAACGTTGAGTCTTCTTGGGTGAACTTCATCTTGCCTCTGGAAGGTCCACTGGCCCTTGCAGAACAGTGCCATGAATGAAGAGAAGAATGGTATGAGCAACTTCTGTGCTACTGATACATTTCTTGTGATGCACAGCATTTTATAATAATTAGGTATAAAAGCTAGTGTGATAAAGCAGGAGTAGGTAGCAGCCTCCCTCCTTTCTGCTGCCAAACATCATCCTGGAGAAAACCATGCGATGCCCCACTAGAGTACCATTTCGCTTTGCTATTGCCAGAACATCATCCCAGTCCAGGACTTGCATTTGTTGATTTTCCATGTCTAGGAAGCGCCGTTTCTCCATTGCTGGTTGCCTTGCTGGCAATCTTTCTGCTCATTTGAAGGTAGCCCTCATGTGAGATAGTGTGTTGGTCCCAGGAGCGTGCCACGTAAAAGAGGTCCTACCAAGGGAAGCATGCACTGCAGCTGTTGCTGAACATGCTGCCGTGATAATAGGATCGGTGATCTACAGTGAGCCAATCCATTATCCTGAGAAATGCTAGGATGATATTACTTATCATTAGCCTAACTGTAAATTGTTAGCTAGAATCTGAAGAATTATCAGAGAGAGAGAAGCGAACATTGGCCTGCATAAAAATACTGCATAAAATTCTGCTTAGGAAAAAAAAAAAAAAGAAAGGTGATTTAAATGGCTGTACCTGAATCTTCCTCAAAATGGACTCCACATGGTTCCAACAATGAGAGGCCAAGGAAAGGGCTGGAGGAAGGAGATGCTGGGTACTGCAAATGTTGTTGTGCCAGACCGAAAAGGGATGCCAGGCCGTGCTGGTGAGAGGTGTCATGGGAAGCAGTTGGTAGGGGCAAAGTGAGGGCTGTGGGCTCCACATGTAAGAGGCTAATAGCATTGTGAACTGTGTGGCAAATGAAAATTTGAGGACCCTCTGCTGGCAAAGGGAGGTTCTGGCACCTCACTCGGGGGAAAAACAACCCCCAAAATAAGCCAAGGCCCACAGCACAAGTGGGACTTCTGGTTCCTCAACATTACACTCCCTCCTGATCTTCAGTGGCTTCCTCACCCCCGAAGAATCCTTTCATCTTCACCATCTTCAACCTCCTCCTCTTCCTTTTGCAACAAAAAAAGTAAAACTAAGGGTAGATGAAAGATTGCTCATCATCTGCTTTAGGCGCATCCAGTCTATCTAAAGGTCCATGTCATGAAGCACTCATCATGACAAAGGTACTGCTTTGCAAATTCCATGGAACAAACAGCTTGATCTAGGGATTACATGACTCTTCACTCCCCTCCCCACTGGGCTACTGATCCTATAAATCTTATCTAAGGTACTCAAAAATAATGAATGATGAACATGTGTTAAAACAATCAAGTGATTACACTGGGGTTTTTGTATGTGAGTTAGGATTTATTTAGGAAATATTAAAACAGAAGCTTGGTATTATTTCATCAAAGCAACAAGAAAAAAGGACAAAATGCATCATAAATCGGAGAGAAAAGGAAAAGTGGCTGTAGAATAAGCCTACATAATACCTATAACTAGTATGTACTTGTGAAAGGGTCAGCTCCCTGGTGCAGTGAAGCAGGTCTAAGCTAGGTTGTAGGTAATGCCTCTAAACTACTTATTCTCTTGGGAAGTGTTGGAAAGACCCTCCAGGGACTTCTGCAATGGCAGAAAACGCCAGATGACACCACATTATGCCTAAGCCTCAGAAGGCTACACTTTTAATGCTAAGTCATGGTTTATCACCAAATTGCACGTAGGTTGCTTTATCTTCAGAGGGTTCTCAGTGGTCTAGTTGGGTATCACCACATCAGAGAAGTACCAGCTATTGAAAAGTCAAGATCACTTATCAGTGAAAGTACCTGAGATACTATAATTATTACCCCATAATTAATTGTACATCTTAGATACTCTGGCACAGTAACTAGCAGTTAGATAGTTTCTTATGAGTGACAATTTTTCAGTAGCAGTAGGTGAGATTTGAAGCCTGACTATGCACTGCTCTGCAATTTGCTGAATTATATACACCAGGATGAGTATTAAAATGCTAACATTGTGATTTAGTAGAACTTGACATTCACTTCAGCCCTGTATTTTCCTACTAGTATATAAAGAAAACCAGCTTGCTTTAAGGTCAGGTGATCATGCCTTTGTATTTGTATCCCTTTTTCCTGTGGAAGTTCCCATAGCATGTAGAAAATTAGGGAGATAACTCGAACACAGGTATTAAGGAGACCTTCAAAAGATAAGCTCCTCAATTCCCATTAGCTGTAAATGCAGACACTGGAAACTGCTTTCCGTTTGCAGTAGAGGAAGGGAAGAGGAATAGCATATCCAAGTAAAACAGGGGACCATTTAGGCAAGCTGAGCCAGGGAGCCTTTTGAGACGGATCTCTGCTATATTACCAAAGCCAAGCAGCAATGCTGATGAATATAAGGCATGAATTAGAATTTTGCCCAGACCATCTGTTACAAGATCTCTCTGCTTAAAGTTCCCTGGGGTTCTTTAATGACTAATAGTCAGCTTATTCACGGGTTTTAAGCTTACTCCAAAAGACAACACACTATGGAGTTTGCAGAATATGGATACTCCTAACCCCATGCTGGGGTGTTGATTCATTACAGACTTGGCAGAGTATTGATTCATTTCACTGAACAACCAACAACTTTTCTTTAAGGACCCTCACGTTTCCTAGGACTTCTACTGTCCAAATACTTGCCTACTTTATTAAAAAACTCTGACCAACGTCAGAGTTCTGCAGATGAAGACATGCCAAGTTTAGTTCACGAACAAAAAGCCTGCATAAACAGCTCAATTCCAAACACTAAAAAATGCATTAAAAGCTTGTGTTTAGACCTATTGGGAGGTTGTTGAATAGATATATAGTTTTATACTACTGAAGACATTTTACTGCTCAGTATGTTTTCCATGTCAAGTTCTAGGACAGATTTGAGCTGATGCACAAAAAAAGTTCAAAAAATGCTTCATTTCATATAAAAAGAGTCGTTATGATTCTGGGGTATCATGTCTTCCACATGACACAATCCTAATATCCTGGTTTAGACTCTTAGAAATAACTCGGATGAAAAGGACAGATAACCAGCCTTTCTATCCAGAACGCTCGCATTAATTTGCAAATCTGAGGAATCGGTCTAAGTTACTAAAGCATTATTTTACAGGTATTAGCACCACCCATCCCCGTCGTCCTTCTGTCCGCCCCCCTCCCCCCAATTTATTTTAGGCTGAGGTCACTGAGTTCATAGCTACACAAATTCAAGTGATCCAGACGAGTCATCGGATGGTTGCGAATGGAGACCAGGCATCGTAAATGCTCTATCAACTGATTCGATTCAGTCGATAACAAAACATGCCTGCAATTTGAAGCTTTGTTCATGACTCTTACCAAATGGATCGATGGTGTCAGTTCACTGCTTGGTAGGCACATGTTCACATCCACAGTCGTCATCTTGATGGTGCATCTGGTGACCGACTTTCCCTTCTACCTAAAAATAATCTGCCTGTCTGCAGACATGACACCCGTTTTGCACTCAGTTGTTGGCAGCCAATACGTCTCTCTCTCATGGACCCTTTCATTTTCTCTCAATTGAAAGTCAAACTTATAGTATAGATATTTTTAATAGAACGGAGCCTAATATAGTCCAACAAGATTGATTTTTTTTTTTTTTAATAAGAGATGGATGGGAAGCGCCAGATCATATAATGGGAAGAATGCCCTTTCTCCCCTTTACCTCCCAGTTGTGGGATCTGACACTGAGGCTGGGACAGGGTTTTCGTGTGCCTTCTGTCTTTCTGTTCAACCCTCTAAAAATACATAAATGCTTTTCATAGTAGCTTGAGAGAAAAAATAAGAAAAGGCCTGTGCCCAGAAGAAAAACCCAGCACGAGGCTGTGTTCAAAGACTTCCTTCAGGACTCTGGGACAAGCTGCACTACTTGGGGATTGTCATGGCCAATCCAGAGCTCTGGTCACTGACATAACACCTGAACTGGCATCATCTGGTAAACTCATCAACAATCTCAGCAAGGAGCCTTATGAACGAGTAAACAGAAAGATGGTTCATTTTCTCACACACAGAGGGGGTTTGGGGCATACCGGCAACATAGCAAGTCAGTACAACTCCTGTTAATGCCATGTCTACTTTTAGAGTAAGAATAACTGTCCAGGTCTGTCATTCCATGGCTTTGTGGTTAGGTCATGCTGATCCCCTGGCCGCTAAAGGGAAGAGCCATGCCCCTTGTATCTTACTGACGAATGCTTGCTGAATTCAATGGGGCAGAGCCTTGCTGGTGTTTAAATCAACACCGAAAGATGACCCTTTACTAAGCACAGTGCTCTGCCATGTAGGACAATGTAGATCACCTGGGATGAAGGAGGAGGAAGAGGAGGAGGAGAGGGAGAGGACCTCAAAAGCAGAGGGGAAAAAAACCTAATACCATTTTGCAGAATCCTGCCTGGCACCTGTTCTTTTCCCTAATGTTTTCTTAGATTTCTTTACATTTTGGGGGGAGGAAGAAATGGAGTTAGAAAGCACCCACGTTTCCTTTTCTGTATGCAGAGAGCACTTTTCTGGAAGGCCTTTAGGGTGGCGCACAGTGGTGTGAGCATCCCCGTGTTAATTTAAAAACTCAGTTGGTGATCTCGAGGCACACTTAAGGCCACTCTTAATAAAGTGTGTGCATGTATATTTGTACAGTGAAAAAAGTCAGGGTTTTGTGTTAACAGCGTTTTGCTTGACAGACCCTTCACACCCTAAGTGCTGTGGCCAGTGCCTATTGTGCTTTTAATTTCCTTGCTTTCTGTCTTCTTAGGAGAATTTTGCTTTTTAGAGAATATTATTTTTCAGTTCTAATTTTCAAAGGCCCTCACTGTGAGGAGCTTTTCTCTGCTGACACACTTGTGGGGGGCCTTTGGCTTTCATTTAACATTCCAGCTGGGTTTCTGGGGCATCGCTTTAAGTGCAGAATCCCCCCAGGAATAACAAATAATCCATTTTGTTTCCTTTAACACTTGTTGTATGCTTCCTTACTTTCAACCAAGCAGACACATGTAGTAACCATCACCAGCAACCTCTGTCAGCAACTCCTCCACTCCCCCACTTCCAAACACAGAAAGTACAAAAAACAGACTTAGCTTCAGAGGTGGCAGTGGTGGGGGAGAACAAGCCGAGGAACGGTCAAGCCTGTTATTGCCAAAACACAAGAATTCAAGTCAGTGCTCAATGAAAATAAACAGGCTGTTGAAAAAGAAGGTGAAAAGTGAATGAGAGTTCTGCTGCCTCAGGGAAAATAATCTCACCGTTTGCTTCATCATCTAAGCCTCTCCTCAGGACAGCACTGAGGCAGGTGCCTTCATCCTTACTGAAGACAACATGTGCTCAGAGATCAGCAAACATGCATCTTAGGGCACTTCTCTGAATTGGGGCCTATACATTGCATGCTAAGATAAAACTTCTTTGAAATGTTTTTATTGCTTACTCACTGTTTCACTCGCCAGCTTAGAAGACAATGCCTTCTTTGACATTGAATCCCTCCTATTCTTGCTTATTCCAGTTACCTACGGAAAATTCACCTTTGTGCCTGACTGTCCTCCTCCCCTGACCACACAAAAGTGCCTCAGATGTCTAAGCTGCCACAATAATTCTACCATCTGGCTTTGAGTTTCCCTTCACGTGCACCGAGTCACCCAAGTCCAGTTGCTGAAGGGTAAGGCAGTGTAAAAACAATAGAAAACAGTGTAAAACAAGTGTAAACGCAAGCCCTGGCCTCTCTTTACCACTTGCACCCCGTGTAATCGTTCGCACCACCACAACATGAAACGTACATACTTAACACTCTTTCTGAGAGCTCCGCTCTGAAGCACTTGGAGGAGATGGAAGTGACAAAATAAGGTACAAGGCTGTGAAGAAAATAATAATCACAAAGTCTTTGTCTATTCCTGTTACCTGCTGCACATTACTCTTCTTCAGCAGAACCGCTCTGCTTGAACTTGCTCTGGGTGAGCAAGATGCTGGTTGGAAAAGCAGCAGGTATGACTGACAGACGGTTGCCCCTCCGTAGCTGGCAGTGCAGCCCCTTCTCCGAACTGCTGCAGAAGCAGAAATCTGTGTACAGAGGAGGGGAAAATGCCCTTCATTACCTGGAGCTGAAGTACGGATTTGAGGGAAGTGGGTTAGAGCGCAGCTGACACCTAACAGGCGCCTCAGAAGCTCTGTAGTTCTTTGTTTGCAGAGGGATGAGTAGGGTTTCGGCAGGTTCACCTGTGTTTTGCTACTTGGGTGTCTTTGGGCACATGGTCACACCCCGATTACAAGCGATATAACTCTGGCAAGAGTGCCTTTATGTGGCATGGATGGCACAAGGGTGAGGTAGGACAGCCTGTCATTCCCCCACATTTCCCCAGCTACACCTTCTTTGTTCCAGCTGGAAATTCTGAGCTAAAGCGGCTGGGGGCCTTGAGCCATTTTTCTGTGGTTTTTGGATACCCAGCAGTGTTTGCTAAACATCTGGAAACATGGGGCTGTCTTGTCTTATGCGCATATGCAGAGCAGCTCTAAAGGCACACACGGATTAACACGCCCATGCCCAGTGAGATGTACCCCGTGGACCCAGAGGCTCACCACTGGTGTGGGAAGAGAGGCAGGTCTTATATTTCTCTCCAGGAAAGTCCAGAAAAAAGAGAATATTTTGGCTGTGGTGGCAGAAGGGCCACTGTGCTTGCAAAGCCTCTGCCAAAGCTGTGCGGCAGGGCAGCCCCTGGGAGCAGGGAATATTGCTCCTGTGCTTCAGAGAGCCGGGTGCTGGAAGCTTTGCTTCCTGACACAGTCTTTTCTGCAGCATCTCTTAAGAGTAGATTTCTGCTACTTTCACATCATGCTGTACACAGAAATGTGGTTTATTCAAGAACAGTTCAGTTACGGTTTATATTGGCTGTATCAAAAGCAGATGCAAGCTTATAACATCCGTGTGTCTGACCTGAAAGCAATGGAAAAAAAAGAAAAATAGAAACCTACCTGCATCATCAAATTGGTGTGCAAAAATAAAACCAGCAGGTAGGGAACACTGCTCGTGGGGGATGATCACAAAAACGTGCCAGCACCAGGTGCTGCATTATGCTGAAGCCCCTGTAACAAACCTGCTGTCCGTGGACACAGCTGAAGAAGTGTAATTGCTCAGTTTTCCTCAGACTTTGGCCCGTACCATTGAAAAAAGTCAAACCTTTGTTGAGTTTAGGGTATATTGTGGGCCTAAAAAGCCTGCCCTGCAGAACAGCCTCCAACGGGAGGAAAACGATAAATCTTCTAACTCCATTTCACTTCACGGAGCCCAAATACCTTCAAGGAACCGTTCAATATTTGTGGCGCTTAGCAAAGAAGTGTTGTAAATGAACACTCAAATGAAGATGACGCACTTTTAAACAAAATGCGTTGCTAATCACCGCTCCCTGACAAAATCATCTTTAGTGCAGCTCATTTCTTTAAAACCTTACCCAAAACTATCTGCAAGTTTTGAGCACCCATCTGAGGACAGCTGCCCAGAAACTCTGGGCAGGAAACCTGCCTTCGGGCAGGACCTCCACATCCTCTCCTCAGGGCCAAATGTATAGACTTTGAACAACTAGGATAAATGGCAGTGATCTTACTTGGCATAAGGTATCAGGTGAGCCGGTCTTCTCTGGGGTTTTTCTTAATTTTTTAATCAGGTTGTTATTTTCATTTCCCTGCTTTCCCCTTAAGGCCTTGCTGTGTTGCTGTCCAAGCTGGAAATCCATAAAGTTGTCTCATCACCACCATATTTCAGAAAGTAACTCTTTCTTCTTTCAAGACGTAAAGCCTTCAGGTTTTTCCCTGGGAACCACATTTCTAGCAGATACCTTGGCAACAGACAGTGCCTTGGTCTGATCCTTAAAAGGCTTTAATCAGGATGATTTTTGAAAACACGGATTAAGCTCTATCTATGCTATAAAGAAACCATTTTTCATTAAGCCATTTTCAACCAACTGCATTCACTCAGGACACTAAATCATGCAAACAGAATATAAATCACTCAGAGGCTCTATAAATCATGTTGGTCACTGATAAAAAAAAAAAAAAGATTAAAGTATTCATTTAAAAATGGGCTAAGGAAAAAAAGAAAAAAAGCACTTCCTGCATCTCCATTGCCTGGTGCAGCCACATTTAACTGGGTCGAAACCTATGTAAGGCAGCAGGTTTTCAAAACTGAGGTAAAAATTGCTAGAAGCGGTCAGGAATTTTTGGACTAAACTTTTCTTCTCCCTCCACTCACAATGGAAAAAAAAAGCAGTCATCTGTCAAAACTGAAATTGATTGATGGCAAAGGTTTGTTTTCAACAAGTCTCTCAGCTTTAAAAAATTCAAAAGAACCTTTGAATGATCAAGAACTGCTGTTTTGACATTTTTTAAACTGAAAAGTTTTATTTTCTAATTGAAGGAAACAAGTGAAAACCCCACGTTTCTTTTGTACTAAAAAGAGGCAACTGCTTAGAAAGGTCACAGTCAAAATGTACTCTTTGAACATTATTAAAGTAAAATATTTAGTTTGGCCCCATCTTGATTTTATTTTGGAGGTTTTCATCCATCCAAGTTTTAAAAGGACCTTTCATCCCTGGTGTGACATAGGAAAAAAACTGGAATTCTTGAAAACCCTGAGAGGGTGAGGAAGCTCATTCCCACCCAGGTTCAGTAGCATTTTCTCTCCTCCAGTTCCAGTGGAAGGGCACTCAAGGCCATCTGTTTCTTGACTCGCTTTAAGATGGCTGAAAAGTAGAAATGAATTTATTGCAGGCTTTAATTCTCAAGAGCCCAGGGACATACAGGTAAGATCCCAATCACAGAAAGTCATATCCTCCGCTTGTGTCGACCAGAGCAGCAGCTGGGCTGGTCCAGGGGTCAGGCTTTAGCTTAGACCTGTCGTGTAGCAGCACAAGCATCTGCTCTGGTAACAAATCAGGCCCTGTGTCTAAATGCAAATGTGAACTATATTGGCTACAGTGCTACCTATTTTGGCCGCTGCTCTGCTAAGCTGTTTTTTGGTTTGTTTTTGTTGGTTTTTTTTTCCCCCCATTAATGTACCTTTTGAGTCCATTTTAAAGGGAAACTAACAAGTCAGCCATTGATTTACCATGGGACCCATTAGCAGCAGGCATTTAAAACTGCAGACCATTTACTTTAGCTGTATTATAGCCCTGCTGGTATCAATCACCACAACATCATAGACATCAGCAGGGCTGCACCAATTTGTATGATCAGAGGATCTGCATTCTTACCTTTACCGAGGTATTTGCAGTAATTCAGCCTTGATTCTGAGAGTGGTTATTTGCAGCTGGACCCCTTGTAGAGCCCCAGTGAAATAAAATTAGGTGAAGCAATTTCTGAGGCAATTTAAGGCCATTAAACATGACCAAAAAGTGATTAACATTGTTTGTGTGATTTACTGCCCTGGCTGAGCACTGTTTGGTTGAAAATGACTTACTCAAAATGCTTTTACATGCAGCAGGGAGAGGACTGAATCCATGCTTTCAAAAACACTGACCTTAGCCAAATACGGAGGGTCAGACACAGACACTCTGCTCATTACCAAAGCAGTGGCCCGAGGTATTCTTCTAAGGAAGAAACGCGGGTCTCATTTCACGTCTAGCCCTGACACCAGCAGGTCTCCACCCATAAACTGCGATGCAGTGTCAGAGCATTCCTAAGAAAAACCCTCCGTCTCTGCAGCGAAGCTTCATTCTTACAGGAGGCAGCTTGCAATGTAGAAATGAACCCACAGCCACTGATTTCTGGAATCACTGCAGCGTATCATAAACTCCCCCTTCTCTGCCCCAGCAGAATCCCCTCCTCAGCCTTTCCAAAACGAGGAAATGCACTTTGGAGCATATCTACACACGTGGCTCCCTATCAAAGAAAATACCTTAAGTATCAGAGGCAACATTCACAATGCACTCTAATCCAAATACTGCTTTCTGACGGTGTCCCTCTGTCACTGTTTCATAAATAGGAATGAGAGGGGTGTGCAGAAGAACCCTTGGAAAGCTGCTTCTAATTGCGTAGGTTGTGCACCAAATTAAAAATCATCTCATTCAACAATTCTCTGGCCTAGATTTGTTTGCTCCCACTGCCAGATGCAACTTAGTGGCACCTGCTCACCTTCTGATTCGGAAGTGAGCTGGCAACACCTGTTCTGATTTAATTTGATGAAGGTAAATCACTGCACGTCCCCTAGCAGCAAGGATCCATTATCGGTAACTACGTTATCTGCAGCGTACTAAACATTTGCTCTGAACACACTTACAGAAAGATAAGCAAAATAATAGGAAGCATCTCAGTAAGCAGTTGCCAACCTAAATTTTTCCCTCTCTAGGAGCACCTACCTGTGTGGGCAGGAGGGAGGAAAAGTGAGTTTACCATGAGGCTTTTGAAACCTGTGGATGAATGCAGATAATAAATCTGCATTAATGGATGAGGACTTGTAGCTCTACTCAAGAGGACATCTGCAGGAGGTGGAGGACTTCTTTTGGGCTGCAAGAAAAAAAAATATGCTTAATGGTTGCAGTTGTAAGAGAGCGAGCCGGTGCGGTTTATGAAAGTGGGATATCCAGCCAGAGCTGCATAAGTGGGAACAGGAGGTGGTTCCGTTGGGTTGTGGGCATTGCGGGGCACACAGCCATGCAGCTCACTGCTTTTGCATCGGTGGGTTGCAGGACCGTTGTGATCTCCCGGCTGCTGCTGGGCTTCTTATCGGGATTTGAGGAATTCAAAAAATGTCATGAGGGAAATAAACCCCCCTTTTGGCAGTGTTGCAAAAAAAGACCTAAAAGGTCCTCTGAAAGGAAATGCAGATTGCATGTGAAGAGCACAGGCACAGCTTTGGAATAGATTTTCTTTTCGAGTCTCCCAAAGTCTGCAACAATGCACAGCTAATGCATCAGCAAGCGGAGTGAGACTTGCCTTCTCCTACCTAAGCCCGTTTCCCAACCAGTAACTACTCAGCGCACTGCTGCTTTTCCATCTTCCTCACATCTCCCGGTCCAGGAACGCCCAAGTCCCTTTCAGAGCCAAGTACATCACAGTTCCCACACTTCACCTGCTCGCCAGCAAACCTTGCCTTGTATTCTGTCTCAAACCCCATCCCAAAATCAGACAACAGACCTAAAAAGTAGAGAGCGGAGGTGTTTGCTCAGAGATGTGTCTCTCTGGGGAGCTCAGTGCAGCGTCCACAGGCACGCTGAACTGCTGGCCCTTAACACAATCCCTGGACTTTAATTTCACTCCTGTTTGTACAGCAGTCTCAAAGATGTTCGTCTGCATCAGGACATAACAGGAGACGGTGCTGTTTTGCTTGCTGTTCACCACTTTCCGTTTGACTCAGCTACCGCCCTCTTTTTTTTTTTTACAGCTCAATTTTGCAAAGCTCAACAGTGAAATTGCAACCAAACATAGTTCACATAAGGGGAGAATTACCTCAGAGGCTTTAAGAGAGAGCAAAAGCTTGCATCAGCTTTTGCGCAGGCACAGCAGCTGACATATGGCACAACGCAACAAGCAACCGAACCCAGAGCTATCTGGCAGTGACCTACACATCTGCTGGAGTAAGAACCGAGGCCTTAGGGCACAGTTCAAACCACTGAATGGGAAAAAGCAACTTCCCCAGTTCAAACCATTGAATGAGAAAAAGCAACTTCCCCATTCTTCCTTATGATGCATCCATCTGTGGCGCAACTAATATTGGGAATGGGGCCATACCTTATGTTATAAAACGAGACTCTAAAATTACATTGTAGGGTTCTCTACCTAATGCTGGATTAAATTTACTTTGTGTTCAAGTGAAAAAGTTTTGGTTTGTTTTATTTTTTTTAATTGATATTTTCCCCTAACTAGTAGACTGAAGATTCATTCTGGAGTCCCGCAGAAGTCAAACACAAACACTTGTCTTCCACAATTCTAGCAAGAAGTGTTGCTTAAACAAAACCTTCCCCCTGAGCAATGCCAGACTGATACAGTGGGTTTGGGAACTGGGGAGTAGAAAGACAAATCATAGCTGTAAAGGAATGAGGATTAGGATTTAGCTGTGGCCTGAAGGTGCGGAGTTAAAGAGAGGGGAAAATCAAGGTAATGCATCTAGGGAGCATGGAAAGAGGAATATGTTTTTTGCCACAATGAATTTAAGTGACTGGCAATGGTATCTGGAAAGGCAGACACTAGGGAGGCAGGCAGAGGTGGGAAAGTAATTTGAAATGCATTGCCATAGAGATCCGAGATGCACTCACGCAGGGATAACACGAAGTGGATGTGAGAGAAGGGCTGTTGCGATACCAATGGAAAGCAAGAGGTAAGGACTGCCACAGGAGAAGGAGTGGAGAGGAGGATAGGCATATGGTGGGAAAAGGCTGAGCGAGGACAGAGATTTGAGAAGGAAAAGTTATCTGGCAGTATTGAAAGTAGTAAAGAAGTTCAAGGATGGAATAGCCTAAGCGGGCTGACCTCAGAGCACGTCTATAAAGGGAGCTGCTTGGTGCCTGACTCGTATCATCAGGAAATGTAATTCAGTCACAAGCTTTCTGTCACAAAAGGGCTGAAACTGTAACATATGTTTTCCAGTTATCGCTTATGATTAACTACAAGCAGCAACTTCCCTCCCATGCTGAAAGAAGCTGCAAGCAGTAGTCAGAGTGTTACTCCACTCTTCTCTGAAACTGTAGTCCTCTTTCTCACACAATCCAGAGAGTTGACTGGCTGGTAGTTTCTTCAGGGCGGTTTGGTTTTGGCTTTTTGCCCCCTTTTTTCTTTATTTGGAAGAAAAGTCCACTGACTTTGGCAGCATGACTTGAGCAGGTTCCTCCTTTCTCTGGAGGTCTTGCACTACATCCCTGAGACACAAACCAAATTCACACTGGGAAGCGCATATTAATGCAAAGGGAGATGAGAACTCCTTGGTGATGGGACGGCAGTGACGCAAGTGCGGGAAGCTGCCAGGAACTTCACAGGGTAAGTCCTAGGAGCACAGTGAGGCAAGAGAAGTCACTTGAAAGATGCAGAAATTTCCAAAACCGGGAACAATGGATTCTTGGAGGTGAACAATTCATAGCAGACAGAAAGAACTGAGGAAGAAGGGAGTAATTTCCTTTGGGAGATATTTTCAGTGAAATTGGCCCAACTTCATAAAACCCAGGAAGCTATGGTTTTTCCTGCAACAAATCTCAATCACAGCAAATCAGTCAGACCTAAGACCAAGTAAGAAGTTACACTTCTAGAAGAAATATCCTGCGTCAGGAAGCCAGCTTACTTCTAGGCCCCAAAGGACAGCAAAAAAATATAACTTAGAGGTGAACTCAGCCACTACATTAGTTTTTTGGGCTGGTTCAGGAAGACCCAAGTCAGCTTTCAGGAATTTCTGGCTATAAACCCTGCTATTTGGAAGCCAACAGAAAATAAATGAAAAGAAAAGAAAAAAGAAAAGAAAAGAAAAAAGAAAAGAAAAGAAAAGAAAAGAAAAGAAAAGAAAAGAAAAGAAAAGAAAAGAAA
>JANZLQ010000031.1:10108125-10146559 GCA_026212715.1 Elanus axillaris | reverse complement strand
CCCGCCCCCCCCCCCCCTTTTATAGCTGGATGGTCTACAGACACCTGCTTCATGTATCTAGTGATGTGTGTTCCCTCCAGCCTGCTAATACCTGATAGTCTAAAAATGATACCCACATCATCCAAACGGTCTATTTTATTCTCTAACCATAAATTATCGCTTCATCAGATGCGACCCTGGGTTAGATATGTCTCAACCTTTACACTGCACATCCCCAGCCTTTATCAATGCTATTCTAAAGGGCAGGCATATTCGATTTAATAGTCTTTTTACTTTTCCCTTCATTTTTCTGTCTTTTGTGACTTAAACAATCAATCTTCTCACTTTTCTCCCATTTTTTACTTGAGAACTTCTATTTTTATTCTTGCTCCTGTCTGTGTCTCCTTCGTCTCTAACAACCTGTCAGCAAATAGCGTTTTGTGTGTTGACACAGCTCTTTCCCTTTTGATGGCAGACCAGAGGCATTAGTGTAACTTAGCTCTGCCCTGGAGCCAGGGGAAGGGGGTTGTCACCTCTGGGGTAGTGACCTGGAAACAAATAAACTGCTCAGAGGACTGGGACTGCTGCTTTTGCACCGGCGCTTGAGGATGCCTCCCTGAATCCCAGCTACCTTGTCCTCAAAACGATCCCAGTGTTTGGGTGATCATCAGCCGGTGAGGATGACGCCGCAGGATGGTAGGTGGGGATGTAGGTTGGGATTTCTCCGGCGTGGCAGTAACACCTCCCCCCTGACACTTGCTTGCACACACACGAATTTAATTTCTATCAGAAACAGCCCTGCGAGCAAGGAACTGTCGCTGCCGATCATGAGAAGCGGGATCCCAAAGCTATTCCCCAATTTAAAGCCCATCATGATGCAAGTGGCAGAGGCCAGCGGAGGTCCTTGCAGCTTGCTGGAAGTGCAGCTAAGCTCACCTCTAAGCCCACCTCTCCTCTCCTCTCCGGCCCAAAACGGCACACAGAGAAACTCCCTGAGGCTCTGCGATGCTGAATGGCTCTTGCCGTGCTGGTCACCTTCCCTCCGCGTCACGGTGAGCCAGCGCAGCGCGGAGTGATGGAGAGCTTTTTCCTTCATGAGCCTGTACCCACGACACTGCTCAGATGAGGAGTTGAGAAATACGATTTCTCCCCCTCCCTCTTTTGTTTGTACTTTCTCCCCCGAACAAAAACCGGTCATTTCTTGCAGCCTCTGCAGTCAGTAGGGATTTTATTGTGAAGCTCATCAGTCACAACATGGCTTATAAATACAAAATGCCAGCGCAGATCTGTCAAGTCTCTTCCCTGCTGCATGACACTTACCTCTCTGTTCCCTCCCCATGAGTCCTCTGCCTTTTCCACTCTCCTGTGCCTCCGGGCCAGTAAATCACGGGGTGCCGAAGCCCTTCTCCAGGTGTGGCTTCCCCTTGTGCCAGCTTTGCCGGGTGTCACCCCCTGCGGAGGGGCCTTGGGGGGAGCTCCCGGCACCTGCCGGCGGAGGCATTGATGGGGAGCACATCATCCCAGAGGACTCACCTGGCTGCACCTCACCCTCTGGACAGCAAAAGGCATGTGAGGCTTCCTGTGACTTAAATCTAGTAGAGTATTTCAAAACCCATGATGACAAACCAGGGCAAGAAACTGGTGGTGTTCATAAAGCTTCCTCCTAGTCCCAGGGATTAAGCTATAGGGCAAAAGAAGAGGGCTGCTTCGCCCCGGCATGGGCAAGGCTGCCCCATGCAGTCCACGCCAGGCAGGCATCAGACATCAAAGCAAAGCCTGTCAAGGACCAGATCTTCAAGAACACTAATAGCTTGTTTGGTGCTTCAGAGGAGGGTGATTCAGCAGAAACTCTTGTACGGCTCCATAATACATTATAGAACTTTAATTCTATCTGGACAATGGTTGTTTCCAGGAGTGGGTGCGACTTGGATGGGAATGTGGAAATCCCTTTCCTCCACCAGCCTCTGCTCTGCTGGGTCACACCACAGACCACGGAGTGGGATGCAGGGTTTTGAGGAGGGAGAATGACCCCTTGCTTGGCTGCGGGGCAGCTGCACAGACTGTATCTGGCTGCCCACACTTGGGATCAAGCGGCAGCAGGGAGAAGCCTCTTCCCACACATGCACAAGTGCCATTGCAGGAGACAGTGGGCAAATAAGGTGCCTGAAGCTCTCACAATTCACCCTTTTCTACCACTTTTCCTTCCTCTCACCCCCAGGTAAAGCTACACCTGATTTATGCCAAACTAGGAAGGCATAGAAGTCAAAACGGGAAAGCGCAGGCAGGTTTTACTCCGAGGATACTCCTGGTTCTTTAGAAACCTCTAGTTCACGTCAACCCCCCCCACTGTCCACCTTCCCGGATCAAATTTCACAAAGTTTCAATTTATTTCCAAACTCATTTTTTCCTGTAAGCCTGTCTTGCTGAGGTCCTGTGACTTGCACAGCAATCACTTCTTTTCAATACCTCATCGTGGCTACTCCAAGCCGATGTGGGATTCTCTATCAAATTGACCTACTGGAAATCTGGAAAGAACCAGTAGTTACTATGTGCAGTACCCTCTGACCCACTCCTGCGCTGTGCCATTTTACATAGAAAAGGTAATGTGTCTGCCAAGGAAAGGGGATGTCACATAACATAGAAATGGTTACACAGCAGGTAAACCAGGAAAACACTCTCCTGCTGATGAGGATATATACAACATGGAGAGGCCACTCACTTGGGAAGGAGAGAAGTAAAGCTGGCTGAACAATCAGAGTATATCTTGGGAAACTTCCCAGAAAAACCATGTTTCATTCATCTCAGACCCTTAGCAAGTCTAACTTAAAAATGTCAAATACCTTAAGAACTAGGACTACGCTACCTCCAAAAATACATTTCTACCACGTTCTCCCTAAGGCAAGACATTACTGACAATAGATTTCACATGGAAAAAACTAAGTTCCATTTTTCCCTCCCACTCCCTTTCAGTTCCAACTCCTCCTTCCACTTCCCAGCTCCTCTTCATCCAGGAATATTTCAACTCAAAGAGCTCTCTTGTCTCACCACAGGCTTTGGGAAGGGATCCCACCCTCGCCAACTTCAAAAGCTTCTGCTTACAACTTCCAGCATGAGAAGCTGGTCTGCATGTTTAGGTCTAACAAACCTATAATTTTCTTTAAAAGTAAAAAAATGTAGCTACTACTTGGTAAGGCCATGACTCTGCAAATAAATTCATGTAGCTAAATCTGTCTGCATTCCCAAAGTACCCATAAAATGATGGCCTAAAAACTGAATACAAAAGTTGCCAAGATCAGAGAAAGCACATTTCTCTTATTCTTATTTGGACCTCCATGTATACATCAGTAGAAGATTAGCTTACACATTGTACATCATGTTTCAGTTCTTTTACAAAAAAAAAAGCTGTTTAAATATTTTTCCTATTAAAGGGGATTTCTTTTTATAGTGCAGATAATTAAGTATTGAAGATGTAGTGATCTATTTGATATAGAGAGAATAAAAGATTTGAAGAATTTTAAATAAAAAATATAACCAAACCCCTATCTGAACTGACTACTGTACACTTTGAAATTTAAGGCTGATATTTTATCCCTATTCCTACAAAGTCTTCCAGTTAATGGCTGTGCATATTTATATCATTTAAATCAGTTACTTTCATTCTCTCATATTTTTCTACGAATATAAGAGAAACTTGTGAAAGAAGGAGGATTAAGAATTATTAAAATAGGACCTAGAGTTGAAGTTTGTTCCCTAGTCCATACAAAGAGCTAAGGCATGCAACATTTTGTCAGATTATATTGCACCGTATTTCTTCCTATTTCAATAACAATTAAAAAGTGATTTGAGGAAAAAAGAGGATTTTCCTACAGCTTCTTTCTAACTTTCTGTGTAGCCTAATCACTTTTTTTGGTAGGTAATATAAAAGGAATTTGGATTGTACAGACACATAGTGAGAGACAAAATACCAGAGTTTGGTATCTGCAGAGCCATCAGGTACCTCATAGCCATCAGTTCAACAAAACACTTAAACGTGCCTATTCTTAGCACTGACTGAAGCCCTATAGGGCTTAAGCGTGTGCTTAACTTTTTGCTGCATTAAAACTTGGTCTAAATAGTAACGACTGTGTTTTAATTTGGTTTGTTGCGCTACTATTGATAAATGTACTTGTCACTGCCTCTAGTAACACTGTGTGTTGCACTGTGGCCTTAAAAATTACTCCACAAGCAGAAATCCCGTGGAAGTGCATTAGTACGTGCTGCTTAAATGGAACTAAATAAATATCCTAGTTCTCGCTAGCTTCTTCAATGACATTGCTTGTTTGCATTTTTAGCTGCAAATTTGCCATCCTCTTCCCACATCTTCTCCACACAGCCCTCCACAGCAAACACATCCTTTGGATGCTGTGGGGGTCCCAAGAGCTGGCTAGGACGTTAGAAGAAGGTGGTGGTTGTGCTCACGAGGCTGGAGCACAACAGTGGCCACCAAAGGAAAGGCGGGAACATGACATAGAATCATAGGATCATTGAGGTGGAAAAGACCTTCAAGATCATCGAGGCCAACCCTCGTCCATGCCCACTAGACCACGTCTTGGGGTGCCTTGTCTATGCGCTTTTTGAACACCTCCAGGGATGGGGACTCAACCACTTCCCCGGGCAGCCTGTTCCAGTGCCTGACATCGAGGTCAAACGTTGGAGCGAGTTGCTGGGAGGAGAGAAACGGTCTGGGAAACAGTTGTATCAAGTACTCACAGAACCAGTAACACAAGCTTAACTTCCCAAGCCACAAAGCTCAAGAGGGTTTGACAGGTAAAATGCATTAAAGCAGTCCTGAAGGCAGGCCATCGTGTGTCACAAGAAGAAAGCTCTTCGGAGATGTTTTATTTCCTATGGTCTTTCGCATCCCTACATCCCCACACCAGAGTTTTTGTGAGATAAAGATATTTTCAGAGAAGGGTAGTTTCAGGCCTTCCTCTGTGCCAGTATTTTTCAAGCTGCCAGGTCAAGTGTGTGCCCCCTATGCTCTCCCCCTCCTTTTTCTCCTCACTCCCTGTTTAAGCTGGGGCTGCATCTGCTTCCAAAGGAAGGAAGCATACTTCAAATCTCCAGGAAACAGGAGACTATCATTGCTCTGGTTCTGTCCAAAATTCAGATAATTGATTAATGAACTTTTCCTCTCTGCTCATTTGCAGCAGCAGGAGGAGATGGAGGTAATTATGACACTCATAACTGAAGGTTCAGTACTGTGTGGTTACAACAACCCAAAAGCTAGGAAGAGGCAGGCGCGTGACATGAGGTTTTTAAGAGTTTGTCAAACCTCAGGAATGAAAGCGGTATCAGCAACAAGTCCCGGCAAGCTGTGCTGTTTGCGGTCTTCTCATTTCCTCACCACACCTGACAGTGCAGAACCACGGTAATGGACGGCCCAGATAATTCCTGCCACCGCAGCTAAGCCCACCTGTAAAATCAGGTCCAGAGACATCTGCATATCGCCACGTATCTGATCAAGTCCCCGGCAGCACACGCTTGATCTACTTGTTACGCGCCTCAGAGCGGAGGCTGGCAGCACACAAAATACTTTCAAGCGCACTGTTTGCAGTGTCAAGCTCACAGCGAGTTCATTTGCATAAAAGCAAGCTCAGTTATCTTTGGGGAAGGGACTTCAGAGGATAATTCAGCTATAATAGGATCCACATTTTTTCCTACTGATCCCAAGTCACTATTTTACATACACGTGAGTGCCTCTCATCAAACCTTCTTCCCTCCCCTCTTCTTTACAAAGAAAACAAAGCCCCGCACATATACAGAGTCATACTCCCTAAAGAGCTTGCAATTTATAGATCTCACATCTTCAGGGGGTTGCAAACTAACAGCTCGCTCTCCCCTGACAGCCAGAGAAATCAACTGACATGACAGAAATTGGGGTTTAACGCTGTGCCTCATTGAGATCGGGTACGCAAGCCCAAGTGGTGTACCCAGAGGCACGGCTCTCCGACACCCAGGAAAAACATCTACCGCCCTTATTTCCAGAGGGTGCTGTAACTTCAGCTTGTGTGCTCTGAAATCTCTGGCACTAAGGGGATTAAATCAAGCCTTAGCTTGTGGGTGCACTTGATTCATTCAGTAATCAATCACCCTAAAACATTGCCAGTGAAAAGAAAGGTGTAATTTGTAACTAAGACCAGATGAAGAGGAAACAAAATCAATATTAGAATATAACCAAGTATGGGCAAGAGTCTCCAGTGCAGGATTACCAACGGGATAAATACAAACACTTAGAAAACAATTACATAGAAAGCTAAATCATCCTGGGATGATATATGTCAAGAGGACTGCTGTACAGGAAGGCAAAAGCCAAACTTGAGCAGCAAGAAATGAACAGGTGAGAATGGGAATTATTTTTGTTTTGTTTTAAAAGTACCTTCCCCAAATTTAAAATGTCTATAAAACCATGTAAAACGTATATAAACCCCTAAAATGTACATAAAACCATTACATACTTGTTCAAAGTATTTTAACAGTTTTAAAATTCCTTCTTGCATCTTTGGAAATGTGAGGCTCTCCAAAGGAAGCAGTTGCCAAACCTGTTGCTTGTGACAAAGAAAGACTTTGTTCAGTAGGATACTTACTTTCCTATCAGGTGAGTTAATCTTTGCAACTTTGTATATGAAGAACAGCTGAAAATCCTCGGTTTCCTTTTTTTTTTTTTTTTTTTTGTATGTGTTACTTTCCTTATTTCAATTAATTATCTCGAAGCACAATCAACTTAGCAGGGTGCCTTCAAAAATTCCTTCACTGTGGTGCTATACCACTGAGCAGAGTTTAACTAGATGATTTTATTAGGAAGCCAATTAACACTCAGATCCCCCAAAAAGCAAGTAATCCGTCTTTTTGCTTCACCCCTCTGAGCAAACTCCACACTGTGAGTCCATGGTCAATCCCGTTACACATTGTGGATCCCTGACCAGAAAAGGCTTTTGAAGATATATAATCCTGATTTTGAAGAAATATTTTTTTGCCTGCTCATGGAAAAGCAGCCAGCCCTTGTTCTACTCCTTACCAATGGGTAGGGAACAAATGAGAGAAGATGAATTAGAGTGCAGCTTCAAATAAGTGACTGTGAGCAATGACACTTGAAGTGAGAATGGAAAACGGGTATGCTGCCTATTACAGGAGATACAGCCTGAGTTACTCTGGTCAAAAAACAGGACAGCAGAGATGAAGGAAAGGGAGAATGTTTCAAAGGAAAATGCTGCCTTTTGTTAAAAAAAAAAAAAATAACAAAAAAAAAGACAACATGTCTTTGTACAAAATCAGGAAATTTTTTGGGGTCCAATTTTTGGTAACATTGCACTATTTATTGCCATGAGTTGGTGGAGGACTTGTTTTCTGTTTCCTTAAATCCACATTTTCTGTCCAAACTTAGTTAGAATGGAAAATTTTTTGATACAGATTTTATGTCTTGCATCTGTATAATTCCACTCTGACCTAATGTGTCTGTACAGGGATTGCACTAAGAGGGTATTAGGTAGCAGAGAATTAAGTTTCCAAGGAGCAGAAATAGAAAAAAAAAAATCAATTTAGTGGAAACTGAAATGGAGAAATAGAAGTAAGGAATGGTATGAAGGCATAGATTTACCAAGAACGAGCAACGAAGGGGCTGTGCTACCAATATTAGCTTGGCCTGGAGTACTGAATGACCTTGCAGTTCAGCCGCCCACCAATTTGCCGAGGGGCTGGCTCTGCCTTCCCCAGCTTCTCTCTTCTCCTATTCTGCAGCTTTTATCATATCACCTACGTTCAAAGCCAGAGGATGCCCACATGCTTGTATTTCAATCCCATCTCTCCAGAAATGCTGCCTCCTCTCCGCAGTGACCTTCGACTTTCTCCCCTTAAGGACTTCTTTGGGGCACCGATATTTGCCTGTGCCGCTGTCGGGCTACGAAACCCAAAGGTCTGAAGGGAATTAACCAGGGCAGGAAGGAAGCAAGAAATGAAAGAAGTGTGTTTAAACATAGAGGTGCATAAAAGAGTTGAGGAAAAAATAAGATGGGTTTTTGCAAGATATCATATGGGAAAGCAAGTATGTCAATAAATTAAAAGGAAGGATGGACTCAATAATAGCTCTGAAAGGCCAGATTTTCAATTTCTGCTTTGGGAGACAAACTGCAGGAAACAGTCTTGCACAGACACAAAAATAACTGAAAGTCTGAAAAACACTTTCCAAACTCTTTAACAAGGTGACAAACTGCTGATAAATGGTTTCCAGCTCTAAAAGAGTAGTCCAAATTTGGAGTCCCTGAAATGCTAATGAAGGGGAAGAAGGATATCACAGTCAAAGTCCAGATTTCTTTCTTCAACTTTAGAACAAAAATTCCATGAAGCCAGGCTTTGACTTCAAAGAATAACTCCTTTATCAGCAACCACAAGATACACGCAACTAACACAACCGGTTAGTTGGCACTCTGTGAAGCCAGTTATCCAGGATTGATTGTAAACAGAAAGAGATGGGCACCACAAGAAGACACATTGTCCCACTCCAGCAAAAACGCAGCTGCAGGAAGAAACTCATCCCGTGCTGCCCAATGCCGGAGGCCCAGGTGGTTAGCTTAGATAAGACACTTTTAGACAGTTCATTTCTTCACCCTCTAAAAGCTGCCCCATCTTTTCTTGGGATTTGGCCTTGTTTTTCTGTAGGTCTAAATTTTGGCTTTATAATGAAAGAAAAAGCAGCAGAGCTAAGTCCACTTTGGTTTGGCTGGGAAAGATTTGCATAGCTTGAAGCCGACACAAAGCAGCTAGCGCTATCGATGCCCAGCCAGAGACATCAGGAGTAACGTTTTTAGCCCCAGCCCTTGGTACAGAGCTGGTGCAGAACAGAGAAAAAAAAAAAAAAAAAACAAAAAACCCAAACCACTAGTTATTTAACTGAGAGGTGCTGAGATGGAGCAGCAGACGACTGCAAAAACTAGGGCTCAGTAGCTTTAGGCACTGACCTTACCCGGCACCCGCTGCAAGGGGGAAAGTGGGAGACGGGCAAATCCTACTGCCTTGTGGCAATTCTCAGTTGCTGGAGGTCTCAGCATCTAGCGAAGCCAGCCCTTGGCAGCCCCCTCTCCTCTTGCCCCTTCTCCCACCTCATGAGTTACTTTCTGACAGTATCATGAATGCTGCTGCTATCCCTGTCCCTAGATTAGGTTAGCTGTATTTGAATATTGCATGTTATTTACTGATGACCTTTGCTTCAGAAGATATCCGCCTTTTGTAGCCTAGCTGTGTAAAGACAGAGAGCAACCTTCATCAGAAGATAATTTCCAAATGAGGAAAGTATCCACGTGAGACTGTCAGAAGCCCTGAATTGATCTGTGCCTGCACCACAGGTCAGATTTCAACCCATTTTTCTTGAAGACGAACTAGACTGATTTATCCTCGGGGGCCTTGCCCTCCACTCCTTACAAGCCTCAAAACCCAGAAATAAATGATGTATGTTCATTTAGTACACCCATATCATGTGAGGGCAATTGATTCAATTACATTATAGCTACTGGAAACAAAGCAGCCATATGGTGAGCTTTCTGCCCCGAAGTAAAGGATGCTGCACAGCCACAGCTCTGAACTGGGAGCGAGCTCCTTGCATGGATGCTGCCCCCGAAACAGGCTTCCAGCCGGGAGAGCTTTCCCTGAGCCACTGGCGAAATCCGAGTTCACGGCTGGTTGAGATAAACATCTAAACCTTAAGATACTTCTCTGAAGCTTTATCTGAACTATCCAGACCTCCCGAGTCTGCAAAATTGCAATGAAAATTTTGTAAGAAAAGGCTTTGTGTGTATGTGTGTGCAGGCACATACGTACACGCTTTTTATTACCTCTTAATGCTGGAAGAGCAAGAAATAGATTGAGAGGAAAAGCAGTAACTGTACTCTGTTTTGCTTCATATGCCATGCACAGTGTTCACTCTAAAGACATACAAAATTCAATCATGAGCCAAATCTAGCCTTAAATCAATAAAGTTCTGCCGGCTTCAATGGAGCAATCGCAGAGACATACTCCAGCCGCTGCTCTAAGCCCACCCATTTTCACACTCTCTCTGCTTTCCAGCAGGCTGTCTAGGCTGCCATCCAGAGATGGCAAACGCAAAGGTTCACAGATATCTGCAAAATCTGCATATGAAGAAGTGAAGTAGGGTGGGGAAATTCAGCATGGTTTCTGAAACCTAAAAAAAAAAAAAAAAAAGCACAGAAAAAACTGAGCTCCCCCCTTTCTTTATAAAGGGAAGACTTAGTTGAAGAAGTTTTGTTCTGACCATTTTCCAGCATTTAGCCAGAACCACCTTACCAGGCTCAGATTTTCTACTTCTGAGCAAAAACCCCTGTGGTCCAGAAAAGGCCCAGTATTAAAAGTAGCTCTGGGAATAGGTATGAGTTGCTCCTAATGAATAAAAAATGTGACAGCAGCTTTGGGATTTTTGTGGTTTGCCTGCGAATCCGTTCTGACCATGAAAGGCCTGCTAGTTTTACCTCAACTAAGTAGAGCAGTTAACCTCAGAACAGGCAATATTTACTTGTACTTCCCAATACTTAAGACAGGAAATGCCTTAAATGTTGCAAATACTGAGGTTATAAAACTGTAAAAATTTGCCTGTCGGAGGCACCTGACAAGTTTTTACAACCCTCAGCTGCCTGCAGAGAGCGTCACCCCAGCACTCGGGTTCTCCCTGTCCTCTCCTTTTCATCCATTTTAAAGAGTGCTTCATGGAAAATAGATCTTTTTGTGCCTTTCAGTTTCAAGGCTACTGTCCTACCAGCACTTGTAGAAAAGTGATTCGGGTTTCACTGGATCCTTTAATTATCTCTTTTTATTGATTGATGGAAAGGTAAGTCTCTCAGGTTATGTTTTGTTTTATTAGCTGCCTAAAGAGAGGTTCAAGGCCTCAGGAACCTTCCTGAAATATTTTAAAAAGAGAAATTCAGCCGGTAACTTTTGGGAAGGCAGACGCAAATTATTTCTTTTTACAGATGGATATAAATCCATGGAGTATGGAATACGCTGGCACCCAGTGTCACAATAGTCTTTTAATACCATTCTTCTCCACGATACCATAAAACTTTGGCAGAGGAGCCCTCCTGCCTGGTGTTTCATTGTGACCTTACCAGCTTGGGTATTTCCGTGCTCATTCTCGCATAGGCCTCTCAGAAGCGAAATGAAAACCTGCAGTCTGGCTGCTCTGCTTGGCTGCTCCAGCCTGACGCCAGCGGGGCAGCGCGGACCCTCCCTGCCCAAACGCCCACGGCCACCCACCCTGGGCAGGCTCCGCACCCGCCCCACGCCGGTCAGCGTGGCCAAGCCGGATCCCAGTGGGAGAAGAGGGTCCCTGCCCGGGGGTCAGACCCGGGGGGAAAACCCCCACACCTGCGAAACGTAAACCGACAGGTAAGGCATCGCCGCACGCACACATTGGATGGAGAGGTGGTCTCCGCCCACCTTTCCAAGGCTGCACCGGCATCAGGATGAGGTTTGGCTGGCTTTGCGTGCTAACACGTTGTCCGTATGCCCTGGGTACGACCATATGCTCATATCGGCCTTATTCTCATGTAGCTTACATGGGTGTAATCTCACCGGTGACAGTAAAGCTGTCTAACTGCACGTGAGGGAAGAACCCTAAGGGCTGTGTTCAAGGAATGAAAAGGTGTCGCTGGATTTCCTGATTTACCCTACTAGGCAAAGGAGAGGAGAACCGCGTGTTCGGAGTTTGTACGATCGCCTACCGGAGCACCTCGGTAATGCATCCCTGTGCCACGGGTGAAACTCATTTCAGGGAATTAAATCAGCACAATCTTCCCTAACTCCAACAAACCCGACAACCTAGGACGTGGTTCCTGCCAAGAGGCTGCTGTAGAAGCGAGAAAAGCAATTTCTAGACTTCTTTTTTAACTGTGAGCCTTTCCTAGTGCAGTCACGTAATGTCTTTGTGGCTAGCGTTGTACCCGGGAGCCGGGGCTGGGCCGTGGAGGGAGGCTGTGCCAGCTGGGATCCCGTGGGACCGCTCAGGCAGCTGCCTGCTGCCTCCCCATCACTGCAGCGGGCACGTACGCTGGCCGGGCATCCTTCATCTCGCCGGCCGGACACGCTTTCGCTCGGGTGCTGTGATTGCTTCTTGCTGCCACGGTGTAGGTCTGGGGACGCCCAAGAGGAGGCAGTCACGGCACCGGCACGGTTTCTGCTCTGGGTGGCCCCTGTGCTGGATGCAGGGATGAAGCTGCTGTGGGAAGGAGCCTCTATCAGCCTGCCTGTCCTCAGGGAAACAGCCATTTCTCAGAAGGGAATCCGGGAGCGGCCAAAATAATAATATTGTTTAGGTGTGCTAATGACCCTGCCCCTGCCAGCTCTGCCCTGAATACGTTTAGCTCTCTACCTTCCAGAAATGATGCAATAACACTCGAGCACCAGGAGGGTTATTAAATATCTGTGGCCCAGCTGAGCACGTTCTAGCTGAGTTTTTATTACAAACTGCTATATGTCCTTGTCATTAAACAGGCTGCTAATTCATTATTTTGGACATTAACAGAATGCAGAAAGTATCTTAAAATAACATCTTAATTTATATTTTTAACATCTTGGCACCTCTAATTTTTATTTTATAAGCTCCATTAATGCTTAATGTCTGCTGCTGCGTGGCAGCCCAGCTACACCGACAGCTATTGTTGCAAGTCTTTCATCTTTGATCCATCCAATTGGTCAAACAACAAATTTAGTACAATTTCCTTGAATCCAAAGTATTCCTACTTTTACTATTGCTTCTGTGACAGGGGTAGATGTTTTAATAATGTTCCACCAGAAGCACAAACCAACATACTTTTTAAAATACATATAACAGCCAAAGTTTTCCCCCAGATTTTACAGGATTTCTGTCTCCTCCCAGGACCTCGGTATTTCACATGTGTGAATGCAAGGGTAGCAAAACAATAATTTGTAACATTACCAAATTATTTGTCAGTGGATAATATATCTGGAGTTTGGACCAAAAAAAAAAAAAAAAAAGAAAAATAAACACAAGCCTCCAAAGAAATAAAAATAACTTGGTTAGAAGGAAAAGGGAGAATAATCTGTTCTGACCCTTCATCAGTTATATTACTTCACTGCTCAAAACCATGTTACTTATGATTTATACACACATCATACTTTGCTGTGTTTCATGATTTTTGAAAAATGGACATCCTCTTTAAGGTCTCAGATACAATCACCATATAGCAGGCTTGCAATCTTTTCATGACTTAACAAAAATGTGTGGAAGATTATAAATAACTGCATACATATAAGGACTTTTTTTAGGCTTTAAAGAAAATAAATCTATCAAAGTGGTTCTAAAACCAACTTTAACTGGAAAACAGACTCTAAACATTTTTAATGAGTCAAGCTGAGCTGAACCGGAATATTCTTTTTGAATTGGTGAGTCCTCTCTCTTTTCCACACCCTCTTGTTCCTTAACGTAACAGGACCTGCCAGCCTCGAGTATCCTCTGTCTTATACGTTGCCTTCATTAGGATTCACTCCCAGGTCTCCAGAAAGGTAAAAAGGAAGCAGCTTCAGGAAATACCACGTGTGGCACTACTGAAGCTAGAAAGGCATATTCCCTAACAGCTATCCTCTGTGCTCAGGCAGCTCGCAGTCCCACCGGTGAACTTTCATGAAACACCACGCTCCTTAAGTCTGCAAGGCAGCAGGACAGTTCCCTTAGCAGCCAAGGAATTTTCTACCAAAACAAACCAAGGATCCATATATCGTAGTATCTTTCCTTTCTACCAGTTAATGTTAAATACTTCAGAGGAAAGTGTGAACAATGATCTTGATTTAGCAAAAGAACATCTGTTTTGCTTTAAATGTACTTAAGTCCCCCGGCTTCAGTCTTCATTAAAAAAAAAAAGATAATCACAACTTCAGTAGCACCTAAAACGTACGTTTAACACGTCAATTCCAGGTTACTTGAATGTATTTTTACCTTGCATGCAAGATGTTTCAAGAGGACTGAACCCTGTGCGTACAGCTAAGTGGGAATTTAAGTGCTTCCTTGGCCAGGGATAAATAAGAGCACAAAATGGAGCGTACTGGTCTACCGGGTTATGTTGATTTGACTGCATAAAAGCCAGCCAAGAACCGATCTTGGGCCCCAGGGCCAGAGAGCTGCCCTTTCTGTGGCAGGTTTGTCCTGGAAACAAATATTTGGAATAGTTCGAAGGGGAGCCAGGGGCCGAGCTGGCTCACAAAGCAGCGAGGACAACGAGAGCCCGGGCTCTCCCTCCCTACGCACTTTTATTTAACAGTACAGACATACCCTCAGGATCCTACACCCCAGTTCTCATACCAATTTTCTCTTCGTGTAGCTCCACTCCAGATTTCACATCGGTTATTCCTGCCTACACCAGTCCATGTCCCTCAAAGGCCCTAATAATTTTCTTACTCATGAAATCCTAAATCCTAGGGAAAGATTGGGGTTTTTTTCAGGATGCTAATGCCATGAGGTAAACATGTTTGTATATCCTGGGATTATAAGGCTTCTTTGCATTACTGATGATGTGTCCCTTTCTGTTAATCTGCCTCTGCCATCACTACTCGGGCCCAGCCAGTTCCACTTTACTTATGATCTGGAAAAGTCAGTCATGTACTTTGATTTGTTGTCAGATGTTGAAAACAAACTTAAGCAAAACTTGTCTTGGGAACAAGATTGAATCAGAGCTGTACCTGGACCTTCATAAAAATATGATATTTAGAAACTTGTGGTTACCTCACTGATTTGCTCAACCCAATTTACCTCAAGGGGCAATTACCACCTGAAATATCACAGACTTTGTATACCATTTTGAATCTCTGGAAATAGTTCCTCCGCTCATGATTTTTCTTATGGCACAGTGGGGATGCTTGTGTAAAATGTCTGGCTATAAATTGCTGGATTTTAAAGCAAATATCAGTATTCATGGAGCCATGTTCCAGACCTCCAGCTGTTTGAGCTTGACAAGTTCGTCTCTAAAATTTCTGTATTTATTTAAATTTCTGACTGCTGTAATCAGCCGACGAAACAACAGCTAGAATACTGTATGGAAAGGAGTAAAGGTGGAAGTTTTTTGTTTGTTTTTTTTTTTAATGTGTCAGTATCATGTTTATTTTTTTAATGTGTCAGTATCATGTTTATTTTCTCCCCACATATTTCTAGTTTATAAGTTAAAGCATCTTTAGTCAGTCATAGTTCGATTCTTTTTCATAAAGATGATGTGAGTGCTTCCTATAATGCAGCTACATCAAGATTCTTTTACTTGATATTTCATAAAGAGATCAGATCTCAAAGGCAAAAGAAGAAAAAGAAACATGGTGGCAGATCCTTCAAAACCACAATTTGACCATCGCAAAAAAGAGGTTTTCATTTTGTTTGTTAATATAAATCAGAAAGTGGTCCCCTTCCCCAAATTAAAGAAACTGCAGATCCTTTTTACCGCAGCAGGCTAAACGGCATTTTTTATCAATATTTTTACTGCTTCTGCCGAATGAGAAAGAAAGAAGGCTGAGCTATGGAATGAAGCATAATTTACAATTTATCATTTAAACATTCAAGCGTCTAGGGGAAAAAGACTGGAACGTGTGGGAGAAAGAAGACTTAATTATATATTACACTTCAGAGGTCCTTTCAGCCCATACCTCAACTGTTCCTAGCTACTCGGTCAGTCGCTTATTTTTAGATCTAAATTTCTCTCCGTCACACGTGAACCTGCTATCTAATTTATAAGGTAGTCCATCAAAACTTCCAGTTCTTAACCATAAGGTAACAGAAAGCATCAAACATACACGCTAACTAAAGGACCTCCCAGGCAATTTTAAGGTCCATCTTTTCCAGTATTCTGCCTCTGTTATTCTATTGCCTTTCTTTTCTTTGCATCTTTACTGTAGTTTCTGCATCTATCGTGGGAGACAGAGCATGAGAAATGTATCCACGTAACTTGTATTTAAGATTAAAGAGGGGAAAAAAAACCCTCCAAACCACCGAAACCGCCCCAACCCTGGGAAAAATCAATATTCAGAGCTCCATGCGAGAGAGCACAGGGTGCAGAAGTCACCGGGCAGCAGCAGCCCTATTGACCCCGAGCTGCTGAGCAGCACAGCCAGCCCCGCAAGGAAGGCAGCAGCCTCCTGGGACGGCTCGGCATACACGGGAAAAGGGCAATAACCCCTCCGCAGTGACACTGTATAGGCAGCGTATGGCCAGGGAGAGGTTGAAAAGCAGTCCGCGCTGCTGCTGGGGACAGCCCCCACGGCCAGCATCTCCGCCAGCCCCCAAGCCACCGGTTTGCTCGGCACCAGGCGCAGCTCCCGCTCGCCGCTGCGGGCTCGGGGTACCGGCTGCCTTCGGGAGGGGTGAAAGGCTCTCACAAGGGTCCCTCGCCCCCTTCGTGCCACCCCAGCCACTTTTCAGGCAGTGCAGAAAGTCACAAACATGGGGCCACGGTGCTGTCCTTTCTCCTGCTGAGAAACGAGCTGGAGATTTTACTTTCCTACGTATTGCCGCTGCTACCAAGATGTCCCTGGACTGACAACTGCTGTAGAAAGCGTACCTCTCTTACCCCTCTCAGATGCAGCCCCGGCAAAGTTTTAAAGCCCTTGGACGAGTGCCGATTCTCTGACCTTTGCTTTACATGAACTGGGAACTATATACTAGATGGTGTGATCAAGAGCTGATAATTACTGTCTTAAATCTAATGCTATGGTCAGCATACATGTAGAATGTTTAATGCCTTTAACAAAAATAGAAAGGCAAATGCTTCTCTGGAAAGTCAAGGCCTGTGTGTCCCATTTGGCAATTCTAATACCTTTCTCTAGCCGATCTGCTTTCATCCCTTAAAGCTCTTTAAAATAACACAGGAATACGCATTATAATATTGTAAATAGTATTGCTCAGCACTCTTTTCAGCAGAGGGAACAAAAGAGCCCACCTTGTAAAAATGGCTTCTTATCACTGTTTTTCCTTTGTGACTTTCTATGCATCACACTTATCTTTAAACAGGAAAAAAGGTATTCAGTCTTGTAAAATCAATGAAGCTTTTAAGCAATGGAATCATCTTCTACTTCCTTTACACGTCCTTTAAAAGCTATGCAAGCTTTCCTAACTTGCTTCAGTTGGCAAACCCCAATCTGACCCTTCACGCCGACCCAGAGTAACTTAGCCGGATGCTAAAGGGATTTACAAAACGGCCTTTTGTGAAGGAATTCTCCCCCTTATGCAACAAAATAACTTCCAGGCTAGTCAGTAGCTCTCATAGATCCAGTGTAGGGAATATCTTATTTATTCATTCCCTGGGCAAACTGAAACGTCACCACGAACTTCAGCTTTCACAGCGATTTAAAAAACTCATGTCACGAGGAGAAAATGCCACTTACTTACACTTGGTAGAAACAAACAAAAAAATTTTACTTTTTATTTTCAGGATACTTATCCAACCCCTTTCTTCCTGGAAAATCTTCTCAGTTAAAATAAAATTCAAACTTAAAGGGTGAGCTGAAAAAACAGCTTTTCTGATTCCTTATTTATTTTTTCCCCTCCCCAAGGACTGTTTTGTCCGTTCTCCCCAGTTGCACCAGCCCCCTTCCCCGGGGTCTCTGCAATCTAAACCCACAGATCACCAGTCCCAAAAATCACCATCACTTGGGGTTACAAGGGACCACCGCAGCGCACAGGTCTCTGCTGGCAGGGACAATCAGTCTAAACCAGAGCAACGCACCCTGGGCACAAAACTTTCCGCCTCTTTTAAACAGGCCCCACCTCCGCTCCACCACCTCCAATGAAACCACCAGCATCTGGGCCTCAGCAAATGCAGAAACTGGAACACACTTGCTCTTTATGTTTAGAGAAATGAAAGGGATTGTGTCCTCCCCCCCTCTCCCCACCCCAGGTTCTCTTCTGACCCCTGTGCTGAACGGGGATGGAGGGGGAGTAAAGCACAGTAAAGAGTGTGTGTGTGTGGGGGGGAGGAATTTCCATGATTTCTACCACTGTAATTAACTCTGGGGCCTTTTTACTACCCCACACATTTCCGAGATTGTTTCATGCTTCTAGCATAGCTGTCAGTTCCTCTTAGTGGGTTAGGTTTAAGAGGAAACTCCGTATCGGGAGGTGTGGTTTGTATCGGTATCAGCTGACGTACTTTCTGTTCGAGTTTACACCCTGTGCTAAACAGCAGAAATGAGCTCAGCGAATTTCTACGTCTTTCCTCTCTTCCAAGCTTTTATTATAAGAAGGAAGGGGAATCAACTTTTCGCAGCCTCCTCCTGCACTACTTCCCAAGGTAGTAGGGTTGAACAGGTAGCTGAAGAATGGGCGCTGACCCGGGCTGCCCACCCAGGGTGGGAAGATGGGAGTCCTGGGCTGCAGCTGATGGGAAGAGGGTGGCAGAGCTGGCTGCAGCCACCACCGGTCCTTCAGTCCCTCGGATCGACTGCTTTGAAAAAGGGGAAGACGTTGGCATCTGCTGGGGGTGGGCAATCACGCCTTGAGACAGCAAGGGACCTCACCAAGCTGCTGCTGAGTCACGCGCTCCTTCCTCAGGACCGTTTGCCAAAGGGCATCCCAGCACGGAGTAACTACGTCATCCCTACGGAAAGTTGCCTGAATATGCTGTCACACATGCCTTCTTCTGTCCGAAGGGCTTGGGGTGGGTGGAGGTGTGATTCCCTGCGTGACTAAAAAGGATACCTGCACGTATTAGTGGTCTTGCTGTGTTTTACTTATACACCACTTAAGTTCCATTTCAATCTGATGCTTGTTAATTTAGGCACACAAACAGACAGATAAATCCATCAAGCAGACGCTACTGACATTTTCCATGTTGAGGGCTGGGCGACAATGACAAGCAGAGGTGCCTATACAGCTGTGTGTCAATATTTTAAAAGCAGCTCCACAAACGCCACCATCTCTTAGCACCTAATAAACAGTTCAAGAGGATGTTGTTGAAGCTGCCAAAAGGGGTTTTAAAGCTAGAGTGTCTCACGGGAGTCAAACGCCCAGCTTGGACTCAAAATGCCTCCCCCACTTTGCAGATGGATATGAGAGGCAGACCGCTGCCGCCAGACAGCACGGGGCTCGGCGGGAGGAGGCTGGGGACACAGGGACAAAAAGAGATGGTACGTGAGTGACACCAAGCATGACTGGGAGAGAAGCACTGGAAGAATTGCCAGGTTTGGGTGTTACAAAATTGGCTATTCAGCAGGCTTACCTGGCTGAGCTGGGCAAGGCAGCGGCTCTGCAGCCTGAAGCCCAGGTTCTCCCTCTCCTCCCCTTCAATAAGCGACCCTCTGCACTGCTGGCTGGCCTCTGGAAATCTCTTTCCATCGCTTCAGTAGGGGAACAACACTCTCCAGGAGCTCTCTTGGAAGCACAGGCAACACGACGCTGCCTTCTCAAGGGCAGAAACCTCCACCAGGCAGCCGGGCACTGGCAGGCTCCTCTGCCCGTTTGAGAAATACCCGCGTCCCTAACTATCCAGTTAAAGGGCACTGGAAGATTCAGGATCATGCCCACGGGAGGCACAGAGAATGAAGGCTGCTTAGCCCCTCGGCTTAGCATTTGTGCATCGATAGAAACCTGTTAACATGAAAAGAGCTATATCATTGTAAGATGAGGGTATGATTAATTTTATTGATGTGTGGGTTAGAAGAAATGAATTGGTGCTAAGTGCTTCGAGACAAAACAGTGCGATGTGCTTCCAAAGGGAACTTGGGAAAATAAACTTTACAAAACAACAGGCGAGGTTAATATGAATTGGGAGTTGGAAGCTGAGTATAATATTTGGTGCTTTGGTATTTGAATCAAGCCAAAACTTTGATTATCACATCGATCAGTTGATTAAAACTAGTCACCTGAAACCTGGTATTATATGCTGTGCAGGACATCAGAAGATATTGTCTAAGCCAAGAAGCATAAAAGGTTATTGCATCTCACATCTTCATTCCATGCTTATCCTGTGGCAATGCCATTTATAAAGATAGCAGGAATGCCACATTTGAACAGAGCAAGTGTTATGTATGACTGCAAATGTTGTTGACTTATTCTGGGTCATTGGAGATTGACATTTTGGAAACTGCAGACATGTAGAAGATATGGTGTATGTTATATGGAGTCAGAGAACAAGCCTGTTCTTGCAAGATTTCAAACTCAATTATGCAGGCACAAGAAGTTTAGATAAACTTTTCAGATTATATCAAATGAACTTTTAGTTGCTTATCTGAACTGACCCTCTGAAGGCATTTGGGATTATTCCGAATGCTGTTGTTGTTGCTGGAAAAGAGCAAGTTAAGAATTTAGTTTTAACTTTTGCATTTCTTCAGTCTGGTTTGCCTGATTGTGCAAGGGGAGGGACAGATTCCAAACTCTTTGCCCATTTTCAACATTTCATTACGTCTAGCTGATTGCAGTGAATAGTTGCTCTCCAGTGCAAAGAAATCACAATTTGAGCCTTAGAGTTGCATTAGAAGCTTTGTGAATTGAACTATGAAAGATTTTCCTTGCTTTTTCAAGAGAATATATTAAGAAAAAAAAAAACCAAAACCAAACCAACAAACCCTCCCCCAAGAATTCAGGGGGGCGAGAGACTTGCTTCATGGTTTTGCTGATTTCTACTCCATACAGGTCAGGAGCTTTACACACCTCTGTGCTATGAGGGACCAGCACCTGGTCAGTCCTGGAAAGCATTAATTCAGGATGGGCTTTCCATTTGCAGACTCCCACCTCCTAACCCGGATCCACTGCTGCAAGGTCACTCCCCAGTTACTGAGCTGTGCCCAGAGGTGGGGCTTTTTTGTGGGAAGAGAGCAGCTGTTGCTGGATGTTGTCTTTCTCCCGGACACGTCCCTTTCTCCGCACTTCCAGCCCTGCACGAGTGGGAATTCACGGCGGGGCTGGGGAACTCACGGCTTCCTCCGTGGGAAGGGGGAGGACCTCTGATGTGAGCTTCAGGGAGAGCTGGGAGTGCCAAAGAAGAGGGCTTGGGCAATGGGCAATGGGGAACGGGCAGGGGGAGAGAGGTCTGATGTAGAAAGCAGTGGGAAAACTACTGACAAAGAAGGACATGCCGGTGAGACTTCCTAGAAAGTGAAGGTTGAGGGACAGTGAGGTGGGGGGGATGCATCAGCGCGGGGCGACCTTCCTGTTCCACTGGTGATTTCTGGTTAGGCTGCCGGGGGAAGGACCACGCATGCACAGCTGCCAGGCACACATCCTCTTTTTCTGTTTTTAGAAATGTGTGATTTCAGCACCAGCACTGTGCTGCTGTGGCGGTGCTGCACGCAGGCAGAGGATCTTGACGTGGCACTGCCCTGCAGCTCCCATGGAGTTTCGTGGTCTTGATGGAAACTTTCTTTTTGAAGAGCTCAGGCCACGCTTTACAGCTGCTTCCTGGATGGTAAATAAAAGTCCCTAGTATCAGGAGCTTGATCCTGAAACAGCTCCTAGTATTGACATAAGCCGGGATTTATAGCCTTAGACCATACAGGATCTTCCTCAGCTTCACCCTTCAACAAGATTCACTACAGCCCTTTCTAACCAGGGTGGCTGGGCTGTTTGCTCTCCTGCCAAACAGTAAAAAACAACCACTCAATTGTACTGAAGTTTCCCAAAAGAGGGGAGGAAATACTGCCTGCTGCTGAGATCATGCATTAAAAAAAAAATCTCATTACAAAAGTAGGCTATCCAAAAAGTTACAGGACACAAGAAAGTAAATGACTGAATTCTACAGGTACTGTAAACCGCAGTTACAGACAGAGCATATGGCTGAATTTACCAAATCAGTGCTAATACTAATTCAACAACAGTACAATAGCTCTCCAATGTTGAAGTTCAAATAAGTAGCCAAATTTCACAAGGGAGGCCTGCATGTAATACATTTACTAATGCAGATATATGTGGTGACTCTCCACAGGGTGGTAACTGACCATCAGCACGATGGCCATTCATTTGGCTGTCTCAACAATAACAATAACAATAACTACTCTGAGTTAGTTATTGTACTGGATATATAGTTCTGAAATGCAAATAAGCTCAGCCTTGGAAAGCTCGTGATTATCTAACCCCTCCTATTTAACCACAAGAGCGTTCTTTTGGCCTCCAGAAACCAATGCACGTAGAAATCTACTTTGAAATCTACGGGGGAGAAATATTTGCACTTCAGCACCTAGAAATTAGAGTGGATTCACGCAACCTTTAGAAATGCCTGTACGCTTAACACTCTGCCATGTGCTAACGCCACCGTGTTCATAGTGTTCACAGCTCACAGATCTAGGTGTCAGCAGCTAAACACAGACCTTACATATGATGCTGCATCATTTACAGTAACCAGTACTGCACAGAAAATCATGGCCCACAGCTGCAATTACACCCGTCACTCTCATTTGAATAAAACCTACATCTTGTCATTACTACCCAGCAGAATAAAAAAAGAAAATAAAACTTGTTTTTCTTAAGAAGAAGGGAAAAAAAAAACCCCACCACCCTAATCTCACAGCAGAAGTTTAACAAGTTCTGACTTGTTGGCTGCTGGTCTGCGCGTGCCCGCGCAGCTCGTAGCGGGTAGTCCTTTTTCACGAGAGGCAGCTTCCCAGCACAGTAGTGCAGGATTGTGCTTGCAGCGTTCCAGACAGCACCGGACACTGTGGGTAGGAGGCTGCTGGTGAAGGAGGATCTCTACAGGCAGCTGCCGGCTGTATTCCTCTAATATCAATACAGGCAGGGTTTGGGGTTGGTTAATATCAGTAAGTTTAAGAATGTAAATTCCCTCCCTGACTTGTGACTGTAATGAGAAATTCCCACCAGTACCTCAAGCTGAGAATCATTCATTTGTGAACAGCCAGGAAGTCATTGCCCAGACAGCTAAAATAAATCAGAATATCTATTTCCCAGAAATTGGAAGTAACTCTATTTGTTTCGATGGCAAAATACACACAATAGAACTAATGTTAATTAATATTTCTGACCGTCCCTGTAGAAATCCTGATATGGAAACACATCAAGTTTGCCATTGCCTTTCGAAGAGAAAAGAAGTGGGTGCTGACGCGAGCTGAAAGAGAGTGGCTGTCTGTAAAGAGGCAAACCAATGCGTGGCTCTTAACCCAGGGTGCTCGGGATATCCTGACAGCAGTGAGAAACTTTTCCCTCATTTACCCAAACAGACGAGATCTCTGGCAGGAGCAAAGCCCATGTCATGGGGACACAGTGGAAGCACATTGAAGGACATACTGTCCCTCAGAATGGCTGGAGGAAATTTTGCTCTTCTAATCCTCTTCCAGCGTGGTTGCCTCTCTGAGGTGACCTCTGCCAGGAAAATCCGGAAGAGCCCTATAAACCATCCTCCTTCCACCCTCTCCCTTCTTCCTGATCACAGAGGAGACAAGGTGTCTTTAAGAGACTACCCCTTTCCCTTCCTCACCTTTCCTGGGTCCTGCATGGACCATGCCTCAGCTAAAACCAAGGGCCTGGCCATTGCCAGGGAAGCAAACCCCTGGAGACCACCAGATGGATACAGCCCTGTGCTCACTAATTCTCTTTCCCCATCAGCCCTTTGTCTTCTCCCCAGCTGCCCTGCTTCCCATGGCATGTCCCTCCTCGGGCTCTTAATTCAGCTTTGCTGGTGCTAATGAGAAGAAGCCTTGGAGTAGGTCAGCTGGTCATATACAGCCACTGGCAGCAGCGTTGATGGTGGGAGTCTCGGCATGTGAGAAACAAAGACCGCGGAGCTTTCCTTCCAGAAGTGAACACTGGGCAAATGGTGGAGCTCATTGTGTTCTACCTCTGTAGAGGTGCGATGAAAACTTCCTTTCCATCTCTTTGGGAAGAATTCTACCCAAAGGCAATTTTTCAGGAAAGAAACCTCTTTCGCTGACTTCAGGGACAACCACTTGCAACCCCTCAATGAGGGTGTATCTCTCAATGAGAAGCTTTATTTTGGGGGAGATGCCACTGAAACCCAGAAGAGCTTTGCATAAGGGCTCCCACCATGCAGGATACTCACAACGGCTATCTGACACCAAAGTTGGGGTTTCAGGGCAGAAACTATGGGAAGATGTAAAGCCTTCAGCCTGTTTCAGACAATAAACAGTAACTGGCAATAATCTCACAGGTTCGAGAAACCTCCGCTTTGTGGGCTGGCTTACCCTGAGGTGGTGCCTCAGCTAGCCCACCATCTGAACCACCTAAACTACAGGCTCCTCAGGTATGTATTCCATACCCTGTAGGTATTGCTCCAAGCAATTTCAAACACTACAGAGCCTTTAAAAGCCCATCCAGAGTTGAGACAGCATGGAAATCTGCAAGCAGAGGGTACCTGCTGACTTAGGAGACCAGCCAAAAGGAAGACTGCCAGGAAGAACCTCAATTTCTGACAATAGCAGGTTCTGAAGCATTTAGTGTTTTTAACAGTTTCCAATTAACTCAGAAGTGGCTGACAGTGAAACCATGATGCAGGAATTTGAAACACTTTGCATGAAAGCGAACAAGGTATGGTTGAAAAGAGGCAGGTGCCAGGCAAAAGCGGAGAAACCACAGAGCTCAACGCTGTCCTTGGGTTGACCTCAGGATACCTACCATGACTAGCAACCTTCCTGGGCACTGCGTGCTATGTGTTGGGCCCACGTGTCCCAAACCAGGTTGCTGTGTCACACTGCAGGACTTTGAGCAGGCAGCAGCGGTGGTGGAGGAGGGCTGGCTTGGGAAGAACTCCCACCCAAGGTATCTCCCAGCACGTACGTGGTGGGCGCTGATACTGGCTTGGTGGCCAGCGGGCATCAGCCTTTGTGGAAAACTGCTAAGGGGACTTCTCAGCCTTGATGGCACCTGCTCCAAGCACTGCCGGGGACTGCTCTCCTCGGGCTGCTCCGCGCTCTGCTGCAGACACTATACCTCCACGCAGAGAGGTGCAGCAGGGAGCAGAAAGATTTCACTCCCCTCAGATCTGGTCACTGGCAAAATTTGTAGCTGATGTGGCCTAAATGACCAGATACCTCAAACTATGCAAAGCCTCATTTTAGGATCTGGAATCATCTTTCAATATTTTCCTGTTCAGAAAGCCAATCTAATGCAGCCTGAGGCCAGGGAATCATACCCCACCATTACAGGGGATCCTACGCTACAGGCAAGGAGTAAGCAGGGAAAAATGTAAAAATCAAAGGCAGACTTACAATCAGCAGAACACAAATTTGCAGACGCTATAGTGAAGAGCAACAGCCAAATCTGTGCCCAGTATTCAGAAAGAGAAGAAATAAGGTAAAGATATAAACCACAACAAGTGAAAAGGGCCTGTCTGATGGCAAAGCAAAACTCTTCTGGATCAAACTAGGCAGAGATTTACTTGTATAGGTAGAGGCACCTACCTCTTGCTGTTAAGAGAAAGCATTAGAAGAAGACGCTGACACAAAAGTGGAGACTGAGCATATCTATTTTCTCTAGATATCATATCCCCAATGTAGTGATAGCTGACAATAGGCCTAAATTTAGTAGATATGAATTTTTAGCAGTGAAAAGAAAGATGAAGCTAGAAAGCTCTCATTATCAGCCATCCAAGCGGTTGGTAGAAAACAAATGTCAAGCAATGCAGAACACCGAGTCGGACTCATATCTGCATTTAATACTGCCGTGGAACAACGCCGATGAAGGCAGCCTGTCACCTGTTTTGTTCAGTGAAAAGCAGAAAGCAAAACTGCCTACACTGTTGGAACTGATGTCAGAGTTACTGGGGGCATGCAGATAAATAGAGACAGGCAGAACAAAAACAAATAATGTGAGAGTCAGCACTCTGGCCATGCCAAATGAGGCAGTGTTTCTTGGTAGTCAGAAACAAATAGATATAAACAGCAATAATGCTAGCAGGAGATTAGAGGAGGTTCCTCCTCTCTATCAAATGTAAAGAAGATCTGTATCCTGTCCCCCTACCCCCCCAAGTTGTTTTTTCCACTAAAATATCTTGGACAGGTTAAACCATAGCAAATTTAGATAGCTGAGCCCTACAACACGATGATAGACTCAAATTCAGTAGGTATGAATTTGAGCAGTGAAGTGTAAGTTCAGATGCTCATATCCAGAACTAATCCACTTATCTCTACCTGACCATGGTGACAGTGATACTCAAGAGGACTCAATAAATTACAGGCACTTCAGGGATTATTTGAGCATTGCTATTTATATGTATTTGAAGTGGAGTTTCACGAGGTACTCAGGCTGATGAACTGTTCTTATTTCCAACTGTACCTTTAAAAAGTCCTCTCTCTGAACAAACCCAGCTTGTTTATTGTGTTACGCACACATTCATATTGCACTGACACCACTGGTTATAATCCAGGCACTGAGAGAAACCAGTCTCCGTCGGGCTCCTTCCCCCCGAGCCGCAGTTGAATGGCACCCCGACCTGGGAGCCCGCGTGCCGGCGTGGCAGGGAGCGTGGGGCATCCTTTGATCCCGCTCCCATCTCAGCGCATTCCCTTTCGGCTGCGGAGGGGCACGTTGCCCCCCCCCCCCCCAATATTGCAGCAGTCCCGAGCGTGAAGCTGTGCCTGCCCCTGCCAGCGCAGCTGGCGTCTCCGCAGCTGCGGTCTAGTTCGGGGTGGGGAGGACAAGGAAGAAATAGCAAGAAATAATCTCAGTGATGATGTGAGACAGAGAATACATTCCCTTAAATAACCTCCTCTGCCTGCTGAAGTCACCGGAGCATGCCTTTCTAATGCTGGCTAATGCCAGGTTAAGTTCAGTAGTTCTCAGCTGCATATTTTGTTCGAGTTGTCCTTAATTGAACGGCAAGCTCGGGGACTACAGCTACATGTAATATCTTCTAGGAAAACACATTCATCTCAAATGACATTTTTCAAAGAGGCACATACAATCTTGTTAAAAGCAGGAACCCTAATGGCCATTTGCTCCATTATATACCAGCAGCAGGTATGGCAGGAAAGGGAACAGCTGCTTAGTTGCTTCTGCGATCTATTTTGTCTAGATGCTTGTATGTTTGGGAGAGTGGCCTGGCCCTTTTGCAGCTCTCAGATGAATCACTCTGCTAATGGACTAGCAAGTGCATGGATAACATTATCAGCGATGCAGACCATGGTTCCTATATTGCCTTAATACACCCCCAAACCAATCTGGTAAATTACTTCCATTATAGGATTTAGATAGTATCCCATTACAGATCAAGCTTTTGGTTAAATGTCATTTCTTTGAAAGGCATATTTGGTGTCAAGGTCTTCTTAGCAGTTTCAGAAGAGAATGAACAGAGTCCCAGACTCCCTCATTTACTCCTCGAAATGTTCCCTCTAACAATCAAAGGGTGGAACCACGAGAGCCGGGAGGGCTGCGGTGAGAAGAACTTCTCTCATTTACAGAGGAGCGCTAGCCAGACAGTTTTTCACTAAGGTCTGTCCCTGGAGTACTGTAAACACGCAAGTCTCCCGGTGACATACTGAAAACTGTTTTTAGGCTGTGTTGGGTAATTCTAAAATTAAAGTGACTGTCTACCATTAAAGTATTATGCTAGAAAAATCATTCTATACATAGGCTGCTGTTAAAGAAACCGGCTTTTCAGTACCTTTCTGGTGGTTTGCTCCTGACACTTCAGCGAAACTAGAGAGCCCATCTCAGCTGCAAAGTACAGCCAGTCTATGCTGCATTTATTATTGCATAGTTCTCTTCCTTGCTCTGAAAGCAGATCTAAATGAAATAATTTTCCACTTGCACTTGAAAAAAAAAAATCCTGCAACAAAACCAAGCCATGAAAATGCTTCTATTTGTATTATAAAGTATAAATGTTCTTCCTCGTTTTTAAAGAAAATGGAGACATTTGTGTCCATCCTATGCTTTTTTCCAGAGTTTCCATTAAACATTTTTACTTTATAGTTAATAAAAAGAGGCATTTCATTTTAGCAAAGTCCTGGCACATTAAAACTAAAGTGATGTGGCATATTAGAGCGACTTGCCAGTATTAACTATCTTTACATGATAATTTATTCCATATTTAGTGTTCAATGTTTGCAGTATTTAATACCGCGGAAGCATATGGTGCTGTTTTATTCAAATGGTAAACTATGTGATCATTAAAATTATATGGAAATGTAAACATCATGTCAGAGTTCAGTGTTTCAGAAAGGAGCTGTTAATCCTTGCAAACAGTTTCATTATAATAAGCAACCCAATCAATTAATGATTTTGTTTCCTTATATATTTACTCGGTATTATGTATCCATTTAGAGCAATTAATTTGGTTGTATTTCAAATTTATATATATTTACATTTCTACATTATTATAAAGGAATATGTAATTTTTATTTTCATTTGATAAGAAACAAAGATTGGCAAAATCTGTTTAACTGCTAAGCTGGGAGCTGAGATCAATCTCCATTTCACTTGAGGATTGAAAGCAAAAAGCTTCTGGCTCTACAGCAGCTTTGTCAGCCTTGGCAATTTGCATTATGTTACCCATGATAGCATGCACAAGGATCCATTGCCATGAATGCAATTTAAGAAAACACTTTCAGTTCTTTTTACTCCTTTCTCAGTATTTTCAGGCAGCTGGAGTGCCTTTTTTCCCCTTGCTGTGGAGAGATTACGTATTACTTGTATCTAAGCACATAAAAAAAACCCCAAACCAAAACCCCAACATCTTGAAAGGTTATAAATAAGTTGAGTTCCTAAGAGAAACTTTTCAGGGCTTTTCATGCAAAGGGGGAAAGCAAGAGGGATTTGGCTGGAACACGGCAGGCACGCTGCTTTTGAGACGGAGAGTCCCCACTGAGCAGAGGAGGAGGGACAGCCCGGGGAGCTGCGCTGGGAGTGCTTTTTGCAGCCCCATGCCTGTCCCTGTCAGCCTGGCACTACCTGGACCACTTCTGAGTGCAAACTGGCCACTGAGGCTCTGTACTCTGTGCACTTGATGATAGCATTAACATAACATTCAGATTTTTCAGCTATGGGTCTTGCAGGAAGATGGAGACATTTGGGGCTGAGAGCTGGACTGATCAGTACGCGGGGCTCGACATTCCTCACTGTTGGCCAGAGATGTCTCCGTCTTTAGCGAGGTCAGGATTTCATCCACAGAGCCTGAAGATTCAATACGAGCCAGCGACAAGAGTTAACTAATACCCAGTATGGCTGTCTCCCCGCTCATCAGACACTGCTGTTGTTGCAAGACCCTTTAACTATTTCATCAGGCTACCTGAGAGTTTAATGTTGTGGCGGTATCTCTCTCCAAATCTGACTTCCATTTCCTTACTGGGTTCCTGCAACTCAGCCTGACGTCAGCAGCAAAGGCAAAATGCTCCAAATACCTCGGCTGTTCAGACAGTGAGCAATCCCAGAAAATAGACAAGCCTTATCTGTTGCCTTTGGACAGAAGGACACTGATAACGGTACACTCAGAATTTTGCTCCGAGGCACAAAGAGGTATTAACTTGCAACTTAGCCAGGGCCTGCGAAGCTAGCTAGCATGTCACCATCACTGTAGAAGCTCTCTGCTTGCAGATGAGTCACGCTCCTTAAAAGAAAAGCCCCCATCGCAAGGGAGATGGTGAAATCTGGATGTCTTTCTAGGAAATCACACAGATTCTGCTTTGATCCAAATGGAAAGCCCAACATCGGAGTGACTGGGTGAAAGTTTAAAACTGAACACGAGCTAAAACTAACTTAAAACTCAGTATTGGGTTACCGGTGTGAAAAGTTGAACGCCTCTGTTCAGCATGTCAGGCTCAGTGCTTTCACTAAATCTTCTAACTTTTAAGTCTCTGAGACTGGGGTTGTGATGCCCCATTTTGTTGTCAACTGTTTGTCCTCAACGCTATGCAAATTCAGCATGAAAATTTCTTTCTTACAGCCATTTAATTTATACCATCCATTACCCCTGCCTGCATGACTGACATTTACTGCATGATGTCTGGTAAGTAGCGCTGGCGGCTGGGAGCCAGGAGACCTGGTGTCTATAGCTGATGTTACTATCTTTGGTAAGTCGCTTCATCTCTTCTATTGCATTCACTTAATCACGGTCATCATCTTCAATTGAGCTGTTTGAAGGGACTCTATTATTACAGCTGTTACACCCAATACAACAAGGCTTGAATTATTTTCAGGGAACACAGCAATACAAGACTTAGGTGAATTATTAGGTAGCATGTCTAACCTAAAGTATTTGGCAGATACGGTCCCAGAGTTGAATGTAACATCACCCAGGCCTTTTTTCCACCCAGTCAGCAGTGTAGATAAACAAAACATTTGCTCCCTATACTGAAAAAATTGTACCTCACCCACCGTGCTGCAGAAATGGAGAGGAATCGGTGGTTCATTTTGCCCCTTCTTTGATCATTACCATCTTGTTCATGGGCCTGATCCAAAGTCTGGAGCTGGTGACTGGGGGCTTTTCCTTCTCTTTGTTCCCTTTCTGAGTAGCAAAGTGTTCTCGTAACTCCCTCACACTCCCTAACTCTTGGAAAACAGGCAGCAAAGCTCACACAGAAGAAGCCACGAATCCTGTTAATTGCACAAATTTACACCTATAAAGGTGTAACTTTGGTAAGGTAAATACCTTAGACCGACCTTTTCCCTCTTGATACCTCAAAAATAGTATCCAGTTTTACCTCTGGTGTTCCTGAGAAAGATCACGATGCTGATTTAACGAGGCCAAAGAAACTAATCCAGGAAACATGAGAAGCCTCCAGTGCAATTCCTTTCATGCAGAATCAAACTTTAACCAGAACTGTATTAAAAGCGTGACATGGTTAAACAGGCGTTTTATGTCCCTCAGCCATTAGCACTAAAAGTCCTAAATAGAACTACAGGACATCTGGCAAAGATGCCCGTTTCAAAGGCGTCAGATAGTTTTCTAGCTCTTTTTGTACAGATCAAGTTTTAGAGATGTTTTGGGTAGTAGCATCCGAACATTTGAAACTAAAACCAAACTTTGGGAATTCACACATCTCTTGGGATCACTGCATTTATTTCGCATGGGCTGCAGAAAAAGAAAATATTCCAGTTCCTCTAAATTCTCTTGCTAATCCATTTCCATCCCTGGTGTAACAAAACGTTCAGCTACATTCTTCCCCAAATGATCTCAATATTGCAAGGGCCATTTATTATTTACTGAGCTCTAACCATGTCCTTGACACTTGGCGATTCATGAAGACCTCCCTACTTAGAGGGAGGCTCTTGGAGTAACAGGCAGGAGCTGAGACCTGCTGGAAAATCGTGGGCAGGAGGAGGTCCGAGAGTCCCTCTCTTCTGCTATTTCTCCACCACCCTTTGCCCAGGCATTGAATCTGTTCTTGAGCAAGTTGTCTCTAAAGTCCCTGTCTCACCGGTGTTAAGTTCCCTACGCAAAGCCATTACTGTGGGGAGACACTGTGCTACCCCCCCTTGTCACCTCCCCTCGGCTTTCAGCAGTTTTGAAGCAAATATACGCCGCAGTCTCTAATTTGCCTGTCAGTCCTCAAAGTGCCGTATGTTTTTGGAGGGCTTGGTGTTGCAGAGGGTAGGTTTATATCACTGAAAAGGAACCTCATTTCACAGCTATTTTCCTGCCTCCTTAATGCTAAATTTTAAGGTGATTTTTGCCCTGTTGTAATTCTGTAGCAAGCATAACTTAATTATTTGGCCAATTATAATATCAGGGAATATAACAACCATTACGTGAATGGGTGTTGAATCAGCACATTTTCCACTCCACAGTAAGCAACAGGAAAGAGAGAGGAAAATGCATTAACTGAGCAAAATCTAATAAACATAATGCTACCTACAGATATGTGCTATTTAATCTCATGAAAGGATTTTTATGCTTCTGTTCACATGGCAATATCAGATATCATCTCACTGAAGGAAGCAGTGACTCCAATGTGCAATCCCAACATCAGGAAAATAATGTTTTCATTTTAATACCTGCATGCAAACAAAATTTTACCTTTCTTGGTAATTCTTAAACGTGGGGGGGAATAATACTCAGGCATTAACACATTTCAGGCTAGATCCACGTGGAAACTGCTGCCATTGACTACGATCTGAGCTTTCTAGTCATGTCTGTGAGCTTCTCTGGGAACACGGTGCATCTTGTTCGTCTGTATAGACCTTGCCCAGCTGGGACTAGAGCTGGAATGGGCTGTTACCAGATACAGAGAGTAAGGATCTTCCTTCATGAGTTCAGTTAAAACATATCCACTGCATTTATTCTGCTGTTGTGTACAAGTCCAAGGGCTGACAAATTCCCCCCCAAATTCATATGATTCAGTCGCGAGAGGCATGAACAATGAATTGGTCAGAAGCTGTGCTAAAAAAACAGCAGGGGTAAAAAACAACATAGCAGTTTTAATTTTCCTCTGCACCACTCACCCTGGTGGGGATGGGAGGCAGAAAAGGTGATGGCTAAGCCTTTAGAAAACCAGCTAATTTTTAAAAAAAATGAAACAAAATTTGAAAGCACTAGCGCTCCAGTTCAAGAGGCAAATGTTTGTACGGAATCTGAAGTCATACAGTGCTCCACAAGTGTTAAATGTCCTTTCATTATTATCAGTTTTTACAGCTACATGTGGTATTGATTATGTTGATAATCAGGATAACATTTTGAAGAGGAAGTGTTAGATTTTCTAACAGTGATTAGTAGTACATTGATTGTGATTGGCTGTACAATTACAGAGTTATTTAGGGCATCAGTGGGCCCAAGTTGGAACATTCACACTTGTAAAGTACACAATATTTTCTAAATATAAAATTCTCTTATTAACGTTCGTTTTTAGTAAATGGGATCCTCAAGTACAAGGTTTCTGCATGCCTGTTATTGGAACTGAAGTCCACAGCATGCATCCAAGCCTCAATCTTTTTAAAACCAATAGCCACATTTATGGTCACTTCTTCTAAAACCTGAATACATATTTAAGCTGAATTTATTATTATTATTCCTTCAATACAGGAAAAGATACCCTAAGAGCCATAAATTACGTAGTCCTTATCCTGACGCTACCAAAGTAAATTGGAAGGGCCCTTTTATTCAGGGACTTAATGCAAATACTGAATTGGGTACTTTGAAAAGTTAAATTTTACATCATTTTAGGTTGTGTTCTTATTTTCACTTCAGAGATTCAAAATAAGAGTTGACTAGAGTGTTAATCAGAGATTTTTACTGCAGCAGGAAGTATCTACCTGTACGAGGTAACATTAGATTTATCAGGCTATAAATTCTCACTTTTTGTGAACTACACCTGGATTGCACATTTGTTTTTCTCATGAAAAATGGCTGACGCAAGAAAGATTTCAAGATATACCAAAATCAGGAATTTATTTCTATTTAGCACTGATAAACCAGTGAAGCCTTATTTTTAGCGTTCTTAAAAGGCAAGAAAAATAAAGATCAGCTGTCACATTGCAAACACCACCTATTTCACATCCCAGCAGCTAGCTCTGTGGGGGCAGGTAGAACCAGATTTTTATCTGTTTTATACATAGCCACATCAGGCATCCCTAGAAGTATGAGGGAACCTTGATAAAACAGCCATATCTAACTGTATTTTCAAAAGAATAAGTGCATGGTACTGTAGCCCATGGTGTCTCCTCATTATAAAATTAAAAAATGGCTATGCCGAATGTCTCACATTTTTTCCCGAATGTATTATTATGCTGCTCTTGCAGTTGCTCCTTCTTCTTGGCCACACGTAGCATAGTGACAACTGCTTTCATAGCCCAGATTCACACTGCAAATTTTTAACAACTGGCACATGGGTCCCAACAGACAAATTTCAGGAAACTGGCAAATCCGCTTCTCTTTTAAACCTGATTACATCTCCTTCTTTGAACAGCAGAAGGTCTCAGAAAGCACATGCTCACCAATATTACCTGCATAGATGCTGTACTCCGTCCCAGCAGCCCTCGAGAAGGTCACGTGCAACATTTGTATCCATGATGGTGACAAAGCCAATCAGGATTTTTAACGACTCCAGTGACTGGGACTGCAGACACCTACACGTATTTCCCTGGTCTTTTGGAAATGCCTCTTCTCCAGTGGCCCATTCCTAGGACCTGCCAGAGAACAGTCCACAGAAGCCAAAAGCACCAGCTCAGCTCTGTGCTGCTGGGTAAGTGCAAGATCACCTCAGCCTGTGGGGACAGGAGACTGGTTCAGCTCCCCTCCAGGGCCATCAGAGGAGCAAGGACAGTAGTTCTGCTGCTGCAGGGAAGACCGACAGCAGCAGCTATGAGGGACAGGAAGGTGGCCAGGACTCAGCCAGGGGGGCCCACACAATCCACACAACATCTGGAGATCACCAAAACCTGCCCTGATTTGGGAGCGGTCCCTCCTCTGTGGTGCTGTCTCCCTCCTCGTGCTCAGTCGCATTACGGGTGCCTGAATGGGATGGAAGAGCCTCCGGGGAATAGGAAAGGACGGGGAGGGGTGACACTGCCGTGGGTCTCTGGCCTTCTGAAAGCCACCAGGCTGAAACCTGCCACCAAATGAAGACAAGGGATGACTCTTAGATGGTATTCTGCACTTTTAACACCTTGTCCCCATACACAGCACACAAACATGTCCTCTGTCACATCTTCTTTAAAAATGGCAGTCCTTGGTAGAGTTGAAAATAAAGGAAAGGACATGGAGAGTAGCTAGTTCATTTCAAAAACCTGTCTTAGCTATGCAGCAAGAAGCAGAGTGAGCCATCTGCTAGGGTTTCAACTGTTGCAAAACAGATATATACCAGGAATACATTTCATAAGGTAGTAAAATAGCGATCCAGGTCCCCAAGCATAACGAAATATGACAGAAAGACATAAATGTGTGTTCCCTGAAAAACTCGCTCCTGACTTAAAAAACCAAGACCTCAGGCTAAAGTCACCACTACTCATGCACTGAAAAACATAGATCTGGAAGTTCAGGACCAATTTTCCCATTCCAAACAGACCAAGCTGCTGCAGAAGATGGCAAAGGGAATGCTAGTTAAACTAATTTCAGGAAGAATTACTTTTGTCTGTTATGATCGCTAGCAAGCAACAAGAGTGCTCTCTCCTTGCGCAGCATTTCTTGACCACTCTAACATCATTGTTTTTTAAGCTGGTCTCAACAGCGTTTGCCAGGAGATAATCATCAGTCCCTAGCTGCTCTACTGCGTGCTGGTATTAAAACATAACCACAACTACATGTAAACAAAGTGGTTCCACGGGCAGTTGGCATCTTTTTAGCGGTGCAAGAATAGGTAGCAGGCAACTCCCACATCCACAGAGTCTCTTCTTTGCTCTGAAAGAGTTAAGTTTATTTCTTTTTTAGATTTTTTTGCACACATTAAACACATGTGATAAAGTTCAGCATAAATGCATGAGAACCAGTAGATGTCTTGTACCACCTTTTTCCTTCCTTTTGGCGTGATCAACAGCATTATAAATATTTGAGCTACTTACACAAGAAAAGTACCAAACCCAAGCAACAATTAAGCACATGTTAAGACACAGTGGTAAAGTGATATTTTGCTCAGCTTCAGCTCTGCTTGGTGCTTTGCTCTTGAAAACCAACAGATGACTCTTTGTTTCCTTCTCCCAGTCACCACAGCATCTTTGTTATGCCAAATACTCTGCAATACATAGCAAGAAGCAATAGCATGAAAACTGCTTGCCTCGGAGATGCAGTCAAGTCAGCCTGCTGACAGCATACCAAAATGTTCCCTGGCTCCAGGGTGAGGTAAGACAACCCAGTCCCTCTAAGAGGAGCCCTAGGCTTACGTCAGGGTAGCTGCTTTGGATGGCGAGCGCAGGCATGGAGCACACCAAGCCTGGCTTTCTGCACCGAGACTGGCCGCAGCAGCCTTGACCCCCGTCTCATCATCGTACGATCATGTAGCAATCACCGCTGGCATCTCTCCGAAATGGCCACCAGGCTGAAACACAGGCCATTCGATACAACAGGCACCTCATGGTTGAAAAACGAATGGAAGAAAAAGAAAGAAATTACGCCTCGAGACTGCAGAAGTATCCCAGGGTAGTGGCCTGCCCTGGAGGGCTGCGGAAAACTCTCCCCACCGCCCACCCTCCTGGGTGCTGCCGGGGCTTCCAGGCTCCGTCTCCCCTGCCGCCCACAAGGTGTTCAGGAGCACCATCTGCTTCCCCTTCTTGAAAGGTCCCATCAGCTCTGTCGTAGTGGTCCTAGTCATTTAAATTACCCCAGATCCAGGTGAATTGTGTAGCTCAGTTGCAGGCAGACATCAGAGCAGGCTCCGTGACTGTGCACGGGATAGGGAGCTGCTGGGTGCCGGGGATTTTAAGTAGTGAAGAAAAGAGAAATGTGGAGAGCCATCCCCACGCACCCATGATTTCCTCAGCTCTCCTCTGAGCTTTTTTGGAAACCACAAAGAGCATGTCCTGCAGGATACGATGCCAGAAGGCAGTTTGGGTGATGTTTGTGCTGTGTGACCACAGCGTACCAACCAGCCGGGAGACTGCACAAAGTATGAGCTCAAACAGCAAAACTTGTTTTCTTCTGAGGACACGTCAAAGTCAGCTGTTGCATGCTGATAAAAGTTGTAGCAGCAAGCTTTCTAGTGGAAACAGCCTCGCTCACACTAAAGTAACTGGTCCTACAGCCCTCCTCTGCTGAGGGGGAAAGCCATCACTGTAAAGTGAGAAAAGATGACAAGAGTCAGACAAAATGTGTGAAGATTTACTAATAAAATGATAGAGGAATGAGATAACTCATAAGCATGGTAACCATTTTACTCCATATGGCTCAAACCCTGCTAATGTTTGGGAGTGTATCTCACAAAAATGTATACAACTCGTGTCAAGAATTTCCCTCCCAGGCCACTTTTTACTAAACAGAGATTTCCAAAAGCATTTTCCGCTGGGCTAAGCTTTGCTTCCATCAAAATCGCTGTCATTCCACTTCAACTTTGATGGGAGCAAAGCTAGGCCAAATCCCACCCACGAAGTTTTATTTACTAAATGCAGGGTACTAACACTGGTATCTGCAGCCATATGAAATCATAGCTCCTGTGCTGTGTCCCTGGAAAAGCGAACTCAGGACTTTCTAGCAGTACAGACACTCAAATAGGAGCCCGTTCCAGCTCAGCACAAATGATCTCTTCATATGAATGATTTCTCATCAAATCCTAGTTACAAATGCTTATGTAAGGATGTCAATGTTACACTAATGCACTGAGGAACCAAAAGTAAAGAAATCAGAGAAATCAAACACCAGGAAAAACAAACAAACAAAAAAACCCAACAATAAAGCCTGGACATGCTTTGCATTCTTTTCTGAATCAGAAGCACTCCCTGTTCCAGCAGCAGCCTGCTCAGCAGCTTGGACTGCAAGTCTCCTTTGCAAGGGTGAGACAGGACTATCAGAATTAAGGAGGAGACATAACACATGAAAATGGAATTCATCAAATAAAAAAATAAACAAATAAAACCATAGAGGACTAAACTTATTTCAGCCCAGCAGACCCTACTAACAAGGCGCATCTTATCTCCATAGTCTTAATAAAGGCATGAAAAGACAACTTACTCCTTTTCAGTACACACACTGAAATCACTCAAAATAAACTGGTGTGGTTGGAGATAGAGCTATTGTGGACCATAATTACATACAAAGAAAATGGATATATCTAACAAGAAAGCTTTCTACGCTGAACTAAAAGGCAATGGCGAAGATAATTACTTTGATCCTTAAATCGTTTCCACAAAGACAAAATTCTTGCCAAGTTGGAAGTTGATTCTGCAATTTTTAATGTCTTTTAAGGTAACTCATTTCCTCCTGCTACCCCCCACCAACCATTAAGTCCCAGATTTTTTTGAACAAACTACTTAAGGGGACATGTCCACTTAAAAAAAACTTCTTTTCTTTTCTCCTTTCCTTTCTCATCTCTTCTTTTCACTACTGCTGCTACAAGTAACACTGAAGATGGAATCGTAGAGTAGTTTGGGTTGGAAGGGACCTTTAAAGGTCATCTAGTCCACCCCCCTGCAATGAGCAGGGACATCTTCCACTAGACCAGGTTGCTCAGAGCCCCGTCCAACCTGGCCTTGAGTCTTTCCAGGGATGGGGCATCTGCCACCTCTCTGGCAACCTGTGCCAGTGTTTCACCACCCTCATTGTAAAAAACCCCCTTCTTTGTATCTAGTGTGAATCTACCCCCCTTTCAGTTTAAAACCATTACCCCTTGTCCTGCTGCGAGAGGCCCTGCTAAAAAGACTGTCCCCATCTTTCTTATGAGTATTGAAGCCCCTTCAAGTACTGAAGGGCCGCAGTGAGGTGTCCCCAGAGGCTTCTCTTCTCCAGGCTGAACAGCCCCAACTCTCTCAGCCTGTCCTCGTAGGAGAGGGGTTCCATCCCCCTGATGATTTTTGTGGCCCTCCTCTGGACTCGCTCCAACAGGTCCATGTCGTTCGTGTACTACTGAGCTCTAACTGGAATATAGTAAAGAGGGGGGGGGAACTGAACACGCA
>JANZLQ010000031.1:10078048-10104556 GCA_026212715.1 Elanus axillaris | reverse complement strand
CCGGCTTCTTTCTGTACCTCTGTAGTAGAAAAATATAACTCCTCAGCAACTCTCTGGACTGCTGCTCTCTTCAGCTCCATCCGAGGTTATGCCAACACTCTTTTTTTGCACAGAGAAAATTGCAGTGCTGCCACAGTGCACGGTGCCCCTGCAGAAGATTTTGAGTAACTAATTAGCAATCAGGATTAAAGGAGTGTAGGGTGACCAGGAAAAGAAATTTATAAGCAGGCCTCCCACTAAATGGAAGGTCTTAAAGCAGACATTTCCCCCCCCCAGTTTCTACATTTTGTGTAGTCATTCACAAATGCCCACTTCCACTGCTCTGCTGGCTAGTTCCTCTCCATTGAACATCAGTGCTTCTCTTCCTGTGGCGTTACAGAAACGGGCTTTCCTACATTCAGCTCTAGCCCTCTGTGTGTGTCTCAAGCTTCCTTCCAAAAAACCCCCTCTCTTCATAATGTGAAGTTAGATAGGAGTGCTGGATGTGTTTCATCCTGTGCAGACTATTCTGATCCTTTCTGCTTGCCAGGGAAAAAAAAAAAAAGCGTTTCACTGGGGAATATTTGATCATACACTACTTAACCGTCAGCTGCTACTGGAGCTCCTTCGTGGGCCCAAAGGCTGAACCTGTTTTGCGCTCCCAGCATGGTTTCCCAGGCTGAGACACCTGAGGAGAGGCGTGAGAGGATTCACACGCTGCCTGCGACTGCCTGCGGTTCCCTTCTCCCACGGGGAGGGAGAAGACTCCAGTCGCCAGGGCTGTCAATCAAGTGTTAAATCTGCAATAGCAAAGCATACTTTTCAGCCAGGCATCTATTTAATAACACTTACTCCTTTCTCAAAATTGCAGACAAACCTGTCCATAATCTGATAACATGAAAGAGACTGACAGATGGCTGGTGACGTCCGTACCTGCCCCCTTCCCCCATACTTGGCCAATTCCCTGTGTTTGCAAGTATCTGAGAGAGGCAGCCTCGGAGAAACAGGCATGCTTTGCACTCCTGGGCAGGCTGAACGTGTTGCAGCAATGAGCGTAACCTGCTGGTTAAAGCGCAAAAGCGATTATCAAAAGAGTTTGGACGCTGTTCCTGGCCACACAGATCATTCACGTGTGCTCTGCAACTTGACAGGTGGTGGTTGCGTAAGTTTGGGGAAATTCATGCTACTGAAAATCTTCTGGTTTAACTTTTTTTCTGGGTTGGTGCATAAAGAAGGTTCTGCAATGGAAATAAATTATCTTTGACAGCATTGCTGCAATTACACTGACATTACCGAAACAAATAAAGCCTCTACAAATCTTTCCTCACTTTCAAAAACCAGAAAACTTACTGATGTTTATAGGTGTTCAAGGAACAGTAATTCATACTGGTACACCACACATGAATAAAGCCTGATGCTCACAAACTGCATCTGTCATGCAGTCCATCTGATTTGTTCAAGTGGCCATGTTAGACCAGCACCGCATCTGAGCAGGGGAGGTTATTAACTGGCAATAAATAGAAACACACTATTTAAACCACTTTTGACTAATGCAAACCCAGCTAAATCTGATTTGGCAGATTTATTAGCACCCAATATTATACTATGACTCAAAGAATGATTAGCCAGGACCCTTGACAGGCTGAAGATATATGATCTGATATGGCAGCTTTTTTCTGCATCTATCAAGATGACTTTAGGTGTGTGGGTGTGTGTTTAGTGCTTGTGTAAATTGTTAGACTGATAGCTCTGAAATACGAAACTTTATCTTCAAAACTGGGCACAGGCTGGGTCCTTTTTTGTAATGCTGTACTGTGCCTTAAACAAGGCTCGGGGGCTTATTGCTAAGAACAGGACAGGAGAGAGGCTTAGTGCTTATTCACCAAGGAGACAGCTACCTCTAACGAGATATTTCTTTACAATGTAGAAGGTACGAAAATACCTGGGACATGCTTCACATATTTGGTGTGTATCTTGAGTACAGAATTGGTAATTTTTAATATATTTTACAAACTTTTCATGCTGCACACTTATATTTGTTTTACATTGTAGTTTGTCCTGAAGAATTAGGTATCCCTATAGGGATATCTTAGTGAAAACACTGGGGAGAAGAAGCACAAAGCAAGGTCTCCAAAGATAAAGAAGAGAGAACGGAGACATTTCTTCCCCCCCTCCCCTTCTTCCCTTGCAAAGGGAATCAGTGTACAGTTTGCTTCAAATTGAAGTCAGCTTTGAAAATTCCCTTTTCAGCAATAGCCTAATCCAGAAAAGTCTAAATTAACTGATTAACTACTCGGAGTATCCCAAGGAAAGGGAAATTTGACTGTTTGTTTGCAGAAATGAAGACTAAAGGAGGGGCATAAGTAAAAGCAAGATGACAAAAGGGCCTTGAAATTTCCAGTGAGCATCTAAATTTTGTGAGCCATTCTCAAACCTAAGAAGCACGTGTTACTTAACCATAAGTAACAGGACTGCAGCTGAGCTCTCGACAGAGCTGTAATAGAAAGAGAAACGTAGCATGGGCAGAGGGTATTAATGGTTATTTTCTTTTATCATTCTGTGCTTTCCTGAATTCTTATTAGGGAATTAAAAAACACATATGGTTCACAGAACAAATCCAGGGACTAGGAACTTTCCAGAGTACTTTTTTTTATTATTAATGATAATTATGCCTACAGGTGAAGTAACAGCTGAGTGACTCAAGTTACCCTGCTGTTTAATTTAATCAAAGGAGTCATGAATCCTTTAACAAGACCTTTTAGAAAAAGGACAAAGATAATTTCCTGTTACTGGGTTACAAAGAATACAAATAATTTATTTCATAACACCTAATGTAAAGTAAAAGTATATGAGGAGAGAAAGAGAAAAGGAGAGGGAATCAATTAGGCCACTTGAAGGCATGTTGGGTTTTTTTTTTAACTCTCTGAAATTTTGTGGCATGTTCTTAAATCACTGCCATAATCTAGAGGGCTTGTAGATGTCACAAATTAGTCAAGACAATTGCGTGTAAATTAAAAAATTGTGAATTTAACAGAAAGAGCATTTGACTGCTGCTTGACCTAGAGCACACAATACATATCAGGAGGAGGCAAGACCCCATCTACCAACACTAAATCTTAGGAAGCTAGGCTGAAGTTTCTTTATTTCTGCTGTTCCAAAGCCTGCAGCTTACAGAACAAACTCTTTCAGAACTTGGGAATCAGAAGCAGCAGGAAAGATCTACTGATCTTTGGTGTATTCTGTCTTCTCTGATCTCCCAAAATATAGGAGACTTAAGACTAGACAATAATTTGAGAGATTAGAACAAATGTGGTATTTAATAAAGCTCTGGTAGATTTCAGGCACCTTACTTCTTGAGCACTGATGTTCCTGAAGATAATAGCATAGAATAAACCCTGGCTTATGGGTAAGACAACTCAGTGTTACTACTGGGTTCTTCAGTTCATAAAAATATTGAGAGTTAATGTACCAGCCCCACTATCAAAACAAGAACTGCAACCCCTCCTGCCCATAACGTGTCTCTTTACTGTTCGATTTCCACCACTTACAGCTTAAGTTGAAGAAATAAAATATAAGGAAAGAGACAAACCAAAGCACTCTTTAGCCTTCTCTCGCAGTGAACAGCAATTACCAATAATCTTCGCAACCCCCAGCAGTCTTCTGGGACAACTCATGACTCTCTCCGCTACAGAGGACCCTGGGGGACTCCCCAGTTTCTTGCAGCGTGGTCTATCTCTCACTGAGCAGAAGGGTGGCCACTGCTCCTCACGCTGGCTATTTTAGCCATGCTGAAGAAATTACACTGTCTACATGTAGAGCGCAAACTCAACCCTCTGCCTTGGTGCTTGATTACCCAACAGCCCAGGTACATGCCACATGGCTCTGATTCCCTCACTGCCCAAACCTGAGCTCGCCAGGGCTCCTTCCCTAACTGTATATGGGTTTTTGGAGAGAGGCACAACAGAAAGGTAAAGGCTATGTGCCGACAGTCACCCAGCAAGTCAGTGGCAAATGTAAGAGTAGAATAATTTTCTACCCAAAAGACCCTTCTTTCAGAGTCCAGCCCAACCCAGGAAGTCAAAGAATCAACATATGTGGCAACCTTTCACTTCTAGAACTCATCTGTAGAAATTTCTGTTATGTTAAAGGCTAATTAAGGTCAAGCATACCACACTCTATATAGAAAACACTTGTTAAGTATTTTACTCTCTGGAGGAGCAGGATTGGTTTCCACAGGGGACCTGCCAGCATTTTGTTCAAACTACTTTCAGAAGTCACAAGCAATAGGGTTTTTTTAGTAGTTCCTTTGCAAGATACTTCAAGTGTCTTGCTACCTGAAAATTCTCACCTGATTTTTGGTTTAAATGTATCTCCACTTAAGTTTTATACCCCTGTGCCTCTTGATCATGCTTGGGTGCATCAAACTACATTTGTTTCATCCCTGCATGTTTGCACATTTCAAACATTTATAGCCGGTTATAGCAGCATTTCTCCTTAGTCATACATACTCCTAGTGATATGTTGGATTATAAATCATTCCAATATTTGCTATGAGTTCTTTCCTTCCGCTCCCAATATTTGCTGCTTCCCACTGAGCTCCCTCCAATTTGTTTCTCTCTTTGGTAACTTAGTGCCCCAAATGAATTCAGCAGGCAAAATTCAACACTCAATGTACAACACAATACTGATTCACTAGATAGTCCTTTCTATCCCTCCCTATTTTTACACCCTTCTGAAGATCAGGTCCCTTTCTGGCATCTTCGTAAAATAACCAGATGCATTTAGCACGCAGTCTAACCCTTGACACGCAAAATATCGCATGTGCTGAGGTCCCAGGAGACAAAGAAATCTGGTCCTGCATTTACACGCCTGAGGATAAAGCTGGGCCCTTTGGAAAAATCTGCACCACCCCAGCACCACTGGAGACAATCTGAGACCCAGTGCCTGTTGCTACCTTTGCCTTGAGAGCAAAGATGGGGATGATATTTCTTAAGTGCCATGAGTGACCCATGGATAAAGCTGGCCTGCAAAGGAAGCTAGGATATACTGCTCGTCCATTTTCGGGTGAGAATTCGATGACAGCATTGGCCAGAATGGGCCAGAGGTGTGGGGCACATCGCCCCTTCTCCCTTCCCAGGCAGTGGGAGCTCCCCGACCTGGATCTCCTCCCGCTCGCTGCTCCCAGTGCTTCCCTGAAAGGGGAAAAGGGGGATTTCAACAGGGGCATGTCACTCCCTCCCGGCGCAAAGTAAAACTTTGAGGCCACACAGGGCTAGATGCACAAGAAAATAGCATCTGCGGTATTTCTGGAGACAGAAAATGTATACTTGAGGAACAAAAACATTCTGCTAGCGTTTATAACCAAGCTGTTCAACAAAAGCTGGGGGGCTTCTGCTTCCCCACGCTCCTGCTAGATGAGAGGCATCTGGAAGAGACTGGAACAAGGAGAAAATAGCTTTCACAGCACGCTCCCCGCTCACGCCTTGTTTGTGGGGACAGACGGAGCACCCCAGCAAACCCACCCTGCAGGTGGGCAGGTGCCGGAGGAGACACCGGCTCTCAGTGCCCGGAGCCGTGGCAGGAGGCTGAGGAACAGGGACCCGCGTTTCTCTGCCAGCCTCGGCCCCCGGGAAGAGCCGGAGGGGAATCCTTCCCTGGCTCTGGCCCAAGACAGCACGAAAGTCTCCAACCCTCGAGTATCACCACCTTAAAGTAAGGCACTGGTTTTGCACTCTTGAGCAGCGGGACGGGTCTGTGTGGTTCGGGTGCCTGCTGCTGCAGCAGCTGCGTTTCACTAGGGTCCAAAATGAAGCCTGCCATAGCTGCTTCCTATGGTTTGACTCTGCATATCCTTTATCACACTCCCCTTAAAACACTGGTATCGTCCGAAGGAAAAGAAAACATCCTGTGCTATCTGGAATTTTCCATGGCTACACTTTGCCCAGAGGTGACTCGTTCCTCCGAGGAAACTTTCAGCATTATGTAATATTTTTTTTAATTCTGTTGTTTGTATCTACAGAGGCAGGCAGATAAATGGAGAGACAAATAAATGAAAGAATAGCCTGAGATTTTTATCAGAGTGCAGAGCCAGGATGACTCTGATCAAGACAACTGCTCTGGAAAGTTTAGACTTTTGTTAATTGAAGATTGCTGAAATTCCAGGATGACGGGGGGTCATCCTTGAAGCGTTCTCACAGAGGAAAATTTAATTTTAAGAGAGGGGTGTGACTGGAAATACCTAAAGGGAATGCCATTTTTAATTTTGAGATCCTGTCAAATTATGCTTTCATAAAGAGCTAAATGTTCAAGTAACCGCTTGAGGATATGTTTTTTGTCAACATGTAGAAAAATGCATAAATATTAGCAGTTTAAAAAGCCACAACCTTGAATCCCACTGTTAATGTTTAAATATACAACTTAGTTGCAACTACTGTTACCCAGATTGCCACTTTTCTGAACATTTGAATCCCTAAGCCCCATGCACCTTTTTTGAAAGTGTGTTGATTCCTCCCAGAAGCAGCTCTAAACTCACTCTCCTCACTGCTCTGTAATGTAAATATTGGACATCAAGTATTTTTCTGTGTTGTTGTATAATTCTTGCACAAACAGATACTATAATAATATCATTTTTAAACAATATGATTATCCACGCTGAACTTACATGCAGACAGTCTGCAAAAGAGTTGGGGGTCTGGTTCATCACGATGAACAAGACTGTCCTGTCATAAATACATTTTTATAGTGAGGTGGTTTGTGTGTGGACGATTTAATTACTTGCTGGAGAAATAAAATTCCCACAACAGTAAAGGCTGGCCAATCTACCTATTTCTCGCTTGATTAACCTGCTGAAACTGAAGACACCTGTTCCAAACTAACAGATTTTTATAGAATGAGTATCAGAGGACTTGACACTTTGCCACCATCTTGGCGTCCTATTTCATGTAAGAACCCCCACCCCCAAAATGCCTTTCATTCTGTGTCACAGATACATTTGCCTGGAGCTGTTATCAGGAAGAATGCAGAACACCTTGTCAAAAGGCAAACTTTTTTTTTTTTTTAAAAGATGTGATCTCAAGGGGAAAAAAAAAGTAGACAAGTATACTGATCATCCATATCCAGAGGCTAAGAGGCTAAATCCTTTTGTTATTGATCTACTTGGGTTAGGAATTCAGGAGATACATTTGTGCTTTTGCATGTCTGTGTTCTGCTGGTCTGTACTGTGTTTCTTCTGGGACAAAGATGAAAAGCTGACTTCAAGGGTCTGTCCTAAATTCATCTTTTATTCTTAGCATTGCAGATGCCCATGAGCTGTAATACCCAAAGTGTCAAAGGTCTGTAAGCATTTTCCAAAGGATAGCGTTACACCCTATTGCATCCAAAAGTTACTCCAGAACAGAGGAAAGAGCTGTTGTTTCATCATTGTTGTTTGAAAAATATTATAAACCTTGTGTCATGGGATTTTGAGCATCGACCCATCTGCTCTGGTGGTTCAACTCACTTCTCTATGGAGATCAAATTCTTAGCTGTGGGAATTTTAAATGAAATTAACCTCCTGCTTCTCTGGTATAGCAGCTGAGGATCACTTTTTTTCTCTACAGCCTGGGAGAACTCATGATGCGAGTTACCCTTCAGGGCTTGCTCTGTGCCGCCAATGAAGCAACACCACAGTGGCAGGGAGACTTCTGCACCAGCCCTTCAGTGGTGCTGTCCCAGCAGCAGATTTGCTGCAAGAAAAGAGGCTTTTGAATTACAAAGGAGCATCGGTTTGTGCCATTACATTAAGAATTCAAAGTAAATTATTTAATAAAAAAAAAAAATTTGTTGATTATCACCAAGCCTGGTAGCAGTAGGTACTATTTACAAGAAATCCTGGAATTCGTGCCAAAAGAGAACATAATGAGACAACCAGGCGCAAGACGAGACATTCTGCACTTCACTCCTCCACAGCCAAATATCCTAACACTACCTGTTGACTCCTACTTCTGGCACGTTGAGGTTGCGTCTGACTTTTCTCAAAGCAAGTTCAGCTTTCATGACAGACTAGTGACAGGTAGGGAGATGAAATTCTTCTGTTTAGCCACGAAGAGGTGCACCCCGGATAACCCCACGCACAGTTATGTACATCATCCCAAGCTGGAGAAAATGCCTACTGGGCAGCAAAGCTGACTCTGCCTTAAACACTCAGCCCTTTGCCCACCCGTAAGCATTGGGTAAAACTTCGCTGAAGCCAGCATGTCCTGCAGTGTGAGACACAGCGCCTGGTAGCACCATTACTGTTGATAAAGCTTAACCTCTAAACTCTGCCAGCTGAAATAAGGTTTACCACCAAAATCATGTTTTTACTATGCCTCTCCTTGGACTTTTTCAGGTATGGGAATACCATCACAAACCATAATTCCCATCTGACACTACTACCCAACTCACATTTTCAAGAACAGATTTGGCCTTCAGTCACAAACTCTCTTTAAGGAAAGCTGACGCTCCGACACAGTCGCTGGCTGGTATCAGTGGAAATTAAACAAACCCAGTATCCAAGATGGACAACAGAATGTTCTTCCATCACCAGTATGCTGATGCACCCAGTCCCTAGTAAAAAACACAATTAACACTGCGTATGAATGAGTCACTGAATGATTTCAGTCCTCTGAAGGGAACACTATTGCCTGTTTTTTTCCTTCAGATGTTCCACATTCTCCCAAAGACACCTAAGGTTATAGCATGTATTAAGTGCTGTTCCTAAGGGTCAGTATAGCATATCAGAAATACAGCTTATTGCTAACTTTCTGCATGCATCATTTGCAATTCCCTTCCATGGGCACTTGCTGACTGAAGTAATCTCAATAATAAAGGTGAAAAATATATATTCCTTGAAGACTATTATATGGAATGACATAGGATGTAATACCCTGTAGCCAGAGAGAAGTGATGACTTCAAATGAATGAAACTAGTGCTGCTTATGTGATGACAGGAGGATACTGCCTTTTTAAAAAAATATATATGTGTAATGAAAGCTAAGCTGTTATTATGTGTAAAACAGCTGCAGAGAAAGTGATAGCATTAAAGGCATTAGAACAAAGATTATCTGTTCTCTGTAATTAAATCCTTTCCCCTGCTTTATACCAAACGACTCCTCAGGTCACATAAGCCCGATTCAAGCATCATCCTTGAAACTAGCCTGAAGAGGTTGGAGACAGTCACTGGAAACCCCTCAACCTACAGGGATTTAATTGTTCTGTGGTTTCCATCGTGCTTTCTCTCTGTGGGAGTGGAGAGCTGTGACATTGATCCTATAAAGTATCCAGAAACAGGCTGGTCTTCGCACAGCTTCCACCTCCCGCACACCTTTTGCCAGTGACCTCTCATACATTTGAATCGACAACACGTAAATACCGCTTCCTTGCCAGAGTGGGCAGATTATTCATATCCTAGTTCCAATGGCTCTATGACAAAATATTATCTCATGGTCACTGAAATGGGAATAACCATCTCCCAGAAAGTAAGTGCCGTGCCAGGCTATTCCCTGCCTGAGACGGGGGGACAGAGGAGTGTGTCAGCACATCTGTGCCAAACACAGACGCTCGTCGATGGCCTTTTATCAGCCTGTCACTCTGGCCAGGCTATGGGATTAGCTCCATGCTCTCCGATTCAGCTTTCCTCCTCATCTGACACCAGCTCACCTATTGCCTACCTAATACTCTTCTGTTGGGACCCGTCACACAGGTTTAAAAACAGATAAAGGTTTTGCATGATCCAGGAGGAAGGGAAGAGGGACTCCTGCTAGTTCAAACCGTGATCCACATCATCAGTGGTTAAAGAAAGAAAAAGAAAAAAAGTCACTGCTGTTTGGTGGTTTATGAGAGCGGCTGGTCTCAGTCTAGTCACGAGGGAAAAAAATCTATTCACATGGATGCCCTCAGCCTGGTAAGAGGGTCTCAACACTTGGAGGGCAGGAAGGCTGAACTTACCTTTCCTCCACCTAGGGTCCCTTTGGGTTAGAGCTGGAGGTGAAAAGAAGATAATGACAGTCAGACCTGAATTGTACCGCATCCCTTTACAGCCAGAAAATCAAAGGCTGACCCAGGACACGGTCCTTCCGCTCCAACCATTCTCCTGCTAGACAAAGTAGCCTCCTTCTAGTACAGTCTTGAGGAAAGCAAGCTCTGACATTTACAGTCCGTTCGCCTTTGTAATCAAACTCACTTTTCAGCTTGCAAGGCAATTTTGTCTCTTCTTAAACTTAGCATTGAAAGAAAAAACTAAAAATAGAGGAAGATTGACTTGGGACACACAATAGTTTGAAGAAATTCAGATAAGAAATCCCTCTCTTTTCTCTTTTACGCAGACAAAACAGGAGTGTAAGTGAACAAGCTCTGCTGGTGCTAAGACGGGAGGAAAGCCTGGAGCCTCTGTAATTCATCAAGCAGCCATAGTAGCGCTGGTGGTGAGCGGGCACAGAAAATGGAGCCCCAGCTGTCCCATGAAGCCCACTGTCATCTGTGGCACGAAGCCAGGCCGGACTGGAAGCAGGCAGGCACGTGCTAGCCCTTGTAATTCAGCTGAACTCCAATCTGTGCTCCCTGCCCTCATTTTTCCCAACTTGGCCTCCCAGCTTGCTCCTTCCACTACCACCTCCACCCACGTTCCGCAGGACACGGCAGCCTCGCCAGGTGACCATCACTGCCACCAGCTTTCAGGATTTCCCAGACCTTCAGTAAAAGACACACACCTACGGAAGGGAAGCCAACAGCAACACACAAGCCTGTCAGGCAAATGAAACCACCCTCACTGGAGGTAACTCCGATGAACTGGAGAGAGCCAGAGCACGCAGTGAAGTTCTGGAGAGCCCAGGCCCCTTGCTTCAGTCAGTGGCCAACACAACTAACACGAGGAATGTTTTTTCTTAACCCGAAATTTTCCACCCAAGCCTACAAAGGCTATCATGTTGTACAAAACTTGGTAGTATTTACTTTCAGAGCTTTATTAGGCTCCTTTTTGCTGAGCAGTTAAAGGGTATTCTGAGAGGCCATGCAAATGTGCAAACTAAACCAGAAAACTGACAAGAGGAAATAGAAAGCAAATGAAGTTTTACGGGAAGGCGCATATGAAGCTGTGGGTGTTGTACAGATTTAGCTTCCCTGTGCCACTGTTTCATAGTCCACAGCAGAGGACTGCTCAGCTGGTCCCAGGGAGTTAGGAGAAAAAGGCAGGTCAGCCCCTCTATTTTGCACAGCATGGCAACACGCTGCCAAGCCAAGTCTACAAAATCTTTTACAGCTGTAATGGAGGTGACCACTTTCCTAGAGCCCCCCCCTAAATTCTGATTGCTCTCTGAGGGGGCTTCACCGCAAAGATTTTTTTTTTTATTTAGTAGGGACTCTGACTTTTGCTTACTGAGTGAACAGAGGAAAAATACAAACTGTATAAAAGTGTGCCTACTGGAAATGGGGACAAGACTGGGGATACGTGTGCGTAGAGAGGCAGAGGGCTGCATTCAAAAGCAGAGTACGAAGTAAGACTTTTGTTACAGGGGCTTATAACACGTCGCAGGTATTGGAAGTGAGGGCAAACAGGAGTGGCTAAGACTGCTTTCTTGTACCCTTTTTACAAGGGCATGGTAAAATCAGGCATTCCGACTATTTTCTGCACTAGCCTATCTGACGCTTCAGCACAATATACAAGTAACTAGCATGTTGAAAAATTATGGATTTAACAAGAGTTTCTTTCTTAACCAAGGGAATTAATGGTTCTTTTATGCCTCAGAGAATGAAGGTACATTTGTACATTTTTAACCTGCCTAAAACAATAGAATATTTTCATCTATACATAAGCTGCTTGTGGAATCCTGTCTTTTCACTCTTCTTGATAGTCTCTGGCAGCATATTTTACATGTTGTAAACATGCCACATTAAAGAAAAAAAACTACAAACCCCCGCAAACCAAACTTTTCTGATCAGTTCCTTTTTTAAATAACCATTTGCATTCTAGCATTAGTACATTTTATTAGTATCAGCATCCTTTAGGAGAAGTGGAGAGAACATGATGTACAAAGGCAGGCTGAGAGAAGTGGGTTTGTTCCGTCCTAAGAAGAAATGGCAAAATCATCTACTATTGCTTTCAACTACCTACCAGATGCATACAGAGAAGGCAGAACCAGAGTCTTCTCAAAGGGCCGGATTTCTAGGCTGGGAGGTAACAGGTCCAAGTTGCAACAAGGGAATGTTCCGTTAGATGGGGGGGTTGGGGGTGGTAGTGGGAGTTTAGAGTCACCCTGAGGGTGCTTCAAGACTGGAGGAGGTACCAGGGAGCTTGTGAAACCTCCATCCTCAGAGACACTTCAACCCCAACTGGAGGAGGCCCTAAGCAAATTTGCCCCTTCTTTGGGCAGGATGACCTCCAGCAGCCCCTTCTCACCTAAATTGTGTTATGACACTGCTGTCCTGCCTTGCTTTACTTCACATTAGAGTAGCTTCTTACTTGGGTTCTTACAGTGGACTTTGATCAGTGTTAAATCTCTAACAGAAGCCGAATCTGGTGTAAACAGCAACTGCACCAGTAGTGTCCTAGAGTTTGTTCCGTGACATGCACTTTGAAGAGGTTCGAGTTCATTCAAACGTATAAGTATTAAGTTTCTGTGACAAAAAAAACCCAAAAAGCCGACTCCAGGTTTCATTCTGTATCCCAGAATACATTCTAAAAGGGTATCACGCATTTCTGCCCTCCAGCCCCAGCTGTGGGCTTTAAGTGTACAGGTTTCATCCAAAACCAACTGAAGAGCCATCCCAGGCAAAACAATCCTCACAGACATCAGCTGAAGTGCTTCAGCTAGCAGTTCTTTGCAATAGGAGGAAATTCCCAGGAAAGTCTGAATCCTTCTGTTTTCAGGACACAACCTCCAAGCTTATAGGCAAGTCCAAACCCTTGCCTGCAGTAGGGGAGTGGGGTAGGTAGCTGTTTAGTATCAGATGAATGAGACTGCTTTTTTGGTGATTAGGAAGGCTTTTAAACTTGTTCTCTTTTTAGGAGGCATTAAATGGTTGAAGGGCAAAAAGGCCGTTAATCTAAGCAAGCCTGAAAATACCAGAGAAGTACTTTTGTCAATATGAATAAACACATCGCTTTACAGACACTAGCCCATTTAACCCCACGTTACAATAGACATTTAAATCGAAACGAGGAAGTTCTCAGTCAGACAAGCAGTAGAAGTTATTTTATATTTTCTACAGCAAACCACCTCCCATAGTCGGGAAGCGTTCTGTTTCCTACCCTGCTAGGTTTCTGGTGATACTCATTTTCCTCTGCCAGTTCACCCGCTACCTTCCAATCTCCTGCTCTCTGCCTTCTGCTTTTCCATGGAGAGAGGTTTCTACCATATGACACACCTCTACAGTTTCTCTATGCCCACCATTGTGCTCTGTCTTCATTAGTATCCTACCCTGTCTCTCCTCCTGACGTTTTTCCTCTTCATTTGTCATTGATGTTTTTCTTTTCCTTTGTGTGGTTTAGGCTCCTTATTTTTTCCCTCATGTGTGCTTTCATTTTCCTTCTATTGTGATTAAGATTTCATTTTAATGCAAATTTCAAAGCAAAATATTTTATTCCCAAATGCTACATGCACAGTCACATTTGAACAAGACAGAAACACTTCTCATCCCTTACCTTTTGTTCTAGGTTTTCCCACCTTGCTATGATGGTTTCTTTCTTCCTCTGGATTAATCTCTCATTTCTTTCTTTGATGCTCTTTTCTTTAATAGCACAATTGTTTTTCTTTGATGGTACATTAAACTTCTTTTCTTTATCAGTATTTAAAGCTTGATTGATGTTTGACTTCTTTTGTCACCATTTTCTTTGCATACCTTATTTATTCCTTCCCACTGTTGGTCTGCTATTTTATTCCAGCACCGTTTTTAGGGATACTCCTCAAAGATAATACTAAGGGAAGCCACTTTTTCTCGGGGGGCCAAATACTATTATGTCCTTCATACGTGCAAACACCAAAATTAGTTAGTGCACACCTGCAAGATTGATGACCTAATCTTTTTTTTTTCTTTTTTTTTGACTCAAGGCACTTCTAGGGTCTGGTCTGCCACTAGTTTGCATCTTGAAAATGCAAAGAAAATGAAAAGCGGTTGTTAAACATTGCACTTTGGAGCCACTTAGCCGTGTGAAGGCAGAAGCCCTACTTTCCTTTTCCCTTAGCCAGGCCATAAATGAAGCTAAGTAGAACACTACAGGTCCTCTTTCTAATGGAGTCTATAGGTCTGTAATCAATTCATCGAAAAATTATGTTTGTGACCTTTCATTCTGGCATGAACAGCCACCAGACTCCATTTTCCATGAAGTATTGTCAAACATGGATGTTTTATCAACTTAACTCTGAAAACTGGAAACCAGAAGCTCTGGAATTTAAATAACACCCTGATAAATATTGAGATTGGTAAAATTACAGTTTTGCTTATTCAACCACAACCTGGGACCTGATCTTGCATGTGCTGAAGTACATGATTAACTCCAGGAAGCAAGTGAAGTTACGAGACCTACAAAAAGAGGTTTCTATAGAAGAAAGAGGGTATGGAAGATTTAAACTAATAGTTCTGCTCTTGATAGTAATTGCTCCAGGCCTAGCAATTCCTCACAGACAATTCAATTAAATGCTGACAGAAACACAAATAGAACTCACACGGTCTTCTAGTTCTTGCAGTGTTGCACTGATGTCATCTTGTCTGGAAGTTGCTGCAAAAGGCTGTTCTTACTGAACACATAACTACTAAATAACACTGAGGTGTCCAAAGCAATTAGAAAACCAATAACCCTATGTTTCAAAACCTGAATTTCCCATTCTCCAGAACTGACCTTGTTGTACCTGGCAATCTCATACTGGATAATGTATATCTTTGCATTCCAAACATTTGATGGGTTTTGCATTTCTCCCTTTTGGGTTTCTACTTGCATTCCTGAGGACTCTCTGATGGTAACTGAAATAGAATGCACTCGTCGTTGTGCTGAAATTAGCAGCAATGAATCACCTGGACTGGAATTTTTTCAGCGTGTAACTAGGTTATTTGTTCTAATCTCCTGTTATTGAACAGATATTTGCCTTTCTGAATTTAATCTTGTCAATGAATATCACTCAGTTACCGCTTGTCTTTCCTGTCTTTAATGATAGAGTACAGTATTACATATATATATATAAAATATCAAGTACAGTTTTGAAACGCTGGTGTTTTTAGTGGTAACAATTGTTTACGAAGCAAGGCAAACCAGCATTGTCGAGATATACAAATAGTCATGTAGAAAGATCAAGTATTATAATTTATAATAAATTGACACAGCATGAAATTTGGGCCAGTTTTAAGTTTGTGGTAAAAAAATTCCAAAGCAAGTATTCCTATAATTAATTTTGTAATACGACAGGCTGAAAACTTACAAACTGCATTAGGATGGAGGAGAATTTGAGAGTATGTCTTGCAATATGAATAGCAAGTAACTTAAGGAAATACTTCAATCATCTCAAAACAGAGCCTTATAAAATGAGGTTAAGCTTAAAAAAATATCAAAAGCTGTTAACATACGAAAGTACCCACTTAAGCCTCTCAAACAGCTTTCACTATGACTGCTAGTGATATTGTTGCAGAACAGTAGTCAATAACCTTCTGATGCAACTAATACATGTTTGTATTTATCGTCTCAAACTACAAAAACATGCCTTTCAGACACTCATTACAAGTATACGCACATAGCATCACTACACAGCAAAATCTGTCTGTGGGCACAGTAGTTGTTCATTGCCCAATTGCCCTGGATGAGTGTGGTGTAAAACAACTGGCAAAGGTTTCTGAGGTAGGTTAAGCATTTATACTCAAAGTAGTTACAATTTTTTAAAACATAAGAAATCCATGTCTGTATCTTCTTAAGTTCTGGGGCCAAACAGGTTACTGCCCATGATGTATTGGAGACTGACTCCAAAACCAGCTATTAGTGCTTGGCAAATATGTATAGAAACAGGTAAGCCCTTGCCTACCAAAACTGGTGGGTTTTTTTTTTCTGCTTATGTCATAAATTTTCATATGAATACCCTTGTTGAAGCTTTACCGCAAGATTCTGCCGTATCGCAAAAATATTTAATGACCCAAACTCCAGCAAGTACTGGCCATAAAAACAACCTGAATAGTATCCCACAATTCAAGCAAGCAAAACCAGTGGTATTATAATGGCTTTATTTGGGTCTAAGCTTCACGAAAATTTCTTGACGTACTTTGCAATCCAGCCATTTCTTGGAATTCTTTGATGTGAAATCTGTCCTCAGATCAACCCTTTCTCATTACTTGAAGCTTTTTTTTTACGCTCTTTCTTTCATAACTTAAACTGTATCTAGCTATGCTTACTCTTCCCAATTTTTCCCTTGCTTAAAAAAAAAGTACTAGCAATCCAAGCTGGTTTTATTTTTGTATCTCTCAGCAAGTTCTAATAAAGTAAATTGAGCAATATTCTCGGTTTATTGTATTGATAAACAGACTGTAAAGTGTTTTATGATATGGTACTTCTCATATGAAAGACACTAAACTAACATAAATTGCAATTGTAACTGTAAAGTACTAAAATATATTTTCCCTCTAGGGCTCTCTAGTATATTTGGCTGAAAAAAATAAAATAAAATAAAATAAAATAAAATAGACTTGTTTATTGTGTGTATTTTTTGTAGTGTAATTAAATGTCTCTATGGTTTCTACCAGGAACAAAGTCCTTGTCCTGGTTTCGGCTGGTACAGAGTTGATTTTCTTCCTAGTAGCTGGCACAGTGCTGTATTTTGGATTCAGTATGAGAAGAATGTTGATAACACTCTGATGTTTTCAGTTGTTGCTAAGTAGTGTCTATACTAAGTCAAAGATTTTTTCAGCTTCTGATGCCCAACCAGCGAGAAGGCTGGAGGGGCACAAGAAATTGGGAGGGGACACAGCCAGGGCAGCTGACCCCAACTGGCCAAGGGGGTATTCCAGACCATGGGACGTCATGGCCAGTGTATAAACTGGGGGGAGTGTGTGGGGCGGTGGGGGAATCACTGCACGGGGACTAACTGGCTGTCGGTCGGCGGGTGGTGAGCAATTGCATTGTGCATCACTTGTCTGTCTTGGGTTATATTTCACTCCCTTTTGTTATCTTCTTTTTCATTACAATTATTATTATTGTTATTATTATTTATTTTACTTTTTATTTCAATTATTAAACTGTTCTTATCTCAGCCCACGAGTTTTACTTGTTTTCGATTCTCCTCCCCATCCACCTGAGGGTGGGGGGAGGAGTGAGCAAACGGCTGCATGGTGCTTAGTTGCTGGCTGGGGTTAAACCATAGCAGTCCTCTTTCCCTGCTCAAAGCAGTCTACAGGCCCACAGATAACTTTGCAGGGCTGCCTTGTTCCAAACTGAAGGTGAAAAAGCACTTTTTCACTTTCTCCAAACTGCCTCCAGAGGAATGGATCTCTCAGCGCTTGCTGCCCTGTCATTTCCAGGCCACGCTAATAGTCATTACTAAAAAAACCCATCGGACTTGAGTCAATCTTTCCTACTGTCCCAGTGATACTGTCTCACTGCAATCTGGACCCATGAAAAATCTTCCATTCTCCACCCAAACTGGTGTCAAGTGGATTCTTTGTGGTGATGACTTTGGATCTCATCCAAAGTGAGTATCGAGCAAGAAGGTATCTTCCCCCCCAGGATTAGGACTTCTCAGTGTGGCAGCTCCTGTACCATCAGGGATATAAAGCAATCCCAGCGGCTTTCCCCCCCACCAGTGGTGGCCAGAGCAGCTGTGTCCGGACTGGCACAGGTCCCGCGGCCCCAGGTCCCGCCAATGCGACGGCAGCTCTGCGACACCCACAGTGAAACTGAGGACAAACTCAGTCCTCGGTGGTTTGATTGGGGAAAAATAGAAATTTGCAGGGATGTGGTAATGTAGCCACACACTCCAGACCGGTCTCACTCCACACATAGCAGCTACGTTTTGAAGCCCAGCTCTTCAAAGACACCAGGACCTACTCTGATCCCTCTTGGGCTGTTCACCAGCAGTAAAATTACTGAAGTGCTTGGACCTACTGGAGGGTGGTGAGAGGGAACAGTGTGAGTCAGAGCAGTATCCAGACCCAAGGGTAGTAGTCTTTGTTCAGTAAATACAATCCCTCCAGTTTCATACCTCCTTGCTTTAACAGCGCTTCCCACCCAGACCTGCCCTTAAGAAGGAAGTGCTAATGGAGCTGTTGTAATCCTTCTTCAGACAAAAGGCAGCAGTTGAAGTAATAGATAACTGAGAAAAGAATACTCACAGAAAAGTCAGAGAACAGGTAATGGATCTTGGAAATGAAGGTGGAGGTGAGATACTTAAAAAATTAACCTCCTCCTCTCTTTTGGTCTTCCTTCAATAAAATGGTGATAAATCCATTACCTGTTTTAAGGTTCAGAGCAGCTGCATAATGAATCTGCTGTAATACACAAGAAAGTGCAAATTTGCCATTGCACTTCAACAGCTTGTGCTCCACTCTGAATGAGATGGAGGATTATACAAGCACAAAACCACTCCCTGGAGTAGCTGAATGGAGCTGGTAGAATTAAGGCTGAAACATAGTTAACTCCTGATACATGTTTAAGCACAAAATATCAAGCCCTTCTTTTGACACAGACTTTCATAAGCTTTGATTGTCTTTACAGAAAATTTCACATGGGACTTCTCTCAGTTTCAACTCAAGAGCTTGCCTAAAAAATGGAAAAAAACACCTTCCTAGTCACATATGAAGGATCTGCTCGCTTCCCTGGGCTCGTTCCAGATCCTAAAACTCTCTTTCACAATTCAGGATTAATTCTGATGTTTGGAACAGTAGTATTTCTTAGATCTCTCTTGAGCAGTGTTCTGTCTTGGATCTGAACCTGCCATTTTAATTTGAAAGTATTATTGTATCATGTGCATTCTCCAGTTCTTACTCTTGCCTAAGCCTTCCTTAGTGTTCTTCAACCATTTCTTTTTCTGTGAGCATCTTATAACAGATAAAAACCTCTTCCCCTAAATATAGCATGAGATTAATATTTCTCATTGTCTCATTGAATCATTCTTTAACCAGAGAATCATACTTAATGGTTTGGACACCCATGAGGTAGAATTTGTCTCACATTGGTATCTCTTTACACCCATCTTCACACTATATTGGCTCAAAACAGACAACCTCTTCTACCCTGGACTTTCTAAAAGGACATGTCTTAGGATAAAGCAAAGTATGATAAGAACACAGAATTTAAGGTTTGCAAAGCTGATCCTATACCTCTCTTATAAAGCTAGAGCAGCAGTAATATTAGCAGTACAGAATACTTTTCTCTCCCAAACTCTGGGGAATGCTTGAAGAGGAGGTAAAAAAACCAAACCACAACAGACAGAAGCAAGCACGTGTCACAGAAGTGTACAACATCTCAGGCAATGATAGAATTCAGTCTTAATTATTTCATACATAACTGCTCCAAGCTGTAAGTTGAGCCAGAGCCTCAGGGTTGCCCTTGGCCGGGCAAGTGTGCCAGTTGTGCTGAGGTTGCCGTTGGCTAACAGCCAGCCTTTGACAAGTAGGACTTCTCACCACTGGCCTGAAGGAACACGTGCTTGAGGTGACACATTTCTTCAGCATCCTGGCAGAAACTAGCATGTGCACCAAGTTTTGCACTCCGCAGAACCCCAGTGAGGGGCAAATAAAAAGAAAAAAGCAGATCCCCAGACAAGTCCACTTCCTCTTCACATACATACGTTTAGTGGAGAATAAAGGAGAAAAGATACCCCATCACAGTATGTTTTGTGATAGCCCTGGGTGTGACCAGAATTCATCTATGTCCTTACCAAATTAAGATGGTATTATATTGCAGACCTCCTCAAAGAACTTTTTTTTTAAAGAGTGTTTTCCCTTAAGGTTTCTTGATAAATCTGTTGGTTAGTGCACACAAAATCCATCTGCTTCCTGAAGATTGCCTCCAGACTGCAGAGCACTGCCTTTAAGAGTGCACATCCTCCTTGTTGTGTTTTACTTTTTTCCTGGGATGTGTCCTGAGTGGTTTTGATGTTTCTTCTCTATAGTCATGATAGAGGGTGTATCAAACTTTAAGCTAAGTATCTTGCATGTGGGAAACAACTCCCCGCCCCCAAAGGAGACCCTGCGTACACTTTTTGAGATGTGAAGACCTCCCTCCCAACACCACTTCATCAGCTGAAATACGCTACAGTCCAAAAGCAAGCAGGTAAGTAGCCTACACCAAGCTGAAGGAAGATGTGATTTCTCTGTACACAGCAGAACTAATGAAGCCTGGTCTGCCATCTGTGTAGATTCCCAGGTGTCTAATAAAGGATGAGTTTTTTAGTTGGCTCCCCAGAGGGTGACCCTAATAGGATCTCTCTGCTCTTCCTGGTCACCTATTTGCATAGAACTTACAAGATTCTCAGAGGTAATTTGTCTTCTGTGAAGCTGAATTAAATTTTGCCACTGGCTTTGCAGGTTGCTTAGAGGGGAGAAGAGGAGGACACAAGCACAGCTGAGTATGCTCATTCCCTTAGAAGACCAGGCTAAAAATCCTCTTTAACTGGGGAGAGGTGGAAGGAAGGTAACACACATGAAAGGTGAGAAACATGAGCAAGCAAAGGAAAAACAGCATCAGGACAAAGCGAAGAGAGGAACGAAAAGGCCAGTAAACTACACAAGCACCGAATCTTTCTTGAGAAGTCTTTTAGTCCTTTACCTCCAAATTCCACTTTACAATACAAACATGAGTAGTCAGTGTTTCTCCAGGTTGGCGTGAAAATACAAATGTGGCCTTTTTTCTTTAGAATATAAATAATATACTTATGTTCAAGGAAACAAAAAAGTATTTATCAGTAAATAAGGGATCACATGTCTTCACTTAGTGACTTTATTGATACTTTGTTCAGTGGGAATAATGCTAAATAATTCTCCAATGCATATAGTTGTACGACAATTCTGCCACATCATACCAGCATCTAGGGATTGTCCCTGGCCTGTTGGTGCCTTCTCCTGCCACCCTTTCATATTGGAGGTAAACCAGCTGGTCAGTCAGGAAACACTTCAGCAAAAGGCGTGCAATTTTTGTCTGACATTTGCTCACAGTCCAACACAGGTTGCACTTTGCCGGTATTGCCGTAGCTTCTGTGGAAAAGGTGTGGAAAGGAAGAGGGTGAGCATCTGCAGAAGAAAGGAGAATGGTTCCAAACGGGGACCTTGTTACAGCTTGCAGCCTGTGACTTCTCCTTTCCTGCCTTGGCCCTGCCCTTGCAAGAACAGAGGGTGATGCTTTAGCCAAGGTTAGTGAACAGCTGCTGACTGAAGTGGCCTGAGGAGCGTGAATAAAAATTCCCAAAGGCAATTTGTGCAGTGTGACTTTAGGTCTGACCACAGTGTCCTATATCTGTAGCATCTGGGCTCCAGATTAGCAGGCTTTTTATACGTGCTGCTATTCTGGTGCCTTCAGTGGGAAACTACTGAAAGATGAAGCTAGGAATGTGTTTCTGACGGCTGCATCTATAGAGACCTACATAGGTGATGTTGTGGGATGGCTTAAGTCAATATAAAGAGCTCTACCCAGAAAGGCTTTCCTTTGTTTTACATCTGGAGATTTCTGTTAAAGGTGACCAAAGAGCAAACAAGACAAACTCAATGGGACTTTTAACCTGTGATTTGTTAGGCACAATGATGATTTACAGCGGGGGTATCTTCAGCGCCATTTGTTTACAGAAGAGATAAGCATTTGACCTGGTGCTCTAAGCTCAGTTTGAAGGCATTGTATATCACATTGTTTTAAGAGCATGGCTAAGCAGGAGACTTGTCTGTTTCCCTTGGCTTGGTTGTTCCCCTCTGGGTCAAACAGTCCCCCTGGAGAGAGAGGGAGGGGGAGAGAAAGAGATTGTCTGCTCCTTGAAGAGTAACCACCACACTTGGCTCCAGCTGTAAAGTGAGGTGGGAGAAAAGGATGGCTGCAGGAAGAGACAAGCTGGCTGCGCAGCTCCAAAATACTATGTACGGCTGAATAGACGTTTGGACAATCATGCTTTACTAACAGAATGGGGCTTGCATGTAGACTGGAAAAATAAAACTCTTTACCCAGGTTCAAGGCAACACTGGAAGAGGTTGAGAATCAGATCCAAAGTCTTCACAGGAATGTTGGCTCTCCCTGGAATGAAAAGAAACTTGTGCTGTGCATTTAAGGGGGAGAAGAGGCAGGGAATCTAAATCCAGTTTGACATACCATGTTTTTTTATTCTCTCCAACGAAAACAATTCTAATGGCTCTATTTTTCAGTTTCATGCCAATATTACAACAGTTTCTGGTTGACTAAAGCCCAGTCTTACTCTTTATAATAGAGAAACTGGAAAACTGTCTTAAGTTTGCTGGCCCACCTGTTCATTCCAGTTGGGCAGTATGAAATAAGCTTGCTATTATTACAAAAGACCTCATTTAGCATGATTCAGTGGGGCTATTTCAGTCTTGGCTACAGCAAAGACAAGGATCAAATGCAACCAAACAGCTCTGAACAGCTTCTGCAATAGATACCTCCAACTAACATGTCCTTACATGGTGCCTTCTATTAGTTTTGCAAATTAAAATTCAACGGAGCAAGTTCATTAACAACATTATCCAAAATGTGCAGGGTCTATATGGAGAAGGTGGAGAATTTTTTTGGAAGTACTACCAACCCTGTATACCATTCTTACCCTCCTCCCTAGTGTTGCTGTGACTCACATGACCGTTGGCTGGAAAACAAACGTTGCTACCCTTGATGACCTTCTTAATCTAACCCTCACTCTATTTTCCATTCCGATTTTTTTTTCTCCTAACCCTTCTTCTTGGTCCTCTGGTTGGGAAGTTGCAGGTGAGCAGGAGATCCAGGTGCACTCTCTGTTAACTTACATGGGAACTTGCTGTGAATGTTTGCCCTCTTCCTACTGGGATCCTGTTGCACAGCTCTTTGTGGGTTTGTCTGAAGGTGCCCTGCCTGCCTCTCTGTCCCTTGAGGATGAAGTACGCTGCACAGGACAGAGCCAACTGAGGAGGGCCTAACAGCAGGAAAAAAGAGGAGAAAAAGTTGTAGGAGAGACACTATGATCTATCCAGCCATTTCCTCTCTTGCTCTGTTTCTCAAGGGTCTGCGTGGGCTGGGCTCCTGCTGAGCAGTGGAGAGGAGAACCTGGGTTAAGGTAAATGCGATCTCAGAGGGACACTGGTAGTTCTCTTCATTTCGACCAAATCGAAGCCTCGCCCCTCTTTTGCCAAGCCTCTGCCACTGAGTGAGGAGCTGACTCCTGATACCTCCCTGTTAACCAAAGACGCCTTCACTCTCAGACAATTGGTATATAAATTGAGAAGCCAAATTTTCTCTTCAGCAGTTCCAAGCCATTAGGCTTCCCACATTACTTACCTGTCTAATCATCCAACCGTTCATCACTGGGGAGTTTCAAATAATGCCCAATTCACAAGTAATGAAAATGAGTTTCCTTCCTAATCTCACACCTTGCCAGCAATCCCTCACAACAGGTGATGCTGCCCATATGATCCTGATGAGAAATAAAAGCAGGTTCTGCCAAACTTATCTTCCTTCCCTTGGTCATCTCCACATCAAGCTGAAAAGACAGAATTAAGGATTCTACAAAGGTACAGCTAATGGGGATAAAAGTAATACAACTGAAGCTTGTAATTGTTCTCCAGACCTTAAGCATATGAGTTATCATGTAATGTAAAAATAAACAGTGCATATTATGTGTATTGACCTGAATCCTAACCACATTTGTAAAACAATATTAAGACTAGTGACTAAGCATGCAGCCTGTGATTACAAACCAAACCTCAATCTTCTTTTTATGAGTCACTGTCGTGGTTTAACGCCAGTGAGCAACTAACACCACGCAGCCGCTCACCCCTTCCTCCCCCAAGTGGGATGGGGGAGAAAATCGGGGGAAAAAAAGTAAAACTCGTGGGTTGAGATAAGAACAGTTTAATAGAACAGAAAAGAAGAAAGTAATTCTAATGATAACGCTAATAAAATGACAACAGTAATACTAAAAGGATTGGAATGTACAAATGGTGCAAAGGCTGCCCCTCCAGCCTTCTCGCCGGCAGGGCATGAGAAGCTGAAAAATCCTTGACTTAGTCTAAACACCACCCAGCAGCAACCGAAAACATCAGAGTGTTAGCAACATTCTTCTCATACTGAACTCAAAACACAGCACTCTACCAGCTACTAAGAAGACACTTAACTCTATCCCAGCTGAAACCAGGACAGGTGGCAATCAATGTGTATCAACTTGTAATGCCTTGACCTTCCATAATGAGGTTTCTCTGCTAACAGGAGTTGAAAGGAAGAAACATGCAGCTATTTCTGACATCTTGAGGATCTTATAGACTGAGCTAATCTGAATATTTGAAAATCACTCAGTTTCATGGGTAAAGAAACTAAATATTCTATATTCTTCCCAGTTATAGATAGTTTGAATCAGGTATGGGAATGGAAAAATCAGGAAACAACTCGACAGGTAGCTCTCGGTAACTTCCACTTTCTTAGGCAGTAGAAGGTATCCAATACTGATCTTCACCATACAGCTTTAGAAAGTTTCACATTTTATGCTGACATTACCTTGCTTTTTATTTGTGCCTATTAACTTACTTGCTGATATTCAAATTTCACTAACAAGTGATGAGTCTTCCCATCATATCATTTATTATTTATGATGGAGCAGGAGTGAGCTACTTAATGAATAGCAAGATGACTCCGATTCATTTTAATCCCTGTTTCAAAATAGACAGAATTCCAAATGACTTTTCACCTAGACATTATTACATATGAGTAAAATTTTACTGAGCAAAATATCTACTTGTGTTTATTTTGGTGTTTGCAAACTTTAATAAATTCACTTTACCATCAGAATATGAAGTAATGACAATTAAATACTACATATAAAGATTTGCATATCTCACTGCATATAGAGATAGTTTCAGTTTGCTTTTAATTGCCAGATACCATGTACTCAAATTTAATTTCTAGTGAAATGGCCAGGGTGATACCACTTCAGCGCTGTAAAGATCTGAACCTGCACTTGCATCTCCTGTTTATTCAGTGTTATCTCAGAGCTCAGGAAAGTCCTTCATGAAGTCTCCTCTCCAGATTTTAGCAGATCAGGAAAAGCACAGGAGTCATCACTACAGTGTTTCAGTTTAAAGCTTCTTCTCAAAAGTAGTTCAAAGACTTCATTGCTGCAAGTTTGGGTATAAATATACTATCTAGCAGTACTACCCAACGATATCCAAAAGACTGGCGTACTGGGAACATGCATGTTGTTAGAGTGAACTTTCATGAAAAATGAAAATAACAGAATAATCAAGCAAGGGTCGCATTTGGAATCTGTGCAACTGAGAAACATCCACTATCCCACATAGAACACAGTGAGTTTCTAATTAGAAGAGTAAAATATAACGTGAGATAACTGAAAGCACAGGCAACATGCTTCACAAACCCAATGGAGCAACATTTTAGTACCTACAGACAAAGAGAGCTGAATAAAATGCAGTTCCTGGGCTAAACGAAATCTCTGGTTTTCTGTAATGCTTTGGTCCCTTCATCTTTAAATTCAGACATGTAACAATTTTCTGCCAACATCATACCACTGAACTATCCAACTTAATTTGACTAAAGGTTTGCTGACTATTATGGCATGCTGTATGGCGAATTAACAGCTCCGCAGACTGAAACTCCAGACGAAACATAGAGGTAAACGCCATCTGTGATATTTTACATAAATTAGGTAACACTACTGGATTATTACCAAGTTGCCAGTGCCAATGCAATACAAAAGATACTTTAAAAGAGAACAAGTACGATTAAGAATGATGCTAAAGTGTATGTCAGAGCTGTTCTTAATCTCACACAATGCATTGCCTAAGAAATGATTTATAACAAGAACAGCAGGAAACCTGTGAAGGTTAGCTCTGCATAATGAACAAGTAGTTGGATTTTTTCACTCTCTCAAAATAACAGAATTTCATTGTCTGCCACTGTGCCTTTTGAAGAACAGCTTCCAGGTTATCATCGCCAACCTCTATTACAAGCTGCCTCCCCTATCAGGCATGTATCGCTACATGTCACAGTCCCAGTTTGCCTCTGCTCATTTTTACTTGACTGAATTATGCACAGCTTTCTGAACGGACCTCCTGTACCAAAGCCATGTATTGTGACAGCTAGAAAACCAAAACAATTTCTCATAAGCAAGTAATCCTGCATTGTCTCATTTTCATTCCTTGCCTTGCGTCATTCTAGCATATTTTTTACCTTTCTGTAGTAAGAGTAGGCCCAGCTTGAGCCCTTCGCTCCCGACTGGTGTCCCCCCACGACTGGTGTCCCCCCACGACTGGTGTCCCCCCACGGGGCGCAGGGGCTGGGCTGGGGGTTGCGGTCAGTCCCTGCCAGCCCCTCTCGGCCGCTCCTCCCTCCTCCCACGTCTCCCTGCTCCAGCG
>JANZLQ010000031.1:10018915-10077948 GCA_026212715.1 Elanus axillaris | reverse complement strand
CATACTGAACTCAAAACACAGCACTGCACCAGCTACTAGGAAGACACTTAACTCTATCCCAGCTGAAACCAGGACAGTCACTTTTTTTTAAGCAGTGTGACAACTTTGAGCATACAAACTCAGGAGAGGCGACATCAACTGGTAACAGAGAAAGCCTTCCCAAAGTCCATTCTCATTTCAACAACAAAGTAAAGGCTGTATATCCACAAAATCTACCTTGAATTTTCAAAATCCAAAATTTAACTAAATGGACATATTATACTTGATGCCATATCAATTGAAAGATATATTCTTAATTTTTTGTTTACTGACTGAGACCCTTCTCAAGTAGCTGTATTTTCTGATAACTGGCTGGCCCAGCACATTATAATCTCTTTATTTCAATTTTAGGTAAGTTTCCCAGATGATAAATGCTGTTTGCAACTGAGCAGAAAATTATATATATAGTATCATTAGTGCTTTAATGCTTCAAAAGATTATGAAGCTTAGGGGTTTGTGCTTCTCATTTACTGTTTAAACCTGACAGGGACAGTCATGCTCAGTTTTTTGTCAAAATTTCATACTTGGGAATTCCAGCTCATCTAGCTCAAGACTGCAAATTTTTCACTCTTTTTCTCCACCCACCTATTTCCGCAAGGTCCTGTTCGTGCAAAACTTTTTGCAAAAAAGGACAGGAGGAATCAAGATAAGGGAAAATGCCAGCAGAATATTATCTCCTTCTACATACACTTGTACTTTCTGACTGCCAGAAGCAGCCCTTACTTTTGTCTACTGTGTTATGCCTACCATTCCAGTGCAACAAGAATGGAGAGGGATAGCTTTGCTTGATGCCTTTTCATAATTACAAAGTCTTTAAAGTCACTCCTTTCCGAAAAATATAGGCAGACAATGACTAGCATTCAGTGAAACTGATGAATACTTCATTGAATGCAAAATGTATATAGAGCAACAAAGAGAAAAAGGTGATGCTTCACACTGAAGCCTTCACATGTCTGCAGGGCTTTTCTGTGACTTTCTGTCTTCATCGCTGAATATACATAACTTTTCAAAGATTTTTTCAAAGAGCTGCCAAAGAGGTAATTCACATTTTTATAAAAGGAGAGAACAAAATGTTTAATTGTAGTGGTAAATGTATTCACCTCTGCCACCAGCGCTCACCCTTTTCTTTAAATACATGATTTTTTGGAGAACATATGTTTTGATTTGAACTGCCACATTGTGCTTGGTTTGAATCAAAGCTGATTATCGAGGTTGCTGGCCACACATGAAAACAGAGGGGGAAAAACCCTGTACCATCCTATACCTACCTGTTAAGGTTTTTTTTCTCACTGGATTTGACAGGAAAGCTCTCTGTAGTTACTATTATTTTTTTTGTGATCCAAGACCAGAACTTTAATTGCACCCATAACTTCTCTTATCAACACATCTGTATCCAACTGTGCTAACGCTTCACTCACCTTCAACTTTTTTTGTTTGTTTTGGGAACATTTCTTTGTGGTTCTAAACAACATAAATTTGGTTTCCTCATCAAGAAGCTCATTTAGTTGCAGCTTGATTGCAAGTAATTTGCCCTAACTGTCTCCGTCTTTTAATTGTTTGTGCCTTTTTCTAATCTATAAACTGTAACTTCAGGCAGGCCATTTTTGTCTTACCATTTCCTCTTTGGAAAGGCATATCTAATAACCCACCTCATATCCTGTGGCTTTAGGCATCTGAAATCATATGAACAGAAGGGATAGACCATCGATTCAACTCCAAGTTAATTTGAAAAAAAACCCCTCCATAAAATCTCCTTTTTAAGAAATACGAAAATAAAACTTCATCCATGAAATTTACTTTGGTGGAAAATAAATATGCAACAGCATTGGTACAGAACTGACTCCCTATTCTGTTTCCACAGCGTTTCCTTATGACCTACGAGAGACATGAAATTCTAAGTGCCAATTTGGGTACTGCTACAATCCTTGATTTAATCAGAGTCCAATGAATTTTATTCCCACAGTTCTGAATTGGCATCATTTACCCTACTGGAGACAGAATACATGATCTCATAAAGTCTCTGGACATAGTCAAGCCTATGCATAAGGCAGCTTTTTTTTTTTTTTTTTAAGTAATCTCATTAGAAGTTCTACCAAATATGGTATCCATATCAAATCTCTTTAATTCCTCCCGCCTAATCCCCTTTACCCCCAAAGTGTAGCATAAATGTATTAGTCAGATTAGCAGCACATTCAGGAGTAATCCCTTCCAAAACAAGAGAACTATATGCATTTTTCCTGATCCCCAAACTTTTGTTTCTGTTAATTATTCTAAAGCTGGCTGACAGTGTGAATAATACTCTTCCCCCCTCTAGTCTGAATAGCAGTTAAGGAATTTGCATTTGCTGCTTCTTTTTCTTACAAAATAAGGTATTTTCTCTGCACTTTGTGTTCTGAGCAAGTGCCTGCTCTGACTCCCACTGAAGTCTGTGGCCAAGCTCCCAAATGACTGTTTTCAGTGGTGTTTTACTTTACAGCACTTGCATAAAGCACAAAACACACACAGGAGTACAGGAGCCTTGGGATGGGGAAAGAATGCCAAGCACAGTAGGATTTCTTTCTCTCTAAGTTCCTTAGACAGGTACTTCTCCACATGATCTCAAGACCACAGTTAGCTACTGCACTTGCCTGGTGGGGACCAGGGATTCCACCCGGAGCAGTGCTCTTAGCAAAAAGAATGAGAAGCATTTTCTGACTGTGATGATAAAAGTTTAGAAAGCTTTATCACCGCCTTGAGAAATTTTCCTTTCCATTGTTTAAACCACTGAAAATACCGAGACTGCATATGAAACGAAGGCCACATTCATGTAGCCAAACTTCAAACAAATGCCAATGAAAAGCTTTTAACCAATCCCTGGCAGCTTTCTGGGAGGGAATCAGCAGATGTGTGCACATATACCCAGAGAACTGTGCACCAGACACATGTATTGTCCCTTCAGAGCTCTCTTGTCTATCTAACATGTTTTCTTGATGGATAAATAAAAGGAAGCAACATGACTAGACAGCCTGCGCAGTTTATTGACATTGCCAATACTCAGCTGTTTTGAGAAGATATATTAGCTGAGAAGTTCTATTTTATGAGCTAAGTGACTGATGGCTTCTTGTACGACCCTGCAAATTATTGAAATGTTTGTGAAGCTCTTCTGTTGTTTTTTTTTTCAAAACCTTTTCAAATCATACTAGAAGCTTCAGGAGTTGATTATACTGCAGTATCTCACATATAAACTATGGGGAAACTTGCCGTGTGGCAAAGCCAAACTGGCATGAAAGAATGCCAAGAGCCCTCAAAACCAACATAATCAAGTACTTTATTATACTGTTAAAAAGAAGGTTAAAAAATACTTTCATTTCCGAGAAAGATGTTGATTGTGTGCGAAAGCTCTGACTTCCCCCCAACACACATACGTGTATGCACACACACCTGAAGCAAGGAAGCAATTTCCAGTTGCCTTATTCCACTTAGGAAAAGAAATTCCACCTTGCTTCTGGACACAAAGTGCTTTTGCCTAAAAGACTCAGAATGTCACGTCCCATTTTCAAACATGATATAAGTTCTTGGGAGCCTAAAGGGCACAGGAGTTAACAGGACTGAACTGCTAAAACACTTCTAAATAAGTACCATTAGCATAACATTTCCGAAAGTCCCTTGGGGACAAAGCAGTGCAAGTCCTATTTGGAGACTTTACAATAAGTTCCCAGATCTCATTTGCAGGGGAACCCATGCTCTTCCATCGAGTGAAAATTCTGTATCACTTACAAAAAGTCCTTTGGGCTCCTTTACGCCGTATTCCCATTGCAGCTAGCAAGAGGCTGGGCTGTCTGAGAATGCAGAATAAGGTATTTAGGACACTAGAAATATTAATTCGACAAGTAAGTATCGAGTCTTTGGATTAATGAAGCAGATATGGTTAATAACAGGAAAGACAGCAACAAAATGCCACTAGCATGCTGAGTGGGAATAATATAATACACCATGACCATATGGACTCAAGAGAGTAATTGCATGTGAGTAACCCATCTGATCTTTCATGTTGCCAGGCTTTTATCTCAGATAGTCATTTTTCTCTGCTATTACCAGCTTTTTGTTCTAATGAAGAACATCCTCCTCTTTCACCATTCTTATTATGTCTAAGTAATCATTATACATAGATACAGAAGAGAGTGAATTCCTCAAAGCAGATGCATGCTGAGAAACAGTAAAACTTCCTTTTGCAAGGCCAGAACAAGCTATATAGGCTCATTTGGTACCAGAAGATAATTCAAATTTGTCTGGTTTTTGTGGGCACTCCCACAAATTTTAACACAACTTGCACAGAGGAGAGAGTCAAGTAGTGGGTGTTAAGAAAAAAAAAAAAAAAAAGTGTTTTTCTTTCCTTTAGGATGACATCTTTCATTAAAGAAATACAGAAATTAAAAAAAAGAGACTTGCATTTGATCATTACATCAATACACTCACTGGTCAGCTCAAATGAAGGGGAAGCACACTGGAAGAAATAGGAACCTGGCTTTTAGAAATATAGAGTATATCCCATAGTGGAGTAATAATATCTCAGAGCTCTCCACAAGCACGAATTTCCCTCCTGTCTTTAGATCTGCATTGAAAACCAAAGAAACAGCTTTCAGTGTGAAATGAATGCTTAGCCCTTAAACAGATTTTACACGAGAGGCAGAGGCAAGAAGAACAGAATAGCAGAGCTATGATCTGAAAGACGTAATTAGGACTGGAAGGTAGGAAGGTAGATTGTGTTTTCCAGGAGAAAATGACAGAATTCTACTTTTCCTAGCTTTGTGGAACTTGATAAAAATACCCATACAGAAATGTTTGCTAATGTCAGCTTCAGGCATTCCTATGTCATCCAGTGTTATAAAAGAGGCGAAGAAGAAAGGGCCAGGTCAAAGTAGGGGGACAATTAAACAAGTGAACAGATGCACTTGTTCATCTCAAGTGGGGACAAACCTGGAATAATTCCAGCTAGATCTGAGTCAGAGGAAATTTCTCTGCTGTGAAAAGGAGATTAAAAACAGGCGTCAGTACAGTCAGTAATAACTTCCTTGCAGTTCATCTTTTAATATTCAGGGGAGCTATTCAGACCCAGTGTACCCCTTTCTAATGGGTGCTGCAGAAGCATGAAGGATTACAGTTTCATAGCACATACAAAATCAAACCATATCCTCCTGGGAGACTTTACAACCTGTAAGAAACTCAAGCTGTGTACGATAAAGAATCTGACACTCCTCAGAGTAGCATTTGGTTCTGTTGGTTACTGGCTGTAGATGTAGAACATAAGAGCTTGCAGGAGTGTCTTTTATGTCCATTTATAAACTGATTACACCATGCTGGCACCAAAATGCTTAAGAATTTGCTCAATTCCTGTAAGGCAATGATTTTACTCGCTTGTTCATGTCTGATGATGAATGTTTTCTTAACCCACGTGCAGCAATTATTTGGACATAGCAGATCTGGTTGAAAGAAAATTTTCCTAAACTACTGGCTAGGGAGTTCCAGCCATGCCGACAGATCTCTGACAAGCTCCTCTCTGTGGCTCTGAGAAGAGCTATTTGTTTAGACTGAAGGCAAAGATGGGCAAAATTCCATTCTGTGGCCCAAAGCATAATTTTTCATGAATTTGCATGAGATGAAAGTTTGCTATGCTTTTAGGAAAAGAAAAAATGTCAACCGTTTGACTAAAATATGAGCTCTTTGCAGCAAATACTCATTGTTTTTCTTTTCCGTACACAGAAAAATTCATCTCCTCTATGCAGAAGAAAGGGCATTAAGAAAATGCATTTTTGCTTTCTCCAAAGGTGTGAATTCCCCACTGAAGGGTTATTCCCATGTAGCTGTAGGGTTTTGAAATCTAGGAACCAATTTTTTTTTCTCAGTTGGTAGCTTGTAGTCACATTAACCCCACTAAAATCTCTTGTTCTGCTCCATATTGACACTGGAGTATCTCTGACAGGCGAAGACTAGCGCCTGCACCTGAGGATTAGTTCCATTTACCCTTTGCAGCAACAAAAGCTCTAGTTTTCTTGGGAAGGTTTAAGACAGCCTTCTGATATGCGATGAAGTTATTAATGTTGCTTGATATTTGCTTTGACAGCTGCTCTGTACCCTCTTTAATCATCTTCATCATGGTTCACAGCTCTTTTTTCCCTTCATTTCACTTTTGCCTATGCTTCTTAGGCAGAATGATGCAACACACAAGTTGATAAATCTTTCAGCCCTTCGTGTATTTCCCCCCTTTATCTTCACAGCCAAAGTTTCAGTGTTTGGCATTTTTTTCCTACTGTTCAAAAAGAGAGTTCCACATGCAAATAACGCTGGAGCATAGCATTTTTAAAATATTCTGACTCTCATGGGAGAAAATTAGTTTGCAGCCCACATTCATTCAACAGGTAATTTGGTTATGCATTAAAAGGGCTCCTTCAATACTCGAGAAAACTTTTGAAAATCATATTATGAACATTATTAGCTGCCTGCCTTTATTGTATTTGTCTGCCTTTCCTTTGAAGTTATTGATAATATTTAGAGGAGCAACCTCTGCTACACAAGAGCTTTCTCCTGTCATGACACTTTTGGGAATTACATCATACTTTGTCACCTGACTTCCATTTCCCAGAACAAACTGTTCCCTATGAAGCTGTAGCTGTGTCTGCCTTGTCTGCTGTCGGTCAGGCTCCTGTTTCTGCCTGACAGGGTGCAATGCAGGAGTAGAGGTTCTCTAAGCAATGTCACTGTCATTCATGGTTCCCCCAACAGTCTTGCTACCTCACTTGCTGCCAGAGCAGGGGTACAACCTGCCTTGGGCTCCCATGCTCTGGGCTTAAGATTTTAGCTCTGATCAGTTCCCCAAGAGGGACTGGCAAAGATCTGAGGCTATGGGCTACCTTCCTCCAATACCATCTAGGGCTCAGCAGTTGGCAGTCAGAGGAATCCTGCAACTGAAAAAGACATGATCTTCAACCAGCTGGAGCGACTGCAAAGCTTCCCAGAGGGCTAGGACACCATCCACCTTTCCAGTCTGCCTGGAATCAGCAGCATTAGATACGGCCAAGAAAATCCATTACCCAAAGCTTTCTTCCAGGCTTGATAACCTATTTCTCACATCATTGGACAGTGTCCACGTTCTGTGAGGGTCTCTGTTGAATCAAGTGTCTACATTTACACGTTTTCACAATTGTACAGATACCAATTTGCAAAACCTCACGATACTCTATCTGATTGGTATTACTGAGAAGGCTGATGAACGGCCAAGCTTCATCCTGCCTGCACCCATTTGGGGGATCCACAAAGGAAACCTGCAGCAACCTGGGCGATTAACAAAAAAAAAAAAAAAGCCCCAACCCTCAGTACAAAACAAAACAAAATTAAAAAAAGAGAACGAAATTCTCCAATCATCTGTCAGGCATGTGGAAAATACTATTGTACTTCAAGTTTTACAAACAGGAGCCCTGACTTCACATTCTTGGGATCAAACTCTTGTTTCTCTCAGTCACATTAAATGCATTCTTTTCATGTCAGTAGATTGCATACATCACAGGAAAGAAATGGCTCTTGATATCTGTCGGTTTCAAAGTCAGATGATTATGATCAAAGTTTAGCATCTCAGCGCCTTACAGGGAAAATCCATGTAGAAATGCGACAGGGGAAGCAAGAGCAGAGCTACTCCACTTTGATTTCCAGCCAGGGTGCATCTAGGAACTGAAAATACACAGGTATGATCTCTTCCTTGTTCTTCATGCACTGTGGTATTCATGAGAGCCTCTCAGGGTGGCTGCTTTCCCCAGATGCATACTCTTTATGTCTCAACTCATAGAAAAACAACTCTTAGCAGGGTGGAAACGCAGAGCTTTTATAAGGTGACTTTCTCCCTTTCAGTAAAATCTTTCTGTCCAGCTATACCCTGCCACACATGACAACAGCCTCTAGCTCAGCTGCTGCAACGTCAAAACCCACACGAGACACTGCAGTCTCCCAAACACCGCTCTGTATCACAGCATCTGACTCTTCCTAATTAATTTCCTTTGTTGTACAGAGAGCATCCAGGAGCTAATTGTTCTGATGAGACAGATAAAACATCAAAGGATGTTTTAAAATGTGTTTAAAAACGTGGCACGTTGACAGTGCGGCAGTCTGAAGCCCACCAGAATTCAACCAGCCTGTGCCAAGGAAAGCTGGTCCTTGGGGCCTCGTCAGGGTGTTTGAGCACTGCCTCAACAGCCCGTCTTTGCAGGGGAGTAGGAGCTCGGTGTAGAGTTCAGTCTCTGTATTTTTGCTTCCTTAGCTGAAGTTGTTGACAAGGATGCAAGCTCTCTCCGTTGTAGGGCAAGGTGTTGCATGGGAAGGGGTAGAAGATGATCCCCTGCTCTTTTACTTCCCTCCCTCCGCCTCACACTTGAAACTTCAAGTAAGTCCTAAGTGGCCACCAGACGGTAATAAGGTTTTGCAATTGGCAAGCTGGGTGGATTTGAACTACTGACCCAAGAATTAAAATGCTCCATACGTAGTAATCTGCGTCCAGAATTTGTCTGTCTCACTAGGAGCTCAGCAGATAGTTCTGCTTTCTGACCAGATCATTCCCCTTTCCAGAAAAATAACCACCTCAGGCAGAAACAGGATGCCCTCAAGCCCCCACTACCTGATGTTTAAGTTTTCTTTCTACTCTAACAGAACAAAAAAGTAATGTAAAAATCTGACAGCCCAAACTGTAAAAAAGTTTTTCCCTTAGAAGGACTGTTCCCATGACGAACAACAAGAAACACGAAGAAAGGAAAAACCAAGGAGAGAGAGATTAAGACCCTGATACAGCACATAGGCACGTGCTCACCTGGCTTCATGGGACTTGCGTAGATGCAGAAGTGCTGTCACGAACAGGACCGCTCTTTGAAATGGGGCCTTGGAAAAGAGGCCGGTGGAGAGAGAACAAAGAAAACATGGGAGTCTTTTAAACTATCTGAAAAGGAATCAGAGGCAAAGAAGAAAAAAATGGCTGAAAGAAACAAAGGAAATGGGGAACAAATAAACTGTGCTCAAGATGTTACAGAAGAAAAAAACAAGGTCACGGGAGTATGGGTAGAAATGCAAGGAGAACATCGAGCTGTACGGGGAGAACTGCTGGAAACCACAACACAGATGAGACAGAGCAGCCTGGCAGAAAACAGGAGCTCTCGCGCTCTGCAAACCAGCGTGTTCCTTCCCCGTCTCATCGGCTCCCAGCACTGAGGGACCAGGCCCAATTCCCCACAGCTTTGCAGGAGAGAGGGAAGGAAAATTGTTACGCAAACTGCCTTTGGGCCCTGCAGAATTTACAGGAAGAATCAAGACAAAATTCTCTCCTGTCCCTGGACTGTCAGCATTTTTTTCAGGATGGAGGTTGGTGGTACTGTTTTGATAACAAAGCTTGTTGATACAGGTACAAAGGAGGCTCTTGGAGGTCAAACACCACCCTTGGAAATGGAGCGGCAAGTTTAACAGACTCACAATGTTGTTTTTGGTGTTTGACCTTAAACAATACATGAAGCTTGTAGGATAAAAGGAAAACAGAGTTATATATATGAGCTGAAACAAGTTTTTCAGAGTTCTATTTCAAACGCAAACATGAAAAGGAAAGAGAGAAAATAATCACATATGAACAGAAAAAAAACAAAACCAGGAAGCTGCTATCAGAACTACAAGGGGGAAAGTATTCAGAGCAGATATATCGCCTATCACTTAGTATTTTTTATGATTCAGGCCAAGTAACTGAAATGACCAGCCAGTCCAATCTGACTGGAAAGGCTATTTTCCCATGTTAGAGCTCCGACTTTGTTTTAGGTTATTTTCGGCGCTGTTGATGGAATGAGATGAAGAGATTAAGTTTCACCGACACTGCACTAAAGATACGTGGACAGAATTTATCTCCAGATCTGAGCCTGGAGGTACGGCGGTACCGGGCATAGTGACTTTGGTGGCCGCCACCACAAGGGCTGGCAGTAGCTCAGCACCTCTCAGCATTTGGCCTTATGCATGGAGGTTCGAAATAACTTTTGGCTGGATGGTTCTCTCCCAAGGATAGATGTAGTTTCACTGAAAGCATTGTCACACGCTGTGTGACATTACATTCGTAGCATGCTTGGTTCTCCTGGGGTTTTAGACTTCTTTACAGTGAGACAAACAACATCCTTAACGTGTAAGTATCTAAGAGATACAGAAAGAACGAATATGGGAGAAAATGGGTATTTGTAAGAAACAAGGTTTTCTGACCTGGGATCTGATTTTTTTTTTTTTTAAATGGGGACAAAATGTTAGCATTTACCTATTTTTTTTCCCTTCAGCTGCAATTTTGAAAACTTTTCAATCCAATGTTGACTCAATAGATTCACTTTCGATATACATTTTCAAAGCACATTTCAAAAAATGAAAAGTCATTGCAAAGTTAAACTTCAAGTTTCTGATATGTAAAAACATCTTCAAAACTCCTTATTAGAAATAATGACATTTCAGTGTAATTGACATGGCTCTAAATTTAGAGTAGTCAAAATAGAAAGCTGTTCTTGAAGAAAGTTTTGCAGTTGGCTGTAATACTCCCTGTAAATTTGACATAACGAGAAACACACTGATCTTCTGACCACATAACCTAGTTAGCCTGGTAACAACACGGGGCATTGATCAGGATTTCCTCTCCAGAAATGAAGTGTATCCTGCTAAAAGTTGAGTTCAAGGTTATCATCTCCATCTCACTGTGAGGTGAGGGGGCTTGCCCAAGGACGTGAAAAAAGTCAGAGCTGAAGGTGGGTTAGACCTCTGATGTTCATGCATTCGTGACGTTCATGACCTCATGCATTCAGACCATAGTTTTCCTTTATGGGGAGCAATGGAGAAGAGAAAGAACCGGCGGTGCATCAAGTTTAGAAGGAACCTGAAAGTCTCATTATGATGACAGCAGTTCCTTGGGGGAATACTGCATGAAACTGGCAACACATCCTCATGTGATGGGGATGATATCCCTGTGTGGGAGACTTTCACGGCTGGAAATTCAGGCACACTATGGGGAGTAATTGGCCTTAGGACCATGGGGCTGTGAGGGGGGGCCAGAAGGGTGGGTAGGACTAATTGCTGACCTGGGTTTAGCTGTTTTCCCACTGTTGACACAAATTTACTTACATATCACCACCCTATTGGTTAAAAAGACTGTAAGTACTGTGTGGTTCTTCCCCCAGATCCTCTTTTCAAACCTGGAAATGTATTTCACGTCTATGTCTTACCGGCCTTACTCTTTAGCCTTCTGTTTACATGATAATGGTGAAATATGGCTTTTTTTCACAAGCTAGAAGTCAGATTTCTTTTCCATTCATCCATTATAGAGCAAGAATAAGAAAATGAATACTCTTATATCCATTATATATATATCAAGAGACTGAATCTACCTTTTTATTCCAAGAGCTAGAGATGACTGCATAGCTCATGAATTACAAAGCAATTTTGAGACACAACAGCAGCAGAAACAGTAGTAGCGCTTGGCACAATGTACCACACAGATGCGGTATCCAGAGACTGAAAAGTAAAGGGAATTTCTGTCTATTTATCCATTCATCTCATTACTGTGTGGCTTTTACTTCCAATGTGGGAAAATAAAATCCTCTTTTACATGCTATTTTTTCCATGCATACTCGACTTAAACGCTGTTGATTTATGAAGCCAATATCAGTGGCTTAAAATATAACTGTGTCACAGAATTTGGAGAGGTATGCTCAGACAAATATGCTGGAATACCTGAATCTGTGAATTAAGTTGCATGGTATAAAAATAATAAATATATTGTTACCATAAATTAAATCTGTAAAGATTTTTTTTCTTACTTGTTGGCAAAGGGAGCGATCTCTCCAGTGTCAGGATTGAACTGCAGGGCACTAATAAAACATGACACAAATAACAAATAAATTTCCTCTGTATTGAATGGTTTGAGATTTATTGAGGTCTCTTATACCAAGATCTATTGGGAGTGGTATAATCTAATGTATAAAATTTATATTTAGGAGATAAAATGGGGATAAAATAACCATTACCTTACAATATTATTTCAACTCTTGCATCTAATTTGAATATTGTTTAACACAAAACTTGCAGCTTTGGTGGAGAAAGGCATTTACACTGAGTGAAAGTCATGACAGCACTTTGAAACTGAATTATGAAAAAAAGAGAGAGTACATTAAGTTTTCATGACATTTTTCAAGTACATAGATTTACATATAAACTACTGATCAACTCTCTTTAAGCTACGTGGGGTTTTCAGTCATTTGTACAAGTGGTTTTTTCCTGTTCTCAACAGATTACTACCCCTTTTAGCAAACAGTTTAGCTCTATCCTATCTTGGCTAATTTAAACTGTATGGAGCAGATCCTCAGCTGGAGACACAGCACAGAGGTGCACTGATTTATGCCATCTTAAAATCTGGCCAAGTTCAGCTCTGAAAATAAATTCCAACTAACCTGACTGCATGGATACTGGTGTAAGTAAGTACAGACTGCAGCTCTGATTCTGTTTTCATTCATGGTAGTGTCAGTTCAGAGATAAAGCAATGACTTCCATGTCAGCTTGAATGTAAGCAAGCAGGAGAAAAAAACAATTGGTTCTTTGGACCTAATTTTACCTCTGCTTGATGCTGTGTTGATGAAACTGCACTGACATAAAAGTGTGATCACTCCCTATTTATACAAGTATACACAGAAACAGAAATGACTTCACATTTTATTCTACTTCTTTTCCATTTTGCAGAACTTGCCAGGGCAGATACCACATTTTTCAAAACTTCATTATCCTTTGATACTGTCAATATAACTGAAAAATAAATAACCCCTCGTTCAATAAGCATAACTTAATTTTTCAAGAAATTTCCCATATGGAAAATTTAGATACAGAAGATTGCTACCAGCAAACCTGAGCCTTTTACTATGAAAGTTATTCGGGAAAGACTGAGATACAAAAGATCCTTCTTTCCTGCAAATTTAAAGTGGGTCTCCCTGTTTTCTGATTTTCAACTACTCATTTAAAGAGGTCCTGAAAAACATGTTACCCGCTGAGGAGACCAATCTGCTTTCCCCTGCAACATGCAAACTTTTGGAAAGTAATTCCACGTAAAGGTAAGGCACCCTGGAAATCCAAGTCTTGGAAGCCCAGAGAGGTTGGACAGTTGCAGTGATGGGGCAACCTCTCTCCATACTATTAGACCAAGGCTGATTTCCAGAAGGTGAGAAGCAGAGGAAACAGTATCAGGTTGCGCCAGGGAAGGTTTAGATTGGATATTAGGAAAAATTTCTTCACTGAAAGGGTTATCAAGCGCTGGAACAGGCTGCCCAGGGAAGAGGTTGAGTCACCATCCCTGGAAGTATTTAAAAGATTTGTAGACCTGGTGCTTAGGGACATGGTTTAGTGGTGGACTTGGCAGTGTTAGGTTTATGGTTGGACTCGATGATCCTAAAGGTCTTTTCGAACCTAAGTGATTCTATGACTCTATTCTGCCTAGATGGGTTAACAGTATTAAATAGCTGTTTACCTAGATGTTTATTTATCAGGAAGTTGACACCTACTCTAGATTATTTAACAAAGAACTACCAGCAGCTGTCAGAGGTAATGGTGTGTTTAGTGTTTACTTTGAAGCCAGATGCAATCATTGACCTTGAGGTGAAAGGCTCCGTAACCTCTCCCTAGTTTTCTGAGCCCTTCCAGTTACAGAGTTTAGCTAAGAAGTATCTTGCTGAGCTTCTTTACAGAAACAGTCCCAAAGATTTAACTGCTAATGCCTTTCCCTGACTGTTTTTACCACTCTAACCCTTCTCCTCTGATGGGCTTAGGGACCCTGCTGTTCTGAGTGCTATAAATTAGTATAAAATCTGCCTTCTGCTCTTATGTTCAGGCACTTATTTTTAGTTTGTGAGTTCGCGTGTTGCTCAGCAGAGACATGATCCTATACCTATTAAAACAATGGACTGATGCGTTCCTCCTGTTTTTCCCCCAAAAAAGCATGTATGGAATGCCGGCTGTTCTACCCCAGCCATGCACAACAAATCACCCCCAAATTCATGTGCTCTGGTGAGGTTAGAGATATACAGACCTTTAGGGCTTTGGTAATGATCTAGTGTAATATTGTAGTTTTCATCTTTCCATCAAAGACAGCTATTTATCTTACAACTGTTTGGTGTCTGCTTTTATCTGTTTGATATTTGACTGCCCCGTGTGCAGAACAGTACAAGGACAATTTGACAACTAACTTACCCCCAAACCAACCCTCCACTTTTGGATGAAATGGTTTGTCCACAGCATTCCCCATGGGAGGGTCTAAATAGTGCCAGTCACATGTCAGGAGTATGGTTTTGTACCTCAAGCACAGTAATTTGGGCTGGGACACAGGACAGACCATAATGGTTAATGAAAGTAAGTTAATGGTTTGGGCAGCTGGGGGCCTCCTGTCATTCTGATATTGCATTTTGCTGTCTCTATTTAGTTCTACCTTTTAATTTATCCATGTGTAAAGTGGGTTCGGTACTTATACTTACCTGTCCGTAAGGAGTGGTGTTTAGACCTAATGAGTACAGGCTTTTTGAACTCTTCGGATGAAAGAAACTATGTAAGTGCAAATTATCCTCTTGTCTATCGTCTCTGAAGTCTAACCTACTTTGATGTGATTGTGATCTATGTCACTTGTAGTGTGTATTATAGGAGGGGTTCTCACAGCAATGAATGTAAGTAAAGCTTTGAGTAACACAAAGTAACTCGTGAATGTGTAAGTTCAAACACAGGATGGAAATTATTATTTTAGGCTTAGTTCCAGGATTTGGTTAAAGTGTCTTTAGTTTTTAAATTACTTGCTCTCCATTTTCAGATACAAGCTAGCTTTCACATCCTCCCTGACTCATTAGAGGCCATCCCTTCAGGCTGGTATAAATCATCAGTACTTTACTGATACCAGTAGAGCCATCCTGATTTGTACTTAGCTGAGCACCTAGTCCAGTGAGGAGTATTCACAAAATGTAGCCAGGGGCAGTGCTCCACTGAGATGGTCAGTAAAAGTAATATGAATAAAAACTACCAAATGCGAAAGCTAAATTTCTTAAATTTTATAGTCTTACTTATAGGGTAACTATATAGGTTAAGTAAACCATCTCGAGATTTGTACCACCATTCACTTTTGACCTTTGCACTAAGAATGCTTTAAGGAACAATTAAGGAGCAATTGCTTTAAGGAGCAAATCCTTATAAATATATTAATATAAATATTGGTATTCCTATCGTTCTGACGTAAGCCTGAGAAAGGCTGAGAATTAATGTAGACTTTGAGAAATAATTCCTAGTGTTTTACTTCTGCAGGTGACCCAGTCTGAGCCAGTCATGCAAGCAGGTGAGCAGTGTTCACGCATGGCTATGTGGATTCCCTTGCTGCACCCTGTCTATTCAGTTAGCGCTGGAACACCACATTGCTATGGGCTCCTCTCTGCAGGAATAATATTGATTTCTGTTGAAGGCTTTCTCCTAGGAGAAAACAAAGGAAAAGCCTCCATTTTTCTAGTCCTGCAATGAAAAGTTAATGGGGAACAGAGTTTACAGCAGGGGAAAAGGAAGGAAAAAAGAGGGAGGAAATGAGGAGGGAGCTAAAAACAGAGAAAATTTAAAGGATGCAAGGGGAGAAGGATGGATGTCAGAAGGATCTATGTTAGGAAGGTAGTTTTTCAGTTCTGTCTCTCCTGAAAAGTTCACTGGCTCGGAAGAACTGAGGTCTCAGCGAACTACTACCACAGAGCTTTCACAGACAATGTGGAGGATTTCACAGACAATGTGCAGGATTTTTTACTGTTTTTAAAATCTCCAAAACCTTGATTCAACCTCCCCAGACTACTTCATGAGTACATAGTATTCCTACAGACAATATGCTACATGCACATTCCTACAAGGTCAATACTACATACACGAATGCAGGAAGCAAGAGCAGGAGAACAGCAGCTGGGACTAGAAGACCGAACCCATTTCAGTGCCTGAGCTGGGTGTTCCTTCTCACTCCTAGTTTCCAAGCAGTAACTAGGATTATAGAATATAGATTCACTATAACAATTCTGCCCAATGCTCTGGTTTTTTGTAATTATTTTTCAAAAAAGGTTCTCAAAGAACCTTCCCTTGTTGGCAATCATGCGCAGGCAAAATATGCCTGCGGATTCAGGCATTTACCCTATTTGCGTCTCTTCCTTTTCACCTACCCTCCTTCCACCTTCATTTTAAACAAGAGGGAGTTGCACTTCATCCCTCTAAACTCAATTGCAAAACTGTAACTGGTTTCAATGGGCAAACGCTTTCAATCATAACAAAATACTGATGATACTATTTCATTAAACTGCTGTATTTTTTGCACCCCATGAAGCATCCCCTCCCTCCCTTTTTTGTTGCAGAGTGACTAATTTAATCTGTTTAATCTGTAGTTAAACAGTCTTAAACACATAAATTCTTCCCCTTGATGATATTCCTACTTTTGAGACTGATTTTCTTCACTGCCATAACATTTTTATGCCAATGAAATTTTTTTGCATTGTCATTACATTTAGCCTTAGCCTGAACAAAAAGCACAGCAGTTTCTCCTTCCAAAATCTGCTTTTAAGGAAAATAAGACTCAGCCAATAATAAGAATGTTGTGGGTTTGGTGTTTTTTTTTTTTTTTTCCAAAGCCGTTCATGAGGGGAGGAGGGGTAGTTTTCCAGCATGCTTTCAATTCTGATTACCATAAGAGGCATGCGAAGTGTTCAGCCCTTTGGTTTCAATGCACGCTCTAATGAGTGCATTTTGGTGCAGTCTCCGAAACACCAAGTTTCTGCAATAAAATAAAAAAAATTCCTTTCTGTGGAAGTAATCCAGATTATAAGTAAAGGAGTCTGATGCCTAAAGAACACTCATTCTACCTTCACTGATACCCATTCCCTGGATGTGTAAGTGGAGGCTGGTTGGATCGCAGCAGGTAACAGACAGGAGGCCGTTCTGCAAGAAGCATGATTTTGTGAGTGTTTTGTTTATATACTCCTCTATTCCTGGCCATTTTTAGGGACAGGATCCAGTTAGGCTATCAGGACCTTTAGTCTAATTTGTATATTCTTAAGAGCCACCCCACCACAAGAAAATAAGCAGTGATACAAATAGCCTTGAGTGGTGTCCCTTGTGCAGGGAACTGGGAGCATTTGGTACTTCTGAAAATTAGACCACTTGTCAGGATACCAAAAAAGACTGAAGAAGTAGTTGAAGTCTGAACACGTAAGACCCTGTCTGTGCCTCATTGCTCCATTATGCTCTGCAATGCCATTACAGGGATGCAGTTAAAGCCCCAAAGTTTGTTGTTTTCTTTAAATAAAAAAAGTTGACTGTACTTGATGACCTAATCCCCCCCTAGCTGAAATTATGTCACTGGCTTCATTAGACAGTGGGATTAGGCTTGTGTTGCTCTGCATGGGCATATTTTGAATCTCTGCTAGCTAGCGGTGTTCTCAGAGAAGCGATTAATAGTGCTAACTATTTTGGTTAAAATTAGGGCAAAGAGACACTCCTCCTGATATGCCATTTAGGTTAAATGCATTCTCCTTCTGTTCAACTTGTCTGATACTGTAATGTTAAGCCAAGAACTTATCTAAGTAAAAAGATTAAACATATCTCTGAGGAATGCACAACACCATTACAGTTGAATCATGAGGTTAAAGTGTTGCACTGAGGTTACAAAATATCAGATAGAGAAGAGATTGAAAGGATAAATCCTCACTCATTTAGCATAGTTGCCCTATTCCACCTGCTAATGAAATCAGTATGTAAAGTGCATTGGAAAGGGGCTCTGCACGTTCGATCTTTCACTACAAGTTACATTGCATTCTGCTATGGAAAGTGATGGCTTATTGTAATCATTCTCTAGGCTTGTTTTTCACTTGGGATCAGGGGAATGTAATTCAAACATAAAGAGAGTTGCCAATAATTCATTCTTAAAGAGCCCTATAAAGATATGTGGCCAATACTGTGGCCTCTTTCAGGAAAAATAATGGTCAGACATTTTGCATGAAATTATCATTTCATTAATGTACCGATCATTCCAAATGCTTTCAGACTTAAGTATGAATTAAACAGTATCAGATTCATCTTAGAGCCGTAGATATAAGCTTCATCACCTGACATAGCATTACATTTTATTTGCCTCTGGAAACAGACTTGTGTTTATATATTTGAACATTAAAAGCCCAATGAAGAAAAGCACTTCATCACATGCTTAAGTAATTTAGTGGAGCAGGGTCTAGGGTGGGCGCTAACCCTCTTCAGGGGTGAGCATTTCAAAAGCAAGCAGACCAATTTTAAAATAATTAAGAAGACACTGTAAGGTGAGACTGCATCAAAGAGTAATTAGACTGCGCTGTTACTGGATAATATTAAGGACACAGGGATATTTTCCAGCCTTTCCCAGCAGGTTTACATGCATAACCTAAAGGTAATATTCCTCTAAGGCAATGCATTCTACCGATGGGAAATACCTGACATACCTGAATACCTGAAAAATACTTTTCAATACCTGAAAGCCTGACATTGCCTTAAAATTCAGGATGGTGGGTTTTAGTCAGTTGGAAATGAGGGGTTTCTGCTAAATTTAGCATTATGCAAGTTGTATATGACAATACTTATGTCTTAATCTGCCAGAAGCATCCAAATGTGGGTTTTTAACCAACAGTCAGACCTAAGGTGTATTGGAAACAGATCATCAAAATAATTTAATTTAGACATTAAGTACATGCCTTAAGTGCTGTCCAAATGAAATTCCCATGACCTCATGGCTGTGGCCTTTGATTCTCTTAAAAGGAGATGAAGATTTCAGTGAAACGGTTGATAGCTATCTCAGAAAACTGTCTGTAGGTCTATGTAAAAACTTTTTTTTCTATGTTTTTGTATTTTTTCTATGAAGGCTGAGCTTCTGGTCTCATCACGCAGCTCTGCTGGGTCTGTGGTTTCCAGGCATATCTGCCTTAAAAAGGCTTTAAGCACAGCCAAGGCGGGGAAGGAGCCTAAATTCTACACTCACTTCTGCCAGGGGTTAGTCCTTGTAGTGCTAATCCCTGAAAAACAAGTAGTTCCCTAGACAGGAAGACTAACGAGCCTCATTTCCGGTAGCTTTATGGCTCGTGACTAATTGGGTTTGGCCTTCGGGAAGACAAAAGAGCCACCTGAAATTTTCCTTGCAGCTGAAGCTTCTCTATGGGCTTCCTCTTGAGTGAGTGGGTTCTTGGATGTCTAGTAAGGATTCAACTCCTCCTGCTTCCACTTCCTCATTTGTCAAAAGCACTTTTTCCTGTGCTCACACACCTATTTTCACACAATTTTTTTAGGAATGCTGTTCCTACATTCTACTGTTGTGATTTAACCCCAGCCAGCAACTAAGCACCAAGCAGCTGCTCACTCATTCCCCCCCACCCAGTGGAATAGGGGACAAAATCAGGAAAAAGAAGTAAAACTCATGGGTTGAGATAAGAGTGGTTTAATAGAACAGAAAAGAAGAAACTAATAATGATAACGAAAACACTAATAAAATGACAACAGTAATAATAAAAGGATTAGAATGTACAAATGATGCACAGTGCAATTGCTCACCACCCACCAATCAACACCCAGTAGTCCCCGAGCAGCAATCCCCCATGCCCGCTTCCCCCCAGTTTATGTACTGGGCATGACGTCCCATGGTCTGGAATACCCCATTGGCCAGTTGGGGTCAGCTGCCCTGGCTGTGTTCCCTCCCAAATTCTTGTGTCCCTCCAGCCTTCTCGCTGGCTGGGCACAAGAAACTGAAAAATCCTTGACTTAGTATAGACACTACTTAGCAACAACTGAAAACATCAGAGTGTTATCAACATTCTTCTCATACTGAACTCAAAACATAGCGCTGTACCTGCTACTAGGAAGACACTTAACTCTATCCCAGCTGAAATCAGGACACCTACCCACATCAGACTTGACTTGAATTGGACAGTAGGTCAGAATATCCTAGGGGGAGTAGAGATGTTGCAAGAACAGAAGTCTTGCTTCCATAAAAAAATCAGCTTTTGGATGGCAGCCTAGGTTTACAGAACAAACTCATTGTTCCATTCCAGAAACAAGGAGTCAAGAGCTCATAAAAAATGCAAGTGAAGATTGGGCAAGTAGCACTAGCATCACAACAAGGGCTAAGAACCAGGACACAATTTTGCAGCATGCAGCAGAACTGAAGAGACTCGGGCAGGGATTTCCGCCTGAAAATTTGACAATTTCTTAACAAACATAACCAGCAGTCTTCAAAACCACTTGGGCTCAGGTGATATCTTACTCTGCTCTTTATTCCCTAGGGAATATGTTTCATTAAATAGCAATCACTGTTACGACCTGGAAACTGTTGCCTTCACCTCATACCACTCAAGAACTCTCAGACAGCTGCTGACATAACTTTTCAGGGGGATATGCAGAAGGCAATGGAGAGGAGGATCTTCCTTTCCCCTTTCCTTCTCTTGTTCTCCGAAACTTATGCTTCTCAAGTCAGCTCCTGAGCCACATCCTTCTCCCCCCCTACGTGAATTATTTACCCTTCCCATGTCTTAGGTTCTTCTTCTGCACGATGAAGCCAGTGTTGCGCTAACACAAACACCACCCGCAGCTATCCTGATGGGTACTAGAAAACTCCAGGGTGTGTTATTAGCTGTATTTTATAGGTGAGAAAATGAAGATGGAGAGAGTTTAGGTGACTTGGTCTGACAGGAATCGTGGTCCAAGGACTTCATACGAGCCTTAGGTGACAGCACACATCAAAACGCAAGGGGTTGTGTGGCTGGGTTATAGAAAAGCAACAGCGTCTTCTGTTGGTAGGGTTGTCACTCGCTTAACAGGTTAGTCTAATTCTGACCCAACCTCCCTGCTTAAATTCCTTTAGCAACCTCTGTTTACTGTGATCTGGAAAGTCCAACACAACTTACTGCTAGCTGGCAGAATGCTTTGGGAGCCTATCTTAAGCTTTGAGATAGCTGAAAGTCTTCTAAGAGCTTTTATGTCTGTTGATGGCTGAGGAAAGAGGCAGCAGAGACAGAGACAAGGGAGGGAAAGAACATGAGATCCTTCAAAAAACACCTTTGACTGGATGTTTCAGAGTACAGGGAGAGAGAAAAGGTTTGGAGATTTCTGAAGGTTTTTTTCCCCAGAAAGTTAGAGGTGAATCAAACAAATACCTTCAGTCATTTTTCAGGTTGAAAACTAATACCCAAAAATATCCATGAAAAGGAACAAACGAATAAATGCAAGCAAAAAAATTCCTAAGCCAGCACAAGTCCTGAAATATCAGTTTAATATGCTCCACAAGTGAAATATTTATATGCATTCAACATCAGATGAAATTTCACAGTGATTGTCTTATGTAACCACAAGTCTGCATTAACAAGTTTGAAGGTGACAAAAGCATGAATGAATGTGGTAAGCTCTTTATGCATGAAAGAAACAAGGCCAACAAAGACCTAAAGAACCCTCCAAACTTAATTTTGTTTTTCAGGCACCCAAGGCAGTAGACTACCTAACCATATGGGGTTTTTTGCAGCGCTGGGTTTGCATTACTGCAAACCTTTACAGCCTCATATTAAATTCTAAAAGTGAGTCAGGGATTTGCCTCTTTGCATTTCATAGCCATAATTCAAGAGGCAGAGAAAGAATTATTTAACAGAGAAAATGAAAATATTATTTTATTAGCTCTATAGCCACAAGTGAACAAGGGAAGCAAAACAATTAAAGTAGGAAATATGGGTATTTTGGTAGAAAATAAAACATATCAGGCATGATAAAAGTCACAGCAACTTAATGTGGACCTACCTAGTTGCTTAATAACTTAAATGTGTCTGTGTGTAAACATACACAACAACCTGGAGAGATACAAGTGTATATAGACACACTGATTTAGAGAAATCTGTGCAGGCTTCTTTGCTGTTGTTATTGTTATTATCACATTTTTGAGAGAATCCTGCCCACCATGCTTTCCTGTTTCTGTTCTTCAAAATGGTATGAAGCAAAGGAGAGCTTAGCTAAAGCTGAAGTGAATGCAACACTTTTTCTCATGGCAATTACAGTTACTAAGTGTTTGGTAAACAGGACTAGAGTACCCATGCTGTCCATTCTTGAGGCCAGTTTCCCCTCGGCTGCACTCAGCCAGTTCACAAATCCCATTTGTGCCATTTACGAAAATCTCCCATACCTGCTGCGTTCAGTCCTGGACTTCCAGTACTGTATTTCCTACACTGGTTGGAAACCTGATTCTAAGCCTAAACTGTGATTCACAGCCAAATTACATCACTCAGTCTTCTATCTACATTGCCTTTTTGCTTTTGTGCCTTGCACTTTTGTTCATGATTATAAAGAGCAACCAGATCCTTCTTCGATTTTATTCTGTAAGGTTAAGACAAGCAAGCCTTTTCATCTTCCTCGTAAGACAACCCTTCAGTCTTTCAGTGATCTAAACACTTTTCTTTTTCCATTTTATATGTCCCAGCTTCAGTTCATCTTATTCAAGAAGACATTTACTACGTAATAGGCGTTGCTCTGTCAGCGACCTGTGCCTTGACCTGTGCTCTGAGACATCCCCTGCCTCCACTGCAAACACCCTCCCAACACATCTCTGCATCACATCTGCCTTTCTCATGATTGGAAAACTTTAGTTCTCATTTTCACCTGTGGATTAATTATTGCACGCTGATCTTTCCCTTATTTCCAATTGCCAATACCAGGATGTCAGCAGGTACATATATACAACCCAAACACCTGTAATATCACTTACTACAGTATGTTATCCCAGACCATGATGTTCTGATACAGTGAAAAATAGGGGAAATTAATCTCTACTGTTCAGACCTGTGATATGAAATGTTCAACCTGTAATACCCATGTGTTGTTGGAGGGACTGCTATTGGGCAGCTTTGGATTCCAAATTGGTCTCCAATTAGCATTTTCTCTTCTATTTTTTTCACATCAGGGACCAGCAGGAAACCGATGAATAGCAGCTAAGTAATGAGAGAAATAAAAGAACTTGAATGCAAAAATCATCAAGTCAATAATAATGCTGTTCTTATTATTGAGGGAAAAACATAAGTGCTGTATAAATGGGCTTTATGGTTTTGTATGGCAGTCCATAAATGCGTAGTTCTGCAGACAGGAATCAAAGTAAGTGATCCACTGCAACAGGTACAATTAGAGAATAAGTCTGGAAATACTTTCTCCCTCCCTCCTTGACAAAAATTTTCTTCTCTTCCATACATATGTGATTCTTGTCACACCGCAGAACTTTCAGTGGAGCAAATATGAATCCTTAGAGTTACAACAATGAAATATGCAAAAGAGAGAGGAATGCAAGAGAACTTTGCAACGTTGATTATACTAATTCCTTCTGCAGCTAAAAGCTGGAGTGGGAATAATTCCAGGTGTAATTATCAAGTTAGAAACTGATGAGCACCCCATAGGAGCTCAGAAAAACAGGGAGGTAGAAATCAAAGCATCCCCAAGTTGTAACCTAGTACGTAAGAACATTATACATTTAAATATGAAAATGGATCAGCTTTCCTTTCACATGTATATCTGAATATATCTTTAAAATAGAAATAAAACCAACCTCCAGCAGCAGAGCACTAACATTCACTAATGAGCATTGGATATTAAGGAGAAAAATAATACCTAATGTATGCAAACCATCTAAGACACACTTATACCTTGCTCTAAATCCCACTGAAGCTGCTACAGGGATACTCTGTATCAACCTGGAAGGACTTTGAATTAGTCCTAATTTGTACCAAAGCAAAGTGAGACTCACAGAAAATACCAGGAGTTGAAGTGTCTGCATCTCACCAATAATGCTAGCTAAGAAGGGGATTCAGGTGCAAAAGATGCAAGAAATTCCATCCTGCAGTCATCCCTTTTCAAAAGGCACTTCAAGCCTTTACCCCTTTTCCTGTAAGAGTTTGAAAATACGTTCTATTTTCTACCCACAACAAAATGATCAGCTTCCCCACTGGCCAAAGGCATGACCGAAGCCTGGGGGAAGTACTTGTTCTTTCTTCCCCCACTGCAGTTCATCAGATGGGTGATTCTCACTAATACAAGTCAGAGCCACAGGGTGTCCTCTACACGCAGACAGGAAGGTTGAAAGCTCCACAACGCATAGGAAGGTTAGTGGCTTCCTCATGTATTTTGGGCTATTCAGTGGACTGCCACTGAGCATCTGCTACCTAAAAAGAGCTCACCAGCTTTCAGTTTTTATGTTGTTTTTTTTTTCCCCATTCCTCCTTTTCAAGTAAAAAGTCTCTATAGCAACTGGTTTGCATCCTGATGCATCTGAAGGATGGGGGCAAAAGAGATGCAGTTTATTTCAAGAGATGCTTTTATTTCCAAAAGTCACTTCTGAAACAGCGTGTGCACAATGTACATGTCTACTTTGTATACACTAAAAAGGTCCAGAATTCACCCGGGTCCCCGTGAGGTCCCACAAAATTCTATGACTAAGTGCCTTATCTGAGATTCCTGATGGGACCTAGCTCAGCAAGCACTGTGCTCCCACCCTCTGGAAAGTTCAATCCCAAAGTTCGGTCCCAAAATAATCCAAATGAAGAGTCGCGTTCATCCCTTAAACTGCACTTTACCCAGGAGCATGCTGGAAACACGCTAGCCCAAGATTTCTCAGAGGTAAAGCATTATTTCTTTTCCATGTGGCAGCATTGCACTAAGGTCGTTACCATTCATTGCCCACAACGCGAAACAAAGACAGTGAATAACAACTTTGAAAAGAATGTACAATAACAATGACTCAGGTATTTAATGTACTTAATTCAAAAGTATTTTGTGTCTAGTTTATAATGAAAGACTATTCAGTCAAAAGATTTCTCCCTTAGAAAAACACTGTTCCCAAAAAGCTGCCATTTTGCCCTCACCTTGGCAATGTTTACTTCTCAGTTGCAGCTCTGAAAATTAGCAAGTACATGGCTTTTGCCTTTTAGGCTAATTTAATTAAAAGCGATACTAGATTGTATTATACCTCCTTAAAATACTGTTGTAAGAAACAGCCTGGGGAACCACTCCCCAGCTGCTTTAGAACAATGCATAATTCTGTTTAACTTCCCGAGCAGCGAACAATGCTGGTTTATCATAACTACTTGGAAGGTTGCCATGCCACAACCTAACAGTTCCTTTCTTTATTATTGTAATTTCTTACTTCTTAAACTCAGAGGATGGATACCCAATGGACTGGGGAGAATATTTTGTGTGATTCTGACACCTTTGAGAAAACCAGGCTTCACTGTTTGCTTGTCACTCATCGAACATGGAAAAGCTCGGGAAATACATACACACTCCAATAATTGTGCACTGCCTTTGGATGTAAGCATCTGTGACATATAGCTATATAATGATTATTGGGAAGGTGCTCTGAACAGAGAAAGTATGGTGTGTGCAGCGAGAGCACCCTGTGTTCTGGGTCTGCAAGTGTATATGCTCTCTCCAAAACCACACATACCATTTTGTTGAGTTCGACATTTATAATCACATACTTCCAAAGTAGTTCAGCTTCCAAATTATGTGTAGAGTTTATCTATACAGTTAACTTAAAATGAGCATAAACTTCAGGACGAATAGGTATAGGTCAATTTTTATAATAGAGGAAAATTTCTAGTGCCTGAAATGTTTATTTGCATATCAAAGGTTACAGAAAAGCAAAGCAGTTGGTCTAGCTGGAACGAGTGATAAACTACCTTGTGATCTTAGCTTCTTGAAAATACAGACCATGCGTCATAACATTCATGTCAGTTTGCTTTCATTCCGTTGAACAGCACTGCAAGCGTTTAATTCCTGATGGGAAAAAATACCTAATTTCTTTGAAGATAGGGGATTGTGGGGAACATCTCAGCAATGTCAAGACTGATTTTCAGTGCCAGACAGAAAAGCACTGCTACACGGGCTGGTCAGCATCACATTTGACCCACAGGCTAAGAAGGTTTTATTTCATCACAAGCAGAAGAGAATGAGCCGACTAGGAACCCATGTGAGCGGGGAAATGTGCTTAGCACAAATTCTTGCCTGGCTTAGGAAACTGTGGGTACTCAGACCCTCCCAGGACTGGGTCTACTGTATTTTCAAGAACACTAGCGATGGAAATTCATGGCCAACTTCAACTAGCTTTTTGGATAATTTGTCCTCTAGATGACAAGGATCTTCATGCTAAGAGAAACAACGATGAAATGCATGAAAAGATTTCTGTTTTTGGTGGAATGGGACATCTGCAGTTTAAAGAATTATTTTCTTTTTACAGGGGCCTGATTGATTCTAGTATTTGAATACCAGAAGGGTTTGGATTTTGGGGGGATTTTGTTTAGGTATTCTTACTAGTTTTACAATAATATCAGTGATGACACAGTATAATACTGCAGATTCAGAGAAACACAGAAATTAACAAGGTTCCTTGTTCTTTCCTTTTTTCTCTTAGATACTCATTTATCTCTGTGAGTAAGTAAATCTATAGGAGAATCAGACTTGGGTATTTCTATCTATTTCAACCAAAAAAATAATAAAAAAAAAAAAGAAAAGAAAGAAAAAGAAAAAAGAGAACCCAAAGATGATGAGCGTCATTGTCGTCAATGAAAAAATTTTTTTACCTTTAACAAAGGCCACAAAACCCAGTGACCTCCACTAATCTTTACTCGGTCAAGATTCCTATTAAAGCCAATCAGAATTTTTCCTAAGAAGAGAGAGAAAGCTCTTTCCCCAAAACTACAGTATTTTACAAAAATGTTTCAAAACATGCACTTGTAATAGGGTCATCTAGAAACACTTCTGGAATGGTTATACTAGTTTTCCATAATAGTATTGCAGCCAATATTTGTACAAATGTAGACATGAATCAGGTTAAAATTACCCTCAAGTTGACTTAAAAATTCTGGAATCAATATTTAGGTTAGTGAGTAATTAAGCTAAATTACTTTAATTAATTAATTAAACTAAATGGATTTAGCTTAAACTTTAGAAGAACCAAAGGAAGGGAATCTTTTGCAGGTGGGGCTTGTCTGCTCTTCAGATTTTCTATTGCCTTTCTCTGTGTTTTTAAATTACTACATAGCTTATTCTGCCTGAATCACTCCAGTCTGCCTATATTGCAACTAGGATATACCTAATAGTTACAGAAAAGGTTCAAAGGCAAGTCTGTTGTTGGGTTTTTTTTTTCACCTCAGTGATTCCTTACATGACCCCCAGTAAAGTCCTTAATCTCTGCCTATGTATTTGTTTCCAAAGGAAAAGTTACACCACCAACAATAATCCAAGCTCGCAAAAGGTTCCACAAAATTTAATTAACATTTAAACGTGCTCACTGATCCTTAGGTGACAGAGGGTCTAAGTACAGTGTGACTGTTACACCCTGGAGTGGTGCACAACCACCAAGATAAAACTCCCTCTGTAGTACACCTGATAAATTAGTCTGAGAAAAATGGAACCACATAGCTCAGATGCCACTAAATTTCTGTAGCTGGGCTATAAAGGCCTTTGTATGTGTATGTATGCATTCCAACACCAAGCTATATACTGCTGTTATTCTTACTAGTCCCATGTATTTTTCTTTTCCTGAGTGGGTTCCAGCAATCAGATGGATTAATGACATGTTGCTTCATAACAACAAGTCAAGTGTTCCTCCTTGTGAAAAGATAAAATAAAATAAACCACTTCACTAACAAGATTCATTAAAAAGGAAAGCAGCCTGATTCAAACTGAGATCCAGCCTAGCGCACCTGCTGCACAGCCTGCCTACTAGCTCCAGCTGTGGGTGGTGAGGAGGGGTAAAGAGCTGGATGCAATCCAGCGGTGCTTGCCTGCACACAATATGTTATCCTTTGGAGAACATGCTAGGATGCAGAACAAATCCCCACAAAAGACTTTATGCAATTTCCATGTGAATTGTTTCCTAAATCACAACAGAAAGTCTTGCTGTCAAGAAAATGCAGAATTAACTAATGCATTTTTCGGGCCTTCCCATATTGCTATTTCTCTCCTCCTCCTTTATCCCTCAATGCAAGCTGCTAGAAACAGTAAAAGCACAAACTGCATAAACACCAAGGTAAAGGTCTGAGCCTGGTAAGTGCTAAGAATCCTCAGGTCAAATTAATGAACCCTGGGGATGCTCATCTCTTAGTTCGAACCTTCAGCAGCTCCTAGACTCGACCTCCAAAACACCACCAGCTGCAAGCCAACCAATCTATTGTGACACAGTGAGTATTTTAGCATCCATAGGGCATTACCATTGCTTACCTGTCAAACCCACCCATACCTTTACCGTGGTTATCACTAGTGACAAAAAACCCATGGGAAATGGTTTCAGAAAACTGGTAGACACAAACAAATGGCACAGGTTTTGGGGTTTTTTTTGTTTGTTTGTTTTTTTCCCTAAAACAACACATGCAAATCCACCACAGGGCTTACTATTTATGTTTCCCTTCTGTTTGTCTTGTAATATGGCGATTTGCACGGTTTCCATCATAGGTTGCAATACAGGCAACTGAATGTCATGCTCCTACTGAAACTCCAGAAGCTTTGATTTCTCTCAGCCTGGATTTATGTACCATGCCTCCTCTTTGTATTCTCTTATCCTACTGATTTTAGTTCTGAGCTGATGCATCACTAGATGTCATGGCATGCTTTGTAGTGCCAATGTTGTGAATAAAGAAGTACTCGATGGCAGGTGGGGTAACTAACATACATCCAATACCACAAGTACCTGTTATTTTTCCATTCTGTTTCTCACAAGAGATTGCTCTGATGGCTCTTAGCAAGCATCAGGGCTGGGACTGAAGACTATGATGAGTCTTTAATCTTGGAAATGACAAATCAAGAAGTCCTAAAATAAAAATGTTGGAAGAGACGGAGAGGGATCTTTCTAAGCCTGTCAGACTGCTAGAGCTAACTAACACTAACTCATTTGCTTTGGAGAAATTCAGGAGGTAAAAGGTACATTTTTTTTTTAGTGTGAGACTTCATTGCTGCTCCGTGCATTAGGACAAGATTCTGGGCTTCTGACTCACAAATTCAATAATCTAAGTAGTCCTCTTAAATCACCTGCTGAGTAAGAAAAAATCGTTTTGTGAATGCCCTGTGTAATAAGTTTCAGAGATCTTTTTGCGGGGCAAGATGAAGAAATGACAGCTTCTCTCCCTACGGAACTTGCAAGGGAAGCACAAGATACCGAGCCAGACACAGACAAGCACGGCGCTCACGGCACTCAAGCTGTACGCCGTGCTGAGCAGCCGCATCTTCAGACATTTTGTGAGGAGGAAAGGAATTTGGCATGTATGAAGAGAGAAGCTGTTCCAGCCACGAGGGACAGCGTGAAAGGCTGGATGAGGAGACAAAGAAAGCAGTCAGATAGGAAATGAAGGCAAACTGGTGTGAAAGGGAGGGATGCAAAGAACTGGGAAGAGAAGACGGAGCAAGCTCTAGCTGCGGCCTGCACGATGCGACCCATCCACGGGAATGCGTCCCCGAACAAACTTAGGAGGAATGACTGAGAAAAGCATCCACCGCACGAGCGATCCCCACGCAGAACCTAGGACCCAGTTTCATTTAAATTATTATTTTTCCTTCAGCCCACACATTTGAGTGCTGTTGATGAAGATTTCTTTTCTCAATTAAGTCATAGCAGGCCTCAGCCTAAACAATACCAGTACTGAACCCGTGGCCTTTTAAGCCGTGCTGTCAGGCAGGGGGGCTGCAGCAATGTGAAGCAGAGCTAACATCGAACAGGCAGGGTACAATGGCCCCATTATTGAGTTTGCTTGCGCTTGTCCGACACTGGGTAAAATCCCCGGAACAACGTCAAGACCTTTTAAATGTCAAGTCTTCCTGGGTCTGGGCACTTGTGCCTGAAAGCTCCTAAAAGAGCAGCAGGATCTGGACTGCAAAGAGTGAATGCAGGCTGTTTACGGAGGAAAGTGAGCAGGGGCAAATGAAAAGAAGAAAAACATGCCTGGGAAAAGAGATTTTTGCAGCAAGCTGTGAGATTTTGCCTGGTAATTAACTTAGGAATCGTGCGATTGTTGCAAACAGTTGACCTGAGTCTGCCCTCTGGGTTGAGAGCTAAATTTTGTATTTACTAGCTACCTTGGGAGAGGTAGAACAGATTGAAAGTAGTGGTACTGAGGAGTATTTATTAACAAATCACTTTAAAAGTGGAGGGCAAATAGCCAATGAAATCTGGCTTGTGAATTAATATGGTTTTGTCAGCATATGGTACCTCGCAGGGGACACGAAGGAGGCATTTTTGTTACATATGTACGTGTGACTAGCAAGGAAGCTGTAATGAGAAGATTGAAGCAAAAATAGATGTTTCTTGTAAATACATATGAGCAGAGGAAATGAAGCCACACTGAAACTGTTCAAATGACCACTAGTGATAATACTACTTCTTAGGAAGTTCGAGCTACACCTTGCAGGGTGAATGGTCTGAACTCCCTGTAGCAGAAATGGGAGTACACAAACAAACAAGCAAGCAAATGCATGAAGAGAAGTTGTTTTTTTTTTTTAAGTCACTTGTGCAAAACATTATTAATTGCAAGTCAAGACTTTGGAAAAAAAAAATCATCCACAAGAGAGTGATTTAATAGGGATGGACTCATCCCATGTCCATGCTCCAAAACTCCCACAGACTTCACAGGGCACCCACCCCCAATCTGTTGCATCTTTTTTGTTCTTCAGAGTCCACTATTTTAACAACTGGAGTGTCACAGAAAACTCATGAACTCCAAACAGAGAAGAAAGAGGAAAAAGATGTCCCATGTGAACTTGGAAATGTTCCTAGCATTCCTATTCTACCCTTGGAAAGATTTCAGTGCACTTTGGCTCAAGTCTGTGAACATGGGGAAGGTATTAGAACAATAGAAATTTTCAGCAGAAGAGTGCTTTTGCACTAATTCCCTACGAGAATATAATACTTCACAAGCGCTAGAAGATCCTTGTGCTAGGTACTTTACTTTGGTAACTGCAGTAACTTCCTTGCAGACAAGTCTTTAATCCTTTGTTTACTACCCACCACACGCTGCAGACACTTACACTTGTTTGGGAGAGGATAGGACTGCTTCAACTGCAGCACACAGCTCAGCTGGGCTAGATATTTGCAGAAGTAGTGCAATGATCAATAATTATTCTACTTCTTCTGATAGCTTGTATCACTGGATGAACAGTCCAAAAATGTCACATCTAAATCCATGACACATACAGGTAAAATGATACAAATATATCCTGCAGTCACATTTTTCTTTGCTCCTTATATCTGTCATGAACTCACCTGGAACCAGAACGGCTGATTTTTTTTTTTTCTTTGTTTTGTTTAAATAAGGAACAGAACTCATACCACACTTGAGAGAAAAATTATAAAAATATGAAGTTGAGCATGATGCTGTTCCTTCACGGTTGGATACTTTTCAATCTTGAATCAAAGATGGAAAGGTAAGGGGAAGGAAAGCTAGGACCAGTGAGTCTTCCATGTGCCAAGCAAGCTCCGCTACCTGATTTGTTAGCTATTTGCCTCCCAAAAGCAGCCACAGTGTGTGACCAGGAAATCAGGCCACAGAAGGCTGCAGCACCAAAAGACAAGACTCATCAACTACTATTTAGAAAATACTTCCATTATAAGCATGTTTTCAAGAACTCAGAACATTCTTAAGGACTAAGAAAAGGAAGGAAGGAAGGGGTGGGGGAAGACAAGCTATCCTTGGGCAGAATATCTTTAAATAGTCCTGCACCCAACAGAGACTTTTTAAGAAATCTCTAGCTTTTTTAAAGGTTCCAAGTAATTCTTACAAGTTCATTTGTACTGCCTTGTTTATTTTTTATTATTTTGTCCTCTTTAATAAAATTTAGAAGTAAATTCAGTCACTGATGTGACTACCGGTAGCCTTTAGCTTATAGCCCCTTCTCTTTGTTCTTACATTCAGTCTCTTCATTTATCAAATACTGCTACATTTGATGATCAAATATTTGAGTAGGATCACTATCCATTATTTTACAGCTTTGTGGCTGACATTCACTTAAAAAACTACTGGGTGGAAGACAGAAAGGTAATCTTTTTTGCAGAGCTCCCAGCAAATAGGCATTAATCTAGTTTGAAGATCTCATTATTTAAGTCAAGATTTACTTTTAGTTCTAGGCACATTCATGCAAAATGTTCTCAGCAACATCTGATGATTCTTGTAGGATGTCCACTGAGAGGCCATGAGTCTCCTAAAAAAGTATTCATTATTCACCAGTATTCACTGAGATTCATCACCTGTCTGCCGCATTGCCTGTGTGCAGTTCATGGTGCAGAGCTAAGATTTGAATTTCCAATTGCTTTGAGTAAATACAAGTCATACTGTTCATTTCAGTTTCTTGGTTGGCCAAGTATAGCCTGCGAAAGAATCAGTTTGAGGAAACCCTAACGACTGAGTGTTAAAAAAAAAAAGGACCTTCCAGTGATCACTCTGCAATACAGATTTGATATTCCCTGTTGTGAAGAGCATTCCTATATTGGAAGATAGAACACATACCACAGACAAAAATAGGCACCAATACAGTAAAAAAAATGTGCTTAAAAATCACAGTAAACACTAACAGACTGTCGGTTTGGTGTGTAATGACCCAGCTGTCATTATTGCCATGGCTGCAAATTCTGCTTGCCTGCTGGGCTGCGGAATGATGTTGTATCAGTTGGGTAGGAAGAGCCTGATATTGCTGCTGATCGGCATGGCTGGGAGCATGCCGCCTCAGGAATTCAGGACAAACAACAGCAACTTCTTTGTCTCCTCCTGTCCTCTTTCCTTTTCCTCCTTCAACACAGCATCTACCTTCTGATACAACTGAAACTTGTAGCTAGGGTGTGGCAGAAGTTATTTTGCTCAAGCAGCAGCCTTAAATTTCAAACAAAACTTAAAATAACTCCAATCTTTGTCGAAATTCAGAAAGGAAACATTTGTAAACTTAAAGAGAAGGGGGAAAGGGGCAGCCTGAAGAGACTGTGAACAAAACCGCCTGGTTTGATAGCCGTGGTGAAAACGCTCCAGAAATAAGCGCAACATTGGCAACCGTACTCCCATGCCAGTCACAAACACGCTTACAGCTCTAAATAAAATAAGGTCTACTGACTCTGTTTTTTTAAAGAATTAGCTTCTGCTACACTTATAACACTTGGTCACAGCTACTCTTAGTATCAGTGGGCCAGGTCTCCACTGCTTTTCACCATTCCTGCCCATAAAAAACGTTCTTAGGAAGCAACTTTTAAGTTGTGCGTGCTGAATACCTGCTGACAGGAAATTTTAAATTCCCACCACAAATGTGTGAGCCATAAGTGCTTGCTTGTCCATCCAATTAGTGGGAGGAGAAAAAAAAAAAAAAAGTGAAAGAAACTGTGCTATTTGAGTTCTCCAAACAATCACAACTTAAAACCCAGTTCAATGCGACAATATTTGTAATCAGTCTATACAGTGAAAACAAAAGTATTTTTTAATTGAACACTTTTGAATAATGGATAAATTTAAGGAAATTGTAATCTGTTTTGCTGAGAAGAAAAGCGGGCTAAATTAATTGAATAAATTATTCCTTGTAAATTATGGGCTCAAGTCTGCTATGGTGCCTTCGTACATATATATTCATTTTCTGGCATCTCTGCTGAGCTTGCTAATGAGGATACCAATTAATAACAATGGTACTGGTGGTTTTATTTTAGCTTTACTTGTCTCTGCATTTCCTGGTTTTGTTTGGTACTGAAAGTTGATGTACTAAAAGGACACGGATTTTTCCATTAGAAAAAAAAATAATCAGAAAATACTGGAAGTCTAAAAAAATAGTAGCAAATAGACAACTTGTCTGAGCTTTACAGCTTGATCCTTCAGTCAGAAGTCTGAATCCATTTCAGCAAGTGCCCAGGCTTTGGTATAGGTATTTGGAATAAGCCTTCCAGTGTTCACAGTTGTTGCTTATCTCTAGTTATGAAACAGCAAAATAGATATTTGACCCCAGTAACAGTGAGACCTCCAACTGAGTGTATGTAAAATAAAGCTTATTCTATAGCAAATACTTATGCTTGTGTAGTGATTTCCAAAGATACATGCTGCTTATCTGGCTTGGGTGAATCAAAGTAAATTAAAAGAAAAATCCATCTGAGGCTTCACAAGAGACTCACTAGTGTGGCGATTTGATCTGCTTCACAGGCAGACAGTAAAACACCAAGAGTTCAGCAAAGCCCTTATTATTTTTTTTAATTAAGTTCAAGTCTTTCAAAAGTTTGAGTCAACACTGAAGTAAAGAACTCTAGGGTGGAATAATTTGATCTGATTTTATATGCCTACGATATAGGTATCTGGCAGAGACTGCCCTCCAGGGCTGCTTTTATAACAGTGTTTTTATTGCAGTTCCTCCTACTTCAGGTGTCTGCTTAGGTTGAGGTGAACGACTGGGCCAGCCACTTTCTCTCCATGGATTACAAAGGTAAAGTAGGGGGGTGACTAGCTCAGGTGAAGTCAACCACAATGGAGATGTCTGGCTGAGCACAGCCCCTTGTGCCTGGGGACCAAAATAAACAAGGATGAGGAACTCTATATTATAATGCCTGTGAACAGATACTGACCAAGTCATATGTGTTGTCCACTCATGGAAAATGCTGTCCCCAGTATTCTGGAAACCAATGATCAAATGCACAAAGAATGAGCAAGATAGGCAAAGCCTCAGTACCTGCTGCCTTCCTCTAAAAAACAAAGTTTATTAAAAACATCCAAACTAGGGTGTGAAAGCACTAAAGCCCAGAAAAAGATGACACGCTGTTTTCCAGCTTATAGCCTTTGTACAGGTTTTACTTATTTTACCTCCCTTCCCCAGTGGAAACAATTAAGATAACTGAAGCAAAAGGGACTATGTCTTTACTAATAAGTAAAATTGTCCAAGGTCTATTGTCTTATCCAAAGTGAGCAACATGGCTTATGTCTGCATAACTAAGCTGTCTTTGATGTACCAGCCCAGTGTGGCCTCATCCATGTCAAGTGCTTAAAATAGTTTCTGACCTGCAGTATTCTCTGAATCGCGTCCAGGCACTGGTTGGAAAAATATTAAGTGTTCTGGGCCAAAACTGCCAGGGAGCATGTTAACAATTTAGCAGAGTGGGTCACTGGGGAGCAGCAGTTCAAGACTACCCCTTTATCTCCTTAGCTTCCTAGCCTGATCTCACTAGTGCTCGCTTGGACTATCGGGCCTTATTATGCCTATTCAATGAGGTAAAAAGTAAATGACAGCTGCCACATCAAGGGTAAAACTGGAAACCTTCAGGCTTTATGCAGCTGCATCTTCACCTAGAATTCATGGACTTATTTTGTTACACATTCATGCCCCATGTTAGTCAAGCTTGCAGGGTCCCAATCCTTTCACTGGTTGCTCTGGTTATATGCTGACTGGGAAAGGTCTACTTTGCACCCTTCCTGTTCCAAAAATGAACACTATCCTTTCCTTTGGAAAACGCATATAAATACAGCTTACGCAATGTGATATGAAAAATGATGTGGAAAAACTGTGGATTGACAGCCTCTCTTCCAAAGCCCTCCTCTCCACTCTTCCATTGAATTTATTTGAAAAACATTTATCGAAATGTCAGCTTGCAATTACCATTTCCATGGCATTTTTATTTGGTTTTGAAATGAGTTGACTTTATCTGCTAAGCTAACTCATGACTGTTCTCCATATGGTCTTCCGATTTCTCTTCATATCTGCTTACCTCACCCTTAGTGTGTACCTGATCTCACATGGGGCAGTCATGGACAGGCAGCCAGCTGCAGCAAAGACACTGATAACATTTTCCTACACTAAGACTATGGACAGATCTCTTGCCATATGATGCAAGGCTTTGAAATAACCAAATTCAACACAAACTGGCAGGATATATAGCATTGCAGATATGACTTAGTCACATAATTGCTCAGCCTAAAAATTACGGAGAAGCCAGGTAGTGTATTGAGCATGAATATACGTCTGCCTTTGCTGTCTTTCACAAACTCTCACTTCATTGCTATACGTCCCTCTGCAGTCAGCTGGAACAGCACCTCTGGAAAACTCAGAATTTCTGAAGGATGATGAAACTTTTTGTTAAGGATTAATGTAGCAATGAACCAGCACTATAAAACCAGAACAGAACTTCCTCACAAATGAAACTGTCCATTGTCAAAACAACAGCCTATGCCAGGGATTTGTTATCATTTGGCTCCTAGTCCTTTGACTTTCATCAAGGTTGGATATGACAGTCTGGAAATCCCTCACTGACTGTCTCTTTAGAGAGAGAAACTTGAAGGTGTAGTAGCAGTGCTACGTCAGCACGGTGGTTCACCTGAGCCTGGAGGTTCATCTGGTGACAGTGGTTTTGAGAGAAAATTCTTAACACCACACTGTAGAATAGGGCTGAGGACTTGGAGTGGGCAGTGCTGACACTGTCATCCTCTCCTGAAGGTCACTGATATGACCTCCTGGCTCAGTATTCTCCAGGGATTGCCTATCAGTCTATGCTGTCTATCAAAATACTTCTGGGATTAATTGCTATGCTTTTCAACATAGCCCTGGGGAATCACACTGACGGAGGACTTTTTCAAGGGGAATGGCAGGGAAAATGATCCTGAAGTTCCTTTCTGTCAACTGCTCTGCATAGATGAACGTACTCATTAGAGGTGCTGACCAGGGAGAGGTGTGTGGTGTGCGCAACAGGCCATCCCAAAGATCTACAGAGAGAGAAGGAGATTGCTTTATTTTCTGTACTGCATAACCTGTGACTTGCTAGATCATTATTCAGCTTGGTTTCTGTTGCTATGTAAAAATCACAGAGACCCAATACTCCTTGGTAGAGGGTGAATGCCAGGTTGTCTTTGTTTCCCGCTTACAGAGTCTCTTAGTTCCTTACTAGATGCCCCCAGTGACAGCAGAGTTGACATTGGCACAGTTTACATAACATAGACAAGCTGTTAGGAGCCAAAAGAAAGCTGATTTTTTCCTACATCGGTGTTGATTTTCAGTATAATTAATCCCTGTAGTCTAAATGGCATGGGACTGGATATTGTTCCTTCTTTTTAAATTCACCAGCTTCCCTTGCTGAAAATGCATATTCTTAGTTGCCTTTTATTTCACAATCCAATAAATTGTGAAGATGGTATTCTGCATACACTGTCGTTTGTCATTCATCCCTATAAATCTTGTTTTAAGGAATAGTAAACATCACACTTTTTACTGTATGAACAGTAAGTAATAACACAAAACCAGATGACGATCATTCTGCAGATTACCAGGTGCAAACCAAACAGTTTCAAGCTCACTTTATCCACTTTTAATTATTCTTCCAGGTATTTAAAACTTACACATCTCTTCACGCAGCTGCCTCATATATGCTAAACCTACTGACAAGTAACTAGCAGGAACTAATAAAGCAATATTTATGTATTTCACTAATTATAACTACAAAAGAGGGAGAGAGCAGCTAACTAAATGATAATCAGAGCTGTGAAAGACTTTAAGGACAATGAAGAGGGTCAACACTTACAAATCAATAAGTGAAACCCTGCATTTACAAAATTTTCCACTTTTCATAATCACAAAGCAACATAGCTCTTTTTTCCCACTGAAATAGGAAAGTGGCAGGCCTCTAATTCTGAAAGACATAGAAAGTGAGAAAACACTTTAACCTGAAACATTAATTTAATCCACAAGAATGATAAGTGCCACACACTGCTTTTAAATGCATTTGAGCTGAAAAATGATTTTCCAAAATGTAATTTCTTATCAAGGTGCCTTACTAACTTCAGGTAAGGTTTTTAACTAGCTCAGGCTTTAACCTCAACTAGCCTTCAGAGAAAAACACTTAAAGCCCAAGTAATAAGGAAGCAATCAGTTATAGCAGGGAAGAATTGCTCGTCTGGACTACACAGATGTTGGATCAGTTCAGTATCATGTTTGGTGCAGGTGGCCTGGAGAAAGTAAGTAATACAGTCCAAACCAAGTGGTTAAAGGCAGTCTCTTAAATCAACCCACGCATTAAGAACCCAAGATAAATGTGCCCTGTTGTGTACCAAGGAAGGGCAAATTGAACTGTTGCCAACAGGAGGCACTCGGCACCTTTTGGAAAGCAAAGCATTTTAATTCTGGTGCCTAAGTCCATATTTGTTAGCCTAACATGCGTTTCAATAATCTGGCCAAGATGTAGGGACACACATCCAAGGCTTCTAATGCTGTCCATCCAGAGTCAGCAGTCTCTGACCTGTGAAGGTCTCCATAAATTGCACCTTTCTGTTGCTGCCGAGTTGCAACTGATCAGCCTTGTTTGGGAGGTGTATGCAGAGGTTTTGCCCTTTGCTAATCTGTTGCATTTAAGGGCTCTATTTTGAAAAGAATTTATGGGATTTTGTGCCTATCCACCAGAGCACAGAGAACAAGAAGCAGAGCTTGTAAAGCATGACGTGATGCTGCTGGAAACTGCACAGTATACTAAATCCTACCATCTCCTCCCCAGAGACCTGATTCAGCAAGGTAGCCACCCAGGTAGCTGCTGTGACTTCAGTACAACCATTTATGCTCTGGATTCTGCATGCATTGAAAACTTGAATCATGGCAGCTGCTGCCACCAGCGTCCACGCTCTTTCTGTGGACACCCACTGAGAGAAGTCAGCACATGAGATTGCCGCAGCCCAGTGCAACATAATGACTGCAGAGTTTCACAGAGGAGGGAATTCCCACTGTGGGAAACCAGCATACACAGCCACACTACCACTGCAGTGTATATATGTCTGAAAGTGACCCTAGCCAAGCAATGCCTACGCAAATGGTCGTTTGCATTGTTTCAGTCAACAACAGAAAGAAAAGTGTATTTGTTTCAGCAGAATTAAAATGAAGAAAAAAAAATTACCCTGACAATATAAACATGACATCTAATTTTGTTCAGTTTGTTTAGGCCCTGCTAACTGCTCTTAAAAATGCATCAATTTCTAAGCAAAACGATCTACATTCTCTTTCTTTCCTTGGCTAGCAATACTTTCTGATTTTAGTATGAATATGCCTATTGCTTTGGTCAGGACAAAAAAAAACCTACCAGAAAATAACATCAATACCACCAGTGATCTAGTTGTGACTGTATCTTCAAAGTAACAGGCAACAGGCATCTGTGGCCAGAAAGTACAAATTTTCATAAATATCAGAGCATTTATAGAGTGCCATGCTGAACGTGGGGCGGCCACTTTCAAGAGTGGTAGAGTGCCAAGCACACTGCTCACAACATCATGCCCACTGCATTCTCTAACACTGTATATACAGTGACCTCAGTACTATTTTTTGAGATATAACGCTATGGCTTTGATCCAACTGCTACTGTCTTGCAAACTTTTTGCAAAAAAGCCCCTTTCCCTCTTTTGAGAAAAGAACGGTAATCAGATGTGCAGGCAACCTAGACCAAATTCTAGATATGGGTGAGAAACACTACATAAGACCAAACTTCAACAGTCATACTCATTGCTCTCATTTTTATCTATCTCAAAGTCATTATACAAATGCTGAAAAAAAGAAAAAAGCAAATATCCTAACTAGAAATAAGGGTGAGACAACAGGTCAAGGAAGACTGGCATTCTGGTTTTCAATGCTAAGGCCCACCGGTGGCTCTCTTGTGCAGATATGTCTGTTCCTAAACATTGTGTTGGAAAGTGCGACCACTCCAATTAATATAGTTACATTAATGAAAGATGAAAGAAAAGATGAAGATTTTCCATAACTGGTCAAAAAAGGACACAGCACTGAATATCAGAACATGGCACTTTCTAGTTGCTATGCTTTTAGTTGACTACTTGCACTAGGACAGGTAGTAGATTTTATTGATATTTTCTGAAGTGTGTGTGACACCTTGCTATTCAGAAATTCTGGTTGTACATGGGGATTTTTCTTCTTGGGAAAGACACAGGTTAGTAAACTTCCTAAGGCAACAGAAAGGGGCAAGTTTTTTCTCCAACCATATTATGGACTCTATCTTCACCACCCGTGTAAATGTTGTAGTTTCTGCTATTTATAAGCCTGCTTGTTCCTAGCATGGCTTTAGCACAAGTTGCCTTGACAAACGCAGAATAGGAATTATTCTGAGATGGTGTTAGCAGAACCATCCAAGTGTGGCAAATATATTAAATAAAAGCTTTATTTGAAATAAATATATGAGATGAAAAGCTACAATAGTACCTACCTCACTGACAGGTTAATAGCTCAGTGTTTAAAGGCAGGAAAACATGAGTGGGTGAGAACAGTTGATGGGTTCTGAGATGCCACACTTGAACCTTTCTGTATACCGGACTCATATAACTCCTGTTTCAGGCTGTACAAAGCGATGCATCACCTTTTGGGAAAACTGATTTCTTTCCACTTACAACGCAGGCAGCATAGGAGCTGAAGCCTCTTATCTTCAGCAGGTAATATTTTGAGTCCAATCTTAAGTCTTCCAGGTTTACAGGTCTCAGCACTAGCATCAAGCCATGTCCTGAATTTACCCTGCTTAACTTTGGCCCCCACCATTCCAAATGCTTCCTACACCACTGCTTGCTAGTGGGTCCATGGATTGGTCTCCATAGTGCTGGCACTGCAGAAAAAAAAACCCTCACTTGCTTTGTGTGCAGCTTTTGTGCCAACCTGTATCTTGGCCTAAGATAAAGGCAAGGGGCTTGAGGCTGGGAGACAGAAATACAGGGGAGGAGGTTGGTCTGAACACCAACGAGGAACAATATGGCAACAACCCCTCAAAAGTATTCTGGTTGTGCAAACTTTGCTGATGCTCTTACTTGATTCAGGCAAGAATTGACCCAAGTACAAACCATGCTATAAAAGGGATAAGTGAGAACACCAAGATTTTGGCTCATTTTTCTTTTTTTCTCATTTTAGGGAAGAAAAGTAGTTAATACCATCATTCATAGCACTCAAAGGGCTCTGTAGGAGACTCAGGTTCAAATCAATTAATTAATCTAGAGAGTTGTTGTGTACAAGCATGACTCTCAAAAAAAGGTCTGAATACTCACCTCAAAGCAATCAGTACTTTAGGGAAGTACTAAGGCTGGAGGAATTGTGCAGAACAAGAATTTGAATCTGAGTTCCCTACACTGCAGATCCTAGCTCCAACGGGAATTATTTTCTTTTAAGGTATCTGAAAGTTTTATGGGAGAGGAAAACAATTTTTATCCAGACTAGCTAAAAGCTGACTCAGCTTTCATGCTTAGAACATTTTTGCAGGGGGACATAAGAAACTTGAAGAGTCCTACCAGCAATGTTGCTCGCAGCCATGCAGGTCAATATGGTTCTATACCAGTCTCCGATGGGTTTTGTTGTTTCTCCAAACCAAGAGGCTGCTAAGCCATTTGGCCAAGAGCCTCAGAACCTAATGCTCCCAAAATGGCAAGTGGCAAAATTTACAGGTCTGCATGAAACATCTCAGAGATACCCAAACATGACCCAAATTCGGTGAGAAAGACAACATAACTTTGTGTAAATACTGCCATTAATAGGATGAAAAAAATTTTAGAAACCAAGCAAACTAAGAGAGCAGGCTTGGGAAAAAAATACCAGACCTTATTTTGACAGAGATGGCATTGATTCCGTAAAATTAAACTGCTGTTTGAACAGAGGAAAACTGAATACTAAGATGGACAGACTGTAAGTGGAATAAAGAGGAGTGACTAAGCGGGGAATGTCACCACTGAACTTCTTTCCCAGTAACAGCAGCAGGAAAAAAAAAAAAAAAAAGAAAAAGCAGGTTTCCAGAGCACCAACCACATTGTTAATTAGCAGTATAATTTGTGCTGCCTTTAATGATGGCTTATTCTGCTCTGGCTGTCAGGAGAAGAAAACAGGAAGGGCATTTGGAAACCTTATGAAAAATAACCACAGTTTTAGGGCATTTGGTCTTGAAAAATGTACAGCTGTTGATGGATTAAAACACACACAACTCCCATAAACATTCGAAGAGTAATAGATGGAAGGAAAATAGGTAATAAGAGAGTGAAAGATTTTGTTTATAGACTTGACTGGTTGACTAGGGTATAATTATGGGACCTGCTTCCAATCCATCCTATGTAAAATAATTGGTGTGTACAGGAGACGGATTTGCTCATAATAAATGGATCTCCTCACGATGGAGCAGAATGATATCGGTGTGAATACACTAGAATGACAGCATAATTTAACAGGAGTGATGCTGGAGGGTGGACATTATTAGCTTCAGCATTTCTGAAGGCATGTTATACTTGCAGGCACATCTTACTTTCACACAGAAGGTGCACAAGCTAAAAGAAGCAGCAGTCTTGTAGAAGTTTTAAAAGAATTAATTAGATTGCACTAATCTTTCAGCTGTACTACTGCCAAGATGTGCTAGGTGCTGCAGAAAGAAATGTGGCCAGCCTTAGTTCAGACAAAATTGTTCATTTCTATTTGGAGAATGTCCTTACTGTTCTCCCGGAGCTGAGCCCACCAAGGCAGGTGACAATAACAGAGAGTGCAAACACCCACCATATCGTTCCCACCCACCCCCCAAAAAATACCCAAACCAAACCCAAAAACTCAGGGTTGTTCCATCTAGTACCACTGGCTATCAGACTCGGGGAGCTACTTTGCTTCTTTCTAGTGTATTTCAAGTTCCTGCGGCTGCTGAACAATGAGGAGCTAGGTCTGGCTACAGAAGAGGCACCAAAGTTGATTTCAGGCCTTGAGTGTAAGGATCTTCATCCATGGCCCTAGTGGAGGTTTAAAATCCCTGCTGTAGTTCTGACGGGATGAAATGTGTTCAATGCATGCACTACCATCAGCATTTTCCTTGCATTTATGATCATCCTTGATGAATTTGGTATTCCAATCAGAATTAGAGCAGTTCAGATGTGCTCCGACTTAGCAGTAACCAAGCACTTACCATTATATGTTAAAAACATTCTCATGGACAGGCTTCATGAAAAGCAATCCCCACCAACCCTACTGATACCCTACCAATCGCTCTTGGGGTTTAAGGATCTGGAGATGGTCCTTCCAGTTGAGGAGGGTGATATGCTAGCAGATCATCATCCCAGTACTGCCATCACTGCTAGATATTTTTTTCCTGCAAGCAGTGGGCACGGCTATTGAAAACAGAAACAGACTGTTAGATCTGGACAGTCCAACTTAGTGAACAGAACCCTAGACTAGAAGTTAGAACGAGGGTTGTACAGCTTACTGGGTAGTCTTCTCTTTTCTGCTTATTGTTGTATGACAGAGTCCATCTTGCCTTTCTTGGGTATTGCAGATCAAAAGAAATAGATACTATCATTATTATATTCACTGATACATAAGTAGACACAAGTACTAAAAGAAATCTGAAAGTTAACTGTTCTGCAGTGTGCAATAAATAGTACTACTATTACTACTAGTGACAATTAGTTGCTGAGCAGAGAGTTACAAAGAGTTACTTCAGGGTAATATGCTGTCATCTATACCTATATTCAGTGGAAAGAAATAACAGGGTATCTCTGTGGAAAAGCCATTTAAAAATATATACTGTACAGAAGAAAATGCGGTGAATGATTTATGTAACATGCTAAAGATATAAAAATGCTTAGGCATAATTTATTTATTTTTATTAAATATCTGTTAATTTTATTTTGCAGGTATTCATCCCCTACTTCCAATGCTAGGTTGACAAATCCTCCAAAGGTTGGCGTAGATCAAAGCTATAACTTATATTTTAGTTATCTGCACTCCAAGATACTTGCTCCAATTTGAATTTATTAAGAATAATTAAAAATGTGTGTCAGAAGGGAAAGGACATAAAACATACCACAGCTAAGTCAGAAGCCTTGCCAAAAGTTAAATAAAAACATTCCCTTCACCAGCTTTCCAAGAAAGAGGAGCCAAATCTATCTCTGGAGCAACTCCACTGAAGTCAATAGGGTGGCACAGGGAATACATTTGGCCAATGCTACCTGGCGCATGGCCTTCTAGGAAGTATCAATTAACAGGTTGGCCACATTACTGTCTTCAGTCTCTCGAGTGCATCGTATCCATTCTGCAGGATACATTTCTCCACTGTACTATCCCACTCACAGTAGTAGAAAACCACCAAGGAATGACTGACCACAAAGCACTACAGCAGGTAGGGAGAGTAAGACTTTAGTCAGGTGATTTGCTCTTTTCCCTGCATCCCACTGGTTTTATTTCATTGTCTGGAAAAAGCCAGAATTTACACTTGACACAGCTGATGGTTTCAGGTAAACTCTGGGCTCTGGTCAATAAGCAGGAGCAGGTACGTGGGTTGACACGTCACATAACAGCCCAATCTTTGCTGCACAGGTGCCAGAACCGCTTATGTTACAGCTCCTGAATCACGGTAGCTCACAATGCGCCATATTAAGACAACACACAATCAGTGGTTGTTCACTGCACTGACAACTGACAGTGATTGCTGAAGTAGCATACAGTTGCCTGTGTAACAAAGGAGACTTCCAAGCCAGCGCTTCGTTTTTCAGAACTGTTTTTGCTGCATTGTTAACCTAAAACATCACCTCCTCCCTGAAGGGGAACAACCAGATCATTTATTTCCTATTTATTTGTCTTGTCTTAACACGGATACTGCACTGTGATCTGCTGGAGGGGGTCCATGCCACCAGAAGGCTTTCAGGAATGGCCACGAACAAGGATGCTCCACCTTATGCCCATTTACACACAGTGGCTGTGGGCAGCCAAGCTGTGAAAGCTTTTGTAGCCATGAGCAGCAGGCAAGCCTAGTCTCAAGGAGAGTCTCAGTCCTACTCATAACATACTGGCTATCCACCAAAAATCACTCTGAAGCTTACTCTCTTTTTAGACACTTTGTAGAAACAAAAAAAAAATTTAGGAATAGCCAGTGAATACAGGACTGCAGCATCTAGAGTCGCATGGCTTTCTTCTCCCCGCCTTAAACTGCGGGACCAGTGCCACAATATTGCCTTCTGCCAGAAAGTGGTGTGGCCAAAGATCAAAGCAATAAAGTAAGCATGCAGCTCAGAAAAGCTGCTTGTTTGTAATAACAGCCTTAGAGAATGGCCCCAGGAAGATCGTTCTAAAGAAACCATTTAGTAGTAATCTGCCGCTGAAATTAAATCTAAACAGTAATTAAAAAACAACAAAAATCTACACATCAAGGCTAAGGAGATGAATAGCATAACACAAAGGAGAAAAGAGCTTAGACCTCTTCAGAAAAAAAAACCCAAACCAACCAGTATTTTTTTTTTTTCTACCGCTGTTGACATATAAGCACTAGAAGAAACAGGTGAATTAGGAAAATGTTCTAAAACCCAGATTAACAAAATGGTTCAGAAACAGGTTTGCAGGAGGGTAAGATGGGGTTTACCCTGCAGATGCTTATACATGTTGTGGCCTACTTCTTCACTTTCAAGAACAAACAAAAGCATTAGTTAAAGTGTTCTCCTTTCCATTGCAGACTAAACTTCCAAAGCAGATAAATGCCCATAATACATGAGTAAACTCTTAGTTACTTGAAAATTGTGCTTAGCTGTCTTTGAGTCACATGAATGTGGGTGTGAGAGAAAAGGACATATGTTCTGAAAAGCCTCAACAAGAATTAAACTTGAAATCAAAAGCCTACACATTAGCCTTTACTGAGGAAGATAATATCAAGTTCAACCTAAAGAAAATTACGTAGGCACCTAAAAATTAAGGCTGTAGTAAGTTAAAACTGCAAAAAGAAGATATTGAACTATTCTTCTGTAGGTTATTCTCTTCCTCTCCTCAGTACACTCTGTAGCTGATCTTGGAGTAGTCTGCAACATTGCCAAGCAACTTTGCAAATGGTGTTTACAGTGAAGATGCCCACAGAAATCTGTTTATATGGATGTTGTCATTGATAGCCGTCCTCATGTCTTTCTTCCCCCACCATCTCTGATCCCAAGAAATAAAATGGAAAGAATTATGCAAAAATGAGAAACCTAGATCAACACATAAATACACAGAAAATGCAAAAAGAGATAGAGGCTGACTTTCCACTGCTTCATAATCTATACAGTCATTTAGATCTGTGCAACATGATCTGAAAATCCAGCTGTGCTTTTTCAATTACATTGTCATCAATAATAAAAATTCTGCATTCAGAATTTATCTCACAGTTTTGTTGCCGATACGTGAAACAGCAGTGTACAACTTGTTTTGCCTTTCTATCGAGCATACACAATATGCAAAATCTGAAGCATAGGCTCAAAGAAGGAAGATTTGTCAAATAAAAAGAGCCCTTTTAAACAATTTTTTTTAAACTTTTTAACTTGGGGTTTTTTTTTGTCCTTCTTGTGTTTTTATTATTTAGATAAGCTAAAAAGACAAAGGGCTATAACAATCATTGTAAGTACTACCAGTAAAGAAAGTCCATGAGTATGCTGCACGTACAAAACCAACCATGACAGTGGGAGGTATGGTTACTGTTCATGAAATTTTTTGATTAACCATGAGGCAGATTTCCCAAACACATATTATCAGAGCTCTGCAGAATAAATGCACAAACAGCGTAGCTCAAACAAAGGGCTAACGAGAACGCACCAGCAGGTGGGAATATGAGAAGAGACAACGGCCTGTAAATATGCCAAGGTACAGTGAATGACTTGGGAAAGAAATGAACCTGCAGCATGACTCAGATGAAATTGGCTGAATATAACAGAAGCAGCCTAGGAAAGAAACATCTACTAGAAGCTAGAGAGAGCTGTGTTATTTGCGCAGCCAACTAAATAGGTTGAGCAAATGCCAGTTGTGTCAAGTGCCATGGAGCTAAGACCCAAGAGACCATGGCAGGATCAACTTCTGCTGATAAAGGGCAGGAGGATGGGGACTGAGGCAGGGAACCACAAGTGGATGTGAATCAGCTACATGGACCTACCTTTGGTGTATCTCCATGACCTAGAATCACAGGTTTCAACTGCAGGATGAGCATTGTAGGATGGCACAAACCCAGCAGGGAGAGTTGATCATATTTACCCCCAGTCCCTTTGTTCAGGCCACTCCATGGGATGTTCTACTCTAGCAAATTACATGCTGAGGAAGAAAGGGGGGGCCTCACTGCGATATGGGACATGGCTGGTCCACAAGACTCCTGTGCAACCTTGCAGTTCCTCTCCAGCTTTGGTTTGAGGAAGCAATATCCTCCAGATAGAATGCCTTCCTCTATCCATGGTTGAAGGAACTGCCTCATTAATGTACTAACTTCACTTCGTTATGAAAGTTCTCATAAAACTACACGATCCTGTTTGGTCACGAACTAGCACGTTGGGCAGATTCCAGTTCAATGAAGTACTTTTTGCCCCATAAGTTCCCTCTGCAGTTGCAGGTATATGCAACTTGCATGCAGTTGTTATGCTCTGTGCTAATGTTCTTTCACTGGTGGGTAGAATGACCTCTAAGAGCCAGTTATTATTAATCAAAACTACCGTTAGGCCACTCACCAATGATAGTGACAATAAATCACCTAATGATCATAAACTGCTTAAGAGAAATTTGCAGGGACAGGTGCAATAGACATGCAAAGTATTGAACTGAAAAGGAAAAGCTGAAATAATCATAATGATATTTGTTTTGAAGGGAGACAGCATTTCAAGCACAGTGATTGAACAGTGGATTTGAAGAGAATTAATCTCCTGCATGTTAGTCAGCCTGATTGAATCATCCTGTAATATTCCACTTAGCTTATAATATTCAATGTTATAACAGCATCTGGAAATTTTCAATCAAGAAAGTTGTTTGGAAGCCTACATACTAGCTGTAATGCTAAATACAAATATATTATAAGCCAAGGAATGGAAAGATACTTTAAAATCCATTTAATAGCTCTTTTTTAAGCACTATAAGTATCCTGTGGTTCTCGGTTGGGGGTTGGAAAAACAGCCGATCCATGATTTATGGCATTGTACCTTGAGTTTCTCACAAGCAAACTTCATTGCTTACAAGAGGCACAAGTTCATTTGATGTTTCCTTTCAAAATAAACCTGTCTGAGAGTAGAAGTTAACAGGGTGGGAACCTTGTAAACAAATACTTTAAAGGAATTTACCAAAATTCCTCATTCCATGTGTTTCAAGATTAAGTACAACACTATCTCTGTTTAAGAGAACACTGGATCTTTAACCAGAATGTACAGAAAAGGGAGATGATGCCTTTAAAAATATCAGGGCTTTATTAGTCTTTGTCTTCTATGAGAATTCAGGAAGTTGTCAGGGCCTGCATGAAAGGGATATGCTAAAACCATGCTTTTTCTCTAGTGCTATTTCTGAGATACTTCAGAAAGGACGTTTCCTCAGTATGGCTTAGTAACTAGAGAATAACAAAGTAGTACAGAAAGTTCTAGATGATTTTGGCATTATAGATCACGCAGGCACAGCAGAATGCTCCCTGGGTAGCTCATTCTTTTAGATTTAGAAATGCAATTTGCAGGCAAGTTTTAAAAATATAAGTGGTAAGTAAAATAAGCATCTCAACGTCTTAAAAGAACACAAGCCCCAGTACTGTTCTGTGAAATTATTTGAAGGGAAAAAAGGCCCAGGATATTCCTTTTCAGCGAGGGTATGCATTTATCTTCTGCAGTTTTCAGAATGGCTTCTTCAGACTCTTACACCTATGGCTTCCCATCCCTGTTGGGCCTCTTATAAACACTTCAGGTAAGTTTTATGAAAATACTTTGGCTGAATCCCCAGTGCTGCAGGAGCGGGCACTGACACACCGTCAGACAGCACGGACAGACAGCGGCACTTTCCTACTTCTCCTCCCCCTCCTCCCCAAATCCGTGGGATCCTTGATAGCACAGAGCAGCCAGCGTTGCACTAGGAGTTATACATTCTGGTGATGGAAAAATGTTTTTCGTGACTTACGTCTTTAAATCCCTCTGTTCAGTTTGGCCTGCGCTGTGGTTCTGTAAGGCACAGCCCAGGCCTCAGGCTGCCTCACGAAGTCTGGTACAAAGCTGGTCAGCGCGGAAATGGAAACTTAGGCTGGCTCTGTTCTCATCTCACCTGTATCTCTGGGTTGTTGTATCACCTGCGGCAAGTCAGCTCAGCTCTCTGCATGTATCAAACGATGCAGACGATAACGTATATCCATTTCACAGGGGTGCCACAAAGGCTGATTAATTAATGAGCACTTGTAAAGCATTTTGGGAAGCTTGGATATAACCTGCCATGTAAAGGTAAATTGGGGGGCGGGGGTATTTTGCTTTCCAGACTATTTTGGTTTCTGTTTTGGTTCCCCTCACTATTACATGGAGCCATACCCAAAACATGAGCACTGAGATAGGAAAGAGTCAGTTTAGCAGCCTGTTCTATAGAATTTATGAGACACAACTTCTCTTTGCTCAAGCAGTAGGATTATATTGTACAACTCCATCACATGCTCATGCTTTTGTGGTTGGTTGGTTGTTTTTTTAATATACTGAGGTTTTATGAAGGTAGAAAAATAAATGACATATCAACTACTTGAAATTCAAGAAAATGCTTGAAGAGACCTAGGCAAACTACATTGGTACAGCTAAGAAAATTAAGGTGTACATACAAAGATGGCATTAAAAAAAACCCTCAAATACCTCAAATTGCCATCCCTCTCACAGAATAGCCTACTGCACAATCACTACAACTCCCTCCTGCACAGGTAAGAAAGAAGACCTTTGAGTGAGTTACATTAACCATGAACTCTTCACAGACAATCAGTAAAAGTTATTTAGCACAGATGTTGCTGTAATTGTGAGATACTAGGAAAATCAATGTTTAATGGCAGACTCCCAACTCCACCCTGGCAATGCTCTTGAGTTAACATCACCAGGCTAGAATTTAAAACATGTAGAACAAAATTGGCTGAGATAAGTCCTCTAAAGTTGTTATCATCACTCACAATATACCATGTTTTTTTGATCCCTGAGTCACCCACAGATAAATAGATTGTGATTTATATCCATGTACTTCTAACCTTTGCTATCCACTGCCAGTTTATGGATGATGCTTTTGTGAAGTGCTGTGCATACATATAACATTATTCCTTGGGTAGGAAACATACTGTTCGAACACAACAGAAAGATGGATCACAGTGCATGCTGTTTCAATATGAGGAATTATCCTAAATGTTGCGAATCTCAGACAGCCATTATTAATGAAACACATAATCATAATGCTTCAACGATAAGAAAACACAGAGAAACAAGTGTAAAAATTTGGTAAAGCATTCTACTCATACCAGTTCTGCATAAAGGATGAAGCTCTTGATCACACAGGTGACATCACTCATTCTTTGTTTCATTTAACAAGAACATCCTAAATGCAATCCAACAGAATTTGTTTCCCCTCTCTCTCATACATGGTTCTGCTCTCTTTATCTCCTAAACAATATGTGTGTAAAAGAGATATATATAGGAAAGAGAATTTTATAAGCCTAGTGACATTCCTACATGGCATACAAGAGTCTCACCAACAATTCGCAGATGTACGCACCACACAAAGGGGTAAAATGTAATTTGTAGGGATGACTGACTTATCTGTATCCATCTGTACATTCATCCCAGGATAAGCATTCCATCTGCTGCAGATGCTAGCTACAGGGGTTTTGCAATATTGGCTTTCGAGGCAGGGAGGCATCTACAGTATACCTAAAGGGCTGGCTAAGAGAGAGAGTTACAAGGGTAGCTGAGTTGCACAGAAGGGCTTTAAGTGGGTCAGCCATCCAGCTGCAGAACTGCATGACATATTCCATCTGAATTAACAACACTTAAAACCTGCATAATCAGTGAGAGTGATGGGAGGAAATGTCCTCTGCAAAGGTTTACTTTTCTTTCGCGTTCACATTCAGAAGCAATTCTGTTAGTACAGAGGGACTAGGATCCTGATCTCTTTGTTGCTGTATCCCCTTCCATTCCCTGCATGGGAGTGTTTATGTGTGCGCCCTGTCTCTCTGACCTTAATTCTACTGCATCCCTCTCCTTTTTGCTCCCCATACCCAGTGAATTAAAGAGCATGCTAGCTAAAATGCTGACGCTATTGACCAGGACTCCTATCTGCTGCCTTGAAGGCTTGTGGCTTGCCTGCTGCAACAAAGGTGGTCTCTGCTGTCACACGTACAAGTACATACTCAGAGCAAAGAGGAGAAAAGACAGACACACCTGCAATAGCACCTCAACTATCAGAACAGCAGCTGCAGTACTGAACCACACAGGACCCCAGTCTATGGAGTACAGCACAACACTTTTACAACCTAGAACTTGAGTACTTTCCAATGCACTACGACACAAAGTGACTAATGTCTGCCGCGTGGTTTGCATTTTCTCTCTCACACCCACGCACACTGTGTGACTTAGGAAAAAAACAAACCTGTCAATGCAATATGTCTAAAAGCTGAGGGAGTAAAAAAGAACTTGGGCACATCTTGATCGATGACCAGATTTTATAGATTGACAAAAAAAAGCCAGTGTGAATGCATAGCCACATAACATATTTTACACACTTCTTTTTGGGGCGTAAGTCATTTCTAAAGGTATGGCAGAAACAGGCTGGAGTTTTGCCTTGGGAGGAGTTACATTCTTCAGTAGGTAACAGTCACTGGTATAAAAAGCAATAAAAAGACATAAGGAAAAGATGCCTGTAATACAATGCTTTGCAAGTGGAACCTATTCCCACAGTTAGTATCTTATTCCAAAAGGTACCTCACCAACTATTGGGGAATATTCAAGAACTAACATGTATTTCAGTGGGCACAGTTTTGTTGCTACCCAGAAATGTCTGGGTAGAGCAGGACAGTAGGGAGATTAGGAAATTGCCAGTTGCTGACCTCTTCCCTTATGGAACTATTCAGATGGAGAGGCATAACTTTCTTGTTCCATTTTAGGAACAACCGATTAACCAGTGACATTATATCTCTGAAGTGATTTCAAAACTCCATCCAACCTTGCCAGAATTTCTCCTCTAACAAATAAACCACTCACAATCATCAAAAGCTCTGAAAGAAAAGATATGATTTTGCCCAGTAATTTTCCTTTATCACAACTAGACCTCAGTGGGACTGGTTCACAGAAAGTTCTTCAAATGTTTTAGGGTGCCCGCATTCAGTAGGATTCAAAAGAAAGGGATAAAATTATTTCCAAATCAGTGAAAAGAAGAAACACTCCAGGTCTTTTAGATGCTCTCACACACTAAGCAGTATATTACCAGCTGCCAGGATCAAAGCTTAGTGGGAGTTCCTAAACAGGCAAGTGACTACACAGTGCGACTGCTGATTACACCTTCCCCAGACGGCCTCAAAATGGGAATGTTATTAAACCAGGATTATTTTAAGGCTGTGTTCTCAGTGTCTCCGCTGGGCTGAGCTCATGCAGTAGAAGCCGTAGCTGACAGCACAAGTAAACCACAGGCTGAGGTATACCTGGTGTAGCCTCCATCCCTACCTTTGATCAGAAAAATTCCAGCCAGAACATTTAGTTTGGAAATACGGATGCATATTACAGGATACTAGCTGGCATTTTGTACGATTTACTTCCTTACTGCAGATGACTCATCTAAATTGGACTCATGATGCTCAAACGTCTCCATCACAGTGGCCAAACCAACACACCTGTGAAGATCGGTGCCACTCTCACCGGCCGGCCTGCTGGTGTCTGCGGCCTACTGGGGCCTGCAGTGTAGCGTAAGCAGCAATGCCACAGCATAAGCAATTGAAGGGACCCAGTACGGCTCTGTCCTGGCTGAAATACACTGAACATGTTTTGCCTGCCTAATATAATTAGGCTTCCACTTCTGCTGCCAATGAATGCCTCAGTAAAACTTGCCTTGCTTTCAGGACAAGGCGGAATCCTCAAAGGGGGAATTTCAAAAAGTTTCTGGTTTCTCAGAGAAATCCCTTAAATTTATTTTTTTTTTTAATTTGCTGGTCCTTCTTGGACCTATGAATACGAGATACAACTCTTGCAAGGGAAAAAAAAAAAAAAAAAAAAGGAATTTCCCTGCTTCTAGTTTACTCAGGTATATTGCATGGAACAACAAGCTCTTACAAAATATTTTGCTTCCCTTCTGTCTCAAATGAAATAAAAAGATTGAGGAAAAGAATGTAGAAGGGAAAGACAGAAGAAGTCCTTATTTTCCCCAAAATTCAGGAAAAGTTCTTTCTTTGGGAGGGAGAAAAAAATGGACATGCCAAATCCCACCAAATAAGATGACACTGTTATCTTACTGAAGATGGTGGGCAGGACTGTGGCAGTGTTTCTGTCCCCTACTACTAAACAGTAGTTTGAGAAGCTGCTTCTAATTACTGCTTCTGAAGAAGGAGCTCTATCTCCCACAGGACTCCAAAATTCCATTAAAGGTCTCCCATTTGAGTCCAAGTTCTGGCGAGGTTCAAATACACTTATCTTTCAGTACCTGATAGGAATACATCCTAAAATTCGCAGACTCACACAATCTATATGTGGAAAAGACCTCATACATTTTCTTTTTCTGCAGAAACATACCATATATCTAATCCTTCTCCTCAAGTCTTGTTTTAAATATCTGAAGCAATAAAGTTCCCACCACATCCCTTGGGACATTATTAGACTCACAAATCTCAATGTTGGGAAGTTTTTCCGACGTGTACCACCTAAACTTCCACTTAGTTCACTCCATCCCTCCCTTTATTATGCCAAGTAATTCTCTACTTCATGAGTACACTTTTCCAATGTCTGTAGACTTCCCCATCTGCAAGTCTGCCATTGCTTAAACAAGCTGCAGGTACTTACCTTAATTTTACATTGTAAAGCAATCCCTCCAGTACCCTCAACCTTCTCACTGCTTTCTTTTTTTAATAATTTTCTGGTACTAGTGTGCAGCGATGTTATATGTCCTTCAGTGTGTAGTCCTTTTGAACAGAGTACCAGTCTTTGCAATTACAGCATAGGATTTCAGAGTTTAACTCTTCTCCAAAAATAAACAAAACAAACCAGCATATTTTTTTCCCTTCTGTGTGTGTTTCAGAATTATAATTAGATTTATTAGCACTTGCAACTGTTTAGTGAGCAGGCAGGTAACTACTTTGCTTTTTTTATTATTTCTGCACTGCCCATTTACCAGCACAGATTATTTCAGTAACTTTTGTACTGTGAAATACAGAACTCCTCACCACTGATGTGACCGAGCTCAGACCGAGAGGTTCAAAATGTCATTTCTACCATTGCAGACTTCTCTGATGTTCCCTACGCTGAGGGGCAAAGCAACCGTTACAATTTCATGCCTGCTCTGTGCACACTTCTGATAGGAGCAAACTGTGCTTCTTGACCCATAACTGAAGTAATCTCAAAACCACATCCCAAGCACGCACACAGATACGTTCACTTTGGTGTTTGATCCTAAACCAGAACAAGTCCAGTCTGAACTGAATGATTGCTTTGCCCAAAGCCCATGAACTTTCTATGTTACCTTTCTGAAACAACGCTAGAAATGCCTTCCCACTGTTAACTTCATGCACAACAACACAGTTCAGCGTGCCAGGTGAGAGTGCAAATAGTGCAAAGCTTTGGCAAGCTCAAATACATACAAAATCCAGAATGAAATAAATGCATGAAGATACTCCACTAAAAGTGTGGTCTGTACCTGAGCTACAATACTTCTAATTGAGTAAACCATAATGTCTTTGATCATTTTCAATTATTGTAACAATCCTATGAGGAAAACGGAAGCACCTGATTTACTACAACTGCACCAGTTAAATACAGGGGAGAAAAAAGTAGAACTTCCTAGAATCTTGAAAATTCAAGGAATGAATGTAAAGTTCAGTCAACACTTGAAGTCTTGGTGTAGAAGTAAGTTGGAGGTTTCCATATGAACATTCCTATAAACGACACCCTTATTTCTTTGGTCTGCTTTTCTTATCACGTAGTTCTCCATTGGAAAGGCCCCACTATCGAACCACCTCTTCCCAATCCAGTTACAACATCAAAAAAATCTTTTCATAATAAGAGGCGCTTTGCTCTTTGCCAAAGGCAGCCATGATATTTTGGTAATATTGCTGAGCCATGTTAGTCTGCGAAGTAAAGGATATAATGAATAAGCATATATTATGCTGTGAAGAGGGACTGGAGAAAAAGGTCCTTACAGGAAAAACAGAAATCAAAATCAGCTTGCCTGAATTTTAGTAGCACATCACATTCCATTCATTTGTTTCATCCAATTAAGCTATCCTTGAAACCACATGTCATACAGCACAATGAATTACTTACATATCAATTCTTGCTTTTATTTGAAATTACCCTGCAAACACCTAAGTTCACACTCAGCCATAGCTTCAGGTAGGCTTTGAAACACAAGCATGGTCTTAGCCAAAACTCAGAAGTACATCTGAACACCCTCCCCCGTACATCTTCTGTGTCCAGCTTTCTGGTACTGAAATAAAATTTACCTTGACACAGTTAGGATTTCGGAAGGTATAAGCCTAAATTAGTTCAAACTCTAACAATATACATTTTAATCCTCCTCCAGGCACATATTTGGATACTTTTTCATACCAAATCTAAGCATCTCCTTGGAATGTTTATTTAATGACCTTAGCCTTAGCATCAAGAGATTAATCAGTCAACTGTAAATAACTCCAGACTGTCCCCAAGAGTTTAAATTTTGTCAGAGAAGCTAACTATAATGAACAATAGAGAATTGCTTGGGTTTTTTTCTGAGGACCCCCAGAAGAAAAAAATGTTTTGAAGGGGGGAAAAAAGCTAATCCCAAGTGTAACCAACTGTGTTCATTTTGTCACTTCAGCATCTCATTTAGCTTATACCTCTGATAGACTGATATTGCACTCATTATTTCCTGTCTTCTCATCCAAAGACTAAGCAAGATGGCTAATTCACTTTAGAAGAGCCTTTATTTATGATTCTCTCCCACCCTGCTTTAATTTCAGGGGGTGTGACCGGTAATGTTTTTTTTTTAATAGGTTTCTTTTAATGGACTACAGGATGTTGTTGTAAGGTCACTGACCACACTGACAGGAGAGAAAGGACTGTGAATCTGTATTATTTTCAGGTCACCGATTGACCAGGAGAGAATGGGCTGTGACTGGGAAGTGCCAGCTCTCGTTATTCTGCATAGGTCTGAGTGACCTTTCACTTCCATCATCCTTCCCTACCTCTGCTGTAAGAGCCTCCTCTATTTCCAGTTTTTCTCTGTAGTATCCATTTTCAGCTGTTAACTCCTCATTCCAATGAGGAACACCATCAGAAGTCTTAAGCAGTTTATTCAGGGCTGATTTTGTCCCAGGCCTCTTCCCAGTTTGGTTCCCAAACCCTTCCTTCTCTGTTGTGCATAATTTATACAGCAGGACTATAACAGACTGCAGTTTCAGCCTGTGGCAAACATCCACATGGCTCAAGCTAACCCTGGGTGAACAACTACTGCTCACACAGTTGCCTCAAGGCGCTGTGTTCACTAACACATAAAAGTACAACCTATTTTTCAAATAATATGATTTCTCCCGGACACTCAGCTATTGTGAAGTTTGCTTTTTTAAAAAAGAAAACAAAAAACCCCCAAACAGTTGTGCCTATGACTGCTCTACCTAAAATAAGAATGTACTAAGATTTCTAATTCTTAATTCAAAGAATTCTGAAGAGAACCAGAGTAGTTAACTGACTTCTGGGGCGGGGCGAGGGGGGAGAGAATATGAAAGCAAATATAAGTAATACACACAAACAATTGAACACAGATCTTTTGCATCCTCCCTATGAAACACTGGGCACTGCCAGAGAAAAGATAATGGATAAGGTGGGTCTGTTCTGTTTTGTTTGTTTGTTTTTTAAACAACAACAAAAGCAACTCCAAAAATTGAGAGCTGTTGGCTAGAAAAAGATTCTAGATCAAGGTTCCCAAACTGTTCTCGAGCAAGAGACTGTTCTCAGTCTTCAGCACTTGCTGTTTACCACCCGCCTTATCGTGAGTTCTTTCAAAGACAAAAGTGATGTTGCTCTGTGCACCTTCTAGCAAGTTCCTGAAAATCTGGAAACCTGTTCTTTCTGAAACATGGAAACTGTTGCTTAGTAGCAACTTGTACTTTTAGAGGGGATGAAGGGCATTTGGTCTATGTAGGTGAGACACAGCACATCAGAAAATCTGGCTTTTCCTCAGTATGAGATATTTAGGACAGCTTAGAAAGATCAAGTGCCAAGTATAAATAGTCTGGCAAGCACAGGGTTTACAGCAGCAGAAGGAAGATCAACAGGCCCAAGGCTTTTGGGCGAGAGGTAAGACAGAGTAATTATCCAGGGGGTGAGTCAATAGAGAAGATAAGGACTCGCATCACAAAATTTTATTGTTGCAAATCATTGATTGCTTACACACAATGCTATTTACTTTAATTCTACATGTTCATCACCACATCTGTCATTGGTGAATTGCTTCATGTTTTTAAGATGCTCACATATTACATTATAGCCACTCCATTTCGCACTAACAGCAATACTACATAATTCATCACTGTCACTTCAGGCAGTGTTCTGTAGCTGTCTTGACCTGTAAAAAGGAGAGGCAATAAAGATGTAGAGCAGTGTGGCTCTTTGAATCTAGTGTGTTAAGCCCTGTGGCAACACGCTTTCAGTGCTGAATTTCTTTAGCAAACTCCAGCTCAAGACGATCCTTTGGAGAAAGGCAGAGGAAAAGGAGAAGTTCTGGTCCCTCTTGCCAATGATTAAAACCATCAGTCTGCTAGGGACTGTTACGCAGATGGATAGGTAATTCCTAGACAGGGCTCCACAGTTTTGAAGAATTTTAGAAATTCTGCACAGCTCAGAGACACGTGATCTGCATCCACCAGGCAGTGTCTGTTTTAATGGAGGCACATATTTGCCTATGCAAGCTGAAATTAGACAAGACTGAACATCAGACATCTATCTGTATGCACGGGGTCTGACAGCCTGCAAGGCACCCACATTTTCAAGACCAGCTACTGGGATCCAAACCATCATAATGTCAACACAGTCACTGCAGCAGATCAGAGTGTTATGCAGCAAGTTTTTATTTCTACATCCATATAAAGTCAGTCAGACTTTGCATGGATCAGTGTAAACCCGTGAAAAGAAAACGAGAGAAAAAAAACTGTAGGCAAGAAAAAACTATTGTGTTTTAAACAGCAATACCCAGAATAAAGTAAATTCTCAAGTATGTGAAAGAGATGGCTAGAGTACTTTGGCCTATTTCCTTATTACTTTGCTCTTCTATAAGACTGTTTGTTTCTTCCAGAAATAAGAGTGTAACTATTTCAAAGCTCAACACAGCCACAAAGAATGCTCACTAGAATACATTAAAGATGCTTTTTGGTCTCTTGCATGACAGTTGCTATTAATATTGAAGCAACGAGGAACTAGTGATATGGAAAAAGTGCAGCCATACAGAACCTAGCATAACTCACCCGCATTTTTTGGCAAACCACAGTAACCAAAACAATGCCCAGAGAGGCTTTTAGGTCTAAATGCAAGACAGGAGGCAATTCTTTTTGTCTTTGACCTAACCTATTAAAAAAATTTAAAAAAGAGACTAAAAACTAAAATTCTGATGAATCTAGCTATAACTGTCCCAGCAAGCCAATGATATGACTCACAGAGAAAAAAGAAGTAAAACACTGTTGGAAGACACAAAGCAAAGCATCAGCTAAAGTCGTCTCCTGCTAAGGTATGATCCTTCTGTCCTGAATGTTAGAATGAAAAACTTGCAAGTTGAGCCCAGGAAATGAAAAAAATGGCCAGGAAAGGCTGGGGTTAGGGGACCTAACTAGACAGGATTTGCTTTCATAGTCTGATATCCAAAAAGGAGCATCCGTGTCTCCTAGAATGAGATATCTGCCCAGGAACAGCAGTTCAAGAATGTTTCCCTGATACAGGTTGTGATGGGTTGACCATGGCTGGACGCCAGGTGCCCACCAAGTCGTTCTATCACTCCCCCCCCTCTTCGCTAGACAG
>JANZLQ010000031.1:9979011-10018815 GCA_026212715.1 Elanus axillaris | reverse complement strand
GCAGCTTCTCACAGAAGCCACCCCTGTAACCCCCCCCCCACTACCAAAACCTTGCCACAGAAACCCAATACACAGGTAAATAATGACTACTGCTTGGACTTCAACACTGCAGCTGAGCAGCCTGGTAATTTTCAAACAAACTTGAATGACTTAATGACAAGTAACAATAACATGTCTGATTACCCTTGCCTTAACTTCAACATTTTTCAGTATTTGGTCAGTTAGAGAATCAGGGCTGCAGAAAGAAAAATAAGGTTTCCACGGGAAAAGAAATATTATGATCGCTCACTCCTGTCAATTAGATACTCCAAAAATCACATTAACTGCCAGATCCTAAACCTTAAAAACCATCCCATTCCCTTGGGTGATATTCAACATGTCAGTTCCTCATGCTGGAAAGAGTAAGCAGCTAATTTAGTTTCCATCACGACTATTCCAACTCTGCATGCCTGACAAAGACATCACCCAGGCTAAGTGAATGGGGAAATGATTTTCCATTTAATCTCCAAGACCAAATCTTTCTGTGTCTTCTAACACAACCTTTGCCTATGCATTCATTTCTACCCAGAATGCATAAGGATAATAATTAGCAGTGGAAAATAGGGGGAAGAATGGTATAGCTAATCACATTCCAATACTAAGAAAAAAACACAAACCACAACATCCAGATGCCCCCAAATTAACTAAATCATTACTTTTGGTTACAAAAATTAAAACCCAAACTATTTTATGGGATTAAAGCTTGCAATTTCTGAAGTATTTAGAAACATATCTTGACAATATAAAAGCTACATTGCCTACTATCATTAAACAGTCTAACTTTTTACAGTGATTTAGCACTTTTTTAAAAAAAAAAAAAAAAAACTCAAACCTAAACCAAAGGATTATTTTAGAGAATAAGCAAGTTGCTCTATGATGTTGTCATCTCCCTCCTAGCCACCTGTCAGAGAGTTGTAATCCTACCAGTGAAGGCATTGAACCTTCAAGATGGAATCGATACACCTTCTCAGAGCCCTACACACCTGCCTATGCTGAAGCCTTGACTCTTTTCTAGTTATAGTAGTCTTACCTGGGGAGAGGCTGTGGATAAGGATGAGCAGGAGATTTGATTCTGCATCGTTTGCGAGGACAGGGACAGTAAGTACACCTCTAAAATGGAATAAAGGTCTTTTGGGGTTGATGAGGCCAAGAGCCACGTCCCCTGTAGATGGCTCTAAGTCTTTTTGTGCCTCTGACTGGCGTTGTAGCCTGGATCAGCACCTGGATCTGCTGAGGCAGAGCGATAGCTCATTGAAGAGATTCTGCCTATCATTTCTATATGGAAGATGAAGCAAGAAAACCTTTCCATGGCTGCTTTTTCCATCTCCAAACTACACATAACCAGAAACGAGGAGAGGAAAAAAAAGAAGCACTATAGAAAGTAATATGAGGCAGGGAGGAACCTTTCACAGTGCTTCTCTTCCGACTTCTCCTCCGCCTCCATATTACCTCTTTTACAAGTGCAAACACTGCTGGCTATGTAGCCATAACCTTGCAGAATAAGTTACAGCCCAGGACCCTAATTTTGAATTCCCCAGTACAACATACAAGTCTGAGAGTGCTGAAAGCAAGCCCCCACCAAACACCAAACTAACAGGGACACAGGAGCCTGATCAAATAAAAACTAAGTCTAAACATGGTCTCAAAGTGGTACCTTAAAAAAAAAAAAAAACTTTAAAAATTCTTCAGTAAAAAGATGCAGAAGATAAAACTTGTCTTTTGCTCCCCACTTTTCCCCTACAAGAATTTGTTTTCCTTTGCATAAAAATAACTTCATTGGAGAAAAGTGAATTGTGGACAAAGTTCTCTAATAGCAACAGTAGTTTGATTCAATTTTATTTTTGATGCTCAAATTCTATTCCTTCTCTGGCCCTCACATCCAGTCGCCATGGCAACAAAAGTGCTGAAAAATCCTCTGCCCATTTGATAATCATTTAATCATTTAACAACAAAAGAGATCGGGAAGAGAAGAGTGGAACAGTGGGAAACACCAAAAGGAAAATAAACTCTGGTTTCAAAAATAAAAAAGCAAAAAGTGGGGGGAAGCAAAAAGGCAAAAGGGGGGGAACAAAAAAGCAAAAGGGGGGGAACGGAGCAGGACTGGAAGTAAAGAGAAGTTGCCTACAGGATCTCAGTGTCCACACTGAGAGTTGGTTTAAGCCTCTCCTTATGCTCCTTCATACACCATGGTGTCTTCCCCCCCCCCCCCCTCCCAGGGGAGCCTACATGCTGTCTGAAATGTCCTCCAAATAACTGAAAAAATCCAGAGGATCTGCGTTAAGAGTCCAGAAGATGAGCAAAGAGCTAAGGATGTTCCTAACCAATAAAAGCCACATTCTGGAGTTTGTCTTACTTCCTTCTTGTCAAAAAAAGAGGGCTGAGCCTAGAAGCGTATTTCAATAGGAAATCTCTGAAATGCTGAACATAGTCCACTGGGACGATGCGCTGGCAGAAGTCTCGTTTGCCTTTAAGCAGCAGGGCTCATGCTCACCTGACAAGGACAGCAGTGCTGCTGAGCAGCCAGTAGCCTGAATCAGGATGCATTCCCTCTCCCAGAAGAATAACACCATTACAGGTAATTTTCCATCAGTGTGGAAACTCTCCTTCCAGGCAGAGAAAAAAGAAAGTTTCCTGCAGTATGTCCTTGCCCCATACATGCCCCCTACATAAGATGAAGCCCAGTTCAGGTGGCAGTTACCTCTTTGTTCCCACTAAATCTGTGCCTATAGGATGGTGCTACAGGATGGATGAGACATGGAAGCGGAGACATCAGATGAGGTTGTACGCAACTAGACAGATACAGTGCACTGGAATGCTGCGGCGGCCAAGCAACTACAGGAAAAAGCCACAATGTTGGATCTCATCTCCAGCACAAGCCCTCGATATCCAAACACAGGACATGCTTCTCTTGCTCTTACTAATACCCCAGGTGTGAGTAAAACGATTCCTTCATTTGTTTTTTGTTTTAACAGCTTCATAATAGCCCTATCCCCCCTAAACAACTCCTCCAAAACCCCACAGATAAACCAGCAAACATGCATGAAGGACAGCCCATTTATCAGCTTTCTACCTATCTATATCTATCTAGATATGGACATGGAAGTTCTCAAGGTAGTAAGTGATTTCACTTACACTTTCCCCTCGTGTTGAGATGGAAAACTGCATCTATCTTGGCAACATTTAATTAAACAATGGTTTATTTGTTCAAGTTAACTCAATGGGAATGGAAATGATTTTTAAGTCTGGATGCTAAAAGTCAACTGCTCCTGTGTCACTGGTAGCCTATTTGATATGGGAAGCTGCAAATGATCAAATGTTCTTGATGTACCCTTGGCAAAATGTTGCATCCCAAAGAAGGTGGTGAGGAGAGGGAAGAAATTTGTGTGACAATCTTGGCTACTCATGCCTGCCAGAGAAGAGCAGCTTTGCCCTTTAATGGATATTACTGCAAATACCTTATGAAAAATATCTTCTGAGTATACTCTTAACAGGGAAAGGTACAGAATTTTTACATGGCATTGAACTGATAAGCCCTAATATTTTTTAAATAATTGCTATTTCTCAGGAATAATGTATCTTCAGCCTTTTAAAATTATTTGCAATGATTTCTCTGAGGTGCCACATCACTGTGGCATCTCAGCATTCATTGCAATTATCCAAACATGCTTATTATGTTATGCCCACTGCAAAGAAAGGAAACGGCACACTACAATTTTCTCCTTCAAACCCAATGTATACAAAGGTCATTAGTACTGCTACGTATAGAGGCTCGAGTCTTGCTTACATGTTGCAGTGCTTTCACCACAAACATCCCCTTTTCTGTGAATATCCACCATCCTCAGAGCTTATCCCAAAAAGATCATCTTCATTTAGGCTTTCTCTTTAACTCGGGCAAGTTTGAATGTGGATCCATATCCATTGACAACCCATTACCCAACAAACTAAATGACCAAATAGTAAAACTCCAGAATTAGGCATCTTTGGATTTAACTTCCAGCCTCAGATAAACAACCAGATAAGGTATTTTTGTAGCTGCCTCTAGATATGCCTTGCTTCACCCTCACTGTAATTTTTTTCTGCAGCCCGAGGACTTGTTAAATCTAAATTCTTGTCACAGATGTTGAGGTGAGCACAGTGGCAGATACAAACCCATGGGAATTTTCGACCTGATCTGCAGTCCTTACTCACTCATATTTATGTAACATTGATGTGCATAAGGGCTTCTAACGCCGCTTTCTTTAGTACCTGTCCCTGACCTGAGGTACAGAGCTACAGCACAAGGTTCAACAGACAAGCCACATCATAGCTGAAATACAAATGATCATTCAAGTAGCTTTCCCCTGCAAGCCCCCATGTGTTTCACACTTCCAAATCTCATTGAAAATTTTCAACCAGAAATTGCCTCAATTCTTCCAAAACCCCAGCAGAATGCCACCAGAACGTTAAAATTCAGTTTTATGCCAGTCTGGACCAAGATCTAATGGGTAACTTCCAAGGCAAGCTACAGTGCAACTTGAGGTTTGCAAATTCTTATTGAAGTCTGCTGTGATTTCCCTTAGTGACAGCTAGCCAAACAACTGTTCAGATAAAACAGACAAGGTGGGAGTCATCGGGCCGAGCGCCGACATTTTCGTGCCACCGTTGCAGTGTGGCAATTCAGGCTGGGGCCACCAATGCCAGCAAGAGAACACGTGCGTGAAATGAGGTGTAATTTGTACAAATAAAGGCCTCATAACCAAATCATAACATTATAGTCTGCAGATGCCTGTGCTGCAGAGCGGTGCAGAAATACATCATTCAGCCTTAGCTAACTCATTTAACTTTTTGGCAGGGTAAATTATCCCATGCTGAACTCCATGCTATGTGGTCTAAAGTGTTACTATAATGTGAGCTAGATTCTTTAAAGTGATTTCACATCTTTCTGCACTGAATTATGATATACAGACATTCCTTTCCTTACCTTGCACACATACAGGTATATATTTAGTCATTAAAAGCTCTACTTTAAATTTTTTTCTTTTACTTTTTACCTTTCACTCTTCACTTTGGATTTTCTAAAAGTTGTTCCCACTACCTTTTGCCACTGTTTTCCAATCAATCTCTACTGACTCATATATGTGAGAGAGGAGAGGCAGATTCCAAAGAGTAAAATATACTCCTCTCGCAAAAACAAACAAACAAACAAGTCTGCCCTCAAAATTTATTATGTGGGCAAAACCCCAATATATCTTGCTTTTTTTATTTGCCTTTTGGCCTTTGCACCTTAAAAATACACCTAGGTTAGAATTCAGAGATTTTGTTCCCACAATGCCAGGCCAAAGAAAATTACTAAAAAGTATAGATTTTCTTACCTATTCATTTGAGTTCAGAAACCAGAGCTTTCAGTAAATCACCAGATCATGCAGCAGTTGGGCTAAAGTCACAAGAAAAAGGCAGGAGTAATAATACTCCACACCTGATTCCCTGGCTCTGGAGGAAAAGAAGGGCAACAAAAGGGTAAGAAGACAATATGAAGCACGAGGTTAAAATCAACCACTTAACTCTTTCACCTGCTCCTCCCTCTTTCTCCCAACTGTGTTATGGAGCAGACAGAGCAAGAAAATCAAGGACAGGCAAAAGGGCACCAACCTGAAGTCAAAGTCCCCAGTATACCTTCTTATGAACTCTGTCTCTATGTACTACAAGTATTTTCTAAAGACCCCTGCACAGGATATTGGGCTATTCAGACCTTTTACCTAACACAATCTATATTGGGTCATTGGGTCACCTATATATTGTCATCATATTAGAGTCTTATAAAGCCTATATGGACTCTACATTACTATTACCGTGATTTTACTACGCTTATGTCGTGATCACATTGGCTAGGTAGTACCCAGAAACAGAAAGGAAGAAATGACTTCTGCATAAAAAAAATTATACTCTCTAGTTAGCATCTGGCTCTATTTTTATTTTGTAACTTAAAGAAAAGTTGGAGGCCAAAAACCTTCTTTGTATTGTAGGCAAATTTCATCTTCAATGTATTGAAAGGGAATTCCTACAAATGAAGCAGAGGCAGAAGTGGGTAGTAACCCTCCTCCATACACATAAATCATAGCTTGTCTTTTGTTCTCCAAAGGCAGGATTCACCATTAAATCCCACTGGGAGAGGGGTGTGCCATCATTTCTTATGCAGGTGGACTTTGCAAGATGTAGAAAAGGCTAAAAGAAAGGTTGGTTTTATGTCCAACTAGCTCGCGTTTCTGTGAAAAGTTCATCAGTTCCAATATCACACTTACATGATTGTCACCTGTTCCCTCAGACATCCTGATTTAAATCCCCACAAATCCAGGAATTTAACAGTTAACACACTGAAGCTTCTTTATTATTGCAGACGAGCTGGCTGTATTGTAACACAGCTGCTTACTGCTCCGATGGGGTAAGACAAAATAAGAGCAAAGACGTCCGATACTTAACTAGTGCTGTATTTAAATAACTCACTATTGCTGTTTTATAGTAAGACAGTTGTCTACCAAAATATAAGCAGTCATTTCAAGTAAATAGTGCGATTCCTATCTATAATTAAAAACTACTCTTCAACATTGAAACACTACCTTTATTTCAGAAGGATCCCAAAATGCTATGAAAACTATTTTGTTGCAGAACACTTACATTTAACTTTACCTGCTCAGAAATGCAGCCACTTCCATGAGAGAACCACTCCAGAATGAGTCAGGCTGTGGAACGGGCAGCCAGGGGGAAAGTATGAGGAGAGTGTTAATTTGAAACTACAAGAGGAATTTTGTTGGGGCAAAACCTTGCTCTCTAAGCCGGAGTCTCCCCAAGACACTGGACCTAAAATCCTAAACCAAATGAAAAACTACAATGTTTCACTTTGTTAACAGTCATGTAATTAATCATTTACCTTTTATATAGCATTACAGTAATTGCACATCAAGCTGGTTCACATAGGTGGGGAACAGAGCTCTAGTATTTATATTCACATCTTTTTCCAGAGAAAATTTTATTTAAAACCAGCTGCAACAAAATTCACAGGATTTGATCTCTTACTATATAAAGAAATCCAACACCTGTATATGTTAATATGTCAGAGACATTTAGAAATAAAAGATAAAGGTGAAAAATGCGCTTTGTTCTTACTCCTTTTCAGTTAGGCAGGTTTTCAGCAGAGAAAAGTTTTCCAGTTTTATGGATCATGGCGGTGACAGATGAAATGTCTGTGCAGCACAGAATTTATTTTTCTTGCAGAAATAACATTCTACTAGTTTTGCCAGGAGATGGCAAGTTTTATGTGCTTATTTCAGTTGAAAACATCTGCACTAGATAATATAAGCCGCTGGGTCACATGTTAAATAACACTATTATATGTGGCTGCATATAACGGCTGTTTTGCATCTTTTTTATAATGGTTTGTAACTAAGCAGAATTGTCTTGGATCATTAATTGAAGCTGCTATAACTTTAACCCTTAATGCATTTATACTTCTTAGTTTTTAAATTAATTAATGCCTGATTCTGTTAAGTACTTGAGTATAAGCCATTTCCAGAAATATAACTCAGGTACCTACATTATAATTCAAGTACAAGGGCATTCTGAAAGCACCTGCTTGCCTCCTAAAATCTAAGATGCCCACAGATTTTTTATATGAGAATTTCCAAACAATCCAGTTTTTCCGTTTCTGAATGCATCAGTGCTAGAGGGCTCCTTGCCAAAAACTATGTGCATCTTCTTTGAACCGATAATGTCTGGAGGGTTGTCTAAGCAGGTTTTGCAAACCTGAGTTGCCAAAACAGCTTAGATGCTGGATGAAGTCTACAAAAGTGGCGAAATATTGATGCAATACAGGCTTACTCCACCACCATCAGCGTCACCGCTTGCATCTTTCCAGTTAGGCACATGCCTGAGCACCTCACCGGAACTAGGGTAACTGGGGTTATCCAGCCACGTTTTTCGATGATTGACTTAAAATCCCACATGCCTGAAAAACCCAGTATTTGGTCTTAATCAGAAGCTAGCCCACAGTGGAATTCTAAGGAAAAAATTAGCATGTGCCCCGTCATGTTAAGACTCCCTGGATTTGGGTAAATGACAGACAAAGCAAGTGTGGAATGGGAGAGGATGTTTCATGTCCCATTTGTCCTAAGACTTCTGAAAGTTCATAACTACGTTCTAGTTATACCAATTAGTGGCTTTTTGGAAACAGAATCTTTTTGGCTTCCCGATTCTCCCTCACTTATGAAGTAAATCTGGAAATGGTTTTCTAAATAAGAGTTACGTCAATGCAAGACTGGTGTGTTTGGCCCTCTTCCCAAACATTTATAACACTGGAATCCAACACATTCCATCACATGGTAACAGATTAATGGGCTGAGAAAAAATGAAAACATCTTAGAAAGCAACGTACCTTCTATAAACACTTGGCTACAACTTGTGGGAACAGGTTTAAAAACCAGGGATGCAATCTTATTTAACACACTGTTAATCAGGAATCTTCTCATCATGATATATGTACAGCCAGTTTGCTTCTGCTAAATGAAGGCATCGATGCTCTAGTCCACAGTGATTTACTTTCCTTCTATATTGAAGCTGATAAAGGCTAATGCTGGGAAGTACTTTAGATAGCCCTACCCAGCTCCTCTGCCAGGCTGCTAGGAGTAGAGATAATAGATTGTCTTAGGCTTCATCAGTCTAGATCAGTTCTACTCTAACAATTATAGAAAAGAAAGGTGCAGAACAATGAAACGAGGCATATTGTTGTACCAGATGGTCCATTTTAGAACAATTCACATGCAGGTCTAGAATAAGCTGTGGCTCCGATACCCGCTAAATGCATTTGCAGACTGTTCCAACAGTTTCAGTCCAGTTTCCTTACTTTGATCAGGACTGCAGAACTGACACATTTTTATGTGTTGGTTGCTTTCAGGATTTAATCTCATTTGTTTAACAGCTTTATAACTTCCACTGGCAAGAATTTATTCATTTATTTTGACATTCATATGGGCTACCACTGTAATTGTTTCACTATCTCAATATCCATCATACTGGGATCTCAGCAGGATTTTCTCTTAGTAATCTCACTTTATAATTAGGAGTATCATATCCAGTCTTCTAATCAAACTGGCAGAAGTATAGTGGTTGCATGTAAATCATTTTATGTGCATTCCCAAGCTAGCAACCTGTGAAACCCAGATCCAACAAGTGCTCAAATGTATTTGCACTCAGTGAACGACTGCTAGGAGCTTCATGGTATCTATTTAACATGACACTAAAGGAAGCCTTCTCCATTTCTGAGTAACAAAAAAGCTTTGGGTTAGGATTCGCAACATGGTTCTCCATTTCCTCCACTCCTCCCAAGTCACTTTGCATTAAATAATGCTGCCTTTATATTCAACATGATGCTATGTCACCCAGTGAACCACAATATAACCTGTCATCGCTTAATACAATGGGATTGGAAATATTGGAAAACATTTTCATAATTTATTTTCTTTCAGGTTGGGTACTTGCTGCTATTGAGCTGGATCCTAATTCCAAGTTAAATTTGGGCAGCACATAGGAATAATTCCGGCTTCATCAGGAGAGCCCTCCCCAAAACAGATAGCCCACTGTCAGATCCTCATACTGTTTCTGAGCCATCTGCTGCTGGGAGTTTTTGCTTAATGCATTCTTTGTGGTGAAAGAACGTGCATGCATTATATTTTCTTTCTTCCATTCCCTTCCTTCTTCTCAGTTGATTCAATAAGAAATATGAGAGTCCTGTAAACAGGGCAGTGAAACAGTGTTCTGTATTAATGCTACTTAGGAATGAGATTTCCTGTAACATTTGCACGCTCCCTGAAATGAACCAAATATGCAGAGAATTGCAGGCCAAGCCCAGAGACAGCTAAATGATCCTGATTTAACAAGTACTATTACACAGAGGGAGAGGTCTCTCTGATAATGGCACAGAGAGGTTCTGCATGTATTTAACACAGCTGCCGTCTAAATTCTGAAATGCCACGGAATAACTACAGATGAGGAAAAGGTTGATATCTGTCTCTGGGAGGGACAAACAAGCTGTCACAACATAGCATGAAGTCAGCAAAGATGTTGTCTAAACTACCAAGGGCTACACCACAACAAAGAAAGGACAACACAATTTATTGGGATTTAAATGCCATTTTACTAACAAAATTTTGGCACTGAGTATGAACCTTTTACCGCATCACACTGATTTAAGGGGAATAAATTGCGCCACCTAATTAAAAAGAATACAGATAATACAAAAGGACAGAGGCAGGGTTAAAGCTGACATTGGAGAGCTGTAATTTGCAGCAAAAATCTGGAAATCAAAAGCCTGCTGGCAAGGCAGCCACTGAAGTGAATGAGGTGACAAATACATGCGCTGTCAAGAGGATGCCTGTACATCAGCTAGTGTTATAGTCTCCTATTTTATTTAAACAAGTTTCCAGGGCTAGGAATGAAGTCAGAGAGTTCAACAATGAAACTTTTTTGTTGACTCATCAAAGCTGAAACTCTTTGTGGGCAAAGGATTCAGTTTCTACAAGGATCCCCACTTATAAAAGTTGGGGCTTTATTTATTATTTCTACTGTAGAGCTATTCTAGTTCAAAAGGATTGCTTTGAAACACTGAAACACTGGGAAGTTTGGTCAGAAAAGGACACGGTGCTCTGAGTTGCTAGGAAATTAATGACAAAATTCTGCTGATCCAATCCCTTCCCCTTCAGCCTAGGTTACTAATTTAGAAACATTTGCCCAACTTTTGTTTTGTTTTACTAAGGATCTTCCAATGTTGCCAGAGAGTCTGTTGTTACACATGGTTGTTTTCCTTCACTGTCTGCAAGTGAGAAGTTTGCTCACACTGAACATCGACAGGAGGCAGCTCTGACAGAACTGGTTTTGAAACAGGACCATCTCAACGGAGCTACTGTTACCATTCCAGAGCAGTATAGAAATTAGTTTTCTTGTCCAAATTTGGGGGTTCTAACTCTTTTTTTTTTCTTTTTTTTTTTTTTTTTTAGTAGAAAGCCAAGCATAAGCAGGTCAAGGATACAGCCAGGGCCTTTAAAAACTCCTCGTGAGAAAATGAAGCAGAGGAGGAAATATTCTTGCTCAGGAGTGGCAAGCAGGTCAGTGGTTAGGGCAGCAAAAGTGGGCGAGCAGAGAAGTCAGGCTCAGGTAAGGAACAGATTCTGCTCCTCTTTGCTGTGTTGAATCTCTTTTCCAATATTTAGGTTCCAGCCAAGGAGATCCGTGGAAGGCTCTTCTAGAGTAACCATGCAATCCGTGAGCACAGGAGTGGGAAAGACCTAAAAAGGTGATCTGGAGAACTCCCTTTCTCGCTCTACCTGCATGGTCCTGCTGGCAGCTGCTCCCAATCTGCAGCAACTAAACAACCCACTTCCTTCAATATGTCCCGATTAATGTTTTTCTTCACTTCTCTCTAGATCTTCTTCTCCTGATCCAAATCTCTGCTGAACTGCAGTACCCAGAATTAAACCCAGAATGTTTTAGCTATTGCCTCACTGCTTCTGGAGGAAATGGGAGAATTACACCATGTGCCTTACAAATAAGACTTTTGCTTACATCCCCAGTATGGTGTTCTTTTTTTTTTTCCTCAAAAGCATGAGGTTATTGTCATATTCACGGTGCCATTAACTACAGGTCTATATTTCTTTTCCCTTGTAAGAAGACAGTGATAGTGGGTGCAACTATGAGGCAGAATTTGCCCCCCCAAACTTTTATTGACAGTGCCTGTGAAAAAAAAAAAGGTGAAAGAAAAGATTCACTTTCATGTCTCTGGTATAACAGCAATGTGCTTTTCCCTTGAAATGGAACAAGTGATCTACAATGTCACTAAGTTGCATTAAAATGGAAATCCCCAAGACACTGTTTTTTGTAAATCACTTTTCAGAGAATAACAGTGAAGCAAAAGAATTTATAGGTCTAGTCATTTTGCCCTTGATAGCGTAATTGCCATTAGTATTCTGATTCCTAGAGGGTCTGATTTTACAGAGGGCTGAGCAGCTGCCGTTACCATTGATTTCTGGTGGAACTGTAAATGATCAGGACTTTTGAAAAATCCATACCCACCGTGATCCAATCCTTACCAAAAAGATACTTTTCATATTGCTTGAAAGTTATTTATTTCCCTCAATAGGTATTTCTGATACAGTTCTCCAATAAATAATAAATCACACAAAAAACATCCTTCAAACCATCTGATACCTAGCAAATGCTTTGCATGTCTAGAAGCTGCCTAGTTTTTTTAATGTTTTGGAGAGTTGTTTTTTAGTGTCAGCCAGTCAGAGATTTCTTCTTGGACACAAGCTCTCTCTGTGTATGTATCTTGGCAGAGCTTGGCAGATAATAGCATGCAGTCTGAACCCGCTATGGCACTCGGAGTTTATAAAAATCACTGGGTCACAACTTAGCAGGCTGTGCAATATGCTGAAGCAGACACCATGTGCAACAGGTTCGGACACTAGAACTCTTTATGAAGTTGTAAGTGGGGGTTTTTTCTAATACTTTCAGCATTTGAAATGAGCTAACGGGAAATAATCCCAGCTTTTTCTCTGCTAAGCAGATTGATTACAAAGTCACATTATTTGTTGTGTTTTAGAAATTGAAGTTTGGCCACCGATTCTGTTTTGCGTTTAGAGGGGTGGGATGAGGACAAGGAAGAGGAGTTCTGATGCAGGAGAATTAAACATGCCTATCTTCTTCATTGGCAAAACTGTCATGGTGCTATTAACTGTAAAGGAAGAAAGTAAAGCAGAAATGAAAGCAACAGGCCATCGTTTGAATAATGCACATTTTGAATGAATAATTAGGCACAAAACAACAGGAGAAAGCAAATGTAAACACCAAAGGGGACCTCAGTGGAGTACTAAATCAACACTAGCATACAAAAGAGGGTGCATGAATACAATTATAAACACATATTTACATATTTTACATGCTCCCATTAAACAAAATCTACCATGATAGCTGATTTATAACAATTTATTTGATCAATGAGCTGAGAGTTTGTTTGTGAGAAAGTTACCAAATCCTCACAGAAAATATTCTGCGGCCAGATGCATGCTCTGTTAACCATTCTGCGAATAAGTATATTAGACTGAAGCATTTTACCAGATTAAATTTTTAGGGGTTTTTTTTGGTTTGTTTCTTTCTTTCCCTAATTAAAATACACTGGTCTTCCAGATAAGTTGCTTAAACTATGTCATACGTCTAACAGTTCGACATAAATAATGAATAATCTCAAGGCAAACAATGCTCAAAAAACCCTTAAGCTTTAAGTTATTCATTGAAAATATTCAGAGACTACTGACAAATAAAAATGGCATTCACAGAAATCAGGACTAATTCATGAATGATTCACAAACAGAAGAAACAGCTGAATTCATAATTAATATTCTTTACTTCAGTAGTTCAACCACAAAAAATAACCCTATTTGAATGAAAAGTAGTGACCTGAGTTGCTTACCAAATAACCATAGGACACTATATAATAGTCCACATTATCTCAGGAAAAATAAGACTAACTATATGACCAGACATATCGTGAAGAGTAATCTATCTAGTAAGTTGATTGATACGCTGTTTCACCATATTAAATGCTTCTACATTTGCATTCTGTGCATTGTTTGCTGATGAAACCCTCAAAAATGTGTTTTTTTAAAAAAGGTGTGGAAAGGAATTAAAGTAAGACTCACTAGATTTCTGGGAATATAAAGGAGCTCCTTTTGAACAACAACTTGTTCAAAATGTTCCAAAATATTCCATCACTGATTTTTCCTTAAATTGAAAAATTGGGGCATTTACATTAATTTTACATTTAATTATTCATGATAGGGAAGATAATTTTGAGGCCAAAATATTTTCTTTCATAAAATATTCCAAAATTCTGGCACTTTGTTCAGGTTAAAAGAGAAAAAAGCTGAAAGCTTAGAATTTCCTTCAGATTAGAACCCTTATTAGCAAATCCACTTCTAAGCACAAGACAGTAAAAAAAAAGTCATATAATTGTCTTGCAGATGAAAACAGAATTTCTGAATTCTTTTACATTTTTAATTCAGTTGAAATGGTCAACTGAAAAGAAACAGCCAAACATTATTTAGACTAAATGTTTCACAACAGGAGAAAAAAACCCAAACCATTGTGTTCCCATTCTAATGAATATCTCAGTAAAAAAGAAAGGTTAGCATTTTAAATTATCTTCCCATGTTTTCTTGATAAGAAAAAAACCCCAGTTCTTACTTTTCTAAATGTATTTCCTTATTTTCAGTGGAAAAAGGAGGGATAAATAAAAGAAGAAGAAGGAATGTTTTCCTCCAGGAAATAGATATTAAAGATGTTACTTTATTTTAAAATTATGTTCAAAACTCCCAGTTCCTCTTTCTTAACTAATTCTAATAAGACTGTTCCTTATGTCATGGACTGTTCCACCACGGTCAGCACTCTCTGGCGTAATATTATACCACATCTATCGTACAACATTTTATTTCCTCCCTGCATCTTTCCAGTATCCACCATCTAAGTCTCTACACTCCAAAGTGTTGGTACCAGTCTCTGCTTCCAGAAGTGCCTCCTGAAAGCCCAACAACACTTAATGTTCTGTGTTCCCTAAAAGCCAATAAACTCTACCTTAATTCCTGGAGAGACTGCCAAACCTGCCTGGGCCTACAACGATATTTTCAAGGGCAATGAAAAGAAGGCATTTTAAAGGAGGGCTGGAAATAGTTTGAAGTTTTGATTCGGAGGAGAAATGGTTAATACCAAAAGCTGGGTGTTCCCTTCCAGGGGAAATACTGGAGGGCAGGTGAGACAAGGGATTTCAGAATTTTGATTATTATGTGAATTGCTTACGGCAGCTCAACCTTCAAAGTTTCTCCTATTTCTTCAGCTTTTACATATCTTAATATATAATCTGCATCCCTTCCATCCATAAAAGTTATTTTGTAATAAAAAAAAAGCATACCCATAGTAGACCTGGTATTGCCATAAGCTTGAGTCTTCTATGATGAATTTTCAAAAACTTAATCTGAAGACAGGAACTGAGCAAAATTCAGAGTCAAACCTTCTGCAATACTTGGTTTCATGCTCAACCAGAACAGAAACACTGAACAAATTCCAAGGAACAAAATGTGTTCAGAAATGTCAGAAGGTCTCATTTTGACATATTCAGTTAAAACATCTGAATTTCTCAGAAATAAGTGGTTTGGTTACTCAGTTTTGTTTCAGCATTAAACTTCATCTTCTCACTCTCGAAATCCAGTTTTGAATACTGTCTCCAGAGCAGGCAGACAGGCAGGCATCAGGACCAAAATAAAGCCATCAAGAGCATACATTAGCTCAGGTGAGTCTTACGATTCCAGAAAACGCATTAGAGAATACATGTTCGACCAAAAACCCAGCTTATAAAAGAAAATAAGTTCTATAAAGGCAAAATTTATCTATGGCAAAATGCTATTTTATATTATATTTATTTAATATTGATCTGAAGCAAAATAATTTAGATCAGTGTCAAAACAAAATCAATACTCTTATCTGGGTCAACTAACATGAAATAAAATAGCAATTTTAATTTTAATTCTCCATCAGAAAAATATGACACTTAAAAAAATGCTATCATGCTTTTTTTTTTTCCCCTTGGAAATTACACTTCACAGTGGAATATCATTTCGGTGAAAAATTCCCAACTACCTCTAGCCAAAATCCATGCTCAGGTACTTAAATACGTTTCCTGATTTTGCAGAGACGGAATGCTCTGTGCTTCCACCAGAATGGATTCGTACGGAATATAGCCAGAAGGGCCATTCCTATTCATTAGCCTGATGTCCCGTATAGCACAGGCAGTAGAGATTCCCTGAATTATGTTTGAACTAGGCAAAAAATAATTGCAGGGATGAAAAATCCACCACGCTTCTTGGCAAGTTTAAGTTCTTCCAAAGGTTAAATAACCTCGCTGCTAAATATTTGTACCTGGTTTCCAGTCTAAATTTATCCTGTTTCCATCTCCAGCCATCAACTCTTCTTACACATTCATCTGCTAGACAGATGAAGTTTTTAGTATGACGTTGCCGTTTGCCATGTAGTTACTTACAAACTGTAAGTCCCCCCTTAGCCTTGTCTTTGTTAGGATAAACACATTGTGCCCGCTGGAGTCTTTGACCATAATGAACATTTCTGAGCACTTTAGTCATTCTTGTGGCTATTCTTTGATGAGAACTTGCTGCTGTTAAGAGACTGAATGCACCGTGTCCATAATTTGGTCGCTATTTGGAACACAAGACCTGCTCCAGTGCCCCTGGAGCTTAATGGAAAGCTTCCACTTGGACGTGAGGACTTTCGATCTATAGTGTAGTGTACATGCTCTTTTGTGAGAGCAGGGTACCAGCCAGGATACTGCCTGCTCAGCTGCCGGCTTTCCACCTGATTTCTCTCCGGCTCCCACCTAAGATGTTCTCTGCATCCATTTAGAGAGCTTGTATCCCACCGAGACTGGCCTTAACAGCACGCCCATTAAGTCAAAATAAAAGCAATACAAAATGTATAAACTGAGCCATCTCCAATGTGCAGTTTGGGAATGCTCTTTTTATGGCTATGATTGAAGTGGAAGGATTTGGGAATCAGGACTGAGAATCTCTCTTCCCCTATATTCCTTTATGGGGTAATCAATGGGTGTTTATTATCTAAATTATTTTGACAATCAAAGGCTAAACATTACTTTGCTGGTGGAACAAAAGTATTCAAGAGTTATTTAAAAGTCTTTAACACGGGAATGGAGTTTCTGAGACAGATAAAAGATTCACTTACAAAAAATAAGTTGTATGCTTTTGGCACAAACATTTCATCTCAAAGTGAGTTTTGCAGTTTCAGTGACTGGGTCCTTGACATACAGACAAAGTTCACTCACGTAATTCTCACTCAGGATGCTGACAGCTGTATTGCTGTTTTCTTTCTGGATTTCATAGTGCCTTCTCTACAAAAGACTTCAAAGAATGGCATTAATAGGCTGCTTGTCACTGACAAGGGTTGATTTGCTCCCAGTCAGGAGATACCCGTACTGGCCAAATGGTAACAGGCTGAGACAGTCTTTCAGTCAAATATCCTCACATGGGGAACGACCCATGGGATAGAGAAGAAAATTTCATACACTTTTTCGCTGGTGGAACAGCCAGCTTCCTGAACAAATAGAATTATGTAAAGTTTCTGGTTAAAATACAACCTTTTGAACCAAAATGTGGATGAGTATCATCTCATCACACAGACAGAAAATGCAGTAATCGCTCTTTGAAGTTTTGCAGTTTTGTCTTTGGAAAAAAATCACTGCAGTTTTCATGCCAAGCATCACGGGGCACGCGTGTGCTGATCTGCCTAGAGTCAACAAGCCACCTGAGCAATCTGATTCCCTTGGGCCCCGCTCCCTGTAGGACACTTTGCACAATTCCACGTCTTTTCCACAAGTCACAGTTTTTCCATCAGCATTTTTATCTGCTGGCTGCTGAGACAGGCATTCTGAAGTAAACGGAGTCTTTATTTAAATCCTTTCCTGTTGTCTGATAGCTCTGCAGTAGCTTAGCTCTTCATCATGAAGCACTATGAGGTCATTTCACCCGTATTTGTAGTCCAGTATGTTAACATGATCTGTTCGTCTCTTAAGCGGTATGTGTAACTGCCAGTCAAACAGCTGACCGAGCCTAATGATCTCACAGGCTTTAAGAGATTTTATTAAGTTAACCTTGAAGGTTTCCATTTTACATTAATCTCTCAGTGTGTCAAACCAAATACTGCTTTATCATGAAGGAAAAAATTCTCCCTACTTCATTGTTAGATATTCTTATTGATCGCGCTTTTATTTCAAATAAACAGCATCATCCAATCTCTTTGAAGTACTCTTTGTGGCTGGGTTGCCTTGGCAATAGAGCTATGTAGAAAACGGAAATCCTCTCTTTCAGAGAATTTTCATATTTGGAACTCTGGTTGCCTTCAGAAGCAAGCCCCACCTGCAAAAAGAAACAGGGCTCTGACTCTGTACCAGTATGTGAAATAACCTATTGGTTGTTCAACAGCCCTGAGACTGCCAATGCAACGGCAATTTTTTTCACAGGCTGCTGGGGAGGAGGACAGAGAAACTGGCAAGAGACGACCCTGCTGCAACGAAACCTTATCTGTGATAGATTTTAACTTCGGGGAGCGAGAAAATTCCAACACAAGTTGTTTAGTCGTAATTTTGCCAGCTATCTCCATTTGGCAAGTCATCAAGTTGAAAGGGCACTGTAATGAATACTGTGATAGTTTTAATTTTCTCTGTAGCATTTTAGATTTTAGTCAGCATCTTTACTTCCCATGCTATACGACAAACAGCACAACTATAAAACGATACCTGGAAGAACCACATTAATATTAAGAACTACTCTGTACAATGTATAGCAGCAAGGAAGAAGTCAGACAAGGAAATCCCTTTCTAAGTTTAAAAAACTCCCCAAACTTGATACCTAGCCTAAGCACCCATAAAGCACCCCACCAAAAATCCCTTAAAAGCTTCATGTCTGGGAGGACGGGGGACACAGAGGGATCTATAGTCACTTTCATAGATGAAAATGCCTTTAAATATGCTTACACAAGACAATCCAGCTCTCAAAGAAGTATCCTACATAAAATCTCCCATCTCACCCTCTAGCATATGTAGCCAAAAAAGGAATTCACATTTTTCAGTCAAATGCTGAAATTCAGCATGAGACACAAATGTTGATTTACACCTATAAACCTGATGCAAATTGTTTAAACCTGGCTAATCCAGAATGAAATCACCTGACAGCTTTTCTTCGGCCACTTGAATCTTTTTTTTTCTTTTTTTTCAGAATAATGTGTTCTGCTGTCTTATTACAGAGAATTTGAAGTATCTGAGATAGGGCTTCAGTGAGACCAAACAGCTTACAGTTACCTCCAAGGCCTTGATAACTTCATAATGCTTTTCTCATTTTGAGAAATGTCCACAATGCTCCTCCAGAGATGCAAGACATGACAGAATAATACGGAATTAATAACAAATATTCTTTTGTGAATAAAGCTATAGAACGCAGCAGATCATAAAGTTGTTTCAGCAATCACCAGCACAAGTGAGCTTTTCCTTATGATGTGGACTGATGGTAAGTCTGAAGATGACAACTTGTACTTATTTAGAAAGCCAGTAAAGAGGATAAATATATTTGAAATGAGAAATTATCTCTCAGTTAACATTCAAAGGAAGAAAAATGAATTTACTAAAGCAGAGTGGAACAAAAGTGAATGAAGAAGTATGTCATAGTCTGTGAAAAAAACCCTCCACTTGCTGGCTACATAGTCCAGCAAGAAAATTTTGCATCTCAACTGAGCCGGGGTATACAGAGAGCAGTCAAACACTGAGAGCTATGTATAGAAAAATTATGAGAAAACACCTCCTTGCTAATGTTGCAGAACAGATGCATGCTGAGCATGGGCATTATTCCAAACAGCAAGGAGTGACACCAGAAAGTTTTTAATTTAATTTTCTTGGTAGTCAAGACATACAAACACAGATAGCATGAAGACGAATGCCAGCTAGGAGTGAGAGCTGCAGACCTGGGTTATTGTTCAGATGAGTATCACTGCGCACAGAAACTCTTGAGAAAAAAAAGTATGTCTAAAATAAAGATACTCTCTTTCTCCTTTAAAAGTGTACTGGGTTTAGACTGATGGGGTTACTGTGGTTGGGTAAATTGAGTTTCTCATAATCTAGTAAATTGAGCCATTTTGGTGTGAGGGTAAAAATCAGTATTCTGCCGATTTCTGTTTCTGGTTTTGAAGAAGGGGCTTCCTGTGGTCAAGAACTGTGCATACCAGTTCACCATGTTAGGGTATAAGTAAATGTTTAAAGTGATATGGCAACACAAAATCTTCAGCTCACTTGTCCAAAGTCATGCAGAAAAACTGAGACAGAGCTGAGAAATAAGACCAAGTATCTTAATCCCAGTTTACTCACTAATACATCTTTCCCTCTGAAAATGTGGTACCCTGTTTTAGTTATCCAGCTAAATACTTTCTTTTCCACCAGAAGTGACTCTGTACGCATTTGGATGCCAAATCTGTTGTTACTAACATCGGTTTTGTTATTAAGACAAGGAATTGCCTTTGCTAGTTTGTGAAAATGAGGTGAAACTGGCACATTCCCATTAGATGCACCATCTAATGGGACCACGTTCACTAAGGCTTGTTAAATCCTATAGCTTGAATAGTGTATCTGCTGAAAAAAGTAAACATGTTCATGAAATAAATAATTATGTAATTAAACCAGAGTCATACATAGTAGGATAATGTCTGATTAAAGTCTCAGACACTTTAGCATTATTATGTGAGTAAAGGCCTTGATGTTATTACTACCTGCTCAGTCAGCACATCTTCCTAATTTATTCATTGCATTTTACAACTATCCAAAGAGCTCACTACAGAGATTATTCTAGAAAACTCACAGAAGCTGCTTATACATTGCCCAAGCATAATGTGTAGGCAAGGTAGAAGCCTACTGCAGTTGGACTACATGTAACTTATTCATCAGTGAATCATTATCCCCATTTTATAGACAGGAAACTAAAACCACAGAGAACATGAAGAAAGCTCTTACAGCAACTAGTTTCCAGGTATCGGTCTTGGCTGGCTAATTTAGTATCCTTATTTTCCCTCTTTACAGTCCATGCAGAAAACTGAAGACCTCTCCTGAGCTGTAGCATTGCAAAAGTACATAGGAAGTCTGCAGCAGGGGAAGACATTGAATCCAAGTCCTCAAGAAGTAAACTGATGTTGCATTTATGCCAGGTGTAAGCTCTCATCCAGGACGAACGTTTACTTATGGATGCAGCTAGCATCTGGTTGTATGTATGTGCTGGAAGACTGGAGAGAGAAGTTAAAATAGGTCGAAAAAAGCACAGTTGCCTTTGTGCCATAACCTAAAGGACACGTACTGCTCAAGAGCTTCCCTTGGCCACTTTTTCCTTCTCCCTCTTGTCACAAATCCTCTTCTGTAGTAATATAAACTAGAAATGGGACTAGATCCAAGATATTCTCATTCCCAGGCAAATTTCATAATTACTAGGCTGGAGAGTTGACGCCGACTCCCACATTAGCTCAGCGAACTCACAGTTATATCGAGCAATATGAAACAGCTCCAAAAAGAAAGTTCGAGGGCCCCTTCACTTCACAACACATTTGTAAGCTGAGTTAGGGTGGTCTCCTACTAGGAATGAAATATGTTCTCGAACACTGGGTCAGGAAATGAGGAACAATACAGGCACGGAGCCACAGAGCTATTGGATGACTGAAGCAATTGCAGAGGAGGAACACAATACTTTCCCATCTTTGGAAGGAAAGTCAAAATCTTCCTCAGATTTTAGCCTGGCGTATGTTATGCCTGCAGAAATTATCTTATGCAGTCATACAGTATTCTTGCTTGTCCATTTACCTCTTCGTAACTGCTTGAATGTGGCCAATTTCTGCCAAATTTGACAGGGCGACAGCAGTCCAAAAGGTATCGAGTTCCTACAGGTTTCATGCAGATAAGTAGCAGCACATTTGCCCTTCTTGCTGAGGCAGGGACAGCAGTTTGAGCTTGCTCTTCTTGGATACCGGAGCACGCACACAAAGTGAGGCTACCAAAGACCCTGCTGCAAGAAAAGTGGCAAAGGAGCTTGCTCGTTATTCAATATCAGAATTTCTGGCCAGGAAACCCTGAGCTGGGGGGAAGCGAGCCGCCGCTGCTGCACCTTCTGAAAGTCTTTGTTTCATGGAAAGGCTTTGGTGCTCAGCTCGCAGCTCCGTCGCCGAGCTGGGAGCTCTGGGTGGAGGCAGGCACCTGTCCGCAGGCAGAGCAAAGCCCCTCAGTCTCGGAGAAGAGAGGGGTTTGACATTGACTGTGTTTCAGGATCAGGGGTTTGCTGCTTTTGCTTTAGAAAGCAAGAAAGGAAAGGTAGCAAGAAAGAGGGAAGCAGGTAAATAAATTAGGTCCAGAAAAGCAGTGATGTAATCCCCACTGGACAGACTATCATAATATGTCATTAAACACCACCGGGATGTTTAAGGGAATTAATTAGTTTACGGTATCTATAAATATATTCTTGAGTGGCAGGTGTTCTGGCATCCATATGCAAAGCTGACTGCCCAAACACAATTGCGAAACCACCCGCCAGGAAAAAAATCATGTTTATCTGCTGAGAAAATAGATATGTTGTACCAATCTGTTCTTTTCGGAGGAGCATGCACAGCAAACCTCTTAACCCTGTCACGTCCATGTAATCTCAGAGTGAAATGTGGAAATAAGAAGAGGTAGTATCCCTGCACAGAGGCCGAGAACACTTTTTTTTTCCCCCGCTGACATTCTTGGTATTGAACATTTCTTTCTCAAAAAAGGTGATAAATAATTTACTTACTTATCATAAGATACTGAAGAGCAGATTCCACCCTCTACCGTTACTCCAGTTTTTCACTGGTATGAGTGAGAAGTGATTCAGCTCCCTACTCAAATGTGTGCAAGTCCTTCTCCTGAGCGAAATCTACAGTTCTTTATACTTGTATATTCTTTGGACTCAGACTTAGTATTCTAAATTTAAACTACCACAGAGTTCAACATTCTAGCCTTTAGCATTTAAGCCTGCAAATATCAACAATTAATATGCAATGCAAAAGCCTGCATTCCCTTGTGCTGTGAGATGCTATGTTTACTTGATTACAGAATCACGTAATAGTTGAGACTGGATGAGGTCTTTGGAGATCATCCCATCCGACTCCCCCTGCCCAAGCAGGGTCAGCCAGAGCTTGTTGCTCAGGGTTGGGTTTTGAACATCTCCAAGGAGGGACCCTCCACAACCTCTCTGGGCACAGGTTCCACTGTTCAGTCGAAATCTTTTGTTTAGGTTATTATTATTTTTTTCCACTTGGAGTAAAAAAGAATTGTTCTTTTGCTATAAGACTACTAATTAACAGCAACAAGAACTACAGACTAGTTGCTATTACCTGTATCTAAAGTAAGCCCAGCTGGATAGCTGAAATCATAGAGTGACTGTGCTGTTTTCCACCTTTCAAATAATTTGTTAATAATCCACCAGCAAATTTTGGAAAGTACAAGGATACCTGTGCATATACAGTACCCAAGCTGTAACGAGAACTTTCCAACCATCTGACCACAGGTAAACTGCAGGAAGTACCAAGTGTTTCCAGAGTGGTGACCTTCACCAAAGCCAGCAGCTTCTGGGTTTTATCACTTGTCTTAATCAGTCATGCAACACTGTCTGCTGCCGACTTAACTTCATACTCTACGTATGTATGTGAATACATAGAGTGGGCAATGCAAGGGAGTTGGACTAGCATAGAATTGTAGTAATGTTTGTAGTAAACAAAACCTAACATTTTTATTTAAAGGGAAAGTATTCTACCATGCAAAATAAAAGAGTATATGACTATAACAGGGATGTCATCCGGTCCTTCTTCAGGAATTGTGCCTTCCTTCTCACATGGTTTGGTTTTCTCAAGCTTCCCTCAGCACAGGGTTGCAGAGGTGACACGAACCACCAGCCGAGGTGGTTTCACAGAAATCCAGCCCTGTGGCCACAGCTTGTGATTAACAGAAGTCCAGCCAGCTCTGCCAAAAAAGATCTCTCTGTGCAACTGCTGTGAGAACCTGTTCTTTCTTTGCAGAGCAAAGGAAACCAGCTCTGATAAACATTACCCAAGCCATCAACTGTCTTAACATGCTGCTTTCTCTGTATCATGCTGCTTTCCTTTCCATCCATACAGGGCTACCTTGTTCTGAACATGGTGCTCCAAGCCCACCTCCCAAAGCAACGCTCTGCTAGCAAGCACTGTGCATTGCAGGGCTTTTTCGTAACATGGGAGACCCACCTCTGTGGCGACAGCTGATGTGACCTTTTGTGGGGGTAGAAGTAAATCACGGGTAATTAAGATTAAGCTAGGCTGAGGTAATATCAATTTATCATGCTATAGAAATCAAAAGGTGTATTTGACAAAAGAGTATTTGTCTTGATACTGAGATCATAGAAAAACAGTGCTTGGAAATCTGTTACTAGCTCTCATTTGCCTGTACCTGTCATTTTGTAGTTAGGAGGCAGTCTTGTTAAGTTTCATCCCTTCCCTTGCCATTTTCACAGAGTACTGCAGCACCTACAGCATTTGATTTAGAATTAAAATACTAAAAAGACATATCTGTGACTCTAGGCTCCTATAGCACCTTCATTAATTTATACAATACAATGAAATCCAGCAGCATTAATATAATCATTTCAGTGGGAATGCAACAATGTACAGAAATGCCTTCCTTTCCCATGATTGCTGTGAGAGGTTTGCTCTCAGCTTTCTCCAAATACTCTTCAAACAGCTGGCTTTTATAGTAGCCTGAAAAGTCACCACAGAAAGGCAATTTATGACCCCAGGATAGGCAGCAATTTCAGTTTGCTCAGAACCATCAGAGCTGCTCCCCTCTTTCATAATGAGAAAGCTCTAGTTTAAGGATTAGAGTTGCTGCAGCATGGCCCAGAGGAGAAATCTCCCCGTATCAAGTCCCATGTCAGAGCCAGCAACTTCAATTTCAGCTCAAAGTGCCCACAGTCTCTAGGGTACTGGGATCACATTTGCCCATACAAAATATTTCCCATAATAAATAGCTGCATTCCTCACTAGCTGTGATTTCCAAGTGATTTAAAGTTACAGCCCTTTCGTAAAGGATGGTGCAAACATTTAATCTTAAAATGACAGAAGTGGGGGCAACTGCACTAAGGGCCAGATCCAAAAGGAAAGGTCGCGATCTAGCCAGATGACGATGGTGGGGTGGCAGACATTACGTGCGAGTAGAAACGGCAGCACGCACGGCTTGCACTGCAGAAGCACTACTGTAAACCATTTCCATTGAGTGCAAGCAGTTAGTGGAAAACCACTACTCTTTAAAATAAACATCAGGCTAAAGGGTTTGATGACAACCTTTCCCTTCTTTTTGTTCGAGGAAGATTAACCTTTGCAAGGCCACTTTAACCAAATATTATGCAAAGTCCTAAGCGGCATAAGCACTGTCATTTCCACCAGAATCGAGGCAATTTTTCATTCTTATGACTTGCAACTACTACCCTTGAGGAACTGCATTCAGAAGTCCCAAGATAGCTTTTAATATCCATTGCCCAGGAATTTAAACTTGCAAAATACATATTTTTACAGCACTCAAAAAGCCCAGACTCTCCTGAATATTTGCATGTAAAGATCCCACACAAGTATGCTCAGATGGGACAAAAATGGCATTTGAAGTCCCTTTATCTTGCCAGAACATAAGCCAGACTGACAGTTGGTTTCTACAGTATTATTAATTTATATTTATTAGCATGGAGTTCAAAGACATTAATATTTTATAGTACAGAAGAAGAAATATTGCCTCTCATTATAGCCTGACCACACTGATGCTATCATGGTCATCACTCCAGATTTAAGAAAACCAATGGAAAATGCCAGTACTACAACTGGGCTGTTCTGAAGGTGTAGATTATTCCCTCTGACTCTGGTAACATGATGGATCCTTAGAGAACAGACTCAGAGAACTTGCTTATAGACATTTTCTACACATCTTTTCACTTCCCTCTCACATTCCCCTCTAGGTAGGCAACAGACAGACAAGGGTCAAAGGACTCTAGTAGTTTCGTTCAGTCTTCAGGGTGTATCCTTTCTTCACCCATTCCGCTCTTTCTTAATTTACATTTGCCTCTTTCTAGCTCCTACTGTGAACCAGTAAGCATCTGTGGCAGGTAACTTCCCAAACAGAAGTCCGGTCCATAGCTAAAGCTTTTCCCAGACTCACGGGCATACCAGCTACGGAGGAGACTTGCTTTCATTAACTGCAGGTCTCATGGCAAACAATATATGATAGCTACTGAAGGACAGAGCAACCTGACTCTGTGGGAATGATAAAACCCAGTGTGTCTGTTCTTATCAGGATTTTTTCCTACTTATTCCTCTAGTATTTCTCAGTTAAGGTCAGCCTTCACATCTGCAGTAAAGTAATAAAGGCTTGCTCCTTTTCTGTACAGTGATCTTAGGCTACCTTAGAGAAATATATGTGGGGAAAAAGACAATTTTTACATGTATAGGTGGACCAAATTTATTCTCTGCATGTAGTAATTAGTGATGCAAATGGTCAGTAAGCAATGTTTCCATACTGTAATAAAATAAAAACTTTGGTTAATTAGGAGATGAAAACACATAAAGAATATGTGAACTCTGCCTATTGTTCTAATACAGGCCTTCAGCTCATTTATATTGTTAATTGAACAATTAGTACTGCTGAATTGTAAACCCGCAGGGGACAGAGGAGCGGAGAACATGTTCCTGCCACACTGCATTACTCTGATGGCACTAAGTAGCTGTGACCACAGGACACCCAGTTGCTCTCCAGAGTCTTTCAGCACCACAGGTGCATTTCAACCACGAGCGAGGGAAAGTCGGCTGCAGAAGTGTTTGAATTTTGGTGAGACCGGCCATAGCGTACCTCTCCAGCAATCACCCAGCCCACGAAGCCTTACAGATAGGAAGAAAGAGGAAGGAAAGATGGAACCGTCAAGAGGAGTAATGTACCGTATCCAGAGCAGCCAGACATCAAAGCCATCCTTATCCATGCCTCTTCTTTGGTGGGCAAAAAGTAACAATGTCCTTGAGGCTACTCCAGTTGTTGTTCATTGATATGTATGTCTATGACTATTTAGTGTACAGATTTTAGGCAACAGTTGCTGCAATGCAAGACTCCTGAACTTACTGATTACTACAGAAGGAAAAAGAATAAAAATGCATAAAGAAGAAGGACCAGATTTAGAGCAGCAGCTGACTGACAGCACACAAGAGGGGCTCTGCAGGAGAGAAGTTTCAACAAGGATACTAGCAGCCTAGAATAATGCATGGGCTGGACTGGGTAGAAGAGACTCATCTATGAGTAGGACTAGTCCTTCTTCTGCATTGATCAGCAGACAGAGACATAGCCGAAGAATTTAAGGTGGATGATCTGGCGACAACAGAATGTTTTTTCGTCTAAAATAATACAGTGGAGAAATTGCTCAGGAACAAGGAACTCATGAAAAAGTGTTATTGCTGCAATGTAGCTAACATCAGTACCTGGATGGGCTTTTTAATCTGTCACAGTTAATGTTGGCCACATACATGAAAGTCATCAAGCAGCTGAGTGAACTAGCCTTCAGGTTCTCTTGAAAATTATCTGAGGTTTTTATTCTATTCCTGCTGTTGTGCACTGGGAATGCCAATATGACCTGAAAAAATAAAATTATTTTCATGACCTGTCAGTAAAATATCACCACACTGATGGAGAACCATGGCTAGAGATGTTTCTTTCTCAACGTGAAGGCAAAAAAAGGAGATGGAAGAGGGAGAAGGTGCTACACAGTTTCTCTTGTCTTGTGATATGGACCCCTGGGACTAGCTGTTAACTGGGAATGCTTCAGGGCCTTTAGTGACTCGGTAAAGCCACCACTATCTCCACCTGAACCAGAAAGTGAGTTATTTAAGAGCACAGGGTCTGGTAACCTTACACAAACCTGCAATCCCTGTTTCACTGCACAACTGCATCCATGTTGAGAAACCAACGTTGCCCGAGCATCATCGTTCTCCTGAGAAGCATAATAATGTATTTTTTTCAGTGCTGTGTATCTCTTGCTATGCAGGAATAACATCATCCATTACTGTGATGAAACATGGCAGCTGCTTAACAGAAGACAGCTACAGATGAGGTCAGGAAATGAAAATTATACTGGGTCAAATTGGGTCTCTCTTACACCTATGAAACAATACAGTAGTTATTCTGGATTTAGACAAAATTAAACAAGACTCTTCAAAGCTACTGCATGCAAAGTTGCAAAAGGAACTGCAAACAAGTGGAACACGATTATCCATGTTACAAATTGCTCTGTCTGCCTCTTCCTTAAAGCACTGATAATGCTTGCCTATATTTTTTTTTTCTGGGAGACCTCCCATCAAACTTCTCAACTACCTGACACATGTAACTGAAGGCTAACTGGGACTTGCACAGAAAAAATTGCTATGGGTTAACATAAAAAATATTGAAAGATTTTTTCAGTGGAAAAGTCTGTGAAATCCAGAGTTGCTAACCATTTGGCACACTGTTATTTAATTCAGGGAAGCAAACCACAGACAGTGTATGAACAGCACTGATTATCCATGGAGAATACGTGTCATTGTCACAGGACACTGTGCATGCCAAAAAGTTCACATGATTTCAAAAAAGCAATTAGACAAATTCATGGAATGAAAATCCAAGAAGTGCTATTCAATACAGAAATAAATACCTCTGCACAAGAATGTCTGGCCTATAGATAGCTGATTACTGGGGGTGTATACCAGTGACCTACAAAACCATGTTTGTCCCGCTCTTCCATTTTTTCCTAGGTATCCAGGTAATCACTGTCAGTGACAGGATCCTAGGCTGGACTGAGCTTTGCTCTGACTCATACAGCTATTCTTCTGTTCTTTGTTCTGAATTTATTGTTATTAGACATAGCACATTTACTGTGTACAAGTGACAGAAGATATGCAAAACCCATGTATAAAACCATATGTAAAACTAGGCTCTATTACTGAAAATACCCTAATCATCAAATCAATATTCACCTCTGCAGTAGTTAAATCTGCCACTGTATTTTAAGGAAAATAATTTTGCAAGTCTAGTGCAGCAAGTGTTGATTACTCCATTTTTAATGATGCACAGCATATTAGTACAGTTATTACTACTTTGCTGCAGTCTAACTGAAAACATACTTCAGAAAAACTTCCAAATATTTATTTCCTTTCCTCTCTTCTCTTGTGTATTGAAAAGCTCTAAAGCAATGTAAGAATTACAACCATTGCCTTAACACAGACAAAGATAGAGATGTTTCATACTGCACTGAAGCTTCGGACTTCTTCCCTCCCACCCTCTGACAATAAGGGCTCCAAAGCAATCACAGAGTTTTGCTTCGTGGCTATCTTTGCTGTCAGTAAACACTGAAAACTGTACACGTCATCTATATAAACATTTTATTTTTCAATGCCTCATATGAAGATTAATGAATATAAATGCCTGTGTAGATTTTTTTAGTTTTTTCATCATTACTGTTGCATCTAGCTGGCATACTGAACAGCTTACAGATACAACGGACGGTTGAGTAGTTGCACGATTCTCTTGTGGAAGAAGACGGAAACCCTAATCTTACAGTTAAGCAAGCACGTATGGTTTTACACATGCACACAGATGTCATGTATTTGTGAAAATTACCTGCATTAGTGCTAGTGACTCTGGATTTAACTGTTTAGAAAATCAGTGCTTAAATCTACAATTACACAAAGCAAGTACTCAGTGTGTTACATTTCCCATTCTGAGTAAATACTTGGAGAAAAAAGAATTACATGTACTATAAAGTTAAAGAGTTCTTGGAACACAGAAGAAAACTTACTCAAAGTAAACCAGTCTTTTAGCTAGTCCTTTAAAAAAAGATCAATCTTTATGACTTCTGAAAATTGATATGTATTAGTTATGAGTCTTATGTGGTTTCTTCAATTGCTCTCTGTAAAACTTGCCAAGTTTTTTTTTTTTTCTTCTTCATAACTGAAGCTGTGTATTTTTATGTTAAAATTAGAATCTCTTCCTTTGTGGCCTTTTCAACTTAATTATACCTCACAATTGTTCCTGATTTTAGAGCTATCACAGATTTAACCTCAAGTCTCTCTTTATTACTAGCTAACTCTTTCCTGTCTAGCATAATAATGAAAATGCTAGATGAAGAAACAGCAGAGGCAACTCCAAAGTTTCCAGCTCAAAAGCATTAAAGTAGCTCTTTTCTTCTTAAAATACATTTCTAGATCTAGCAATCTGCATAGGTTTTATTTGAAGATTAGGATTTCAGCACTGCAATGCCTTCTGAGTGAGAGTTGGACATCTAATTAATCAGACACGCTTAGTTGCACCTAATCCTGGTATTACCTCCACTTGTGTAAACCTGGAATAAATCCAGTAAAGTTACAGTGGTTATATAGAATAAAGCCTGTGTAAGATAGGAACAATTCCTTCTCGGCCCCCCCCACCTGTGCCATACTTTTGAAGATTGACTTCACCCTTTCCCCACAGCGCGGCAGCCCGCCATGCAGTTAACAACTGTGCTGGTGCTTCTTGCTGGTGTTTACCCTATACATCTTTACCTTATATATGGGTACTTCTGAGAGTCAAACAGTAAATTGAAGGAAGCGGGTGTGGCATCCGAGGTCTAAATTTCGATAATGTAAATGAGTGGCAGGTGGGAAGTTTAGCAGCCAAATAAATTGTATATGGCCCGGCTACATCCATTATACCTGCCAGAGAAACAATCCCATTGACAGAACTTTCCCTCAAGTGACTGAAGCTGCTGGGGAGACGCTGGGGGTGCTGGTGTCAGCGTGAGTCTTTATTTTGGGTGACAAAGGAAAAGCATCGTGTCACCAGAAAGCCTGACTACACTCTGTGGCTACAGAGGAACAATCTTCTTCCACAGGGCCAGAAATGCCCTTTGGCATGTCCCAGTTGCAAGCCCTCTCCTGCTGTCTGCTGCAGTTATCACCCAGTATTAGGGTTGTCTCGCGGCGAGCAGAAGACAAGAATTGGAACCATCGTAGCCTGGTGGACCTGGTACGTTTTCCGACTACCGCTCAGTTACGCAAAAGGCAAATGTACCCAGTGGTTTGCTTTTATTTATTTGATGCATTTTGTTCTTAATTACTTGTTTTAGGAAGAGGTGCCTGTCCCACACTTTCATTCCCATGAGGAATCATGTGGCGTGTCTCCCAAGAAACCGGGCACCACCTCGGTGCCTCCCTACCCTCCCTCTCACCAGAAGCGGCTGCCACCTCTCCGCTAAGTCTTTCCCACTGTCACCAGGCAGCCGCTGAGCGGGACCTGCCGATCATTCGTCTGACACACATCTAGCTGCAATGGGCAGGGAGCCGAGGCTCTAGACTTTGACCTTCTGATCTCCTTTCCCTGTGCACCTAAACCAGATATATCTGCTCCAGTTCTACAGTGCACCGAACGCTGGAGACCCCAATTTTGCCTGAGGCTGCAGGAGCTGATATAATACAAATATTAAAGCTCTTCTGTCACCTGACAGCAAGCTCTGTACCATTGCCTTGTCCCTTCTCAACCAGAGATTATTGTGGTTTCGTATCGTAAAATCTCAACAGAATTACAACTCTTACAGAAACACATTGCTCCAGCAAGCCCATCGGAGACAACACACCTGAAGTCCCCTTTCTTTTTCCAGGTAGGAAGGGATGGCCAACAGGAAGCCCCCTACAAAAAACTCTCTCCGTCATGCTCTTCAAAATAGCCTGTATTTGATAACTTTCTGAATGTGATCTAAATAGCTGATATCGTTAGCAAAACCAAAGAAGCTTCCAGGTACTCAAGGGCTTCTTCAGGTCTCAAACAGAAATTATGGGTGATAATGAAATTTGCCTTCCTTCTGTGCCAGCCACGTTTTTCTCTGCTCTTTTTTTTTTTCTTTTTTTTTCCCCTCTCCTAATAGTACCTGTTGGTGCACTGAAAGCTAATACTTCTCCCTACAAACACTGTCTCAGAAACAAAACCTGTCTGAGGGTCTCTACCGAAGACAGAGTGTTTGCACCTTAGATAAAGAAGGTAAGAAATGACCAGCTGGACAGCTGGAATGTATTTTAATACTACTGACACACAATTTCATTTTATTTATTGCATGATTAATCACATTTGGATGCCTAAAACAATGGGGAGACATATTTTTTTCTAATAAACAAACATACAAACAAACTAATAAATAAATAAATCACATTCTTAAGTGCAGTCTAACCCCGGTGAGGTTTAAAATCAGGACATCCAAGGTGATGCAACAAGAATCTCCCTTCCAAGCTATCTACTTCTTTTGCAAATGCTTATAGCTAAGGAATGGTCAGTGATTGATGACCATTCCAGACAAAACCATTCTTTCTAGCAGGGTTATTCATCCGTTTTTTACAGACAGCACTAACAAAATGGTGGAAAATCTGTTGGTTTAACATTTTGTAGCCTGTGGGGGGGATTTACCTGTGATTCATTCAGTTTAAGAAGTCAGGAGGTGGACATCTTATTTTGAGAGAATCTTCTTCCTACTGTTTTTTCTAACGTGCATCTGAGTACTCCTCAGGAAAATTGGAGAAAGAAGTATTTTTCTTACTGACACATACTTCTGTGAACAATCAACAAGCATTTTGTTCTGAGCCTTGGTGATGAATGGTCCCAAGGCACTCTTCATAACATCAGGGGTTTCCTCTAAATGTCCTTGGGCAAATAGTACATCAACTGTCTTTTCACTAAGGGTGATGACATTCAGAGTTGTTTGGTTGCTAACTGCTGCCTGAAAACTAGCTGCTCTTCACTTGTGGTGGGCATGCAGAGATTCTGAAAAACATTGTCCTTTGGGATAGGAAAGCACTGCAGAAACATCACATCAACTTTTTACAGAAAAACAGCTGACGGAACCTTGGATCGCGGTCTTATTGTAGATAGAGATATACGTGTCAGCTTCATATTCTCCTGCTAGCCCAATGTCAAACAAGTCAGGTCTGGTTTGAAACAAACACAGTGTCTGCTGAGATGCTCTGAAGAACTACTTGGCGATAGGGATGTCTATCAGGGACCTCACACAAATGAGCTCTCCCTCCCCCAGCAGGTTGCCATTAATCCTCCTTCTTTGCTGTCACTGCAGGAGTTACTGCAGCAAAGCTACTCTGAGCCTGTTGGGAGTGCGTCTGAGGCAGAAAGAAAAAAAAAAAAAACAACAAAACACAACCCAAACCAAAACCAAACCCCGGGAATATTCCAGGCTACCGACACCAGGTAACTGACATTCAAGGGCAACTCCTCTAAGGACTTCCACAACTAGATTTCAGCCCTCTTCCTACCCTTCTGGTTTCTAAACCACCTTATTTCTCATAATCTCTCACACAATTTTGTTTCCAGGGAAGCAGGAATCTATTACTTGCCTTGAACAAATGAGAATTGAGGAGATGAGCAACTCACTCAAAATCAACCATCAGCCTTGAGATGGAAGAAGGAGCTCCAGAGTTGCAAATTTTCACCCCAACCCCTACACCATTATTCTTCTACTTACCATCAGGGATTCGGGGTAGATGTTATGGGTACTTCTTGAATAGGGTGAAACCATGCGGCAGCATACCCTCCTCTCCTCCTGCAGCCTCCCACAAGCTTATCAGTAGTGACAGGGTTCAATAGCAAGCCAGAAAGTTTTGAAAACAGGGGTCCCTGCCTGGATTTTGTGTCCTTCTCAGCATAACTCCATATATCCTAGCTACACTGACATAGAGAGCACAACACATTGCACCTCCAGCCAACAGTGGTTTATTTTCCTGGCTTCTGTGCTGAGGAGGAGTGCATGACGGGAAAATCAGTTTGGCCCCAAGGAGCTAGTTAATTCTAACTTTCTGAAACCTCCTTCTTTTCTTTCTATGCTTATTTAGGTAATCACACTTCACTCTAGGGCATAGATTTGGAGTGTGCAATTCAAGCTGTGTTATGTCGTATTATGATGCAATATCATACAGGGTAAATGCTCGCTTCCTCCAGGGTGCTGCGTTTTGAGGCACACTACTGCCAACACATAAGTTTCTGAAACACAATTAATGACAAAATCGTAAAATCAGGAAGTACTGATTCCAACTTATCTTAGAAAAGGTTAAAAAAAAAAAGGAAAAAAGAGTGAGGGACAGGGCAGAAGTTATAAAGACTATTGACAGTTTTAAATACAAAGCTTTTTGACAGGAATTTCTTGAACTTCCTTTAAATTTTAATACAGTCGATTCTGAAGATAAAATACAGACTCTTTTCCGTGCTTAACCTGCTATTTCTGCATAGTATCCAATTTCAGTGTCTCTAACAAAGGCATAATCAGACTTATGATTACAGATGTGGGACATCTACTCCCACCACATTTCAAGTTGAAGCTTTAAGACCCGCTTTTCACAGACTACTGCAACTACTTTTATTCTGTGTATAGCTTTCTCCTTTGTTCAAAATCTCCAGTTGTTTATAAATGTTTAACTATAAGTTGATACAAAAAAGCTGGATATTGAGCTATACAAAAATGAAAGCCACAGATAAAAAAGAGCTGCAAAAATTCGAAGATAATAATAATTTAAAAACCCAAACCCTGTGCTCCCAGTTGGCTATTGGCAATTAAACCACTTTAAAATCGGTCTCACTACACAGAGATTCCTGATGGGCCTTTTATAACCTTTATCCCTAGGGATTAATCGGTGGATAGAATCACTGCTGAGATGGGTGGCCTGTGTTCCACAATACCCATGTAGCCAAGCATACAGTGGGTAATTGGCTTCTGTCACATTACTACGTTTTAGCTCCAAAACCCCATGTTGTCCTAATGGGAATAAATGAGTGGCTTCTACTGAGAATAAACACTGCTGCTCACTAAGAAAATTGCTCAAAATTGGACCAGCCTAAATCAACAAATATGGGGAGACACTGAGCTTTAGTTTCACTAATTTCTTTCTATGGTTTAATATAAGGCTGTCACCTATTGTACATTGAAAACATGGTACCTGCAGTTCTCACACAGGAAATTCTGGAATGGCTTGTATCTCGTCCAGAGACCTGTCAATCTCCCAGCTTCTCACTGAAGACTCAGAGACTGCAAATTTGGAGGGAAGGTAGGCATTTAGTAGCAAAGGCAGGCAGCCGTAAGAATAGCCCTCGTATGCTCACCAAGCCCTCTAACCTTACCCTTGCCAAAATACACCTGCTGACGCGCTGCTTTGCTGATACTGCGTTGATACATCACTTTGTGGAAATGAGCTAATTTCTTGACATGCCACAGATCATATACTTGATAAAATAAAATGCAGCAGAAAAGTAGTTTTGGACAAGTCTGATTCCTACTGTCTGCAGTTCTGAAGGAGTGATTTTCACATTATTATTGCTGCAAGCCTTAGCTATATTGGCTGGTTCATCTAGTTGACATCACATGGTGCAGGAAAATGATGTATCCAGATATTGATCAAAGGTTGAGGACACACAAATGTCTTCCATGTTACTCTCCTGCTGTTGCTCAGGGACAGAGTAAAAAGATGTGTCCTGTTTCTGTCTATGGCATCTGGCTTGCTTGGCAATCTGACTCAAATGCCTTGAATTTGAAAAACTTTGGCTCTTGAAACAAGTGAACATTGGATTGTAATGAGTCCGAAACACAAAGAATGAGGAAATGCTAAACTGTATTCTTACTCCTTGGAGGAGCCCAGGGGAGTAGCAACAGGAGCGAGTGGATGATTGAAAAATTACAGCAACCGAACATCAAGCAATACAACACGAAATAAATAGATTTCTATCAAACAAAACCTGTGCAAGGTGCATCTCTCTCCTGGGTGCAATGTCAAAATGGCTGCTTTTTCCATCCAAAGACCGACTGACATGAGAAGGCAAATCCTGTGTTTTGCCAGCTGTCTGGGCTACTGAGAAACAGAGGCTGCAAATACTTGGCCAAAGGATCGCTTTTATTTATGACATCAAAATTTCTAAACGTCATAATATCTAGGACAAATCCAGCGGGACTAGAATTGCTAAAATATCTCCTTATAACTATGTGACTGCAAATTATGTTGTAAAACGTTTACCACCCAACAGTACAGTACAGCCTCTTTGTGTAAAATGAATAGATATGAAAATATCTATATTCATTCTATATGCATATGGAATTAATAGATATGTGAATAGATATATGACTTGATTACTTTCTTTTCTCTTCCCATGTGAACAGCCAGGGCCAGCCATTTAAAAGAGATCAAATATTATGTTCTTTTTCTGGCAAATGGCACAATCTCTCCAAAACACTCCAAGGTTTTGACCAATTCGCTTAATTGCTTTGCCTTATTTTCCATCTGTTGAATGGGAATAGTGAAATACTTACTGTAAGTCTCTCATAAAAGTATTTTTAAAATTTAGCATTATATTCAATTCCTGACATATCTATGCAACTTCTTTTAAATCAAAGGCTGGTCTCAATTAGCCTTTCCACTACTCTTTCTCATAAACATTGTAATTCTAGATAAGGATGCTCATTTTAATTTGCTAGTTATTTATCATTCACATCGATGAATGGTAAACATATAGATCATATATATATGATCCCTATATTTTGAACACCAGTGATTAATTATCTCAGAAACTCAAAAGTAATCACAAACCTAAGATTAGAGAAAGCTAGTGATTCTAGTGGAGTACTCCAAAGTCTTTCAGGCGTTACTCATGTTTTGTATATGTAGTTCTTTTGGGGAAGTTTACAGAACTAAGTGTGTTAGGTCACGAATCAGACAACATAATCAGTCATTGGCAGTCCTGGAGATACCAGACTGATCTGAAGGGAGTTACTGTCAGAATGAGCAGAATTTGGTTCAGTATTTCTAGAGGATTTGGAAACTGAAGAATGCTAAATGAACACTTAATGTTATTCACGGTAATAAGGAAGCTTGACAGCCCCAGCTTGGCATATCACTTAAGCATGTGCTCAAAGCTAGGCATGTTCTTCGGGTGTGTTGGTGATTATGGGTCCCGATCAGTTGTTCAGTGCTGTATACGCATGGAGGAAAAATATCCCTCCTGACCCCCCGTGGGCAATCATCTCAGCTCCTGAAGCATGAAATTAGAGTGGCCTTATCTTTCCTTGCATACTGTAACTACAAATGTTATTAGCGATCATAAATTTAACAAGCCCTATTTTAAAATCCATCCACAGCATTATTGCATGACTTTTGAAGACAGTCCTTTTCGAGAACTTACAACTTTTTTCCTTCCATCTTTTAATTTCATTTGGGTGAACTGGGGGAGGAAGGTCACCGTCAAACCTGCTGAAAGGCAAATATTAACAGTAGTGCTTAGCTCCATTTCAGCTACCTGAGAACAAACAGACACTTCCTGATGTGTAGAAATAATAACATTAAAGTAAATACCATTCTGTCCTTCCCTGGGGTCTATGCAAAGACTTCGAACCTTTACATCCTGGGCAAAGGAAACCTCAGCTCCCGAACTATAAAATGTTCTGGTCTAATTGAAGTTGCCACCTGGCCAACTTTATATCACTTGAACCCATAGCCACGGTTTGCTTGTCTATTTGTTTCTTCTTTTAACTGGAAAGCCCACTGCAGCTCAGCAGAAATGATTAATCACCAGTACAGAGAAATCACCAATACAGGCAAGATAATTGGCTTCCAAATACAGCAGGAAGAACAAAAGACCTATCAATGCCTAATATATTTCAGCATAACCTTTCTGTCCAGAGAAGAATTCATTGCAAGTATTACTACTATCTGGAAGGAGAGAAAAGGTAAATGGCAGCGCTGCCTCCCACACATGGAATACCCATCTCTCATGCACAACGAACAACATGTGTTTTTCAGTCCAGATGACTTTGTACTTTAGCTTGAGGAAAAACAACAAAGACACAGTGAAAATAAACCCTCCATGACCTGGGGTGGGGCAAAGTATATTTCTCACTTGACCTTACTTGAAACCCTTCCCCCTGGCAGATGAGTTCCCACTGAGACTTAAACCATGAACAGCAGATAAACAGATGTTAATAGCGTCTTTGCCGAAACACTGCGCCAGAACTCCTGCTGAAAAAGCTACTGGGCTTTATCCTCCCTCCTGTAGGCAGCTGTGCTAAAGGAGGCATTCTGAAAGGATTACAATTTTGCTGCAGGCTCATGAAATAGAAAAAGCAGAGTTATGGTGGGAGAAAGCCCTTTACTGAACATCTCTTCGAGTAAGCTTACTTAACAGTCAGATGGAAAAAGACTGGTCCTTCTTTTCCTTCTTGCTTCCAAGCCTCTTCCAGGGTGAATACCCTGAGATTTACATTGCACTTGAAGCTTCTGCACGGAGGCCACTGTTCACCCTCGTGGTAAGCCCTTCCTTCCAGTCTGTTCTTGATCTCCCTGTCTTTGCTAACACTGACTTAAGTAAAACCATTAAATCAGAAACCTACCGAAGCAGCTGACAGAGACCATATCGCACTTCACTCCGAGTATTCGCAACAGCAAAAGCAATCCTTGGTGCAAAGTACCCGCAATCAACAGAAATAAAACTAAAAAAAGAACAGAAAAGGTTCCTCACGTGATATTCTCACAGAGACCTCTTGCAGTAGATGCCTTGTTGGCCAAGGAATGAAGCAGGGACTTGCAGACCCAGACACAGGATGCTTAAACTAATGAGGCCTCTAACAGATACATTTTGTCTGTAGAATAGGCACAGAGGAACTTATATCAACATGTCACCATCACTCAGGCAAAAATTTACAGTTGTACCTTTGTGTTGAAAAACTGCTCCAGGGCACCAAGGGGAGTTCAATAGCATCTGTACTCAGGAGGTGGAACTATTTTTTTTTCAAGATTTAGGTTCTGGCACATGAGTTCTTAGGTCAAAGAAAAGCATCTGAAGTTGTCTTTTTTTTAGCTGTATGCATCTCCATGTATCTGCGGATACAGTGAGGACTTGAAAGTTGTTTTCTGGAAAACTAGATGCAAACACTTATCCAGCTCAGAGTACGGTGAAGCAAAAGGACTTTATGGGGTTTCTGTGGTCCAAATGGCAGGCTTTGGTGTAAAAATAAGAAGAAAAAAAGTATTGGTGGGAGAAAGCACCAATGAAAATAAAGAAGAAGGGCAATCTGAAATCTTTTCTAATATCAATGGCGTTTCTAATTCCTGTGGATTGGAGAAGGTGAAGAGAGTTGAAGAAAATGAGGACGTGCACAAAAGTAACATGAAAATTAACTCTTATAGCAGAGAAAGCAGATGAAGTAGAAAAGCAGATACAGAACCTCACTGCAGTACTGCTGGATCAACTTCCAGGACAAGCAACATGGAGCAGCCATGAATACATCTAGATTTTTTATAACTTGGACTGGGAGTAGAATATGTTCTCCTTTTCAAAAAATAATAATACATTTTTTTTTTCCGTTTGAGAGAGAATGACTTTCAAAAGTGGAGGAAATGCAGGTGCAACAATGGTTCCTAAATGTGTTAAAATGAGGTCTCCAGTTGGTAAATGGGTAACAGTTTCTCTTCTCTTATTTTTCCCCTTTGCTGGAGCTTCTGAACATTATTGAAAAATAAATGTATTTCAAGTGTATGGATGCACTTATGTGCGAACTGCTATTGCATCTCTTTTTTTTTTTTTTTCTTTTGCCCTTCCTTGTTCCTAATATTACCAAATGATTTTGAGCTGCAAGGCTTTTTACATTAATGGAAGCTCCCATTCAGCTGAATTCAAAATCCTCTTTACTATGAATACTGGGCGTATTGGGTTTGTGTGGCAAGGTTTTGGTAGTGAAGGGGCTACAGGGGTGGCTTCTGTAAGAAGCTGCTAGAAGCTTTACCTGTGTCCGATAGAACCACTGCCAGCTGGCTCCAAAGATTGACCTGCCACTCGCCAAAGCCAAGCCCACCAGCGACAGTGGTAGCACCTCCGGGATAACAGATTTAAGAAGGTGAAAAAAACCCCTGCACAACAATAACTGCAGCCAGAGAGTGGCGTGAGAACGTGTAAGAGAACGAACCCTGCAGACCCCCAGGTCAGTGCAGAAGGAGGAGGAGATGCTCCAGGCGCCGGAGCAGAGATTCCCCTGCAGCCCG
>JANZLQ010000031.1:9944185-9975783 GCA_026212715.1 Elanus axillaris | reverse complement strand
GAAGTTGGGAGGGAACACAGCCAGGGCAGCTGACCCAAAGTGGCCAACGAGGTATTCCATACCATGGGATGTCACATCTAGGAAATGAACTGGGTGGCATGGGGGTTGGGATCACAGCTTGGGGACTACTGGGTGTCGATTGGTGGGTGCTGAGCAATTGCACTGTGCAACATTTGTACATTCCAATCCTTTTATTATTACTGCTGTCACTTTATTAGTGTTATTATCATTACTACTTTCTTCTTTTCTGTTGTATTAAACCGTTCTTATCTCATCCCACGAGTTTTACTTCTTTTCCTGATCTTCTCTCTCATCCCTCTGGGTGTGGGGCAAGTTAGTGAGTGGCTGTGTGGTGCTTAGTTGCTTGCTGGCTGGGGTTAAACCACAACACCCCTGCTCAGGCATGGGGTCCTTACTATGGGAGACAAGTCCTCCACGAACTTCTCCAGCATGGGTCCTTCCCACAGGCTGCAATTCTTCATGAACTGCTCCAGCATGGGTCTCTTCCATGGGCTGTAGTCCTTTGGGCACAGATTGCTCCAGTGTGGGTCCCCATCAGCGTCACAAGTCCTGCCACTTGGCAGAGACCCACTTCAGCAGAGAACTGCAAGGGAAGCATAGAGATAGAGGTCAGCTGATTGCCTACTTCTGTGCAAAGTCGGATAAAAAATAATTAAGTAGAATTTATAATTATATAAGAGATATGACATAACAGGCATCTCAGATATAGGAAAGGAATCAGCAAAATACTGTTACTGAAAGACACAATACAGAAATGAGAGACGAGGTATTATATAGAGGAGTGACATTGCATTTTAAAGAAAAATAAGGTAAATACTTTAACTGCAAGTTCAAGCAGCAGAGTATTCCCATAATTAAAATGAAGGCTTGACTAGGCAGAGTATTAATTGTACTATGCTATCAACTAGTCAGTCGAAAAGGCTGCAATACACATGAAAGTTTCATGTAAAATGTAACAGCTAAAAGGGAAAGTAAAATGATAAAGGGAGACTCCATTTACCTCCACGTGAACTGGTTAATATCCTGGTAAGGAATGATGTAGGAAATAAGTGATTAGGTAACATACACAACTGCTTATTGACATTCCTAATTAAAAAGTTCACAAGAAAAGAAACAGCTCTTAATTTAGGCCTGAGCTGTACAAGCAGCCTGATTCAGAAAAGCCTGTTTGTAATAGCAAATCAAATAAATTTTATTATTCTTGAAGGATTCAAAAGTTCCATCAGAATCTTCCACAGCAATATTTAATTTTGAAAAAGAAAACTGCATCAAAGCTAGAATGGTTATTAAAAGCAGCAGCTAAAAGTTCAGTGTCCTGGAGGCAACAACTATGTGGAAGAGGGAGATCTACTTTATATAGTTTCCAAAGGATTTCAACAATATTCTTCACCAGAGGGATAAGAGAGACAATAATCTGCCATGAGATAAGAAGGAAGGTCTTTATATGGATAAACAACTGGGTAAACACTGGAAACACAGGATGGGGGTAAATGCTATGTTTTCACTGAAGTCAAACCCTGGAGTGCCATGGTGACACATACCGTGGCCTGTGCTGTTCAACTTGTTCAGAACTGACCTGCAGAGAGGGTGAATAGCAAATGACACAGCTTGCTAATGAATACTGAGTTATTTAGAGCAGCAAAGATGAAAGCTGACTGAAGAATCGCAAAGTACAGTACAATATTGTGAGACTGAATACTATAAAAGCAAGGGAAATTCAGTGCTGATAAATGAAATATGGTGCACACTGTGGAAAAAAAGAATCCTAATTTTACATAGGAAAGATGGGTCTGAGTTGCCTATTACCACTCATTAATGGAAACTATAATGGAGAATAGAAATAGCATTTTATTACCAGGGCTTTCTGCTGTTAAACATATTCATAAATTATTGGGAAACAGAATGAATAATGAGATGTCAAGCTTTGTTAGTAATAAAAAATTATTCACATATTTAAAGCTAAAATTGACTGTAAAATACTACAGAAGACTCTCATGAAAATAAAATGGTAAATGAAATTCATTGTTGATAAACACAAAATAATTTACAAGGGGGAAAAATACCAAATGCATTCTAATTATATACACAAAGTCATTGGCTCTAAATTAGCTATCAGTATTCCACAAGGAAATTTTGGACTCATTGTGTATAGTTTTCTAAATATCAGCTTAGTACTGAATAGCAATTTAAAGAACAAATAGAATGTTGAGATTATCAGAAAGACAATAGAGAGCAAGATGAAAGATGTGATTCTGCCATAGTATGAATCTCTGGAACAGTTGCAGTGCAAACGCTGCACGCTCTTCTGCTGGTGCAAGGGTAGGGTGGGACCCAAAAAGGGCTGTGAGGGTAGTCAGAACAGCGGGACAGCTACCAAGGAGAGGCTAAAAAAAAAGAGGATACGATTCAGATATATAAAATCACCAGTGGAATGAAGAAGCTGCTTTTCATTTTTTTCATGGCTTTATGAAGAAGACATAAGCAAAGAACAGGACAGCAAGACAAGTACTTGAAGAAAGCCCTGTTGTGGGCTAATAATTACAGCCTCAAGTTCAGGATATTCTTGTAACATTGACTCACAGAAATCAGGAAGGAACAGAAGGGAAGTATATTTGCTCTGGTTCCAATAACCTTTTCCTTAAAACCTACCACTGATAGGTGTCAGGGACAAAGCACTGGCCTAAATAGGCCTGTGGTCTAATGCAGGACACCTATCAAACACTATTTTGCTGAATTTGGGTTTGAAACATTACCACACAGACACACACACATAAAGACTTCTTTTAAAGGCAAAAAAGCAAACTTTGTTGTGTTTTTTTTTTTTTTTTTTTTCTGCAAGCATAACCCAAAATGGCATTTCTCTGTGAAGACATTATATGTTTGGAATAATTTTTCCTAGCATTAGACCTCAATAATATGAAAGAATGGGTGGGATGGTCACATTTTCTGCCACTATTTTGCTTTGGACAAATCAGTTAGAATGCCACAAATTTCTCAGGATCTGTCTGTAGAGGAGTTGTTTACGTGCTTCAGTTGAAGATTGTTTAAATACTTCAGTATGTTTTGTATAGCTACAGATGCAAAGAGCATAAGTACAGGCAGATACATCACTTATTGACTGTTAACAATAGGTTTGGGGGCTTTTGGTTTGTTTTTTTGTTGTTTTTCTTCCTTTTTTTTCCCCCTGCTATCATCCTACAAAATGACAAGTTTTCAGTTTTCTGAAGTTTAAGCCTGAATTGAGATATGCATTGAGTTTTTGGTAATACTTGGATTTGTGCCTCAAGACTCTGACTAGGTCATGCTCAGCACATACTTGATTCATTTCATTAACTTGTATTTTTATGTTCCTAAAATGTTTAATTTAATTTTCATTCTCACCTCTCATCTATTTATTGTTTCCATTAATAGCATTTTTCTCATCTTCCATTTCAAAGCTCCGTAAGTGAAGAGTTGTAATAGATTAAACTAAACAGGCAGTTAAAAAGAATTTGAACATCCGATGATTGTATTATTCAAAATGCAGTGTAATAGGCTCTGATTTAATTTTTGTCATGAGTGATACCAGAAAGATGCTGCATAAGCTTCACTATGAAATTTTTTATTCTCCTTCTAGTCTGTTGCAGGTGTATCGAGCTAGTCAGGGCAAAAATACCAAATCAGAAAGCTAAAGAGATTTCTCATGTACCTGTTTTTTTCCTCACAAACCAATGTTTACAAAGTTAACGTGCAGGCATGTCAGTGAGTTATCCAGCAAAATTTGAGTTGAAGTTAAGCAATCCCTTGTCATTTGTTGACAGTTAAACTACCAGGAAATTTAAAATCTGACTCAAGATTAAGAGCCAGCAACGTCACTGCATAAAAAAAGGCAACTTCAGCAGGTCATCACTGAATCATGGTCTCATGCTGAACTGCTTGTCTTTGCTGATGGACTTTAAGTGGTGCAGTGAGGACAAAATAATACTGAAAAAAATCACAAATTTACCTTCACTAGTATACTTTTCACCTCAAATTGCATACAGTGAGCTTTACTTGTTCTCATTTCTCCTTAAGTTCACAAGTCCTGTATCTATCTTGTCTTTGAGGATCCTAAAAACTCCATGTACAATAGGCACTACTCTAGGAGTAATGGTCAAATTCTAGATTGTTGCAGTGAGTCAAGAGACTCTGTTAAATATCAATGCTATTGCTGAACTGATAGTGGAAAAACATGAGAGGAGAAAGTTTTACTTCATCAGATCACAGGAAGTTACAGCTGCATTTAGAAAGATTACTGTGTCCAGTTTGAGCCCCACAGTTCAAGAAGGATACAGAATACTGGACAGGGACCAGAGAGAACTACCAAGATGATCATGGATTTTGAAGACAGGCTGGAAGATCTGGGCTGGGTTAGTTCAGTAAAGAGGAGAGTACAGGGAGGTCTAGTAAAAGTCAACAGGTGCTTGAAGGGCAATGACAAAGAGACCAGAGGCAAACTCTTTTCAGTAGCATTAGATACTATAGCAAGAAGCAGTGGCCAAGCATTACAGCTTTGAAGGCTGGAGTTAGTTATTAAAAAAAAAAAAAATAATCTCCAGAGTGCAGTGTAACCCTGAAAAGGTTACTCAGGGAGGTGGTGGCATATCTGTCCTTGGGGGCAAAACCACAGCTGATCTCATTTAATGTCAACAGTTGTCAACACATTTCTTTAATTCTGTGTTCTGTGAAATATCTATTTCTGCATCAGGAATGCTTATCATGGAGCTGAATGATAACACCATACCTTAGATAGTCTGTTTAATTCTAGATTCCATAGCTGTAAGAATAAAGGGAAATAGTAGTGGCAAATAGACTGTGCAGAAGATTTCATCTGTATACAATTGTTCCCTGTCATCATCCCAAAGACTAGTATATAGTCATGCCACTGAGATACTCACTGCTTGTTTTGTGGCAATGTTGCTGTGATTAAATTATGCTGTGAGCAACTCAGCAAATAGTAACTCCATCAAATTTCTCATGGTGAAGGAGATTCCTTTGCATGTAGATGTTCACAAAATGTTGCATTTTTCAACCTCATAGCATCCTAGACAAGGAAATATTGCCACAGTAGGTGAGGGCCACTGCCTCGCTGATCTGAATTCTCAAAGATCAAGAGAATTTTTATCCTCTCCTCTCAGCCATAAAGGCAGAGCGGGCATCTAGTTATGCATTACAAAACCATATATTGTCAAGTTGAGGGAGTTAATTGAAAAGGTACCCCAACAAAACAATAGCTTAATTGGAGTAAAATGAAAAAGAAAAGAAAAAAAAAAAAAGAAGGAAAAGCCAGAATGTATAAAAAGGATCAGAGACACATTAAACTCGTGAAGTAACATGTTCTGAAGTACCTGTTCTCTGGAGGTTATCGATGCAGAACCTGTGCCAGCTTGAACAGAACAGTATGTTATTCACAGAGGTGACTTCCAGCTCTAACTCTGCTTCCTTTTCAGCAGCTGGATTTTCTGGGCCTAATTCCTCTTTTAGCTAAATCAATATAAATGAAAAGTGACTGCAGAAATTATTCCTTTGTCTCCACTGGAGAAGAAAACACTGTGTTTGAAGGTCATCTTAGAGCCACATATTACAGTTTTTGGAAATAGACTTTTGCAGGCCTTTTCCAGCTATTGGAAAGTGTTTCACAGTTCATGAGGTATAACAATTACCAGTAGCAATGAAAGCTGCTATAAGAAGGGTGAAAAATTGACTAAATTAGTCTAAAAAGGAAACAACATCAAGATAATCTCATGACATTAAATGGTGAGTTGTAAACAAGTGGGGGATACAATCAGAAATCAATGGACCAAACCTGGTATTTCAACAACAGGCTATTCAATGAATAGAATAAGGAAAGGGATGATGTGCTATTATCCTCCATTCTTCATCCAGCGTGCTCTCTGAAAATAACAAGGCATCTGCTCACTTTTGCATTCATACTAAGCAATCTCTAGCCACTCATGATTTTCATATGTTGAGCTTATCTCATTACCAGGAGGCTAAAATTGGCTCAACCTTTAGAGGCAATAGAGCTTGTGTATCAAAATGGTAACTTCTTGACAGGAAGGTAACACACAAGTTGCAATCAGTCCTTCACCTGAGTTTCTGATCTTGTTAATTAAATTCATTCATTGCAATGTCTAACCAGCATATACCAGGGAGAATGCCCTATTCATGAATATTAGATGACTTAGAAAAATAGGATCTTGCTCCACTCTCCCTACTCTTTTGATTTTCCTTCTGCCTACATACTGTCCCCGTCCATGTTTTTGTATGCTTCTTTTCATCCTACCTTAGGAGAAATTATACTGTGTGACATCAGAAGATCCATCCAGATGAGAAAGAACTCAAGAAGAAAGCCAAGGAACTCTTAATGAAATCAGTAAATGATCTTTGTTGACATGGAAAGCAAGCCAGAATTCAAAGCAGCCATTGTTACAACACGTTTGCCAATCCATATGAATGATAACATTCTACAGCTATTGACAAAACACCATGTCTTCTCATGTTTTCTTCATGTTTGCTATTCTACCCCTTCCTTCCACACTTGTTTTTTCAAATGTAGGAAATAACTAAGATTTGCATTGATCAACTGAAATGTTACAGAAATAGCTTTTCCTTCCTGGAAAAAAAATTTCACTTACCAAAATATTGCTTGTTTTTTTCTTTCAAAAAACTTTGTTGGATTTTTTGTTTGTTTGTTTGAGAACATTTTGATTGTATTTTTGTAAAAAATTGTTACATTTACATTGAAAATACTTTGGTTTAATTTTTATAATATTTTTCTTCCAATAAGAGCATTTCCAGTCTTTGGCATTACTTTCTGGAATGGTTTTCTGTGCCATAAAACATTCAAAGAAAAATCCTTACACAGTGACCAGGTCAGTCACTATTAAGTGTCAAACATATCCCTTGAAAATGAACACAGCATGATTATCAGTTACAACTGGGAATCATAGAGTGAATTTAAGGGGAGAATTATGAGTTCATTCAGGTGTGGATCCAGTCTACTCCTCTACCTCAAAATATGACTTCACAGAAAGACATTTAGAAATAGAGGGCATAAAGGCTGCATTGCCTAGTGCAGTAGGATTCAGAAATCTGCACTGGTCATCCAGCCCATACAGTACAATTTATTAAGGGTCTTGCACCTCATTGCAGAAATGCCAAGCTCCTGGGTCTAGCTGGAGCTTCTGTATGTCCTAGGCCCAAAAGAGTCATCAAACATGCCAGGACCACTTTGTTGCTTCCAGACAGAGGTTGTTGTTGAATAAAGGTTTTAGAAATGGTATTTTTTCAATCCAGTGATTACATATCTGCTAAGTCCTGCTTTATGTACCTTTGTCTTTTTTGAAACTCTGGATTTTAAAAACATCCCAAACGAATGACAGACTCATAAACTTAAGTGGAATTAGGCTAAGACCTTCATTCTTTCATTTCTTCCCCTGCAGAATAGGAACCTATATTTTCCCATGTAGAAAGAATGTTTTGAGAGGTGGCATAGGTGCATTAGAGAATAGTCAAGGAACATATTTTCAAAGAACAGTTATTAATATAAAGCAATATCCTTTTAAAGGAGTGTAGTCTTGTCCATGTTTTTAGGCAAACAATGTCCAGACAAATTTACAATAATTTCCTATAGAACAACTGGTCTTTGTTCCTTTTGACATTGTTTCCACTGGGTGGACATTTTTCTCTCTTGTTTATTAAAACTGTTTTCCCCCCACTAGGTGCTGGTTACTTTCCAAAACAATCAAGAAGACATTTCAGGATAAAATGTGCTCAACATACAGCAAAATAGGGAAGACATACAAGTTAGAATTAGAAAAAACCTCTTTTTTTTTTTTTTTTTTTTTTTTTAATTGGCCTTTGACTGGCAAGAACTGTCTGAAAAAAAGAAGACAACGAAAAAAAAAAAGTCACTCCCCAAAGCAACCAAACAACTCCCTCACAAATATATGGTGAAAGCAAAACCTTCTTTTGTGAGGTGACCTTGATTCTTTCTCTCTCAGTAAAGAAAATATGACTACACTGTCAATACGGGATGTTACTGATCTGAGATCACTTGGGCTTTATCTACATGGGGAATTTACACACATTTTCCCACTGAGCAGGAAGCAGCAGAGGTAACAATTGTGGTTGCAGTGAGTAAGCTCTGGAGGCAAGACCTATATTTTATTTGTCTTTTCAAATGACTTATCCTCTTCTCAGCTGTTAGAATATTTTTCTCAGGAAAGCGAATGGAGGACAAATCACTGCCTTTGCTACCTCCACTAAATCCAGGCCAGTATCTCACTTGGGATAAATTGGTGGAAACACACTGAAAGCAATGAATTAATGTTTATTCACAACCAACCTGAGGATCTGTATTTTCATACGTGAATACAAACCCATAGAGAGAGTAGGACGTGGCAACAACTGACACTAGATTGATTTTCTCATTTTCTGAGTTTGGCAGTGTGTTACACATCCCAGGAGCAGATTTGCCACTGGCCTAATACTTCCCTACATACATAATATTTCAAAGGATGCTGCTGAAGTCTCTGCCTTTACTAATTTAAATATTTGCCCATTTCAGAAATCTCAGCTCAGTTTTTCCTGCTTTATTTCCTTACCACTCTATGGCACACAGTGGCTTACTGCAAATGAAATAAACTAACCCTGCAAACTGGCAGATGCAGAAAAGAGCTACATTAAATTATTTTTCTTAAAATTGGGATAATCCAGCCTCTCCTGTTTGTTGGCTCAATGTTTTACAGCCCTTGCAATGGCATTTCTCCTCCCCCGAAACCAATGGCTGCCATTGTTTATCTGCAGAGTGCACCTACATGGATGTGGGTGCGTTTCTTCTCTGATAATACTCGTGCTATTCTGATAATTTCTGAGCAGTCCTGGCACCTAGACACCACACTGTTACAATGCACTGCAAAAGTACCAATGAAATTAGAGGACACATCCTAAGCCATCTGAAAGCTTCCTCACATGAGTTGCCCAAAGGGAAGCCTTTTCTTTTCTACTTGCAAATGACATGAATGAGAAAAGAAACAAAGTTGGCCACAGCTACTTGGTGCTTGATTAACAAATCACACGCTGCTCCAATGTGCTTGAAGGATAATAATTCAATTTAAAGGTATACATTAGAAGCACATGCTACAGCTGATTCTGTGCACTTTTAATTGGCTTAACTACCAGGTTTACAGCAAGGAGGTGGAACTCTTGCTGAGATGTTCACTCAGTACAGAATGACACACCACCACAGACTGTCAGTTATCCAGAATAAATCAGGTGTGTATTGCCCTTCTTTCTCAGTTTCATTTTCTAATCCAAAACATTCCCCTTGCTCTCGTATCCATCCCTCCAAGTACTAATGGAAGCAAACTTATACCAGGGGATTTCACAATGTGAACCAAAAGCTTATAAACAAACAAAAAAAGCACAAAACTTTGCTCATTTCTGACATTTACCAACACTTCTGTTCCAAAACTGCACCATTGCTGCACTTTTTAGGAAAAAAATTTATCAAGTTTTAAATCTATCATAATTCAGTCATCAATAACAATATCACTGATTTGCTTGCTGTCTCATTAATCTGGTGTTACTCACCCTCCTTCTCATAAAGTGTGCAAGAGTGTTATTATAACCTCACTGTTCTTTTAATTGCTGTTAAGAATCACGGTGGATCAGAGTGCTCTTATCATTTCTGGCAGCAGGTTCCGAGCTTTCCACCTGTTTTCACTTCAGGATTCATACTTTCCCTCTGGCTAGCAACCCCCGCTGTTGCAGCTGTATTTCTACCAGGGTCACACGCGCAGTTGGGGTAGAGACATCTTACACGAGGAACTGTGCTGACTTGACCACATCACTAAATCCTCTTTTTTCCCCTCACATCTCCTGTCTATTCAGGAATTTCAAAGTGTCAGAATAAGACAGGGGTTCTGCATTCTAAGCTGTCGTGTTTTAACGCCAGCGAGCAACTAAACACCACGCAGCCGCTCACCCCTTCCCCCACCCAGCGGGACAGGGGAGAAAATTGGGAAAAGAAGTAAAACTCATGGGTTGAGATAAGAACAGTTTAACAGAACAGAAAAGAAGAAAGTAATTCTAATGATAACAACACTAATAAAATGACAACAGTAATAGTAAAAGGATTGGAATGTACAAACGGTGCACAGAGTAATTGCTCACCACCCGCCGATTGACACCCAGTAAGTCCCTGAGCGGCGATCCCAACTCCCCCACCGCCCAGTTATTTCCTGAACGTGACGTCCCATGGTCTGGAATACCTCGCTGGCCAGTTTGGGTCAGCTGCCCTGGCTGTGTCCCCTCCCAGCTCCTTGTGCCCCCCCAGCCTTATCGCTGGCCGGGCATCAGAAACTAAAAATTCCTTGACTTAGTATAAACATGACTTAGCAGCAACCGAAAACATCAGTGTTACCAACATTCTTCTCATACTGAACTCAAAACACAGCACTGCACCAGCTACTAGGAAGACACTTAACTCTATCCCAGCTGAAACCAGGACATAAGTGCCTTGCAAGATGTGTTTATTTTTTCTCATAGTAAAGAGGCCTCCAGCTGCAGAATGCAATGGAAGTTCCACCAGCTAAGACTTTCAGGATCAACTGGAAGAAAAAGTGGAAAAATGTAGCATCTTGCATTATCTCCTCAGGATTGCAGACTAGGTGATCTAATAGGTCTTATCCATCTTACTAAATCTAGGAGCACCAAGTAAATCTCAGTTTCAGGCTTTCTGTGCATCAAGTCTACATTGAACTTAAACTAATAGCACAGCTCATTTAATCTTTAAATTTTACATCCGGAAGCAACACATATGGAGTTTTACAGATCAACAGAAGTTTCTTAAGTTCTACCACCCTGGACTCTGTGAAAGTTTGAATATTTCCTCGTAACTTACAGTGTGTCCTTATGGTGTGATCTCTGAACTCCATGGTGTGTAGAGAATCTGAATTGCAATTAATAAGAGCATTATAAATGGCAATGCAAATTACTTTGAAATGTTCCAGAGGTTTTTGCAAAAGTAAATTAGAGTTTATGCTTTTCTCTGAATATCTAGATATAACGGCTTATATGGAAACAGGTAGCTGGCTTTGGATTATAAATCAAAGAATCCTGAAATTTACAATCATGCTCCTGCAAACAAGGTTTCTTGGTGGATGTAGCAAAGAGGTTCTGTCTGATAATGGATGCAAGCCAGTACCCCAGATCTAAATATTGAAGGTTAAGGGAACTCAGTAACTTCAGTACAAAGACGTATCTGAAGGTATGTAACAGACATTACAGTGGAGCCCATCCAAATAACAGAACAAACATTCCTTTGAATCATAAGGAACTCCAAATCAAATCCAAACTTTCTAAGACATCCTGTAAGTCAGCAGTTGTTTCAAAGAAAGTTGAAGGTGTTCAATAGCTCTGAAAAATCACAGCCCAAATTGTACAAAGCACATAGCAATACCGGTGCTGGTATTATTACTCTCTGCCTCAGGAGTTTTGAGAGAGACAATCCCCAGCGTAGACTGTTTCAGATTCCAGGCAATATTTCAGGTTTCAGCCAGTACAATCACATTAGTTATGTAAGCCGCTTTCCCAAAATGCATTACCAGTTAATAATTCTGTACTTAAAGATACACATCTTCTACTTCTTTAAAGTGTTATTAGTGGAATTCAGGGGGCTTCAAGGAGGAAAAGTAGCTTCCAGTATTTTACACATTTAAAATAATTAAATAAAATGGAGAAACATTAAAGTTTAATGCTGAACTTTCAACATCCTATTTTTCACAATTTAACCCCAGCCTTCTCAATTCATTTGCTGCCATCAGTTAAAAACTAACCTGAACACTTCTTCCAATCAAAGACCGTGCCTGCAGAGCTGTCTAATTTTCTGGCAATACCTGAAGGCTGCTAGCGCTGTCATAACTTACATCATCTGAATGACCACAATTATTTGTAATGCCATTTCCTTATTTAACAGTCCTCTGCGAGATGACAGTAACAGTTCCTAAACCTTTACTGTCATTAGAAGGCATGATTGTCAAGGACACAGAACTGCTCAAAGTTAGAAAAGGAAGGAGGCAGAGGGGGTGGCCCCCAGTGAGAAGTTCCCCCCAAATGAGCAAGAAAAGAGAAAATTCAGGCTTCTTTTTGGAACGATCTTTTCGCTTCTCTGAGTCTTTGGAAGAGCCAAGCTCTTGCAATGACCAAAGGAAAAATAAGGGAATAGTAGCCTCATAACTCAGGTGTGCCCGCAAAGCGCCCATCTTCAAGGAAAATAAATACTCACCCACCCATTGACCAAAAGAGGTGGCAGAAGGTAACCAGGCCCAAGGGATTCCCCCCCACCCCCTGCCCCTTATCTTTTCTACCAGATACATCATTATAATCTACCTATTTGAATTTTAACTTTTCATGCCCAGGGATCAAACTACACCCGGTGAGGCTACATGTTACGAAGCAATACAAAGGGCAGTAGATTCTACCCAAAGCAATATCTTTTACGCATATGTTCACAGATCCATCTGCAGTCACAGATCCCAGTTCAATTTCAAACATCTAGGCTTCTTACGCAAAGGTCTGATTATATTACCATTTTGCTTCATCATCTCCTTTCACCAGAGTCCCTCATGTTAGCTGATTCTCCTCCCCATCACGCTGTCTGGAGTTAGCTAATTAAATTATTATTTTCATTCATTGTCACCTACTATCCAGAGCGCGTAGTCCCTTACTGACCTCACTTTCTGAGTATCCCAGGCCGTGAGCACTTCAGCTCCTGAGAAGGTCTCCTCACCTGCATGAAAATACTTTAAAAACTGCTATTTTCTCCTCAACCGGCTAGGCACATATTCGCATTTCTTTGCATAAGCGGTCATGGGAAAAAAAAAAAGAAAGGATGATGGCCATATTGCCTTTGCTCGAGAATTTGACAGTTGTCCATCTCCCCAGTGCTGTGCCTATAGCTGCGCATGCCACACCACGTGTTTCATTCAGCGCACTCTTCTTTGCAGTTCTGCTATAGTCTGTGTGTGGGTTCCCAGTCATGCCGACACTTTCCATGCACCACCATTTAGTGATGTGTTGAAATCAGCTGAACTTCCCAGAAATGCAGGAGCCTGAGCTGTCATATATGAACAGAGGATTAGGATTTAAATGGAAATAATTTTGCGACCTTAATTACATGGCACATTTGGCACAACCATTAATAACGAATGCTCGCTTAGTTACCTTAGAAATTATTGTTCAAGCAAGTGGTTTCTGCTACCTCCAAATAAGCTTTTAAAAATCAAATCCATCTTACCTGGTATTTTTAAACTCAGAAATTAACAGACCAAAGCATCAAATGTTTGTATGATGGGGATTTTATCCTTTGCAAAGAACAATGATCCAAACTTTTCAATGTATCATAATTCTATGTAAGTCAGAACTAAAGCACTGTTAAGCCAGATTAAAAGTTAACTTGGAAAGTACCTTCCTACTCCTATGCAATATGAATGCCATAACTTAAAGCTACAGTATTTGTTCTTGCTCATTTAAAATCAGAAAACATATATTTATAGATATTTCTAGCAAGCATCCAGCCTCCTCCCATCCCACTGGGCCATCACAGGAGGGAATAAATTCATAAACTGCCAAAATCAACCTCAGAGGAACTTTTTGTTCACTTGCGCTTAAAGGTCGTCTTGGAGGGCAAGGAGGAAGGTGACTGACTGGTCTTTCTCTTAGAGGTCTGTGAGTGCAGGTGTTTCAAAAAATGAAAGCAGATGAATTCATTGCATGATAAAAAATGCTTTGCTGAATGCGCGGCCTTTTAGCGCATGGATCCTGACCAGCTTTTTTACATATGGACACAATCCATCTTTTCCGAATGATGTGGTTGAAATAGTCATACTGAGGTGAAAAAGTCGAAATATACCAATATCGCTGTGTAACTTGAAAGGTACATTTCATTATGCAGATGCCTATTTCCTTACAGGCTTTAAAGTTACAGCAGGGTTATCAGAGACCTTTAAACACCTAAGTCCTTCATTCAGCTTTTTATATTTCTGGCTTATTTCCTGACTCAGGAATAGGCTACAGTAATTCAGGTACAAATGAAACTGCCAACAGGCTGCTGCACTCCTTATACTCAGCCAAATACATACTCTGACTCCAGCTTTTTACTGTTTTGATTTTGGTTTCATAACATTAATATGGCATTTCAGATGTAATAGTCTTTAGGGATTATTACTGAACTTCTCAGGTGGTTATAGCTACTCAGCCTCTGGCTCTGTGACTCCACACAGACTAAGCAGTATTCTGCGGTGTTCTTAGTAGGTATTCAGTTTTCATGGATCACACCACGTATCATTGGGTTAGGAAGACAGCCCACAAAAGCAGGCTTCCTCCTTCTCTCCTATCCTAAGGAAGAGGTTGACTGCATATGTCTTGCCTTACACCCCCCGTGAAATCTCTCGTTATGCAGCCTCCTCCCATCCCACCGGGCCATCGCAGGAGGGAATCAATTCATAAACTGCCAAAATCAACCTCAAAGGAACTTTTGTTCACTCGTGCTTAAAGATAGTCTTGGAGGGGAAGGAGGAAGGTGACTGACTAGTCTTTCTCTTAGAGTTCTGTGAGTGCAGGTGTTTCAAAAAATGAAAGCAGATGAATTTATTGTATGGATACGGTTTAAGTGTCTAACATTTTAAACAGATGGAAAGTTTGCTCAAGGGATTTCCATGCGAAGCGTCTTCACTTTCTTTTGGACAGTGAGAACTGGATCATTCTGAATTGTACAGTGCTAAATCAGAATTGCTGAATGGCAAATGGCAAAGTCCTCCTCTGAGAGGAAAGGTACTCAGAAATCTTGTTCCAATACACCTCTATTCAAACCTACTTCGAAGGTGAAAGGCAGCTTAAAGGTAGTCTGATCCATGCTCAAAACATGAAGTTACTGTCTTTTTCCCTATCTTTTGCATGTTTGATAAGGCTCATTTACATGATTCCTCTTGACTGAAATGTTTTTAAGAAGTGTCTTATATTTAAGTATAATAATTGTTTATTAGACGGGTTCTTCAATTGATTCCTCAATTTCAGTGCATTCTAGTCACTTTGCTCACACCTGTGAAAAGTAAATGCATGTTGCCAAAAACTCAGTTAACCATTTTAGCCAGGTCACCTGGAAGTCATGCAGCAACAGAATAATCTTAAGAGGGCATTTGTGTATCACTGAGAATGGCCCATGCTTTTATAAAATGATGACAAGCTCCAATTCATGACAATTGCAAACAAGCTGGGTTAATTTTCTCCCTTTCTCAGCCTGATTCTGTCCATGAGGAAGAAAAAGAATCCCTGTCTTGCAATCTCTTATCTTTAGCTAAATAAGATAAGATTATTTCTCAGGCAGAACAAATAAGAATTAGATCTCTGCGAGACAGCATGCTGTTGTGTAGCCAGGTTGAGCCCATGCCCCTTCGAAACTTCCTCATGAAAATTCCTTGTTTACTTCAGAGACGCTTTCCTATCTTTGTGCTTTATTTTGACTACAGTCTTCCGGGATTTTTTTGTTGGTGTTGTTCAGAAAGTGGGATAATTTAAGTAACCATAGGCACGTGTCCTTTTCCCTCACCCAAAATTGTTGCCTTAAGTTTCCAAGACTCCAAATATAACCCAAATAACCTGGTTGTGGCAAAACAGTTTGTATTCTCCATCTACCTTAACAGTTTCACAGTGGGTTTTCACATAGGCATGACAAAAGGCCAATATATACAGATAGATACCACAGATACCATAAATTAGGTAAACTCTAACCACTGCTGTCAGCCTGGATATGCTACATAAAATAAAATGGAGAAACACATAAAATAAAACGGAGAAAGAGCATCCTGATGCTAATAGGAATTCTTTTGAAAGACATAAGTTCAGCAGCAGTATAGTCTGCCTTTAATGTGGTTTGCAGGTAGCTTGGTCAGAAAAATTTGGAAGTTCTGAGTACTTCCTTTTCAGAAAAAAGCTGAAAATCTAATGGGGAAAAACTTTCTGGGAAAGTATTTGAAAGCTCATGACTGAAAGTGACAAAATTGATCAATAATGATAATAACATTATAAAATTAACTCACTTTGTTTGGAAGAGGAAAAGTGGCTTGGAAAGATACTGTTGCCGTAGTTCTGTTGTACAAAACCGAAGTAAAACAATCCAATGGAACTCACACACTTGTAACTGGCAGAACAAAAAGTGGGAAAAAAGTTGAAGCAAAATTCGTTCAGATTTTCCCCCTAAATAGGCAGAATTTCAGATCTGAGGATTCTCATCCTACTTTGGTGCTATATATATGGTTCCATCCTATTTAACTTCACACAAAGAGCCATCATCCTTCTAAGCAACAAGGAGGAATGCATGTCATCAGAGATAACTTTCCAGAAAACCAGACAAATCACATTACACCTGCTTCAGAATACTAATTCCTTAGTGCTTGTGCCTGTGTATTGAGAAACACAACAGCCTGGATTCATGCCATCACCGAAACTTTAGGGGTCCACCTCTGCTGGGTTCTTCCTCTGATAGCTGGAGATGGACACCCACCTTCAGAGAATGACTTAGCTCGCTGAGCGAAGAATTACACCTGGAAGAAATGCCCTCCAGTTAGATGCTTTAGACAAATTGAATGATACCACGTCAAAATGCCATTCTACTCTGATCCTCAGTGTAGATACACAACATGTAGGGCTTTTCTGTGAGTGGGTGTTGGTGTGCACACATGCCATGAAACATCTTTCAGAAGGTCTTTCCTAGGGACTCCAAGATCCATCAGCCTAAGTGGAGAAAGGTACAAGAGGGGAAATCGATATGCACCCTATAGATCTTCCCAGTCTTGAGACAGATGCTGAAGTTCTGAAATACCACTCAGAGAAAGGTTTGTTCAACTTCCTCCATGCAACTGAAATGACCTCCACATCAGCAAATTACTCTGAGACAGGACAAGAATAGTCTGCACACAAGACCAAGGCATGGGGTTGGGGCTCTACAATCACTCAGATCAAACAGCCCCAAGTTACATGACAACGCCGGTGTGCTGAGGGAAGACTGCAAAGCAGCGTAGACCCTAGCCCTACACTTGGGCTCTTAGAAATTTTACTTCTGCCCCCATTCCTTTTTTCTCAGACAAACCAGATGCCTCCAGTTTTCTTTACTCCAGATTCACGTGTCATAACAATCAGCAGTAGAAATGTTGATTATCACATTTTAAATAAACTTATCTTTAAGAAAAGTAGATTTTTTTTTTACAGTTAAATTAAATAACTCTTGGGAATCTTTTGGCACTACTGGTTCAGATTCTTTAGTTAAAGAATGCAGGTTCAGCAAAGGAAAAAAAAAAGCAGGTATCACTTGCAGCAACAAAGTTGAGGGGGGATTGCAATTGGAAGGACTACAGAAACTCAATTTCGTTTGTTTCTATGATATAAAAATGCATTGGGCAATGGGAACAATCAGAATTTGGCACGGCAGGATTCCTCTCCAAAAACTATTAAAGACAGAAGCACACAAAATCAATGAATTTTCAGTGGCCCATCCATGTGTTAGATAAGCACATGAGAAAACATAAGCCTCATATTCTAATTTGACAAGAGCATATCTGACTGGGGAGATTATACCAAGGGAACGAGCGAATAACAGACATCATCCTCCCCATCCTAAAGCTGTACTTGTGCTATATAGCTTGCCTTACAGTGAGCTTAAATCAAATCTACTAATGTCCAGGACATACAAAAGAATAAATCAAACTGCAACCCAGAAAACAATAGCACTGCAGAAATACTACCCAGCTCTCTTCATTTTCTCTAGCTTTAGCTTCTATCAGAGCCTCCTTAGGTGCTCTGCTGTGCTCATTTCTGTTAAGAACTCGTTTCAGAGCTGGGATTCCAGAAAATGAGAAAGATTATTCCTGCGTAGGTCTCACAGCACTGCTGGGTGAAAGCTCTGAAGAGGAACAGCTCTGTCCACGAAGGACCCAATTCCAATCAGGCAGAGCTCCAAGGCAGCAGGAGACCTACCAGAATAAGGGCGAGCCATAGTTAGGCAAGAGGGTTTGTTCCTGGAAAGGTGAAGCTGCAGCGATGCCCAGATTGCTCTGGGGCAGCAGCCTGAGACCGTGCCAATGGGAACACCTGTGGGGTGATACACGAATATTGAAACGGCAGTGGGAGGGGAAATTAAAGCTGTGGATGCGGCTGGGGCTCTCTTTTAAGCTCAGGAGACCCTTTTCACATGTAGGTACTTGGAGGCAATTCGCAGCCAGTAGTAAGCAGGAGGCAAGGAAGAGGTGAGGGTGCTGGGAGGAAGCAGCCAGATCCCAAAGCTGGCAGGAGCAGCTGCTGGAGCTGCAGTGACACTGTAAGACTCTTCCATCACTTTGTCCCCGATCACCTGCCATCATGATCACCTGTTTGCTGCAACCTCCCCATCAGGCCACCTCTTTTGCCCTGGCCAGAGCCTCGTTCTCCTCTTTCTCCTTCTGCTTTATCAATCTCCAGCTACTTCCCTACCTTTTTCACATAAACGATGCCCTTTTGGTGAAGATCTACCTCAGCTACTCCCTAGATCATTCCTCTCCTTCCCTTCCCTCCCTACGAAGCCGTCGCAGTCCACTCTGCAAGTCAAGCGCTGTCCTCTTCCCTAAGTTGTTTCTCTTTAACCTTTAGCTGCACTGAGGCAAAGCACTTTCTCCAGGTTTCTGCAGTACCAGCCATCTGAGGTGAGCAACGGGAGTTGAATGTGGGAAAACAAGCTACTTCGGTTTGTGGAAAACACGCTTCTGGCTATTCGATACAACAAGCAAAACCCTATTTTTCTTCTTCACGTACATACAGTCATTCACTGGCCCGTGCACTAAAAAACACATTTACAGCAATTTCACACGCTGTTTTTTAAACGTTATAAATACTTCTCTTAAAACACCAATTGATGCAACCGAGTGGGACGGCCTAATAATAGAAGAAAGGGAGAAAGAACAAGAGCAAAAAGTCACATACACAGGTACATAAACGCACACACTCTTGTGTGATGTGCAATCATTCTAAATACAACTTTGTGATTCTTTTAAGAGAGGCTTTGACATGGGATGGAGAGAAGGGGAGTGTAGACCGCTGTCCTGGTTTCAGCTGGGATAGGGTTGATTTTCTTCCTAGTAGCTGGTACAGCGCTATGGTTTGGGTTCAGTATAAGAATGTCGGTAACACACTCATGGTTTCAGTTGTTGCTGAGTAGCGTCTATACTAAGTCAAGGATCTTTCAGCTTCTTGTGCCCAGCCAGCGAGAAGGCTGGAGGGACACAAGAATTTGGGAGGGGACACAGCCAGGGCAGCTGACCCAAACTGGCCAAAGGGATATTCCAGACCATGGGACGTCATGCCCAGTACATAAACTGGGGGGAATTGGCTTGGGGGGATCGCTGCTTGGGAACTAACTGAGCATTGGTCCATGAGTGGAGAGCAATTGCATTGTGCCTCAGTTGTTTTGTATATTCCAATACCTTTATTAGTATTGTCATGTTATTATCATTATTAGTTTATTCACTTCTGTTCTACTAAACTGTGCTTATGTCAACCCACTAGTTTTACCTCCCCCCCCCCAGTTCTCTTCCCCATCACACTGGGGTCGGGGGCTGAGCGGCTGCCTGGTGCTTAGTTACCGGTTGGGGTTAAACCACAAGAACTCACAGAATGAAGCTCCCAACTTCTCTGCCAGCAATGCTGGAGCAGCGAAGCAGGAGGTAGTATATACGCACGTGCAGCTAGACAGGAGAAAAACTGCAACACCACCAGAGTTTACAGTGAACTATGTTTAAGGTTTTGCAAAGCACCAGCACCAATTCACTGTCACCCTGCCTCCATGCAGCCTGTCAGTGTGCAGAACCAGAGGCAGATCTAAGACGGAGAGCAGTCCTTAACTTGCAGAGCAAACATACCTCATCCAGGGACCTTTTCTTCCAGATGCCCAGCAGCCAGAAACCTTCTGGCATCCCTCAGTACCTGTTGGCAAGGCTTTTCATATCTGGAAGTGGCCATGATCCTCCATTGACTAACAAAAGCAATACTGCACAACTTCTTAGCCTGCCGTGCTGTCCCTCCAAGGTAAGTTTTTACTTTCTGTGATAAAAGTCTTAACAACCTCCTCACCACCTCTGCCCCAGCATCTCACCCGGGGACTTGTTAATTGATGTGACGTCTTTCCACTAATCATCACTCATGTTGGTAACAGGGAACCCTAATTTGTCCCTCCATGTCTGGTACCTGTGTCGGTCCATCTGCCACCAAAGCGCACTACGGCTGCACTGACTGCTGCTCCCTTTTGCTTCTTCCCGTACGACCTTTCCCACAAACTTCCCTGTTCACTGGAAAGAGCTCTGTTCAGCTGCAGGCTGCCTTAGCATCCCGCGGCCACGGGGAGCCTCAGCCTCTCTCCAAATGCTTTTTCATGATCAAGGCAAGGGTTTCCTCTCCTGCTCCTCCTCGTACACTCTGTTACTCTCAGTCACAAATTCACTCTTAGGGACACAGAGACTTCAAATCTGGTCTAAACAGGGTTGGCACCAGACTAAAATGCCAGGGTCCCCAACCTCTTACACATTCATTTTTAGTTTATATAAAAAAAATGCTACCCCTTGAGGCTAGCCAAACCACTCTGCAAGTGAACGTGACTTGCTCCGACAGAACTGCGAGCTTTTCTTAGCGCTTTTAGCTAGGCCAGATGATGGCTCATTTTCTGTAGCTTGTAACACTCATGAATCAGTACATTTCATTTTCTGAATTCATACCAGACTGGGACCCAGGTGAGTTTAATCTCTTTGGAGAATATTTGGCCTTTATATAAACGTTCAGATTATAAATGAAGCCTTATGAAGCAATTCATTTTTGCATGTAAGAGATCTTATTGCCTCCAAGTTACACTGTGCAGTGGCTTTGTAATGAATGTCTAATTTTCCAGAGCACTGGCAAATGTTTCTGATTGCTTTTCTGTAGCCATTTCAGCTGGGTTTTGATAGTTTTCTTTATCTTTCCTATTTATTAGTACTTCTGGTTTGCCCAGAGGCATCTATTGGAATCTCTAAAAAGTCAGGACAAAGGAACGAACCACATATTACTCTGTGAATGAATTTTTTTCCTTGAGCTGGAGATGTTTTGAATTCAGTGCAATTTCTAATCATCAGCTGGAACAAGAAGCAGCAGTCAACACAATCTAATTACGTGCTGACAATTGTTTGCAGAAAAGTTACAAATACTAATAAAGATTAAGCTGAACCATAAAAATTATATTATATAAAATTAAATAATAGTGTGCTGCCTTTAAGGGCTAAGGTAGTATTTTTGTTCAAAATAAACATAAATGCCATCAAGAACATTCTGCAAATACTAGTAACAAACACATAAACCTATCATGAAAAAATCAGACTAAATTAAGAACTCTTATAGGAGGGGGCTGATATGCTCTGAGGGCATCTTCAATGGATTTCAAACACTTACAATACTAGTTATTAATTTAAAACCTGTCCAAACCATGAGGAACTTAACTGAGAGAATTAGCTACAGCAACTAATTAATAGCAGTAAGTTTCTGTTTGTGAACTGTTCAGAAAACATTATTCACAGTATATGAATCATCATTTAATCATTTAGAAACACATTTTATGCGTTGTATCAGCCTATGGAATGCTTGCAAATTATTTGCTGTTCATAATTTGTTGTATGCACTGCAGATTTCACGATAGTCAAATATTACAAAATACAACAATATTGTTCTCAAAAGTTTTGCAGTCCATTCTGTATGATTTAAAAAAAAATCAAATTACTTCTATGTACTAGTTAAAAGAAAAAAAAAAAGAAAATTTTCATGCTGAAAGTTGATTGCACTTGCTGTCAGAATACTATTCAAAGACAAGCACACGCCCAGATAGAGATAATTCATGTATTAAGTGTCTGGCTTTCAAGCTACGTGGAAAGAACACCTGTGTCATGTACCATATAGCTGAAAATAAGTAAAAATATAGATATATTTAAAGGGATTTTCCTGAAAAAGTAAGTGCTAAAGACTGAAATTTGCACGCTGTAGGCTTAAAAAGAGAAGAGTCATGAGGAAGCCATCGTGATACACGAGACACAGCTCCTTGAGTTCAGAAAGTGCTGGAGAAAGGATTACAGGTCTCTGGATGAAAGAGCTGGCTGTTGCCACTGAGTTCAGGGGAAGCTGTGAATCTGTAAATAATTGGACTACTCCCTGCACCCTTTGCCAAAACACCACTTGAAGCATCCAGTTTCTTATCCAGTTTTCTTATCTACAGATAAGACAGTTCCTCAAGTTCTAGTCACATTATCTGTCCTAAATTGAATCCAACATTTCCATAACCAGCTGGTCACCTAACTCATGGAAGGAAACCCAAACTAGGAAAGAGGGCAGCTGCGAAGCCTGTGAAACTTCTTAAAGACTACCCTGAACACTGAAATGATTGAGTCTCTATGTAAGTTTTATAGCTCTGCTCCGAGATTTTTTCCTTTCATTTTGACTTTTTTTCCTGGTAACTCTAAAATGTGAAAAAAAAAGAGAAAAAATAGAGAGAGAAGTAGCTGGGATGGAACTCAACACAAATATTAATGGAAAAAATGCCTTCATACAAACGTGTCCAAGGCATCCTCTATCTGTGGACGTGCTGGTCCAATCATCTACGAGAAGGTATGATCATAAGAAGCCAAAGAGATAACAGGCACCTTCAAAGAGGATTTCAAGTTTCTATCTGACTGGACCACTAGCTAGATACATTTTTCCATTAGTTGCCTGCTCACCACAGAAGAAGCTCTTGTCTCACCGAAATTAATAAAAATTACTGATGTCAGTTAAGCCAGAATTTCACTCCAGTGACTTCGCAGCATGTGAATATTCTGTCTTGCCCAGCTCCAAGAGAGTGGGTGAGAGAAGTATTGTAAGAAACCAAAAGCATCTTGAAATTCAAGGTTCTTTGGATCTCATTAAAAATTCACAAATCAGTCTATTTTCCCAGAGAAATGGGACAGGTGTCAAGCAAAAAGAGACTCCTTTGTTGAGAAAACATGTCTTAAAACTTAGCAATGAAACGGAAAAATAAAACCCCAAACCTAACCCTAATGTTAAAGTCTGCAAAGCAACTTATGTAAATTTTGCAAAGCATTGTGTTAGATGAAGCCACAATTAAAATGTTACCCATTCTAGCAATTTCCAGATATTATTGGAAGAATTCCAGTTGATACAGCTGGATTTTACATCAGGTTACCAGTAACTGTGGGATATCAATTTTGACAAAGAGGCAGTTCCCTGTGTCACAGTTGAGATGCATTATCTGGGCAGTTTCTGAAAGACTGAACATTTATTATTTGGATCGCATTAATTCTATCAGCAAAAGCAGATTTTTATTTTTTTTAAGTCAAAATGGCACCTCTGCTGCACATTCAGTTCTTTTAAAAAGAACCTCTAGAACTATGCTTAAAAGGAAAAACGTAATGAGTGCTACACACAGGCCCTTGAAATATACCTCGATACGCCATTCTTAATCATGCTATCACAAAATTCTTTTGATAGGCGATTATAAGGGATAGGTAATCTTAGAGCTATGCTTAGGAGGGAAAATGTGACTTGGCTGCCTGGAACATGAAAGAATGCTACAAATTAGATCTAGTCAAGTAGTACAAAAAGTCATTCATTAACATATGCACAAAAAGAAACTACCAAGTTAGCACTATCATTATTCAAGGAGGTCAAAATTAGTCCTTCACGTACATTCAGTTCATCAGCAATTTATTTGCAAGAACTTTTGTGAATCCTAAAAAACCAAGAATTGTACCACCAGTAATTATCTTCAAAAACTTTATGAAATGTGCATTTTTATTCAATACTCAGCCTTTCTTATTTTAATTTTTCCAAGGAGGAAGTATTCTGCGCTAGCAACTGAAAAAAAATCCCACGATGCTAGTGATGGTCAATGGCTAGCAAGCAATGTAGAATAAAGACCTAATTCTTACCCACTATTATCTGTCTTTGCCTCAGTGGTCACCAGACATAATCCATAATACAAGCAAGTAATTTGGACATAATAGATGAAGGCAGGTTTGTTTGACTAAAATTCTTAGACAGTATTTGTGTGACTGGGAGATAAGAATTAGCACACTGGATTAAACTATTGATTCATCTGATTGATATCCCAGTTCCACAAGGCATCAAAATGATTCTCAATAATTGAGAAAAGATTACTAGACCTGAAGTCTTGCAGCTAACTGGGCAGCTTGTGCCTTGGTGTGCAAGTGATTTTCCATCCTGACATTTTTTTTGTTCTGCCTAATACAAACATGGAGGCTGTCATGATCCATAAATCTTTTTTCTTTAAAGAAATCTACTAAGTAAAGGCAAATGGATTTTGAAAATAACAAATCATATGGACAAAGCGCAATCAATTTTTTAACAGCAGGCAAACACCAACAGATTCAAAAGGTAAATTAATGAGATAAAAGCTGTTACAATGAGAATATGTTATTTACATTACCTGGCTCTACTGAAATTACTATGGCCTACTCATCAGCAAGGAATGACTCAGGAACAGAGATTCAAGACAACAAAGGTTGAGAAACATAGATTGACAGACAAAAAGGCTGTTCTAAATCAAACTGAATTTGAATTAAAAAGGTAAAAGAAGTAGTAGAAGAGGAGACAAAAAGGGTAGTTATGCACTCATTGTATGTCAGTCAATATTGTTAATTTGCTTACTAACTGGATAAGAGGAAAAGTAGAATCCTCAGACTGAAATCTCCTTTTATAAAACATGCTAAATTTATTTCACAAGGAGGGAGGGGAGACTTCTAAAGAGAAAATGGGCAGGAAGAGTCAGTCCTACCAATCTCTGGCTTGCAGTAACCCTCCAGACCCAGGAAAAGGAATATACAGAATTGGACAGTTTTACTTCAGAGCTTAGATGCCCGCTAAGCCACCAAAGCCTTCCATGCATGGATCATCCCCTCTCTGCCTTGAGTGGCGGTGTGGGTGGATTAGATGGATCAAATAAATATTCATCATCTACAGGCAAATAAGCAGTACAGAGATGCTCCAGTTGTGTTACCTTCACCTTTGTAAAAGTGTTACTCTAAGACTTTGCTTTCCTTAGGATAATACAATCAGGATGCTCACGATACTGAAGAGTCATGTCAGTCAAGATTGATGATAAAGATGATCTTGGAGTCGGCACAGAGAAGGATAAGACACGCTAGCAAGTGTATCCACTAACACAGTTCCCCAAACCTCTGTTTGAGCAGGTTATTTTCTGGCAACGGCACAACCTCATGGGCACAGGACACAACTCACATCAGGGCAGCTCCAGCACGATGACTCTACCCAGTAGCATGGCCAGCCATAATGAGACCCAGATACCCTGGAGGAGTATCTAGGTCATCTTTGTGAGGAAACTCAGGAAGGAAACCCCAAAAACTCACCAATGAACTGTACAAGTGACATGTGCTTGTGGGAGAGTAAGGACATCCTTCCATCTTCTGAAAATGAAAAGATAGTTGAAAAACCTGTGCAAGACAACCACTGAAGGAAGAAAAAACAAAACAAAACAAACCCCAAAAACCTCTATAAAGGTTTTCAGTAGGTTTTCCTGCATGAGGAAGTGATCAGATTGGCTATTAGCATGGGGCCCATTTCATCTAGAATTTATTTGCTAGGAAGGATATTGAGGCTGCATTATTCCACCTCAGTATTTTTTTGAGCTGTGGGTGTTCTGCATAATTAACAAAGACAAATATCATCTTTTACCAAGGTTTATTCCCATCTAGGCAATTGGATTTAGTCCATAACAGAGAAAATCAAATACAGGATTAGGAAGTGTTATTTTTTCTCAAATACAAGCTTGTCAACATATGGAATTTGTGGAGAAATATATTTAAATGGATTTTTGTAGGGTGTTTGAACAAGGAATGGTATTTTCTTTTTTTTTTGGTCAAATGTATTACTTCTCAGAGCAAGTAGCTAATAGAGTTGGCAGAAGACACGGAGTATGCAAGCAGTCATTGAACTGTGTAATAAAGGCACCTTGGCCTCTACCACACCTTTCCCAATGTTACTTTATTCCAGGGTCTTTTAAAGGCACTGAGAACTGCACCTTTCAATAGCTGGACACTGATAGTAATATTTCTGAGAGGTAGTCAAAGGGGCAGGGCCATTCAGAATGATGCCGGGTGATTTTTGTACAACTGGCATTGCCTATGGTTGAAGTCAGATGTTCACCAAAACTGGAAATACATGCAGATTTGGAAAAGAACATCATAAACATGTGCAGGACTTTGATGTCCATACTCTGCATATGGACAGATTATGAAATTTGTCGTACCAAGATATTACTAAACCCTGGAAGCATTTAAAATTTGTAAGCATCCCAGTCTTATGTTAAAGAACATTGGCTGCCTAAGACTCTACTTCTGGGCGTACCCAGATCTGCTATTGCCTTTTGGCCTGCCTCACACACAGTCCTGATGAAGATGCAAAAATCAAAATGTTCTTTTCTGCTTATATCTCCCAAGCTTCCCAGAGCATTTATTGGACTAGCATCTGATGAAAGGCAGATGTGATAGCCATTTTTATATCCTACCGTGTGCCACAACTTAGCATTACAGGAGGATGTGGGATACATCTATTCCTCCCCTTCTGTATGAACCCATTACGACACATTAGCTGGTGCTAAAATCTTGACAGTGCCTGCTGTTGGGTGGAAACACTTTTTTGCTCCCTGTTGAAATGGATTGTCTATGACAAAGAAAAAAAAAAAAAAGAAGAGTTTTACAATGTATGGGGCTGCATATGATTTTTTAGCTTTAAATACAGAAACTTGCTATAGTCAACTAGTAAAAGACTTAACTGCTCTAATCACAAGACAGTTCCACACATTGTTTCTGCAGTCATTCAGCATTTTGCTCTGCACGGTGGCATGGTTTTCACGCCAGCCAGGGATGGATTCTACCCTTTATCCAGACTCCCGTAACACCTGGTGGGTCGGAGACTCTCCCAGGAGGAGGCAACAGTTAAGTCTGAATTTGATCAAGATCAAGAGCCAGGGAAGCAAGTTTAACTCTCCAGGTCCTGTGCAAGTTTGCACACAAAAAAGCTAAGGAATAAAAGGGATTGGAAAGAGGTGTGGGCAGCACCATCTGTTCCTGTTTTTAAATGAAAACCAGAAATTCCCTGCTGTAGGCTCCAAGGGAAGGACGCGAGGGTCTGCTTTACAGAGTTGATTTCGTTTTGTCGCTCGTAGTGGAGAAAGGCTCCCATTTGGCTCTGCACAATTCAAACCCCAGCCGTATCTTAGAATTCTCCATCAGTTCAGCCTAAGTGACTCCCTGGCGGAGCACACTGAATTCGGCATGGTAGCGCCTGTGTCCCACCGTGAGCCACGTACCTCTCGCGGCGCGAAGGACGAGCCGTGTGCCATGGGAAGAGCCGCAGTGCCTCGCACCGTTCTGCCCTGTTCAGCACTGGGCACTGCAGCGCTTGGCACAGCCGTGCCCTCTGCACCTTCCGGGGTGCCACTCCAAATATTTGCTTTTGGGGAGCCGTTGACTCAGGTCGTTCCCACCGAGACACCTGCTGCACGGCACAGATAGCAGCCGGCTAACAACGCTGAGGTGTAATTATACACAGCCCCCGCCGGAGCTCTGTGGGAAGCCTGTCTATCCGTCACCCAGTAACGGCAGGAGGGAGGACTCGCCTTTTCTCATTGAAGTGACACTGTTGGATGTGCCCATCCATACCACTGGTTGCAGGACCAAGCTCTTGATTAGGCAGTTGGGAATGCTTGTGTTTTGTTTTTTCAGACATTCCCTTGTTGATGTAAACATCTGCTGCCCTCGGTTATGACAGCAGAAAAGAGGCTGTTACAAACCCAGCCACGTAAATTGTCAACAGTTAAGCTATCAGTGCCTCTAACCAGTTGCAAAGTAACAACAAGAGCTGCAGCAGATTTCTTACTATCATATGCCAACTACTGCTCAGCTGTACAGGTCCCACGTCTCCCTCTGCCCACTTCAAGAGGATGAAGAGATAAAGAGAACAGTCTTCCCCCAACGACAGCAGTGGTAACACTCATTATTATACCCACACTGATGAAAAATGAAGGTTTTCATAGAGAGCTGCTGCATGCCACATAAATTAGTTACTCACTATTCACCAGTCCTGTTAGTTAACAAATGCTCTGTTTCATTAGTTCCCTTGACAGCTGCTCCAGGGAAAAAATTTCCTTTGAAGGTGACACAATGAACCCGGCGTTTCTGCTCATTCCACTATATGCTACCAAAGGGCTTAAAACCTCCCAACTCCTGCCAGAATAAGTCTGAAATCCCTGGCTTTTGTCTGAAGAGTGAAATACTCCAGAGAGGGTCAGGAATTGTTACCCTCTGTCATTAGCATTCCTTAGGTATCAGCAGCAAGCACGTTCCCCAGAAGTCAGAGCACATTTTACTGTATACCAAGGTATCACTGTAATTTTTATTTAAGTTTCAGCTAATAAAAGAAACAAGCAGAGCTTCCAAGAGGGAGGAGAGGGAGCTCAACTTTCACACATGACACTACACTAAATTTTTAAAAACAAGACAATCTGCTCCCTCTCCTGATATCTAACATGTAGCACAGAAGCATAACGCAGGGGCTGGTCCAAACTACTTGCATAATCTGATATTAACCAGCAGATTTCCATGTTTGATCTGCAATATTATCTCTTACTAATCCATTATTTTTCACTACACTTTTCATTTTGTGCCTCTAGGATGTGAAGAATCAGATAAACTACTTTCTTACGTGCTTCACTACATTTCCCTCTTCAATAGCATTCTTTTAATTTCTTTATGGTTCCTTGATAAGTAAAAGAAACTTTAATCTTATTAAAACCTTAAAAGCTTTGCATTTTTACAATAATGCCTCCCTTCATTTATCTGAAATTATATTCTATCTTCAGTCAAATGTCATTAGAAACATAGTTATGATGAACATCCTTTTGAGCTGAACTAATGATGAGAAACTTCCTTCATGTACACCTTTAACCTGCTGGTATTCAGATCAGCAGCCCTACTGATAAAGGCAGGCTTAGAAAATACATTAATTTTCATATTCGAGAGAAGATCCTCCCAATATTCTCGGCTTCCTCTTTCATGTTACAATTACAGTATCTGCTTGTTTTAAAGGACCATCTTCCATATTTGGCCTCTTTCAGCAATATAGCAAGAGAGAGAAAAGGTATGTATTTGCTGAGGGAAAAGGAATTAGACATATGCTGTATACTCTTACCTATAAATCTTTCTGGAGCCAGTATGAGACTTTCAGTTGTCTGGATGGCAGCTGCATTAATGGTAACCCCAAACCCCCAGCCTTTAATAACCGCTGTTGTCACTACCAGGGCTGAAGCTGTAGTATGTATTTTTTTTTTTTACTATATGAGACAATAAATGTTTCAAACAGTCTATTTTCTCTAGATCAAGCTATGACTCAATGACCCAGCTTAAAAAGTTATCTTGGATCAGCAGGATGAGGTGGTAGTCATGAGATCAATTTGACTCAGCTAAAATTTTCCAAAGCCTGAATTAAAAACAGAGCTGTTACACAAGTTATTAGATAAAGTCACAATCACATATTAGATTATGTGAAAGAAAGATCATCAGCCTTATATTGACTTTCCTCCATCCTTCTGCATGAACATGACCAAAGGGAAAACAAACAGATGGGGAAAGGACAAGTAGACTGGTCACTGAAGATGACCTGGGAACGTGCTAAAGAAAGGATATTTGAAGGCTTGCAGAGGAAAAGTTAAACTCGTGCAGCCTGTAAGTAGAACTAAATTTTAAAATTTGAGAGTACTGTTTCTGGAAATTCTGATGACGTATCCTGTTTTTAAAATTAATGATTAACAAAAAGATGGGGAAGACTGACAACACTGTAGAGAGAAATTTCTCTTTCCTAACGCTGTAGACTATGCCTATACAGCAAAATGGACTTGTGATTGCAACACAGTGCAGCACTGTCATGTTAACTTTATTCTTACTACTGAAACATAATGAAAGCAAGCGGTTAAGGACAGATGACTTGAATTCTTGTACCAAAAGCTTAGATTTCTGCCTCCAGTGTAAATGCTCCCTGCTTTAGCTAAAGTAAAGCAATTCTGCCTCGGCAAAATGGAATCTAAACAGCACCAGGTTTGTGCAGTTTTTTGATGATGGCAGCAGACACAGTGAAAAGGTGCAAGGATGATGCTCATAGTTAGTTCTTAGAAGTTTTTTTGCTTATGTTCATACCATAAGGGCCAGTAACACTGGCATGAAAATGTTACTATCCAGCTGGTAGCGTTCTCATTGATGACGTGCTTCTGGTTTGTTTTTAGATTATGATCAAACATGGTACCAATGTCACAAACTACCTGACGAAGTCATTACAAAGCAGAAGATATCACAGGGGACATTGATTAAGAGGGAGGTCACCTGCATGACTTTGAAATGAGAGAAACTCCCAAGGAAAGCAAGAGGAAAGATTGGAGATCTGGAAATAAACTGCCAAGGAACGATTGAAGGACTGGTATTATTTTGTAAGAAGGCCTGAAGGGTGGCCTTATAACTGTGTGCAAATATGAAAATGAGGCAAAAGGCACAGAGGAAGAGTAACACACTATATTCCCTGTATACTGGGTTGGTACAAGCAGTACTGGACTTACATTTCTAGCAAGCGAGGTTTAGGTAAATCAGGACAGTGGGGGTATGGAGGTTGTGGTGCGTCCCTCAGAAGACTTCTAAAGAAGAGATGAGACAAAAGACTCACAGAAATACTCCCTCCTTGGGCAAGGAGATGGACTAAACTTTCTGAGATCCCCTCAGCTCCATTTGTATAACGTAGAGTCAAGGAGTGCCTGGAGAACAGGATCCTCAAGGTCTGCACTCTATACCAGTCACGCAATTCACATGTGCAAACTGGATGTAATCTGAAAATAAGGAGACTCCTGCTGTTAAGATGTCTTTGAACAACTGCAAAGCTCGTGTACAAACTTCCACGGAAGATGTTTACATCCAGCGAAATCCTCTCAGTCTCACTGTTGATGACTGGGTTAATAGTTAAAGGAAACATTTTTGACTCTGCAACACAACTGCTGTATGTTCATGAAGAAGTCAGTTCATCTGTCGGTATCTGTGAAACGAGGAATGTGCCTTTTACCTCGTTCATACAATAGACGGAGAGGGTTATTGAAACTTACCCAAATTCCTGAGTAGTCTGAGATCATTAGACCGATGGCAAAACGCACGCACAAGGTGTCATTGTTCTGCATGCAAAAGCATGTGGGCATTGTTGGAAGACTAATCTTTAGTACAGACACAGCTACGTGCATGGTTTACACATAAAACCCCCAAACTGGAGAACTTGTAATATTGATGCAATGCTGCATATGAGTTTCCTGTCCTTAAGACTTTATTTTCCTGAATATGGAAATTTCATTAACCGCTATTCAGACCATAGCACTTTGGGGGTGGGGATGGAAGGGA